>CM063511.1:82180148-82288457 GCA_032207245.1 Pardosa pseudoannulata
AAAGAAATGAGCTTACTTATGAACAAAGAATTTTGCTACTGAACAATCGTTTAGTGATTCCGGAGAAATTAAGATATTTAGTGATTGATAAACTCCATGAATCATATACTGGCATAGTTGCAATGAAATATGTTGCCAGAATGTCAGTATGGTGGCCTGCCATTGATAGAGACATCGAACAAACAGTCAGATGTTGTAATGATTGCAATGAACATCATCCAAAAATTGCTGAGTCTCCATTATTGTTATGGAACAACACTCGTAAACCTTGGGACAGAGTTCACATTGATTTAGCTCAACTTAATGGTGAAAATTGGCTCGTCATCATCGATTCTCATTCACGTTGGCTGGAAGTCTTTAAACTTAAAGATGTTACATCATCAGATATCATAAAGTGTTTCAGAAAATTATTTAGTTCTTATGGAATATGTCGGATAATTGTGTCTGACAATGGTCCACAATTTACTTCCACCGAATTTCGAGAATTTTGCGAGATGAATGGTGTAAAACATATTCGATCTACTCCTTATCATTCCAGAAGTAACGGACTAGCAGAGCGTGTCATACGCACATTTAAAACCCGCTTCAAGAAAATATCTAATCAGTTTTCCGATCAAGAGCATCAGCTACAAGTTTTTTTTATTTACTTATATAACAACCATACATCGAGCAACGGGTTGCACACCGGGGAAGCTATTTCTCAACAGAGAACTTTCTACTCTGTTTGATAGGTTGAAACCTGATCATATAAACGACGTGGAAAGCTTAAAATCAAAATTTTATCATGATAGATTTTCAAGACACAGAGACTTTGAAATTGGAGACAATGTGTGGATTAAACGAGGAATTGACCAAACGTGGAAACCAGGAACAATAAAGGATAAAACAGGTCCTTTATCTTATAGAACACAGCAAGTTATGCGTGTCCATGCTGATCATTTACGGAAACGAGAACAAGAACATTGTCAACAGTCACCAACACCTGTAGATAAATCCGATGAAAAATCTACGCCAGAGACAGTTTCAGATCTCAAATTACCAGAGTCGGACGGTACAGATATCCATTTACCAGAAGTCACTACTCCCGAACAAGGAACTTTTCTTCGACGTTCCAGTCGAATTAGACATGAACCTAAACGTTTCCATGAGGAATTTAACTATTGACTATTTAATGTTAATTTGTTGTGTTTTAAATATTTGAATGTGTATTATCTGTTTAACAAATTTAATTTTAAGGGGGGAAAAGATGTAATGTATCTGGCAACATCAGATAGATAGAGAGAATTCTGTTTTTGGGTTAAGAACATCAGAACAATAACTTCAAGCTTAAAATGTACATATAACGTGATTTGTGATTTGTGAATAAATATGTTTTCGTGAACATCTGCATCTTATATTAAGGCCCCTAAAACACTACAACCACTTCTACAACACATTTTTTAACAACGTGTAAGTTTTTTTCCTTTAGCAAGCTCAAGTGAAATTGCATACGAAGCTTACAAAGCATTGTACTGTTCAGATCTTACTTGAGCAAACATACCAGCTTTTTTTGGATATTTTGATTTCAATTCTGAAACTATCAGAGATCTTGCCTCTCCTTGATATTTACTGTGGCTTCCTTCGTAAAGACTCGCGTAATGCCTTTTGACTTTATATTCTTAATACACAGCCACAACTTGCATACAGATCAAGCACTGGAGTTTGTCCTATCTACTCATGATGAAATACTGAGTTTCCCAGCGGTCCTGGAACACTCGATTCTCACTGTGTATCTTCTTACTCATCGTTGGAAGATGAAATATTCACAATCAACAATAAAATTAGTTTTTACAAGTTCCCCCAAAAATGTAGCTACGGTAGAAGAGATGTTTACTTCATATCCAAACTCTACAAGCTTATCTAAGAATTGACGAATGCAAGCTCTCAATTTCTTTTTCGAAATTAACAAAAGCCGCAGCGGCAGTGAAGGTGGTCTTCATTTTTAACCAATTGCGGGCAGGTTTTCCTTATCTGAAATGTTTCTCTCTTCTCTCCTTGTCTCCCCCGCCTTTCCCCCTCGCCTGTTGTTGCCAACGCGATGCAATACTATTTCTAGGAATTTATTTGAACGCCAGCGTGCAGGGTAGGACTGCTTGACCTTCACTTGTGGATTTCCTGTAACTTTTTCTCCCAATACAAAAGATAATCCCCAATACAATGAAGAAACGATCAAGAGGAAACTTCGGGGACCTCAGCTTGACCAAGAATGGTAGCCTCGGATGCTTCTTGGTACCATAAAATTTCGAAAAAAGAAATATGCCGAATAAGAAGTTGGCGGGCCACACAATATGTGTTGGCGGGCCGGATGCGGACCGCGGGCCGCCAGTTGGACAGCCCTGTTTTAGATCATGAGAAAATTTTACTACTGGATATTATTTACTACTGGACTTTTTCTATCTACAATATTTTATTAAGTGATAAAATTAACAAAAAGCGCTTTAGATATTTCATTTTATTATGTTTGTTAGTTTCAAAATTTGTAATTTTTGATCTATGGTGTATTATTTTGTGTTTTTGTTCATGCACTTCTAGTTTATAAAAAAATTTTGTTTGTTTACATCACAGTTTACCTAATAGGAATTTAATAATGTATGATATGCCTACTCCAAATGCACATACCTAATAAATCTCCTATCGGCTGTATTATTTTCATAATTTTGTATAATTCAAATGGTAAATGTTTATTATTTTAAAATCAGTTCTTGATTAACACATAGTTGTTTTTAAAATAACATCGTTTTACAGGTATCGAAAGTTTTGAAAATTACATATAATATCATAAATTTTGAAAGTAGGAAGTTTAACAAAATAGAGGAAAAGGAAAACTTAAGTAGAGAAATTAAGGATAGATTATGAATAGCTTCTCACAACATTTTAAGGTTCATGTATCAATAAATGCTTGTAATCGAGCTCCTGCCATCTTTAACTATCTACATTTCACTGCTACATTGTATACGCTGTTTCACGTACCAAATACTCAGTAACTGGTATGTCAAAGGGGAAATAGATGGGACGACTGCCATGTCGGCCATCTGTTGAATATTGTAATGTAGCCTCCACACTATGGCCAATTTTCACCACTTCCTGTTGGTGATCTTGGACGATGGTTCATGGGTTGTATCCACACGCTGGGCCACTAAGGGCCGATCCCACCAAAGTCGTTTAAAGGCTAACTACGATTAGCTACGATTAACCCTAGCGCCAACCAATGGGGAAACTCAATTCTCCGTTTAAACAGAGATTAATCGAGCTTAGCGTTAAACGACATTGGTGGGATCGGTCCTAAATGAGCCGAGCTCGCGGATTCGTCCTTAGGGTCTACTGCGCACTTTAGTTGCGCATCTGGCTGTCTTTGGACTTTGGAGAAAAACCGCTTCCGATGCCATCGTCCACCAAGGCTATTTTATCTTAACAGGATTCCACCTCCCCCGATCTCGGTGTGTGGACAATTGGTTTACTTCGAGAGGGAAGTTAAATACTTAGGTGTGAAATTGGATAGCAGGTTAACTTGGCGCTTTAATACGAATTATGTCATTGCCAAATTCTATAAAGCTAAAAAAACGATCGCCCACCTCCTGTATCACAATCAAATGGGAATGGACAACAAAGTGTTGTTATATAAGACGATACTCTTAGACCCATTCTTCTCTACGCAGCCCCGGTCTGGGGTTCGGCTTCCAACACTCAGATCCAGAGACTGCAAACTATCCAAAATAAAACTCTCCGGGGTATTATTAATGCTCCTAGGTACCTAAGAAATGATATCATTCACGATACTCTGAACATTGATCCCGTTAGAGACTTTATAGCAAAGCTATCAACAAAATTTTTCTTTAACCTAAGAAATGTCAATAATGATGAAGTTCTCAATCTCCCTGACTATGACCCCTGGGAAAACAGGCGTCGTCCCAGAGCTTCAACCATATTGACGGGAATTCGCCCACAGTTTTGAGTGTCTCTTTTTTTATCTCTTTTTATTGTAAATATCTTTTTGCCCATAAAAAAAAAACTTATATATATTTTATATATAACTAAAACCCTCTGAAACTCTATTATCTCTTTCTTCTGTTATCTAACCAACCTCTTGTATTAATATTTAATTGTGTGCATTGTTCTATATTAATGTCTTGACTTTTGTTAAGAGTTCTTTCAGAGTGGAAAAAATAAATAAATAAATAAATAAATATATAAAAAAAAATTAGGGCAAATTTGATATTATTTTATAAATGTATACTTTGATTTATTTTTTCTTGTTTTATGTATGTGCTCTTCTTTCCTTCTCCTCTCCCTTTTCCATAATTATTATTCAAATGTCGGCCAGTAATGAGTGTAATGTTGAACACATATAAATGTCTACTATCGGGGATAAAGGGCCTCCGGCCCTAGGTACCCCAAAATGCATTATTCCAGTGTCCAGTGTCCAGGCTATTTTATCGTCTGCCGCCATCGACCGCAATAAGCCAAACCCCCTCCAGACGGTGGTCATGGCTTGCAGTGGGCCATAGTGTGGAGGGGCCTTAACAAATTCCCCTTCATGGTTACTCATGACTTCATTGGGATGTGTACGTCACGCGTGATTCTAGTCAGAGTGAATTTGGTAGCTCCCTTTATTTCTCTTTTGAAAAGGTGTTCCCGATTACTCTATGAAACTGGCAACATCTATGCTAGGATCACGTGACATATTTGGAAATTTCAAATAAAGTTAGAGGTTGGTCACTTTGCTGTAGCGCATATTACAAAAATAGATATAATAATAGTAATAATAAAATTAGTATAAAATTTTTGTGTGTGCTGTGGGCGTGTATTGTATGGATTATCATTTCTACAACTTACAGACGAAATTCTTCATTTAAATATAAGAGCTTTCTTTTCCACATTTTATAAAGTTCATCATTACTATAAATAATCATGAAACATGAAGTGGAGAAAAGCAATTTGAGTAGTTGAGTGTTCTTTCGGTAAATCAGTGCTGGAGTGATACTGTTAATGAAATAAGGAAATATTAATATATTATGGAATTTATTAATGAAACAGATTATTGCATACCTGAACTGATAGAGGAAAATGAAGAAAATGAAGGATATTTTGTTTGTCATATATGCAACGAAACTTTCCCTACGAAAAAATTCATGGATGATCATTTAATCTCACATGTAAGCGACAATCCTTTTGTTTGTGATATATGCAGTAAAAGATTTTGTGATGGTTACCAGCTAAAAACCCATTTAAGTACACATATTAGAGAAAAACCTATTATTCAGGATATAAACGACAGAAGATTTAGCAAAAGGTTTCATAAAGAAAGACAACCTACAGATATTGGGAAAAAAACTTTTATTTGTAATATATGCAGCAAGGGATTTGGCAGTAATTATTATCTTAAATGTCATATTTTTACACATACAGATATAAAACCCTTTGTTTGTCCTACATGCCACAAAGGGTTTTCTCGTAAAGTTTCCCTAAATTATCATCTTGCGACCCATATTGAAGGAAATCCTTTTGTTTGTTCAATGTGTAATAAGAATTTTAAAACAGGCCAATCACTGAAAAAACATTTTAAGACCCATTTTGAAGTTTTTACTTGTGATATTTGTGAAAAAAAGTATCCTACTAAGAATGGCTTGAAAGAGCACTGTATGAGGATCCATACAAAAGAAAAGAATTTTTTTTGTGAAGATTGTTCTAAAAGCTTTTATACAAAGTATTTATTGAAGAGACATATAGTGATGTCTCATATGACAGAAGAAAACTCAAAAGAACATTTACGTACTCATTCAGAAGAAAACCAAATTCAAAGTATCCATACAAGACAAAAGCCATATGTATGCGATATATGTAAGAAGGGATTTATGTCAAAGTATACATTAACTTATCATCAATTTCTGCATACAGGACAAAAGCGATTTGTTTGTGATGTATGTAAGAAGGGATTTATGTCAAAGTCTGGATTAACTGATCATCAACTCACGCATACAGGAGAAAGAAATTTTATTTGCAATGTATGTGAAAAAGGGTTTTCTACAAAATGTCGATTAGAACAACATCAACTTACTCATTCAGTAAAAAATATTTGCAATGTTTGCAAGAAAAGATATTCTACACCTTATAGACTAAAAACACATTTACTTGTTCATGCAGAAGACAATCCATCAAAGTGTGAATATTGCAACAAAACTTTTTCTGATATTTCTTACCTGAAAATTCATATACGTAAACATACAGGAGAAAAGCCTTATGTTTGTCGTACATGTAAGAGGGGATTTACCACTATGTCCCACTTAAATTATCATCTTCGTACCTATTCTAGATGCAAAAACAAGACAAACTGAAAAAAAAGTATGGATTGGTGCTAACTGGTATCTGAAATTTGATCGTATAAATTCCTATTACTTTTTTAAAAAAATATTATATACTGTCATCGTACAAATGGAAATAACTGTTTCGTTTTAAATTAATGTTATGTACAAATTCAGTGCTTCTTGATATATATTTTCTAATTCCTGTTAAGAAAAGGTTAAGACACTCAGAAATATGCTAAAATAAATGAAGAACACATTTAAAATTTATAGAACTATGAAAATTTTCAGAATTTTATGTTTTTTGTACTAACATTTTTGAATACTTTATCTTTGCTTTTATCATAATTTTGTTTTAAGGATAAAATATAAATTTGAACTACTAAATGTCTAATGCAGTAAAATTTTACTGGAATTTTAATTTTAAAGTATTTCTCTTTAATTTTTATTCTGAATGCATATCTTAAATGAGGTAGTGTATTATTTTCAAAATATTTTTGTTGGTGTTATAAGTATGTGTCATGTAAATATTTGTGTGTTATTTTTAATTACTTCATTCATTACCACCAGCTTTATAATGAATACCTACTGTGTACTTCCGAATTTAAGCCCATCCAAGTATAAGTTGAGAGTGTGAATTTATAAAAACATTTGCCCAAAGTTCAAAACCGGTATGTTAGCGGAAATAAATAAAGTTCTGTAATGTTCAAATATGTTGGCAGACTGATAAAATGGGAGAATTATTTTCCAATTAAAATGTTATATAAAAAACAATTGACCAGAACATTTTCCATAGATTTGTAATAAAGCTGATCTTCCATTTTAGGTCTATAAAAAACCCTGAAACTTCTCAGCTTATACATTGTGATATACAGTATTTGTAAAATAATGTTTTTCAATAAAATACTTTTGTCTTTTTAACTGTTTTAAAGGTGTAATGATAAGTTAATTTTTCTTTATATAGGGTATATATATTTGTGTGTTTCTGTATTTATATAAAATTTAGTTACATTAAAAGTTACTTTATTTTAAAGAAATGAAATACCTTTTTTCTTATAAAAGTTTTTTTTATTATTATCCAAGCTACTTGTGTGCAAATACGTTTTTTTATAGTACATAATCATAATAATTAAAACCTTATTAATATCCTTAATTAATATCCCTAATAACCTTATTTATATAATGATATCCTTAATCTTAAGATTATGAGCATATGTTGAATAATTATTATAACCTTAAGGTTGTTGATGCAATAGATGTGTGTTTAGTGAAGGATTTAAAATATTATCTAATATTTGACTAATATGTAAAAATTGTATTTTTTATGCAGGAGCTGCTGAGTTGCTATTTTTAAAGGCTTTTTTTTATTTTCATATGCTGTACTCTCTGGTTTTTTATGAGCAGCACTATTACCAGCCATTATTTGGATGAATAATATCAATAGACTGTCTCTTCTTCACCTCTATCCTAACTTTTTTTTTTCTGCAATTTTATTTGCAGATTTCGCCTAATCCTGCAAATTACACCTGTCTCTCCCTCTCTTAATGTCAGTTTTTGTTGTCACTCTGAATATACAGAATGTTGATAAGTATATACACACACACACATATAGAGAAAGGGCATATTTGTATACAAATATGAGTGCTGATTACAACTGAACTTTTCATTGGCGAAACATAGCTTGTTATCATTGTATCTTATGAACTCATATGAATCATGTTTACAATAAATCTAAATTTTATTTAAGGGAAAGGGAAGGAAACATCAGAAATTGTCCAAGTAATTCAAAATAGATTTAGATTTTTTTAGCACTTACAACATATTATATATATATATATATATATATATATTTTTAAATTAAACACTGTACACGATACTGTTAAGTATCATAATCATAGTATAACTACTTTATGTTAACAGGCACAGTAAACTATTACATAAACAAGAATCTAATAAAAATATGCAAAATCCTGATCATTTTAAGGACAAAAAATAATTACATTTATAGGTACAGTACTTCTCACAAAAGGATAGAAAATACATTAGAAATATGAAAAAAAAAACTTAGTAATAAAAAAAACTTCTTAGAGTTAAAGAATTTTATATAATTTGTTACATTACAGTAAGGTGAACATTTTATTACCATTCTGAAAATGTTTGCCGCAACTTCTCGACGAAGAACTTGAAGTCCAGTCTTGTCTTTTCAAAGCTTTTATCCAAAGCATTCGCAATGTAGAATATTTAGGAATGCGATAAAATCCAATATTTTCACCTTTTTTTGAAACACTTAGTACAGCTATATGTACAACAGCTTGTTACCATTTTCAGATAAGTGACAAAATTAAAACCCCAATAACAAGCACAATTCGTAAGAAATTCAAATGTTTTGCAAACAAGGAAGTTGAGCTGCAATAGTTGCTGCACCTGATGTCAGGTGCACATTCTCTCTATATACATACATATATGCTGCAATATTATTTCTGTATCTGAAAGTACCTACATCTATGAGCATGCATTTTTTGAAATGAAATATATTGTATCAAAATATAATAGGAACTCTATTAAAAAATTTTCAGTTAAATATATAATTTAAACAGCAGCAACAAAAATTTATTAGAAAGTTATTGCCTGACAATTACATCCAAAAAGAGGTTGAAATTGAGATTTTTATGTTATTTAAAATAAAGTTTTGTATTTTCAGATTTTCTTATTCATCAGAATTTTTACTAACAAAATTTGTTGACTTTAATTTCCCATCGTGAATTGATAAAGTGATTCCTAAAGATTTGCACTTCTTTATACTCAAACCTTTTATTAATTGATTTTTACTAATTTAAAAAGCAACAATGTGTCCTTAAAGAATCAAAATATATTTATTTTGATATATATATTTCTTAAATATTTATTATGAAACAGCCTAAAGAACTGGGCTAGGGTTGAATAGACTTTCAGACTTGCTGATGATGGAACTGTTTTGGTTGAACATCTTGGTATGTTCATTGACATTCAGAATCAACTATCAGCTGTTGGTTCCAGCCTTCTGGTTGTAACACAGCTTTACTGTTCCAAACCAAAATTAAGAAAGAAAAAAGCAAAACCTAAAAGAGGTAATAATGTAAAAATTACAAGCATTTATTAGATTGAAATTTATACTTTAAAATATTTTTAAAAAGAGGATAAGATTTATAACCATAAAAGAAGACAGGAGTGTATTTTAATCTCATGTTTTCTTAAAGTTCTTTAGAATTATTAGTGTTAAGAGCTAGGTTGGAAAAAAATCATGATTAAAAAAAAAAAAAATCAGATTTATTTGATTTTTTTCTGAATTTTAATTTTAATTATTGTTGTGTTTTTATATATTTTTCAATATACATGGAATAGTTTGTTATAAGTAACAACTTATCTATCTAGTATATTCTACACACTGATTACCTAAAATTAAATACATAAATTTTAATCTAAATACATTTCATTATTTTGTCATTGGATAGTGCAAACTAAATAAGATATAAATTTAAAGAACAAGTTAAATATTCATTTAATGCAAATTATTTATTAAAAAAACAAAAAATTCACAATTATTTCAATATTTTTTAAGCAACAAATTATGGATTTAACTGTTTCTATAAAAACACTAGTTTCGATGTCGTATCCACTCCTAATTGGTTATGAAGGCTAGATTGAAAAATACCAAAAGAAGAAAACTGTCTTTCCAATCCAGCAGATGAAGCCACAGCTGTTGTTATTTGGTAGACAAACTGGATTTCAAGTTCTGTAAAACTCTCTTTACCCCCCCAATTACATAAAATGAATTCTACGAATCATAACTAGTCGTACCTATCGCTACTCCATCCTTTCTGATAACAACTCCTAAATTCTTAGAAAACATACTATCTATTTACATTTATTTACTTATTGGTATTTCTGTGCTGACTGATTCCCAGTTCTCCTGTCATTAAAAAACATTTTAAAGTGTTAATGTATTTATTTGTTTTGATATAATTAAAGCAAGAAAACATTACTATATACACTTACATATTATCCAATATAAATTGAGTATATGTTTGATTTTCTAATAATTAATGCAGTAAAATGTAACTGCAATATTCTCCCATATGTTTATAAAAGCACAGTTTTTAAAAAAAATATGTTTTTTGCTTATCTTGAATATATTTAGCCAAATATTTGTTACAAATATTACAACTTCTATTACTCTCGAATAATATGTTCAAATTGATGAGTGTAGTGTTAATAAGTTGTTGTTCCACTCGATGATGGGCCAATAGGAATTTATTAATTTGTACTTCATTAAATTATTCTAAAATTTTATTTGGGGAGTTTCATGTTTAACTGGTGAATGTTGTTCTGAACAATGCATCTACCATAAATAGGAAGAAAAGTTATTTCACGGCTGTTCCAACATTTGGCGGAATACACAGGAAAGGTGAACGCTTTTTAATTGCCTATATTTAACTTCACTATTGTGTCAGCTAGTATCTTGTAATCAGATTTTTTTTTACTTTTGACTAGTTAGATATCGGATATTTGCATATAGGTTCATTTCTGGTGGCAATAGAATATTGAATCGCAAAAATTAGATAGGAGGGGAAAAAAAATCAGTTTGGTAAATGCAGATTGCTGTTCCTCTTTTATATGCCAGCTGTATGTACCTCCATGGTGGTAACGTACACACTACTGACTTGACTTTTCAAGTTTGAATCAACACATGTTCTTTGTTTATAATACATTTTTCTTACTGGCATTTATTAAAATGGTAATGGAATTTATTCTATGTAATAACATATGCTTTTATCTGGAAAAGTGCTTTATATTTATGATTTTTAATTATATAAATGAAAGATATAGTTTTTAAATAAATTATTACCACTACCTATTTCTTTAAAAAAAAACTAAAATTCTAAAAATTTTATAATTATTGTTTCCTCAAATGTAAAGTGTACACTTAAGAAAGAAAAAAATAATTTACAAAATTTCATATGTCTGATAATTGATTTAACATAAGTTGAAACAATTATGGAGGAAAATTGATTTCAAAATTTGAGACTAAAAAAGGCAAAAATAAAATTAATATTGTACAATATTATTTCTTCAAAAAATCGCTTTTATTTAACAATACAATAAAAAAAATTAAAAATGCACTGAAAAGTAAACTGGCCCTCCCAGGTTCTTCATTTACAGCATGTTTTTAAAAATGGTAATGGAATTCATTCTTATTCATAACATATGTTTTTATCTGAAGGTGTGATATTTAATTGTTGTACGTTGAGCTCCAATAATTTTAAAACACTGCATAAAGATAAATTATGTGGAAAGCACCTATATGAAAACTGTAATGTGTGATGTAGAGAAATTGCATGAGAAGTTCTTTAGGATAAAGGATCAGTTGGTATGATAGGTTATGCAACTAAATATAAAAGATGGTGTGCAATTAGAATGAGTGCCAAAGTAATATGTTTCAGGCTTGCAATTCCGTCACATTTCTCACCTTTAGTCACTTTTTTAACAATTGATCACTTTCGGTCACTTTTTTAAGTAAACAGTCACTTTTTTCATGGTGTCTCACAGCAAAAGTCTGTTGTTGAAAAAAGAAAATCTGAATTAATAACAAAATATTTTAATAAAACACCAAAAATGTGAGGTTCTAATCTTATTTTTCTTATTAAAATGTAATGAGTCATATGGTTTCCAGAATTTAGTGATTTTAAAAAGTCATGAAGAAGTTCCTGAAATCTACATTTGTACTGAAATGTACATTTAATACATTAAAGTAATTTACGTCAAAGCACACATTTCTCTTTTTCTTTTACATCACAATTTTTGTTTAGATACTCTAGCTATGTACATATTTCAAAACATCATTAATATATGCAGACAATTGTGATTATAAAATTAATGTATTCAAATCTAATTTATAGATTTTCTTGAATAAAAAGCAATGTTGAGTTGTGTTGAACAAAATTTTTAACTTTTTTTGTATTTGACGCTAAAATCATGTCTTGCATGAATCATTTGATTCAGAGTTAAAATAAATATAAAAATCTTAATAATAGCATATGTAATCAAGAGGACAAAAAAAATCCCTTTTTTTTTAATGTTTAGTCACTTATTCTGTATTTGTCACTTTTCTCACCTTTTTGAAAGTACCTCAGCAGTTGCAAGCCTCTATATTTTCAATACAGATATAATTGCGTAAGAGAATATTTATATTAAAATATTAATGTGACATTCAATTGGTATATGTTGAGTGCCCAACAATTCCCCCTTTCGTTCCCAGAATTTATCATGGGCATTAGCACACATATATTGTCTGAGTTATAAGAAAATATTCTACATATAAAACAAAAGTAGATTCCAGTACTGTAGATATCCTATAGTATGTCATTAGTTGGTCCTACAAAACTAAGGAATTCAGAAACCCAATAAAGTTCACTGAAATATTTTTTAGGTCCATTGTCATAAAACTATATAGTTTTTATATATTATTGGAATATTAATTTAAATTAATATATTTTTTTCAAAATTTTTGTCAAAGTAATATATTTTCAATGCAGATATAATTGCATGAAATAATATTTTTATTAAAATATTTATGGGGCATTTCAATTGGTATATGTTGAGTGCCCTAGGATTTCCCCCTTCATTCCCCGAATTTCTCATGTGCGTTAGCACATATTATCTGAGTTATAAGAAAAGAACATTATTTAACATAAAACGAAGGTAGACTGCCAGTACTATAGATATCCTATAGTATTTGCTGTGGCGTGCGGTCCATATATGCAGGGTGTGCACTGCACACCCTAGCAAAATTATGAGAGACAATAATTTTCTGCACCTATGTCTACCTATCTTTATATGGTATATAATAAATATTATTGATAATATATTCAAATATGTTGATTTGCTTGCTTGTATTCTTGCAGTGCATGCGGTACTAGGTGCTGCACCACGTAGCGCGTTCAAAAGCAAACAGACATAAGAAACTTTTATGTATATGCACTGCGCACTAATAGAAAATCGCGCTTTATATGTATGGGCTACTGGAGAAGCACAGCATACTATAGCACTGAGGCTAATGCAGCTATTTTTCCTGCACTTGGCATTCAGAATCAGTACAGTTTATTAAGCGTTGTATTAGAGCGGGGACTTGTGTGCTGAAGTGATTTTGGTTTTTTAACTGATTAACTGGCCATACGATTTTGCAGACAGTTAATGTTTAAATTTATATATTGTAAGATTTTGTTTTCATGGAAATATAAAAGAAGTATTTCATCAATATAAAGTGAAATGTTTTAGTGTGGTAAAGTAATTTCGGTGATGTATTATATTTATAGAAATAATTCACTGAAAAACAATTTTGTTTTGTTAGACAAAAAAGAAAGGAATTTTAACAGACAGTCCAAATTTTACCATTGTGTCTTACAGACAGTATATAAGTTATATTATGTAACACATATCCCTGGTTTGGTTTTTAAAGATTGTGAAGATGTTTTTCTCAGAATATATGATTTCCAAATGTTAAAAACAATTAATAAATATAATTTAATCCACTGACCGAACGAGAAACAGTTCGTTCTATTGCGCCAGCATGCAGCGAAATCCTCTGCACATGGACTAGACTTTCGGTTTGTCGACACCAATGAGTATAGGGCACCGTGTGGTACTACGTTTGCTGAAAATATAAGTTTTTCGTGGAAATATAAGCTTTTCATTATTTTATTAGTAATACGGATAGACGTAGGGATTTTGTGTACAAATGAATAATAAACGTTAAAGAAGTGTTTAATGTACATTTTTATGGTTTTATTATTATTGTTGTTGTTGCTCTCTGCACACCCTGCATGAACACCTACTCCACGCCACTGAGTATTTGTCATCAGTTGAATTGATAGTGGGACAAAAAAAAGGTCATGTTTCTAGAGAATCGTTTAATAATATAGTAATATTAAATTATCATACGATCAAAACATTCCTGAGTAAAATTTCAGTAAATTATTCTCACAGTCCATTTAGGTTCGAGGCAGATCATGACAGAGCAAGTAGGTGCTGCCTTTCAGAATCGAAATTTGTGGGTTCTTGCCTCGTTGAAAATATTAATATTCAGAGTCATTAAGAATCACCTTTAATCAGTTGTTACGGCTAACTTAGCCTTTGCATTGCAAGGTATTGATCGGAGTCTTCCAAACCGTATTGATTAGACTGTAATGCTCTGATCAAAGTGAGGTCTGAAATTATGTTTATTATTTTCATGAATAAAAAAGAAGTGCATATGTATTTAATTTTGACAGAAAGCTATGTAATATGTAAAGTTTTAAAATGAAAAGTGGTCAGAAGTAGGGTGTTATCTTTTAGTACTGTAATCTGGAGGTTAAATTCCTGCTGCTTGCAAGAATATTTGTAGTTCGAAACTGACTTTAAGAAGTAGAACCCAGTGTTACTAACTTTCATGTTACTAAAAAGTAGACCTAAAACTTCAAAATAAACTACTCATACACAGTGACTCTGAAGCTGTGTGCAACTGTTGTGTTACAAAGTCACCTTGATAATATTCTAATACAGACTATGAAACTAAGGAATTCAGAAACCCAACCAAGTCCACTGAACTATTTCTCAGGTTCATTGTCATAAAACTACACTTTTTATATATTATAGGAATATTAATTTAAATTTAGAATAGTACAGTCACATTCTGTCCCATCATAAACATAATGTTATAAAATATATAACGATTAATGTATGTGTGCTGATTTATCGAACATTTTTTATTCTCAATATCTGTATTAGTATTACATATTTTCAATGTAACATAAATATCAAACTAACATAATAACATCGTGATTAAGTGAATTTTTAAATATTTTAATACATCTTAAAAATTGGTAAGTTTTTCTATATTTGAGTAAAAGTTGAAATATAAGATCTCGTCGAATGATCTCTTTACGTAAGTTGCACGGATCTCTCCCTATTGCTGTGAGTGTATTATTATGTATGCGATTTAAGATGTCTAAGCTGGGAATGCAAACGACCAAACCAGTGCTGAGTAAGTTGCAACGAGCAGTATTACTGTTTTGTACAGCAATACCTCGTTTCTAATAGATAAATGAGGCTGGAAAAGAAGTGAACGAAGCTTCCTGGCAACAATTTAGTTTTTTTAATCTTGGTTATATGGGGTTTCTAAGTAAGTCTCCTATCTAATGTAACTTCTAAGTATTTAACTGAGTTCTCGTCGTATAACTGAAGCTCCGGGGGGTAGTTTGAAGGATCAAATAAAATAATTGCTTAGGTTGCAAGTTTTTAACATGTTAGTTAAATTTACGTAAATCAGTGACAATAATGGGATTTCACTTCCGAGTGTGAGACGTATTTTGGGTGATCTAAACAAGAATAGGACGAAATATGAACGTATGTGCTGCGTGGTAAATTGCCTGGATTTATTTTAATCTTCCAGTGTTTGAACTAGAAGCCCATTGGCGTTGGGGTAGCGCTTCGCATTCCCACGCCACAGGTCCGAGGTTCGATCCCCGGACTGGGCAAGGTTGCTCAGCCTTTCATTCCTTCAGTGGATAGAGAAACTGAGGACCAAGTATGCTTGGGAACTAAACACTGGGGGTTCCGCGTAAGGCTGACCACTTAACCGAAGCATGTGCTTCGCACCCCCAGGGCCCTTGGTCTAGAAAACGGAGATTGGCATTGTAGGCCCTGGCCCCCTAGGGGCTGTTGCGCCGAGGAGTTTGGTTTTTTTAGTTTTAGTGTTTGAACTAAATTTCCAGAGCAGAAAGATATCTTTCTACTCTGGAAATTATTAGACATTAATAATGTTACTTTTTTACATTCAGCATCATATGATGCTGAATATATGTAAGAAGCCACACTATTAATGTAGTGTGAAGAAGTATAAATTGTCTTATCACCAGCGTATAATTCAAGAGAAGTTAAGTCTGAGAACAGATTTTCGGATATTAGAAAAATTAAATATTGTTTTCTTAGAGGTGAATATCATTAATTCCTTTTATACGATCCTATCTGTTCAAAGCTAGGTTTTCTGCGATTGTGTAATACAGAGCAAATATCATGCAAAAAATAACTTGTTGAAGTAAATGAGCGTAGAAAGTAGATGTATCCAGTTTGATTCCGAAATTTGAGAAAGATAGGTGATAAATCATCCAGTTATTATTTTAATGTTAAGTTGGCTGAATAAATTATTTGTAAATTTGAAATATGTGCTTAATTACTAGAATTTTAGATGAAACTAGTCAACTGAACTTCGTTAGATAGATCAATGTTTTGAATTTTAGAGCATAATATTATTGATATATTAGATATACTGGGACCAAAAAAGTTTGGGAATCATTGCTCCTACCTATATGATTTGCCATTAAAAATTGATTTCATTAATAATATGATTTCAGAGAGATTGTAGATCACAACATTGTATAAAATACACCAATAAGGAAGAATATGAAAATAATCTTTAGTTTATCCTAAAAGACCTTAATGGCATTTTACTATGCTGCATATATCTTTATCTTTGCCATTACCGACTTCCTTCTAGCAAAGTTATGAACTTACAAATCCCATTGCTCTTGCCTATAAGGCGATTTCACGCAAAAGGGCACATCTTAAACTTATGACAGATCTGGCTTTAGTTTCAAACGGAACGGCAGTTTATTGTTTGTCTATTGGGTGTTGTAAACATGAAAATTATTGGGAAGGGCATTATAGTAGTTCCCGACGTTGCGACAAATTGATCACTATCAAAAAAGTTTCTTATAGACTCCATATTATAAACTGCTGAGTAATAGATAAATAGTTTATAAAATAAAAAAACGATGGACAAGTTTGAAAATTGAAGCAATTATCTACATAGATTAAATGATAAAAAATTAAACTATACCTTTATTCCCCATCACTCTTTGGTATATATCCATAATCATATGAAACACATACTATCACAAAATTAATAATTATTAATCACAGAATTCATTAGACATGGCACCACACATTCAAACTAACTAGGACTAATACAAACGAGCACATGGTTCTGAAAATAAAACGCAGTTAATTTTTGCAGTTAAGAATATCTACACTGTTTCCAATTTTTTGATTGGTCAGTAGAGTGAAGATGACTATATCAATAAGCTCCGCCTTTATCAGAAACGTAATTGGGGGTGTAGCCGTAGTAGGAGGAGTCACAGACCAGTTACTATGTCACTTGATGGCAATATGGTATGAAATAGTCGCTTGGCCGACATAATCCAGGCGTGCGACAGTGATTCTGAAGATCGTCATTTTCGTCCGTGACTCTTGTCGGAGTGAATATGGTAGGGCCCTTTATGAAAATACCGCAAATGAACCTAACATAATAATAACTACAACTTCAATAGGAAGAAGTTTAATAATGTAGTAATAACAATAACAAACCTGTTGATCGAAAACGCGCCAATTACGTTTGAATCAGTTTACTCTATGTTAATAGTGTAAATATAATTTCGTCTTTAAAACAGCATTGAACTAGTTTATTCTAAAGTTAAAAATAATGTCACGGGATTTAATTACATTTCCTTTGTCACAGAGCGCTAAATTTAAAATGTCTAACAGTGGATTTATCAATACAGATGATTTAAAAGGATTTAAACCCAGGGAACTTGCAAAAGGTACATTTTCCACTTAAGATATTTGTTGACGAAAAAATTGGTGTAGGTAAAGAAATATCTTTTCGTGTTTTCTTTTAAATTTTTTATATAAAGTCGGTTTATAATTAAATATGAGTTTTTCTTGGCAAGCTTTTTTATATGTTTATTGTTCCGTGCTCTAATTGCACTTTTTATTAGTTCATAATTTTTTTAATTCATAAAGTGAACTATTATTTTTGTGATCTGGACGTATCACTCATTTGATATATCCAGTTATTTATGTTTACAGTTCTCACCGTTAAACTCAAATTTATAAAAATATTTAATAAGTCCGTAGATATTTGAAATTGGATTGCAATTATTTTAAAGCAAAACATATACTGCTGCTAATTATTGTAGTCACAGTACATACAATTTCACTTATATTAATTTCAGATTTTAATGCTTCTTTTTCTCTAAACTAATTTTAATGAATAAATTTTTCATAATTATTTTGATTATCTTATGCAGAAACAGGTCTATCTACAGAAGAAGCTCTTCAGGTTTTACAGATAGTATTTCCTGAACCAAACAGTAAGAAAAAGTCAGAAATTGTAAGTTGTAGTGCATATGATATATTATCTGAAGAAAAAGGTTGTTCACCTATATCTACTTCTTGTGAAGCACTAGATAATATTTTAGGAGGAGGTATAACTTTATCAAAAGTTACTGAGATTTGTGGGTGCCCAGGATCTGGTAAAACACAACTATGGTATGTATATTGTATTAATATGAATTGTTGTCTGTAAGATTTATTAATTACACTATTTATTTTACTGATCAGATTACATTTTTAAGCCTTTGAAATAGTGTTATTAACCAAATTAATGTATTAAATGTTAATATATTTATATAATTTTTGTAGCTCCATATTTTCTGTACATGGAATTTCTTAAATTAAATTTAATCAAATTTTATATTATTCCACATCAGTTCACCCAGGCCATGTTAACCACTATTTCAAATATTTATGATTTTTTTTTTTTTTTTTTTTTTTTTTTTTTAAACACGTTGATAAGACTAAGTTATAAAATCATACCAAATATTTTTGACCTTCATAAAATATTTCAAAGGAAGAGGTCAAAGTTTAGGGGAGAAAAGCATTGCCTGTGTTTTTGTGGCTCCACATTAATTCTTTAGTTATTAAGTAAAAACAAATCATAATTCAACCCAAAACAAATACTTTTATACCAAAAAAATTTTTTTTTGATTTTTTTTCTGTGAGGTGTGATGATTTCAAAAGAATATCGTTAATGAATAACTTTTGTAAAACAGTGGTATAAAAAAATTAAAAAATTATATGTTTCATTATAATTTTGACGTCAAACAAGTTTTGTTCTCAAAATATCATTAGAAAGTGAGGCAGTGTAGTTAGCAAGTCAGACTTTTTAAAAAAAATAAACCTGAAAATGTGTTCTAAAAGAATATGAAATAAAATTAATGTTTTTTCTTTTTGTGCTTTTACATTAATTTGCTCACAAATTTTATTTTTAGTTGAAATTTGAAAAGTGAATATGTTAATTAACAGTATCCGTGTGTTATATTTTAGCAAATAATACACTTCAACCACTTAAATCTCTATAGTTTGTTTCCAGTTTTCCATCTACCAAATCCCTTCAATCTAACTTAGGCACTCCCCGAATGTCCAACCTCTATCTCTCCATTTCCACGAGAACTTCCCTTGTTTTTCCACACTGGTACATGAGTCTTCCACATTCCAATTCTTAGTTTTTGCACTCTGAAACTCTATTCCAAGCAAATTGTTTGTATTCTGTTAACATGTTAATGTGGAGTGCTTTACAAATATTAAAAAAAAAAAGGCAAAAATATCCTATGATTCATAGTGATATAGCTTTTGTATTGCATTAGACAAGTAATAGAAAGTATGCAACAGTGTACCTCAAAAGTTTCTTACAGACAAAACATTATGTAATTATCATAACTTTATTTTAAAAATTAGCTTTATAATGTAGAGTAAAAACAATCTGTGACAGATTTTTTTTTAAATATGAAAATCAATCTATGTAAATTAGCAACAAGAAGGGCTCATAAGGAGTTTTTGTCTTTTTTCAGTTTTTAAGTATAGTAATATATTATATATTTATATATGTATTTATTAACTAATAAAATAAAATATTTTGATTATTTATTTTTGGAGCATTTTGTTTCTAAACCTCCAAATAGAGGACACTTCTAAATTTAAATAATTTTGTAGTTCTTAGAGACTATTTGGAGGTTTCACTGTGTGTATTTTAAATTTGAAATTATTTTAATCTTGATTCAGAGTTTCATGTTCATTAATGTATTAAAAATCTGTGATCGCTATAATTTCAGGTATATAATTGCTCTGATGGATATGCCACAGTTGTGGTGATTACTAGAAAAAAAAGGACAGTTTATTGGATCATTGGTCCTCCAACAGAATTTTTAACTAATTTTTTTGAACAATTAGTTTTGTTTAAAAGAAAATACTAACTGTTGATGCTGATAGTCCCTTTTCTGTCTGCTCTGAGGACTATTTATCTAAATTGTCTTCCAAAACAATCCAGGCTAAGATCTTTTATTCTTAGCAATGATCTCTAATATTTGTTGGAGCCTAGGGATGACAGACTGGGTAAGGCACTGCTTTTCAGTATCAAGTTCTGGATATGAATCTTACTGCTAGCATGGATGTTCTTAGTTATTCAGAATTGATAGGTCCTGGTTTTATTATATACTTTAATTAATCTTCATGTTGCAATTTAGCGAGACTAAACTCCTAACAAACCAACTAACCAACCCATCTCATGTCGCAAAAAATATACAGTTGTGCTCTAAACCCAACCAAATTAATTATTCTTGTTTATATTTCATCCTGAGTTTTTTCATCAACTTTAAATACTCTAGATGCAGCCCTATTTCTAATTTCCATCGCTTTCTTCATATTTGAAAGCTTAGAAGCAAGTGCATATTTTTTCCTTCTAGTAGGAACCAAAGTAGTAATAATAATAATATTTTTATGCTGGTAAGAGAAAAAATAAAATTCCGTCAGATACGCCACCCTGGAAGATATGCTGCAGATGTTAAATTTCAACTTTTAATCATGTATGAGCTGTGACTCATCTACCTAAAATTACAGTAACTTAAATTATCTCGGATTATTACTAATCATAAAAATTCTAAATTTAAACAAAGCAAACATTTTTGGGTATTTTTGTCAAAGGAAAATCATTGAATATTTTAAAATTTTATGTATTTTATATTAGTTTTGCAAAATAAGTTTCAATTTCAGTTTGCAGCTGTGTACAAATGTAACTGTACCAGAACATTTTGGAGGCTTAGATGGTGAAGCATTATTTATTGATACTGAAGGGAGCTTTGTTATTCAGAGATTAGCTCAAATTGCAGCTGCTGCTGTCAAGAATTGTAAAGACAAACATAAAGGTTGATCAAATTATATGTTATTTATTAGAGCATTAAACATAATTTAAATGACATCGTTGAAGTATAAAATCTTAAAATTCAGGGGAAAATGATAAACTTTATACAAAGTTTTAGAAATATTTCCTAATAATGTTAGTTTTTATCTCATTATGTTATATCTGTACATCAAAAGTGAAGAGTACTATGTTAATATTTTTTTAATTGAGATTTTTCCATGCACATAATTTGTTCTCTATTATGTTATAAAAACATTATCTTCATTTCCAAAAATTGAGAGATTTAGTGAATTTAAAAAAAAAAAGAAAGAAAACTTTGAACTAACATAGGTTGAGGTAAAACCCCCATCTGGATATAAAACTTCTTATTTCTACCATTTTCATTATATTTAAAGGAACTATGTCTTCCCCTTTACCCCAAACACATTTATAAAGCTTTTCACTAAAAATGGCCCAAATCAAACAAATCTGTATAAAATATTTTTTATCCTCTCCTGTAAAATTTGAAATTTGTTGCATAGTGCTTTTTTATATACAGGTATAATAAATGAGGAAATTCAGTTGTAATTTTTTTGTTAATAATGTATAAACTGAAAAGTTTATGTTCAGTAACTAAAAATATATTTGATATGTCATTCCACATGCACACACACACAGGGGAAAAAAAAAAACATGAATGAATAAAGTTACACTTTTAGTATAGGATTCAATTAGTGACTTTTTACCTTTGGTGTTTTTATTAGATGAAATGCCAATTAGCCAGAGTTCAAAATTTCTGTATAAATTTATCTATAATGTAATGTCTGAATTTACAACATTCATACTACCTTACATACTATATTATTTTTTAACTTTGTATTTTAATGAATAAAATTTCTGTGTAATTCAAGGGATATTAATAATACAATGTTTAGCTGGAAAAAAATTGCCAATACAAAAAAATGCCAATGGGGTCATCTGCCAAAGCTGTTAATATTAATTCACACTTTTACTTTTGTTTAATAATATATTTCTAAAAATTTACAAATTTCAAATATTGATTAATTTCAAAATAAAATCTTAAGTGGGGACATTAATTTGTAATTTTTTTTCTGATTAATATCATATGCTAAGAAAACTTAATTTTTGAGTAACCATCTTCATTTTCACGTTCAAGCTTTTATTTAGCAACCTTTTAACCCTTTATCTACTGCATTATGAAATACTGAAAATGTCTTTATATTGTTTTTTAGCTGTCACATTGATAATTATATACAAGTTAAATATACAAGTAAACAATCTCCCTGGTGTGAAATTTAGTTTGTTAGAACTAATTAATGAAAGTGGGACTTAAAAGTACCGTCAGTACATAAACAGTTAAGGTGATTGGCACTTATAAGTACCGTCAGTAGATAAAGGGTTAAAGAAGCAACAATACTTATAAATACTATTATTTATCTATATTCAGGTAATGCTGCACTTAAGGAATATAATGTTGAAAAAGTTTTGAAAAGCATATATTATTATCCTTGCAAGTCCTATACTGAAGTTATTGCTAGAATAAATCTGTTGCAAGAATTCCTTGAAAAACATAAGAAAGTAAGTTTAACAAAAATTTGTGTTTCTATGAATATTTAATGATTTTTATTTCTATAATTATATACATTTTGTTCATAACAAATAAAATAATAGTTCCATTTTTAAACATTAAACATTTATTAAAAAAATAATAAATAACTTATATAAATATTTAAACATTAGAATTAAATAATTTTTCACTCAGTTTTTTTTTGTATATATAACCCTTTGTTTTTATCTTAATTAAAAAAGGAAAAGTAATTAAAATTCAGTTATGTATGTAAATTATTCTGGACACATTTTAAATGAAAATTAAAAATAAATTATGGAAATATACTTTGAAAATATTGATATAATTATCATAAATACAAATCATTTTTACTTTTATACATGGTTTCCGCATACCTGGAAAGTCATGGAAAATCATGGATTTAGACAATGGATTAATTTTGTCATGGAAAGTCTTGATTTTTCAAGCAAAATGAGTAAAAGTCATGGAAAGTCATGGATCCACTAAACTACCGATTAAAAAAAATGCATTGAATTGTTTAATTCTATTTTTACTTGTCATTTGACTGAAGTTACTGAGTTTGGTATTTATGTATTATCCTATTGACCCTATTGCCAAGTAAAATTTGTTCACCAAGGAAAATCAAAGCAAGAAAGCTTAATGGGTGGGTAAATGTATATTATTCTGGTTTTTTTCTTAAATTGTAGATTAAAATTTTATTAATATAATAATAATTATTTTTTAATAAAAATTAGTTAAGATTTTTGGACAAAATATAAGTTTATCTCTAGGGATATTGTATATAAACATTATAGGGTTATATTTGGCTATTATTCATGGTCTCCTGGATAATACCAAAGTAACCTGAATTTAAATTGGAAACCTTTTGATTGAAAAATTGCTATATGATTAAACTTAGGTATGTAGATACAACAATTTATTTTTATGTATGTGAGTTTATCAACACTTATAAAGTAAGTTTATAGTTTTTTTTTATGATAAAATTCCTGTAATTTCTCTAAAAGCATATATTTTATTTGTATGTACATCAGAAGTTTTATTCATATATATTTTTAACGAAAGCTTTTTCAAGTCATGGAAAATGATCTGCTAAATCAGGGAAAGTCATGAAAAGTCATGGATTTGAAAAATTTTATTTTGACAGATACCCTGTTTATAAGAAAAAATTTATTAAGACTAGGTTGAAAGATTAGGCTTTATTAAAAATAAAATATTTTTAAAATTTAGTTTAAAAGTGAAGAATACTAAAAAGAACATACATGAAATAAACAACTACTAAGATCCTTTAAAAAAATTAGGTATTGATAAATTTTTACTGCGTTTTTTCCCCTCTTAGGTTAATTAATGAATGTGAAGGTATGAATCTAGCTGGGATTGAATTAAATTTATAAATTAAGGTATTGTTGTAGAAAATGTTGCATCAAACATTTAATATTAAAAAAAAAATTTTTTTTAAGGGCAAACATTTAGGCATGTTTAGAGATGTATTTTATAAAGTTTTTTTTAACTGATATGAAGTACACACATAATGTAATTAAATAATTTTATGTAAAAGTGTCTAATATTTACCTTTTAATACTAAATTTGAGTTTCCATGGAAGCATCTGTAAAGTATATACAAGAAAAAAGAAATAAACTTTTAGACAATGAACTGCATTTTGCCAAGTTAAGAAATTTTTAACTCTCTTTCAGTAAATCTGTTTTTAATTACAAATTTGGATTTTATTTATTTATCAGAGTATTGATGTCAAATAATTCTTTGTGTTTCAGGTTCGATTAATAATTATTGATAGCATAACATTTCATTTCCGTTATGGATTTGATGGCTCTTATGCTCTTCGTACAAGACTTCTGAATGGCATAATGCAGATTTTAGTTAAGGTTGCTCATGATCATAAAGTAGCAGTAAGTTGTTTTATATGAACTATACATTTTATAGGAATTATAAATTACAATTAAACATAATATCCAAGTAACTTCTGGAAATAGTAGTTATAAATGCACAATATACATGTATACATGATTATAAACTCACATGCACCATAGAGTTATTACAGAAATCCAGAGTTAAAAAATTTCATGCTTATTTAGGTCAGCAGGATAATCCCCTATATAATAATAGCCTAAGTTATCTGTCCTCAAATTTATGAAGCGGTTGGACCTGGAATGAATAGAGGCATTCATTTGATTCTTGATGAGTTAACGTTAACAAAATTAAGTCCCCCTTTTTGATCGTTTAATGCCATTATTTCAAGGACTATTTTCCCCGGTTAAGAGCAGGCGATTAAATTCATCAAATTATTACATTATAAGTAGATGAAAATAACTTTTTTTCTGGCATTATGACATCATTCCTTTAACCATCTCATTTTATCATTTCTTATTTTAAATTATTTAAATATCGTCTGCATCATATGTTTTATCAATGAACTTAGATATTACATAAATAATTTTCTTTTATATTTGGCTTAAATAATAGATTAAGTACATATGTGATAATTTTAAATTTAATCATCGATTATTTAATGTTGCAATGATAATTTTATCACTGGTTTTATATTTGGCTTAAATAATAGATTAGGTAATATGTGATAATTTTAAATTTAATCATCGATTATTTAATGTTGCAATGATAATTTTATCACCGGTATTAGCAGCAAATTCTATCAACCTCCATGATGTAGTAGAAATGATAGTTTCATTCTTTTACTTCCATTAATTACTGTGCCAAAAAAATCGGAAAGAACTCGACGTAGCTAAGAAAACTTTGAATTATCTTTCAAAATAAATTCAATGTGATTCTAAACTGCATTCACAGTATCGGGAGACTTGATCGGGAGGAGTATGAAGATGAACAAATTATTGAGCGTGTACCAGATAATTGTTAACTAAAAAACAAACCATTTTTTTTACCAGCCTCATAGGGTACTTTACAATTCTGGAAAATTAAATATTTCACTGATCCTGGCATATGACAGGCTATATGCTAGGTATTAATAATCTACTTACTAAAATCAACTAATGTGTTAAAAATACATACACACACACAAAAAAAAAAAAAAAAAAAAGACTTAACTGATAACAATTACACAGACCTTTATTTCTAATGTTTTTGCAGATTACCTTTCTAAGGGTGGATACCATAAAAAAAAGTTCAAGGTCATTAGTAACGTGTGCTAATAGCTCTTTTTTTTTTGTCTTTCAGGATACTTGACAATAAGGGAATGTATATAATGTATGATACATGGTTCATACATCATTGTTTGAAAGGACCAAAATATCATGACGTATGCATCATACACCATTAAGCTCAAAGGGTTAATTCTTTCTGATCTTCTTCAAGTATCAGTGGATAGTCTGCCAGTGAATTTGGGCTTAAGCCTTACAAAGAGATTTAGAATAGTATTTTAACTCCAAATGTGCATGTATTGATAGTTATGGTTTCCATATTTTAAATAATGCTTTTAGAAAAAAAAGAGCTTTTATTTTAATAATGTTTTTAGAATTTTCTACTCATTGGGTTAGTGATTTTGTGTTAGCTGAACTGAATTGGCTAAGTATTTAATAAAGCCTCTCTAAAAAATTTTATGAGAATTTCAGAAATTAAGAAATTTCCTTTAAAATTTTGTAATGAAAGAGTGTAATTAGAATTATGAATCAGAATAAGTGTTTGTCAGCTATCTCACAGAGGCTTTAAAAAGCCCTTAAAAGCTGAAAGGTTGTTTTATATTCATTGAAATTGTTATAATTTGGTAAAAATAGCTAAAAAATTTAATTGCATTATTTTTTAACACTGGAACCACAAGCGGTGTCATTTTGACCCCAAAGCTATTTTGTGTTATCTTAACAGATTTATTCTTTTTCTGGTAGTAATAAGAGAAATAATATAAATTTTTATAAAAATATTTCTAACGATAATTTTTAAAAGCATATTTTAATAAGTATTCTATTACTTCTGTTATAAATATCTGAGAAAAAAATATCTGTTAGGAAAACGCAAAATAGTTTTTGGGTCAAATGACTCCTCCAGCAGTTCTAGTGTTAATATAAAATATCAGGGTTCTAATCACAGAAAAAAAAGTTGGTAAGAATTTCTTTCTTCCCGCAAACAGAGTAAGATTCTGAAAATTAAGAGAAAACATATATAGGCATTGGAAATAAAATATTCTCCATAACTTAAAAATATTCCATTTGTGTATAAAATAGTGAATTTGATTGTCACAAAATTGCATCCTAGCTAAGGTGGTTGTTATTTTGCTGTGGGATTTATAAGACTTGTTTCTTCTGAGACAGAATTTCTACCTGTGCTAATATGAAGTACATGTTTTTGTTTACTACCAGGTATTACAGAAAGGGAAAAGATCACCCTCCCTCCCCGTGTGGTGGATGTTAGTAATGTTCTATGTATTTCAGCTGTGTGGATCACTTTAGTGTACTCCTATTGTAATAAGAGGAATATTTTGTTGAAAGGGAAATAAGAATAGTGAGAAAGAATGAAATGCGAGAATTTTATATAGAATAAAAAGATTTGTCAAAAATGGAAGAATATGAGAATTTCTATAATACAGTTAATTTATTAAAAATATAAAGAATATGTGAATTTTTTGAAATGTGAGAGTTTTGTTCACGACGATGATTTATAAATTGCATGAATTTTGTTTCGGTAATTTTATAATGAATGCAAGTAAAAAAGAAAATATGCAAATTTCTTGTTTTCAGGAGAACACTGTATACATAAAATATTTACCATAAAATCATAGTAAAACTAAATATTACACAGTTGTTAAAATTTATATGTATTTATATTTATAGGCATTGTTTTTAAAATATTTATTTATTGCTTTCAGTGGCCTCTTGAAGTTATTATATTTATAAAGCACTTTATTTAGATTCAGAAGTGTTAATTTGATTTGCATGTATGTTTCAGGTTGTTTTAACTAATCAAATGACCACAAAATTTGATTTTGATGGGAGCTCTCACTTGGTACCTGCACTAGGTGAAAGTTGGGGGCATGCTTGTACTGTCAGATTGGTTTTGTCATGGACAGAATTTAAAAGACAAGCTCATCTTTTAAAGTCTCCTTCAATGCCAGAAATGAGTGCACTTTATATGATAAATGTAAGTAGTTTTCAAAATCATTAAAGATTCTCAAGTATCTCTCTCTATATACACTGTCTACCAATAAGTATTTGGACACCTGTGATACAAAAGAAAAACTAACTTTATTCAAAATCAATAATTGGTAGAGTCTCCACGAGAGGCAATTACAGCGTGATCCCTCCAGGGCATACTTTCCACAAGTCTTTGTATTGTGGTAATGTATTTCACTCAGCTTGGAGTAGGCATACTAGCTCCTTCCCTGATTTTGGACAGGTAGGGCACCTTTTAATTCGGTGATCCAACTCGTCCCAGATGTTTTCATTAGCTTTCAGGTCTGGGCTCTGGGCAGGCCAGTCCATTCGATGAACTCCATTGGCACCATACCAAGCCTTGGTTAACCTCAAAACATAACAACTGGCACTGTCATCCTGAAAGTAACAGGAGTTCAACCTGTAAAACTGCCACAACGTAGGAAGCACATTGTTATCCAAAATAGGGCAGTAGGCATCGGCGTTGAGCTTACCATGAATGGGGACCAAGAGTCCCAGTCCATACCAGGAGAAACACCCTCAGACCATAATTCCACCTCTGCCGAACCTGACTGTTGGTACAATGCATTCTAGCAGGAGATGTTCTCCAGGCAAATGCCAGACCCAGACCCAGCCATCTGAATGGTAAAGAGTGAAACTTGATTCATCGCTTCAAAGAACCCGTTTCTACTGATCTACGGTCCAATTTCGATGTGCTTTGCACTACATTAACCGACAGCGTGGTTGGACTTTGTGACCAAAGGCTTATGGGCAGCAGCATGACCATGAAAACCAAGCAGATGTGCTTCCTTATGGATGGTATTCATTGAAACAATACTCCCAAATGCCTGTTGAAACTCCTTGTGGATGAGGGCCATCGGTTGGGGGCGGTTCTTCCGAATTTCTCTAAACAGCACTCGTCGGTCTCTATCTCCCAGTTTCATTGGTTTGCTGACTTGGGGCACATTCCGACAATCACTCCCTACCTTCCACTTTTTAATTACATAGGCCACTGTCGATTTTGGTAATTCAGATCGCTAGATGTGTCCCTTAACGGTCAGCCACATTTGTGATACCGGATAATTCTACCTTTCTCGAAATCAGAGAGCTCCAAACTGCACGGCATCTTGCATGCGACTAATGCCGATTCTGTTTCCTACACGATGCATACCGGCAGAGGCTGTGACATACCTCAGGACTGCAGATATCGTCATTTGCATAGGTGTCCAAATACTTATTTGTAGACAGTGTACAAATAACTTGTTTTTTATACTTATCTTTGAATATGGCAGTGTGAAACCCTCCTATTTAAGGTCTTTAGTTTGTTAGAATATTTGATAACCAAAATCTTAAGTTGAAATAATCTTACTATTAACCCTAGAAAGATAACCTACCTCGAATCGACGTCTGAAGAAGAGATTTTTTTTTATTTTGTTAAGCAATAAATAATTATGTTTATAATTTCAAAAATTTATTCTTAATACTTTTCATATATCCATAACAATGACATTCGTCGAGATACATTACAATTGACACAAACATTAAATTATAAAAATTTATTGCTTAACAAAATTTAAAAAAAATCTCTTCAGACGTCGATTCGACGTAGGTTATCTTTCTAGGGTTAACACTAGAATACGTGTTATCCTTTTCTCCCTAGAATACCTGCTGGAGTTATTGCAACAACTGCCTGTTTTTGAATGGATAGTAATGTAGAGGAAGCGTAAAAATGAATATACATTTGAACTAAAATATTTAAATGTAAGTTCCATAATCTTCGATATAAATAAGAAAATTATTTAATTATACAATTTAAAAATCAAGATAAAAAAAATTCAGTACAAAAAAAACTTCTAATTTGACTTTGATGGGTATTCATCTATTATTACTTTAAAAATTAAGCAATTCATAGATATTAAGTAAATATTTAAAGTCATAGAAAATAATTAATCAGAGTATAAAAATGCAGAAGATACAGCAGTTGGAGTGAAATGACTCTATTGGCATACTAGTGTGTTCAGATTGAATGGTTCTGACACAATTCTTGTTTTAGTTATTTTGCTTCAATAGAATTCTATTTTATATATTTTTCCAGTTAAAATGAAATACTTTTAAAATTTTATGCAGGCTGATGGAGTAAGAGATATATGACTGATCCTGGATTTTTGTGAACTTAACACCATGTAAAAAACGTGTAAAAACAGGTAAAAACCATAAGTTGTTCATTTGTACAGAACACTATATTGTAGTTTTTCAAAAAAAATTTATTGTTGCTATTTATTTGTACAATGGTTGTTCCACATGTTCCACATTATTTTTATGACATTCTAATAAAATAAAAAAAAAATTATTTCATTTTATTCATAAAATTGAAAAAACTATTTATTATTGAAATCACTAAATTTTTCACTTTGGAGTGCATAGATATATCAAGGTAAAATGAAAATTCCATTTGTTCTTTAGCTTCACTTATATAAAATGAAGGTGATGACTTGCATGATCCATCCAACCATCGTATGACTTTTCTTGTGCTAAAAAATTGTAAATTAATAAAAGTTTATACATTAAAATTATCACTATTACATAAAGTACATTACTTTAATATATAATATGAAACTTTTTAATACTTGTGCTGGAAAACCCCTTTCATATTTTAGGGTTTTCTTCGCAAATATATAATATGTGCCTTATGGTGTAAAGTCACGCCACACCTGTAAGGTATAATGCTAAATTTTACAATGACATTCTACAATGTTGTTCACAAACCCCTTTTAGAAATTTAAGGCTTTATCCAAAAAGAAGGAAAATGCGGCATATGTGTAGGTCCGCCACACCTGGTAGAGAAAAAGCAAAAGTTATTATAAGAAATGCTCATGCCTCGCACATTCTTAGAAATAGAAGTTAGTAGCTAGGTATTATGGAATTAAAGAAAGGACAGTTTGAGTTCTGAATTATATAAAATTGTAGTCAATTCTTCAAAAGAAAATCGGCTCGTAAAACTTATGCAAAACTGCGAGCTTTTGAAAAACAATTTCTTGATTTGAACGGAATTTAAGCCAGGTGTAATAGGTACAAAGATACCGCACTTATAGTAAATAGGAGAAAGTATTTAGGTTTAAGAATGAGAAAGTGTTTTCGGAAAATCATAAAAGAAGCCGCGTCTAGGAATAACTCCCTATACCCCTTCAATACATAAAAGAAGGGACAGTATACAAAAGATGTTGAGAAAAGGGACCCAGGAAAAAAAAGGGGGGAGGGGAAAAAGATAATATGAGCACGTTTTCAAGATGGGCATGTTTTCGAGAAGAGAGTCTAGAAGAAATAAAAATATAAAAATGCAAATAAATAAATAAATACGAGCATGGGGTACTAATCCAATGAAACATCAGAATTTGAGAACTGACCACCTGAATTTTCAAGAGTGGATAATTTCCCAAATGGAGACAGAACTAAGGAGGGGCTAAGGAAAAGGGTAAAGGATATATATACGAGGGAGAAGAGGAGAGAAAGAATATAGATAGTGATATAGAGAAGGAAGAGATTTCTCTTTTAATTTTTCGCAATAAAATTTTCTGCGGTCTTATTATTGAGTATGCTATTGAGTGAGATTATTTTGACTGAGTCAAGATGTTTTTTCCTCTGCAGTAGGGTAAGTTCTGTTTTTACTATTTTAAAGCAGTGACAATTGAATTAATATTTTGTGTACATATGTAAATTGTAAATAAATTCCTTTTTTATTAATCTAAATTTCTATGTCTTAATGAAATTAGTCTGAGCCGATATTCTGTTTAGGTTAGAACCTGGGTAACCTTATGGGTTTAAAGTCAATTAAATTAAAATAAATTATTAAGAATTAAATGAGCAAAATTTGTAAAGTAAGGGGATCGGCTCAGCACTTGCAAAAATCATTCTGTATATACAGTCTAGTCACAATAATGTGATTACTTCCTTTTTTTAATTTTTTAAAGAACTGCTTCATGAAGTGTTTGGGGAATTTAACTTCTAGTAGTTATTTTCTCACTTTCTTATTAAAAATGAGTCACTAGTGCATTTTGGAGATCAACCAAAAATTAAATAAAAAAGTAGATATTGGTTCACCCTGTACCTGTAGTTGTGAATGACATGAATGGCTGTAACTTTCCCCAAATATGAACATTAGTGTATGTAATTATTGTGTGCATTTTTGTGACCAAAAGAACATTTAATCATGCTAAAATAGACTTCTATTTAAAAAATATCTTCTCTTTTACACAATGTTGGCTCAATATGTGCACAAATTTTAACCAAATTTTTCAAAATTTAGATTATTTCACAAACAATAGCACTAATATTCCATTAAAATTTGAAATGAATATATTAAAGTAGAGAGTGCTTAGTGAGATATGGGCTTTGAAATAATTTTCTGTGCATGAGTGAAAAATACATCTTTGAGCTACTAAAATTTCATAGCCAACTCTACAGGGTAACATATATTAAAATTTCATTTGAATATCTGCAAAATTGTCAAAAATTGTAATGATTTATTCAGCTGGATTTTAGTTAGCTCAATGAAATGAGAGAACTGATAAGTGGCTTTTCACAAATTTAATTTAATATTTTTTTCTTTTTTAACATTTAGTTTCTGCAAGGTAGCCGCCATTCTTATATTATGCACATTGACATTATCAAATGGCTTGGCTGATAAGATGTATTTATAAAATGATCTATTACAAGAAAAAAAAAGTGGATGGTGAAAACAAATGGTTTTTTGCAACAAATCAATGTTTTAAAAAACAAATTTAATTTGGGAAAAGTCCCTTATCAATTTTCTCATTTCATTGAACTTGCGCTAAAAAGCAGCTTAATAAATTGCCGATAGTGTTTTCAATTTAAAAAATATTCAAGTGAAATTTTGATATAAGTTGTCCTATAGAATTAATTAAATATGAAATTGTAGTAGCACATAAGTGTATCTTTTGCACATGTACAGAAAATTATTTTGTTTAAAGGCCCATTGTTTTTGAATCATACTTGACTTGACAGTGTTAATATAGTACCATTAAAATGTTTTGTTATATAAATGTTGTATACAGTACAGATTGTAAACTAGAAAAAAGAATGGTCATGAGTTGAAGCATGAGATTCATTGGTGTTTTAATGGCCAACATCTGTGGGGTCCAAATCATTTTTTATTTTTCCTTTACCTCCAGTATTTAAAAGTTCTGTTCTCTGAATCTTAACCTTTGGGAAATCTTTCTTCTTATTAAAAATTCTCCATTAGTTACTGCTAATGCTCTTGCTAGTACTCTGGAGTTTTCTCAAATTTGGACGTTCTTTTTTTAACTTTGACCATTTTTGTTCTAGTTATTAATGTTTTCATTCCTCATTGACAGAGGTGTGTACTTGTCTTCATCATCTGATAGGCAAATGTAGTATTTAAGGTGTATACTCACTGTCTTCTCACTTAGTTTTACTTTGGCAAGCTTAACCCTTATATTTTCTTCTCTGCACTGATGAAGTAGCTTGTTTTTTTGAAGGAATAAAACAAACAGCTAAATGCTTTTCATATTTTTTGACCATGATTATACTCATTGGGATATTAATTATATAGAAAAATTTATTTATACATGCTAGAGATAGGTAAGTGCATAATTTATACATTGTATATTGGCAACATGCCTGTAATGGTTGGTTGGTTTGTATCCCTGTCTACTTTTTGTTGCATTAGTACAGGGCTGTAGTGACTTCTACTTAAACTATTTTTAATGTATGTTCTGTGAGTTTGTTTTTTGTACTTAGTTAAATGTTTACACATTTTAACTAATACTAATACTGGTATTTACAGGATATCTGCCAAAATAAAATTTTTCAAATCCATGACTTTCCCTGATTTAGCAGATCATTTTCCATGACTTTTAAAAGCTTTCATTAAAGTATATATGAATAAAACTTCTGAGTACATACAAATAAAATATATGCTTTTAGAGAAATTACAGGAATTTTATCATAAAAAAACTTTAAACTTACTTTAGAAGTGTTAATAAATTCACATACATAAAAATAGTTGTATCTACATACCTAAGTTTAATCATAAAGCAATTTTTCAATCAAAATGTTTCCAATTTGAATTCAGGGTATTTTGGTATTGTCCAGGTGACCATGAATAATAGCCAAATATAACCCTATAATGTTTATATACAATATCCCTAGAGATAAACTTATATTTTGTGCAAAAATCTTAACTAATTTTTATTTAAAAAATAATTATTATTATATTAATAAAATTTTAATCTACAATTTAAGAAAAAACCAGAATAATATACATTTACCCACCCATTAAGCTTTCTTGCTTTAGAGTTTTCTTGGTGAACAAAATTTACTTGGTAATATGGTCAATAGGATAATACATAAATACCAAACTCAATAACTTCAGCCAAATGACAAGTAAAAATAGAATTAAACAATTCAATGCTTTTTTATTTAATCGGTAGTTTAGTGGATCCATGACTTTTACTCATTTTACTTTAAAAATCAAGACTTTCCATGACAAAATTAATCCATTGTCTAAATCCATGATTTACCCTGACTTTCCAGGTGTGCAGAAACCATGTATTTATAATTGCTGTTGCTTAGCTTCAAACTATGTTTAACTTTAAAATGATAGTTATGGGTCCAGCATGCTTCAACTTACCTTTCCACAGCATTTTGTAAGAATGTTATAAATATCAGTTCAGATCTTGTCAATGATGACAAGACAAATTCATCTTCAGATCCATACGCAAGTTCAAAATATGGAAAAATATAACTTTCTAATATTTCTTCTTTAAAATATTCCAAATTTTTCAAAGTCATCTAAAAAATGTTTGTATAGATTTATTAAAATGTAATTAGGTATAACTCAAGTTCATTTCATTGTTTTCTAATAGAAAGATTTACTTACTTTTAATAAAGACTTCAAAATTTGTTCTTCACATCTGCGATAATATTTTGCCATTTGGATAGCTTCACCAGTTGCAGTTTTGCAGGTTATTGTTTCTACATTTGTCAACAACAATTGTAGAGATGAATGTATAGATACAATTTTTTCAACTTTGATTTCCATTTCTGACTCTGCATCATTAAAAAATTCCTGTAAAAATATCCACTTTCAATAACTGACAGCTAATGTACAGTATAATTGTGAACCATGTAAATAAAGGCTTTTAATTTTGTAACAATGATTTATAATTAATAGAATAATTATAAAATCTTCAAACTTGCATGTGTATTATATATAAATTTTTTCAATTCTTTCTTAAAATCAAAAGTTTAGAGCAGTGATCTTCTAAATTTTTTGAGTACAGAACTCTTAGAACCATTTTTTTTTAAAGAACTTTATCCCATCTTAAAATAATATTCAGGGGTAATAGTGATAAAAACAAAATTTCAGAATTTTTATTTTATTTCAGGACATTACCAAAGATAAGAATGACTTAAACAGTGATTGTAAAAATACGTTATTTAGTTAGTACTTTATAACAGAAATTGTAACAAACTCACAATATATTGAACATATTAAAATAGGAAATAAAAATTAATATTCAAGAATTTAATATTAAATCTTCAACTGAGAAATTATTTGATCAACAAGATATATGAAAATTAATCAGTATAAATTCTTTGACAAATTAAAATTTATTACTATACATAAAAAAATGAGGACTTACTACATGGAATTTAGGTTTTATTTTCCATTGATTTACACAGTATTGATTTTGGAATAAAAAAAAATCTGTCACAAATGTTCGTTGTTGCTTCACATGATGTAAATATTGTGTTTCAATGTGAAGTCATTCATTAGTTTACCCTTCAGTGTCCCCTTTCTTCAGCAGGAAATTATACCGTTGTTTAGTGTACTTGAAATAGAGCTAGATTTTGCCAAAACTGCAAATGCTGGACAATATATGACAGATAATTTCAATATGATTTTGCAAAGAGATTTGCTAAGGATTATATTGTCAAGTAGTAATAAAACACATACAATATGCTTCAAATAAAGAGATTAAGAGTAGAAAAAAATGAAATTTATTTTGCTGGATATAATCCATTATTCGTTTTCTTTTCAGTCAAAATTACTGTTCAATATTTTGGGTGTACCTTATTATTTAAGAAAATATGGTCATTAGTTGTGGGAAAGTGTCCTTGAAAGTGTGAAAACAGAGTTGTCCTACATGAATATACAATTGCAATAATAAAATGAATTCTTTATATTGACTTGCGTCTTCATATCAATCTGATAAAAATAATTTCTACAAATATTTACTTTCTAAACTTCCTTCAGAGGACCAATAGTTGTAATTATAGTTAATAGATATCAATTGTTATAAATATGGTTTTTCTATTGACATTCAAGGGATTCTATTTTTTTTTTCAAGACCCACATTTTTCTTGTTAGTGGATTCCTTGGACTCAAGTAGGGGATAGTTCAGCACAAATACTGTATACTCAATTTTTTTTTTCATTTTCATGAACGAAAGAAATTATCTTCCAAACAACCTAAAAATTCATTTAGTTATACATTGCTAAATAACTCTATAAATAGAAAAGTGTAAATTCAAATAATTAATTTTTATAAAAATTGAAAATTTGTATAAAATTAAATTTTTTATGCCTGACATATGGATGTATTTAAAAGAGAAATCATTGTTCCTTCCCTTCCCTTACCTCTTCAATATGTTCCATTCATAGTAGGTTAGGGAGCGTATCAGTTACATTTTGCCTATGTTGTCAGATTATCATGTATAAGCATGACCAAAATTGAGTATTTTTATTTAGGAAAGCATATTTTTAAAGTTTGAAAAAAGTGGTTTTAAAGATAAAACTTCTTTTTTAGTTATCTGTCCAAGCCCAGTGGTGCAATACCCAAATTTTTCTCATGAATTATTATTGGTGGTTTGACAAACTAAGCAATCCCCTATATAATAATAGCCTAAGGTGTCTGTCGGCAAATTTTTGAAGCGGTTGTACCTGGAATGGATTCCTCGGCTAAGGGCAGGCGATTAAATTTATCAATTTATTCACGTAATAAATAGGTAAAAATAACATTTTTTTTCTAGCATTATGACGTCATTCCTTTAACCATCTCATATAATCATTTCTTGTTTTAAATTATTTAAATATCGCGTGCATTATTTTCATACGTTTTATCGCTGATCCCCTATATAATAATAGCCTAAGGTGTCTGTCGGCAAATTTTTGAAGCGGTTGTACCTGGAATGGATTCCTCGGCTAAGGGCAGGCGATTAAATTTATCAATTTATTCACGTAATAAATAGGTAAAAATAACATTTTTTTTCTAGCATTTATTACTATACATAAAAAAATGAGGACTTACTACATGGAATTTAGGTTTTATTTTCCATTGATTTACACAGTATTGATTTTGGAATAAAAAAAAATCTGCCACAAATGTTCGTTGTTGCTTCACATGATGTAAATATTGTGTTTCATTGTGAAGTCATTCATTAGTTTACCCTTCAGTGTCCCCTTTCTTCAGCAGGAAATTATACCGTTGTTTAGTGTACTTGAAATAGAGCTAGATTTTGCCAAAACTGCAAATGCTGGACAATATATGACAGATAATTTCAATATGATTTTGCAAAGAGATTTGCTAAGGATTATATTGTCAAGTAGTAATAAAACACGTACAATATGCTTCAAATAAAGAGATTAAGAGTAGAAAAAAATGAAATTTATTTTGCTGGATATAATCCATTATTCGTTTTCTTTTCAGTCAAAATTACTGTCCAATATTTTGGGTGTATCTTATTATTTAAGAAAATATGGTCATTAGTTGTGGGAAAGTGTCCTTGAAAGTGTGAAAACAGAGTTGTCCTACATGAATATACAATTGCAATAATAAAATAAATTCTTTATATTGACTTGGGTCTTCATATCAATCTGACAAAAATAATTTCTACAAATATTTACTTTCTAAACTTCCTTCAGATGACCAATAGTTGTAATTATAGTTAATAGATATCAATTGTTATTAAATATGGTTTTTCTATTGACATTCAAGGGATTCTATTTTTTTTTTCAAGACCCTCATTTTTCTTGTTAGTGGATTCCTTGGACTCAAGTAGGGGATAGTTCAGCACAAATACTGTATACTCAATTTTTTTTTCATTTTCATGAACGAAAGAAATTATCTTCCAAACAACCTAAAAATTCATTTAGTTATACATTGCTAAATAACTCTATAAATAGAAAAGTATAAATTAAAATAATTATTTTTTATAAAAATTGAAAATTTGTATAAAATTAAAATTTTTATGCCTGACATATGGATGTATTTAAAAGAGAAATCATTGTTCCTGCCCTTCCCTCTTCAATATGTTCCATTCATAGTAGGTTAGGGAGCGTATCAGTTACATTTTGCCTATGTTGTCAGATTATCATGTATAAGCATGACCAAAATTGAGTATTTTTATTTAGGAAAGCATATTTTTAAAGTTTGAAAAAAGTGGTTTTAAAGATAAAAAAGAAGTTTTTTCTTTTTTAGTTATCTGTCCAAGCCCAGTGGTGCAATACCCAAATTTTTCTCATGAATTATTATTGGTGGTTTGACAAACTAAGCAATAAATAGTAATATTAGGCTTTAGGTTCTAAAGTTCATTTTTATTGGCATATGCTTACAAGGTATCTGCCAAATTAAAATTTTTCAAATCCATGACTTTTCATGACTTTCCCTGATTTAGCAGATCATTTTCCATGACTTTAAAAAGCTTTCGTTAAAAGTATATATGAATAAAACTTCTGATGTACATACAAATAAAATATATGCTTTTAGAGAAATTACAGGAATTTTATCATAAAAAAAACTATAAACTTACTTTATAAGTGTTAATAAACTCACATAAAAATAAATTGTTGTATCTACATACCTAAGTTTAATCATATAGCAATTTTTCAATCAAAATGTTTCCAATTTGAATTCAGGGTACTTTGGTATTATCCAGGTGATTATGAATAATAGACAAATATAACCCTATAATGTTTATATACAATATCCCTAGAGATAAACTTATATTTTGTGCAAAAATCTTAACTAATTTTTATTAAAAAATAATTATTGTATTAATAAAATTTTAATCTACAATTTAAGAAAAAAAAAAACCCCAGAATAATATACATTTACCCACCCATTAAGCTTTCTTGCTTTGAGTTTCCTTGGTGAACGAATTTTACTTGGCAATATGGTCAATAGGATAATACATAAATACCAAACTCAGTAACATCAGTCAAATGACAAGTAAAAATAGAATTAAACAATTCAATGCATTTTTTTAATCGGTAGTTTAGCGAATGCATGACTTTCCATGACTTTTACTCATTTTGCTTGAAAAATCAAGACTTTCCATGACAAAATTAATCCATTGTCTAAATCCATGATTTTCTATTACTTTCCCTGACTTTCCAGGTGCACGGAAACCATGTACTTACTATTAGAATACTGAAATATGCTATTTTGTAACCCAAATTTTGAAATAACTCCTAAGTGTTATTGTTATTCTAGAAATGTTACAATTTTATTTTAAAGCTTATAAGAAAATGTTCTTAAGTATAAAAGGCAGAAATTTATTACCTCACATGTTGGAATGTTTTCAGGATCACATATATTGAACTTAAATAAATCACATTCTGCTAAAGAATCAATACGCTTGTCTATTTCCAAAAATACGTTTTTAATTTGACTTACAAGACTTCTGAATACTGAGACAGCCTAGAAAAATAAAGTATAATTATATAATTAGAATGTTTTCATTTATATTTCATACATACATTGAAAAAAAATTAATACAGATTATATATGTTATATATGCACATTTATTTTAAAATTATGAAAGGAAAAAATAAAAATTTATGTAACATGCATTTAATTTTTCATAATTTGTATGAAAATTGTTATGTTTATCACACACACAAAAAAAAACTTGTTTTGTTTTGACAGTTATGTTTTAAATTTAAATTATTAAAACATCAAAATTTACTTAATCATGTGTATTAGCTTTATGAAATTATAAAAATCAGTAGGGAAGCATCAATAGTGGAATGGGGGGCAGCATTTTAATTTTTGTCCAATATGGCAAATTTGCTACAGTTGACCATGATCTCTCATCATTCATGCTTTTAAGACTTTTTCTAGAATTTTATTTGTCATTTTAAAATGGCTGAACACTGGCCGATTAGTTAGGGTGTTGATCATCGGTACTGGAGTTCATGGGTTTGAATCCCACTATGACATGGATGTTTGTAGCCATTCAGAATCGGCTTTAAGCAGTAGGTCCTGGTCTCATTAACCCTCGTGTGCAAAACAGTAGACCGTAGTGCTCCAAACCAAACCAAACCATTTTAAAATGTTTAGATATGGTGGTGGTTTTCTGTTATCCAAATGTTGATGAGTGTTTGTTTCACTTGTATTTAAAATTAAGATTTTTAATCATAGTTTTAAATTAATGTAATGGTAAATTAATGGCTATGTTGTCATTAATATATACACCACAATAATATTAAGGCTGGGATGTTGTGCATGATGTGGCTGATTGTTGGTACTGGAGTTTGTGGGTTCGAATCCCACTATGGCATGGATGCTCGTAGCCGTTCAGAATCGGCTTTAAGCAGTAGGTCCCAGTCTCATTAGCCCTCGTGTGCAAAACAGTAGACCGTAGTGCTCTAAACCACACCATTTTAAAATGTTTAGATTATGGTGGTGGTTTTCTGCTATCAAAATGTTGATGAGTGTTTGTTTCATTTGTATTTAAAATTAAGATTTTTATTCATAATTTTAAATTAATGTAATGGTAAATTAATGGTTATGTTGTTATTAACATATACACCACAATATTAAGGCTGTAATGCTGTGCATGATGTGGCGTTAAGTGCTGTGGATTGGTTAGTGATTAATGTTGGAGGGTATGGTTTATGGCTTATGATGAATGAGAGGCAGCTATATAAAGAAAAGGAGTAAAGAAAAGGAAAATATTCAGTTTATGTTGTGAAGTAGTACTGTATATGTGAATAAACACATTAAAATTAAAATATATAGAATGTATTAAAATTTATATTAATTATTCATACCCAATTTTTCTACATGTGGCAGGCCAAGCTTCGGGGAGTTCTTCTGCTTGGTCTCTGCTTTTAGAATACAAGGATTCACTATATTTGTGTTATCACTAGATAGAAAGGTTGGTTGCACATATATTGCTTCCATAACAAAATGGCCAACAAAATATTACAGGCTTAGATGTTGTATGCTGTAATACCACATTTACCTGTAATGATTATACAATAAGCCAAATGCTCTATATTTTTACTTTTTAAACATGCATTATGTGTTTCAAGTTTGTGCTTTATTTTTATTAAATTTATATTATATTTGAAAATTTTGTACAGCCTTCAGTTTTTTTTTGCACTGAAACGTTTGGTTTGGAGCATTATGGTAAATTGTGTGATACATGAGGGTTAATTAAACGAAGACTTATAGCTTAAAACCAAATTTTTAAAGGTTATGGACATTGGTATTGGCAGCTGCACTTGAACATAGGGGAATTAGACAACCCAAAATGTATTAAAAAAAATTTTTTTTTTGAACTTTCATGATGTAGTAAGTTAGTGGTATGAATTGTAAAATAATTTATATGAAATCTACTTTCTCTGTATGACAATAGCTATATAAATATACACATTACAAAGTAATAATATTAGAAAAAGTAAATGATCCCCTATATAATAATAGCCAAAGTTATCTGTCCATCTGTCCTCGAATTTATGAAGCGGTTGGACCTGGAATGGATAGAGACATTCATATTGAATTCTTGATGAGTTACAGTTAGCAAAATTCAAAGCGAGTTCAAAAATGTTCGAAATCCACCCCTTCCCCTTTTTGATCATTTAATGCCATTATTTAAAGCCTTATTTTTCCCAGTTAACAGCAGGCGATGATTAAATTTATCACATTATATATACATGAAAATAACATTTTTAATCTAGCATTATGATGCCATTTCTTTAATCATCTCATTTAATCATTTATTTTAAATTATTTAAATATCCTCTGCATTGTTTTCATACGTTTTATCACTAAACTTAGATATTACGTGAATAATTTTCTTTTATATTGGGCTTAAATAACAGATTAGGTACATATGTGACAATTTTAAATTTAATCAGAATAATTTAAAATTGGTCACAATGAAAATCTTACCACCGGTATTAACAACAAATTCTTTTCATAAACATCTAGGAGTCTATTTTACGGATTAATAAATATCTAGAGTTTAAGTTAATTATCTAGAGTTTAAAATTAAGAAGTTCGTTTGTGTGTTTGTTTTTATGCATAACCACATGGTTTGACTAAATGAATTCCACGTGATTTTAAACTGCATTCACAGTATCGAGAGACTTTAAAGTAGCATGAAGATAAACAAATTATTGATTTGCAATCGATTAGCTAAATATTGGACATCCTTTATATATACCGCCAAATAATCACTGTCAATATTAAAACCTCTGCTGTTCATCCTGTCATGTAATATCACAAGATAAATTAAGGTTGGCAACTAACATGTGGTCAGTAAAGATAAACAAATTATTGAGAATGTACTAGATAATTCTCAGCCAAAAAACAAACCATTTTTTTTTACCTACCTCATAGAGTACTTTAAAATTCTGGAAAATTAAAAATTTTAATGATCCCGTCAAATGATGGGCTATATGCTAGTTTATAATAAATACTAAAAATCTACTTACTATTTTTACTTTTTTAACAAATTCAAAAATTTCTACAGATTCCCACTGTATATTGTTTAACCCCATATCTAATACAGAGCACAAATTTCCAAAGGGAATGCCAAGAATTGAAATCTGAAAGAAAAAAAAAAAAAAAAAAAAAAAAATGTTTTTGTATATTTTCTTGATAGCAATAGTATAGAAAATTTTTGAGAAATTATTAAAGATTAATTATTGTGTAAAGGAGAGATCATCACACTGTCACACTAAAGACAATGTAGGATACATAGCAATAAGGTCCAAGAAAAGGATATAATCTGCATATGTGCAGAATGTACCCTTGGGTATTGTACATGCTTCCCATCTTTCACTATCTAATGGAATTTTCTGTATGATCATAAATGGTTACATGGATGTGCTATTCTCACCCCTAAAATTTAAATGTAAACCTAAATTTTAGCAAAATAAAATATTTCTTCCTTAAATGCTATTAATTGATTATATAACACAAATTCCTGCGAGAAATTGAAAAGAAAATTAAATGGTTCATGAAAGGGTTAATTAATAACTAGCATCCATTTTTAGGCGCAGTTAAAAAAATATTTTGTAGAATTTTTATATTTTCTTGAAATGAGTTTTCTATTTAATGAAGATAGATGGCAATCCAGTAAACAATATACAAAATTTTTGAGTGTCTGCTATTATTTTTAATTCTCTCATTTGCATGGGTATTTATATTTTGAAATTTCAGCAGGTACATTGACTGAAATAATGACAAAAAGCTTATCTATTATAAATCTTCACTTTACAGTTACTGTGTTTATGTTTGATGTTAAATAAGGATCTCTGATGATGTTAAATAAGGTCTCTGGATGTTGCGGATCTGTTCGAACCTTCGTTGTGACGTCACTTTGACATCATCTTGCTGGCATGCGAGCAAACAGTCAAGTGGTCTTCAAAGTGATGTCATAACGAGCGTGCAAACTGATTCTAAACGTCCATAGTAGGCCCCATATGCCCTTACTCTGAACGTTGCGGTTCGGTTCGAACCTTCGCTGTGACACCACTTTGACGTCAGCCTGTGGACATTATACGAGCAAACGATCAAGCTGACGTCAAAATGACATCACAACGAACGTTCGAACTGACTCGCAACATCCAGAGTAAGCCCCATAATCTTTTATCACAATATTTTTTAATAAATAAATGGCATCTTATATTGCTTAAATTGCAGCTGATTACTCATAAAGACTAGTTGTATTATTGAAAGTAGTTTAAATTTCATATTTGTTTTCTTCTGTGCAATCTATTATAACTTAGATTTTAAGATCAATGCATATTCAGCAGAAATAACTTAAACATTAATGGCTTGATAAATATGATGAACAATTTATTTCGATATTTCTAACTTATTTCTGATGACGCTCAATTTTTTTTTATGCAAAGTTAAATTTCTTTTTCTTATATGTAGCTTTTATAGAAAGGTATGTGTATAGACAGTAAACAAATGTCAAGACTTAGTTTAAACCAAATGTTTCTTTTTTCAACTATGTTTTTTATTTATTTTACATATTATTAAAAAATGCAGAATTTAAATATGCAGAGATTACAAGTACAGCTTTAGATAAATAATGGATTAAGGAATTTGTAAGTTTGATTTTTTTTTTGTTTAATCAGTGTAACTTTTTTAATACTATAATCTACATGGAAGACCTATTGGATTTTTCTAAAATTTTCTTGAATAAAATTAAGGAGTTAGTTTTTTTTATTCCTATTTTTATTAGCCTTTTATAATTAAAAATAACCAAAATGACAAGTTTGGGCTTAATTAAACAATTCTCCTACTTTGATTTCTCGAGGTTAAGACTTACTAAGGACTGGATCATGCATCAGTGATATTACTTTAAAAAATAGTAATGATAATAAGCCTATGTCTCTTATTTGTATAAGGGTTACACTCATTGGTAAATTAAGTAAAAGAATAATGTTGATTTTTTGACTTTTAAAGTAAAATATATATAAAGTAAAAGACTTGTAATAATATGTTGATATTATTGATACTGTAAATCATTTCTCAACCCTCGTGATAATTATTTCTTCAATAATTTGCTAAAAGGTGTATTTAAGTATAATAGTATAATGTTAAATTTTTGAAAAAATAAATGTTTCCTTATAGAGAGCTATACTCATGAGGTAATTTAATTTCAAGATTTTAAATTTAGTTATTTAATTAATTTTTGCTAATTAATGCTTAATATTCACATATAATTCATTAAATCAAAATTTAGCACATTTCAGAAAGATGTATGAATGTAAATTTTAGGAAATTTTGAGAAAATTATTAGAGAAAATATCAGGGTACTTTTTTTTATATTTTGAGGTCACTGTGAAAAGACTAATATTAAATGAATCTCAAAGGTGTGGTAAGGAGAACTGTAAATTGACAGATTCTGTTAAGTTTTACCAAGTCTAATCTATCAGTATATCAATAAGCATTTTGCTGCTTGTGTTAATTATCTAAAAATATTTAGAACTCATTTATGGAGGACATAGGAGAAAGAGGTGGTTGGTTTTCCACATGTGAAAGATGTTGCACAAGTATGCCAGTCAATTAATATTTCTGAAGAGCAAGACACTGCATTTGAGAACTTTGATTATTTCTGAGTTAAAAATAATGTTTAAAGATAAATAGCAACAAGATTAGAACTGTAAGAAATGGACTATGGATAAAAAACTATTAATAAAAATTTTATATAAAATTAATTTTATAAAACTATTTTGAATAACTCTTATATAAATAATATTCTTTATATCAAAATATTACCTCATCTTCTGTCAATGTTGCTAGACATTTTCTTAAACTTACTAAAGTTATTCTTATATTATGCCTATGTTCATAATATAATTGTTCCTGGAAGTAAAACAAATTCATAAAAGTTTGTTTTTTCTAGATAGACAAGTAATAAATCAAAATTACATGTGATATACATGTAATATATCAAACTTATAATGTCTCCCTAAAATTCTTCTCATTCTGTGATATCCATTTTCCCAGAAGTCTAATAATATCTTATTTAATGATGTGGGCACTGACTTAAAATTTTAACCTATTTCTCAAAGATAACTCTGAAAGAAATGCTAATTTTCTGTCTACTCGCCACATTTTCCTGCTGTCCCAGGCAAGTGGTTCACTTTTTTAATGATCTAAGTTCCTTCCTGATTTCTAATATTGCTAACAAAGTTGCTCTCTTGAAAATGTTCTCCATGTCTCTTGCTGTGGGGCCCAATATTGCAATTGTTGGAGGGCAAGTGTTTTCATGTATCATTCATTATTCTGATCCCACCAGAGAAAGAGGTGTGTTACCTAGTCTTAAATAAAGTAAAGTTTCATGTTGGACTTACTGCTTCTTTTTATGGAATAGCTGCATCTTCATTTTGCTTATTTTTTAGGCTACTCATTGCCCAGTAAGTCCAGGCAATAAAAATTATAGGGGTTAATTTTATGTGACTGATGGATTAATTTTTGCCATTAAACATATACAAATATGCAAGCCTCTTTTTGTTATTGAATAAAAAAAAAATAATGTTCTAGCACTATTTTTTATGGATTTTTAAAAATTAAAAAATTGCTTTTGAAAATTTGAAGGTAAATTTAATTTAAACCTTAACAAAAGCTTTGATGAAAACTAAAACAATTTTATTAATTTTATTCATTAGTTTATTGTCAACTGAAACTTTTCAATTCCCCACTGTACTTAGATTCATAATTACTCAGGATATTATTTAGACAATTAATACTAACAAAGAAAAAAGTTATGAAAGTTACTTAGAAGAGAACTGCACAAGTATTTAGAATTTAAATTGAATGTTTGCTTTAAAGCAACAAATTATATTTATGTGAAGTGCTAAATATATGTATTATTTAATAAAAATGTAACAATACACACATTCTGGCCACCTTTTACATTTTTATTTTATTTATTAAAAAAAAAAAAATGAAAATTTGTATACAGTTAATGATATAAAATACTTTACATATTCTCAACATATCAATAAAACTGTAAATAAAATAATTTATTACTCTCGTGTAAAAAAATATCTCATAAATTTTTAATCTTATTTCTTTAAACTTAAAAAAAAAGTACTTACTTGTAAAATTGCATTTTTAATAAATGTTGGAATTTCATAGCCATGATACTCTAAAAGTTTTGCCTCAGTAGAAACTTCTTCCAAATAAATTGGAAAGTTTACTCGATAAGTCAGAACTTTATGAAAGTCATCTGCAAACATCAAATAATAAAGATAACTGTAGTATTGAAAAAAAGTACTTAAATTAGTTTTAATAGAATTATGTTTATAGTATTTTATTTTCCATTGAATATATAAAATAGTTTTTAAATATTCATCGATTTATCTTTCTCTCTAAGTGTTTTGCATGTAATTTTCTGCCCAGCTGATGATGTCTTCAAATGGGTGTGCACATGCTATTATAAGGTTAGATTTAGTTCTGAAACTGTTATTAAAAGAACAACTGTTATAACCAAGTAATTTAAAATTTTTTTTATACAGATCTAAATGACTTTATAACATGTGCACACCCACTTGAGACATCATTGGCTGAGCAGAAAATTATGTGCATAATGCTTAGAAGGCTATCTATCTATCTATTTATCGATATACAGTGAAACTTCTCTGAGTGGCCACCCTTCTAAACGGCCAATTTTTCACGGCACGGATTTTTCGACTCGTAGACGTAATGGTAAAATAACTTGTATCAGCGGCCACCTGACCCCCTCTAAACAGCCACCAAGTGGGATTGCCCCTTTCATTTTTCGGGAAATTCTACTCACTCCATGCTTTAATTTTGAGCAAAAAAACTCAAGGTCAGGTTTATGGTCGGATATAAGACAAAGGAATAACTTGAGAAGTCCATTCCCGCGGTCCCCCATTTCTAAGAAAGATTAAATCTGTTATCTCTTTTGTATTCTCCCTACACCCTCAGATAGGGAATCTCTATTGCACCATCCATAGAAACTGAGGGAGGAACTGGACAAATAAGTGTTGAAGGTGTCCTGGGGCCTTTGTTTGGAATTCAAATCAGTAAAGTTACGGAAGAATTGCATTTCTGACAGCAAAAATGTCATTCAAGCCAGTTTTATTTCATTAGTTGGACAGTGATCTGAGTTGCAACAATGTTGAAATGCATTTTTCTAAATCTCAAGCAGAGCATTGAAGTTCTAGATGAATAATTTAACTGCGAAAGAATGGAAATAAAAAAAGTCATTAAAGAAAAGAATTTGATTTTGAAGAAGTGCGAAGACTGCAAAACAGAAACAATTTGTAGCCTTTTTTTTTTTTTTAAAAAAAAAAAAATGCATAGAAGCATGAAATAAAGTACTTTCTCTTAAGTTTTAAATTTCATTTACATAAAGAATACATGTCAGACTTGTTTATATTATGCATTATAGTAATTATCCTATAATAGTAAATAAAACTCTTCAGAGCGACCAACCCCTCTAAGCGGCCAAATATTCTCGGTACAGAGGGGTGGCTGCTCAGAGAGGTTTCACTGTATATATATATATATACACAAATAAAAGTCAGTATATATATATATATATATATATATATATATATATATATATATATATATATATATATATATATATATATATGTATACATAAGGATGTCTGAAGACTTCCTGGGCCCCTATTCAAAAGTAGGTTTTACCTGCAACCCTTTTATTGAATTTGGTGTACAGGCATGTAAAGTTCAACAAAAGCAATCCATAATAAAATGAAATTTTATTAGAAAATTCATTTTCTACATTTTAAATTTGTAAAATTATTAATTATGTCTTCAAAATAAGTTATTAATATTTCATTTTCAATACTTATCAAGCTTAAATTATTAGGGTAATTGTATGCCTAGACACAGACAACAAACATGACATAATGTAGTCTTGTCATTTGGCAAGGAGTTAGAAATTCTCAGTTTTTCAGAGACTGTATGTAAATAATATTTGACAATTTATTATCATTTTATTGAGGTGAAAATGAGATGAGCCCCCTCTTCTCAAAGTCAAGGCCAAGGGCATGTCTTAAAACATCCCTGTATGTACATGGTTCCCACTCTTTTTCCAGAAGAAAAATTAAGGACTTTCTAAGGACCAAAGTAACTCTTTATAAGGACCTAACATGGCATAACAACATAAACCCTATTTCCTGAGGAACATACTTTAATGATTATGAACCAGATAAGACATGTTCAATAAATGTCCTAATATTTCAGAATTAAGTTTTTAAAAATGTATAAAAATTAATATAAGATAAATCTATTTGACAAAAACTAATTTTGAAAACTGTACATCTAAAGTTTTTTGAATGATCAAAATAAAAATAAATTGAGAATTGGTTTGGAGTGCTGGGGTCTACTTTTTGCAACATGAGGGCTATTGAGACTGGGGCCTACAGCTTAAAGCTGATTCCGAATGGCTACGAACATCCATGCCACTGTGGGATTCGAACCCATGAACTCGGGTACCGAAGGCCAGCACCTTAACCAATCGGCCATCATTCGGCAAATAAATTGAGAATAAAATACAATATTATAAACAGTACTTTCTGAGGGTTTAAAACTGACTCTGATATATATATATATATATATATGTTTGTATATACTAGCTGATTATACCTGACATTGCCTGGGAAAGAAGAAAGTTTTAGACTTTTCTATTACATTCAATCCAAAGAAAATTAAACTTCCATAAGTAACTGAAATATCTACAAAACCCCCACCTTTTTGTGCTTCATTTAATTAAAATCTGCTTGACTGTTAGCTATTAGAAAAGGGCAGCTGACTTTATACCTTTTCAGTATGTGAAAGATTATTCACATGTCAAATAAGTTTTCTAGCTCATGACCATAAAAAATACTAATGAGCTAAAAGTATTTTCATAATTTTTTAAGGATATCAAGGAAAGGAATTTTGAATTAGTACAGTAATATACTGATAACATATATGTATTTGAGGATTTTCTTTACTATTAATACTGCACTTTTGGCTAGAAAATGTAAAAGAATGTTATGAACTTTAACAAACATTTATTTATTATTTACAAAGAAATTTCCAATAGTGCAAATTTACATACATAAATAATTTCATTTTGAAAGTTCAACAGATTTCTTTTTTTGTATCAGAAATTTTTTCGCTCAAGTTCTTTAACTCAGCTATTTTTTCTTTTATATCTTTCCATGGAAGAAATTGATAGTGTTCCAATTTCCAAATTAAAGAGTTTTTAAGGACCTTTGATGAAAATTAAGTAGTTTTAAGGGCCCTTAAAAATGAAAGCTAAAATTAAGGAGGTCTTAAGGACTTTAAAGGGTTGGGTTGGTTTTGGAGCGCTACGATCTACTTTTTGCAACACGAGGGCTAATGAGGCCGGAGACCTACTGCTTAAAGCCGATTCCGAATGGCTACGAATATGCATGCCATAGTAGGATTCGAACCCACGAACTCCGGTTCCGAAGGCCAGCACCCTAACCATTCGGCCATCATTTAGCAAGGACTTTAAAGGACTGTGGGAACCCTGATGTATATTAAGAATGAAGTGGATAGCTAGTGACTCTCTGGCTGGTAGCCTATATGGGAATTTTTGAATATCTAGATCCCCAACTATATATCTGCAATAAAGAGCTAAATATCCAGACCAGAAATTTAGAAAACAAACTCTCCTCAGGTAATCATTAACAATTAAAATATTAATGAACAAAAATGTATTATAAAACTATGCCCTAAATGGAGTATCCATCACCTCTGTCCCCATTTCATATCTCCAAGATTAACTCTTTCTTGAAGGAGGGGAATTTGATGAGTCTCAACTCATTGAAGGGAGACAGAGTTTTTGTGTTATATTTCCAGGCCCACATAACATCATTGGCAAAGATTGGCAAGGATATTTGACTTTTATGGTTTGATTTGGTCTTAGAGAATTCTGACATAATCCATAGAAAGAAAGATATAATCTCTCTTACAAGTACATATATTCTTTGATACTCTGTAATTTCCACATCTAGTTATATATCATAAAAGAAATTCCCTTTAAAGACTGTTTTTCTCTCTTTTGGATACCTGACATGTAAGCAAGGAAAAAACAAGGGTTGAAGGTTTGTGGAACTTATTAAAGTACAGGTTCTGTTGTTAAATCTGGATTTTCTTTTTTAAGCCTGCTTGACTAAAGTGGCAAAGATTTATTAACCCTTTCGTGGGCCGTGGGAAGATTACTTCTCACCTACACGATCTTACAAAATACATCTATGGGAAGTGCAAAACCCATTATAATATATTGGTTTTGTTATTGAAACGACAGGAAGACTGATTCCCGCTTTAGTTTTGGTCTGTCAACAATTGTTTGATCGATTGAATAAAATTAGCATCTATGTTTTGAAAGTTTTGAAATGTGGAGTGAGAAATAAATGACCCCCAAAAGGGTTAAGAGATACTCACCCTCTCTTCTAGGCACAATTTCAGGATTCTGAAAACATAAATCTTAGAGAAGAAAATTCCTTTCTGACCAAAAGGCTCTATGAGGTTAGACATACATGTTCTTAATTATCCTCCCTGGTGGCAAATTGTTGGGTAAATTGCCATAACATGATAGTTTGGTTTCAGTTAACAAACTGGAGCTAAGTGTGGTATTGGGTGGATTTTGTATTTAGTTTGTATTCTTCCATCACTGCTGAAAGTTGATTGCAGCTTCAATCAGTATTCTACTTTATATGTGATTCTGATAATGAAGGAGGTTGAAATTTTTGAGTGTTTTATTTTACATTCTGGTTTCAATTAGCCATTTTATCATTTATATATGGCATAATTGAATTTAATCATTTTAAATTATTTTACTGTTTGTATAAATGATAACAGTAAAACACTATATGCTTTGTTCTAATGACTCTTTTGCAAACATACATTGTTGGAGGCAAAACTGCAAAATATATGATATATAATCATCAATTAGCTGTAATCAACCATGGTGTAAAGAGAACAGATATATTGTTTATAAAGAATGTTATTTACTAGAATTCTTTGTTAAATTTGTACTGTGACTCAGAATAGCTGGATTGAATTTCTACTTTATGATTTATAATTTTTACTTTATGATTACTTTATGATACTTGGTGATTCTGATAATGATGGTGGTTGAAATTTTTGAGTGTTTTATTTTGCATTCTGGTTTCAATTAGCCATTTCATCATTTATATATAGCATAATTAAATTTAATAATTTTAAATTATTTTACTGTTTGTATAAATGATAACAGTAAAACATTGTATATGCTTTGTTCCAATGACCCTTTTTCAAACACATATTGTTGGAGGCAAAACTGCAAAATATATGGTACATAATCATCAATTAGCTGTAATCAACCATGGTGTAAAGAGAACAGTTATATAGTTTATAAAGAATGTTATTTAGTAGCATTCTTTGTTAAATTTGTACTGTAACTCAAAATAGCTGGATTAAATTAACTTGTTTGCACACAAGCATACAAATATTATTACACCCTTTATAATTGTTAAATTAAATTTTTAGAGCTAAAGTTTTTGCTCATGAGTTTTTAAGTGCAATAATGTTTACTTTATAATAGCAATTGATATTGTTTTGCCAAAGTTAAATTATGAATAGTTTAAAGCATGAAATAAATTTTGTTAGAGTTCATATCTATTTTTTAATAGTGCATGTTTATACAGATATTCACAGGAAAAATATTATATGTAATTCTAGGAGTTTTTTAAAATTATAAATACAAATAATCATACAAAACATACAATTAATTAAGCATCAATATAAGATATTGTAAGTTAAAAACAAATAGGTGTTTTTATAAAACTAATGCTATGTAAAATTATTAGATATTAAAATTTTAAATAAGAATGTTAATTAAGTAAATAGAATAAAATATACAGATTTAATTCAGCGGAGTCATAAGGTGCAATAAAAATGTAAAGATATCTAACTTGTCTCAGAACTTGATACTTGTTTAAATTGTTTCAGAACTTTTTCTTGGAGAAATTTATTTAACAGCTCACATGCAGTGACTTTCCAAGCCTCATATTTTTCAAGCTTATATTCTTTTAAGAGTGATTCTGTCTTTTTAAATCGTTGCATCACCTATGGAATTTTTATTAAGATATGTTCATGTTTTCTAATATTACAATTGAAATAACAAAACTAAATTTAAATATTATAAACTCAGTCCATACTTGAGTGCATAATTTTAGTGTTAAATATTTTATGAAGGAACACTTAAGGTATCTGTCTATGTTTGGAGAAGTTTTTCCTTTAAACGTAGAAACTAGTTCATGTTTTTACATTTTTAGATTTAATTTTTATATTATCATAGAGAATTGCACTTAAAAAATTTATTCCTGGAGAAGTTTTTATAGAATTTCTAATAAATGAAGAAAATTTAGTAAAAGAATTGATTTTTTTTTTCAAAAGGTTTAATTTTTCAATAAATTAAATTATTTTAATATTTTTTGATGCAACACATTTATTATACACTGGACTAGTGAATCACCTAAAATCTTTGCTTAATTTACATTTGGTAAAAAATTTTGGTCCTACAAAATCATACACATTGAATTTTTAACGAATTTTCATTACCTTTATATCTAACTATGAGTGTAACATCATTAAAAATTATCCAAATTTAAAGCTTTTAGGTCATTTACTAATAAATAATATCAAAAGCATTCATAATAATTTTCAACACAATATTTTAAGAACTTTTTGAGAAATCACATTTCAAGTTTCAACATTTTATTAAAAATACTGGCCTGAGAAAAATGCATTCGAAGTTTATGAAAGCAACTTTAACTATTAAAAAATTAAAATGCATGTTTAAAATTCCCCACACTTTCTTGCTTTAAAACTTTCTAATTGCCAAGTTTCTAATTATTAGAAATACTAGAAAAATGTTTAAACTAATAATCTTCATGAAAATTAAAAAAGTTTTGTCCAAAAAATGCTCTTTAAAAGGCTTTAAATTCACAACTTCCAGTTCCGAAGTTGCTACTTCCGTTTTGTTTTGACAGCTGTCACTGATGTTTACACAGCCATAACTTTTCTTTAAAATGCCATAGAGACAAAACAAAAACAGATTTAGAAGCCTAAAAGCTGAAATTTTACAATAGAGAAATAAAAAAATATGATTTTTGGCAAAAAATGATGTTTTCAACGTAGACGGATACCTTAAAAAATATATACATAAAGCATTGAAATAATAAACAAAATATTATTAATTGTATATCAAACCCCATTATAAGGAACTTCAAGGGAGCAATGGTTTAGTTTATTATATCCAATAGTTTTTTTATATTTTAACCGTGATCTTATTGTTGGGCAAGTCAGAACTTTACCTAGGGCTCCAGAACGCTGGGGATCCCAAATCATAAAAGTTAATCGTAAACTAAACTTATAAATATTATAAACAAAATTTGTATGTATATTAAATGTAGGAATATGTTCCAGATTTGCTCCATATGATGCTATTCTTCAAAATGCCACCCTTAACTACTTTGATTTTGCTGTTTATGTCACCCTTTTACAGAGCTGCCTGATGTGATTGGCTCTTTTCATTATAGCACAGCATGGCCATGAATATGACTTTAATTTTATTTTCTTGAATAATGCAGGGGCATTTGCCTATACAATGATACAGATTTTTTAACCACTTTTTATTATGGGAGTACCATATAGTCAGCCAACATTACTTCCTAGGACAACTCAAAAAAAGCTCCCAGGCATTCAATGAAGTGTTGCCCATTTTTCACCGATTACCCTTATACTACCGCGTGGAATCAGGATTTGAGGTGTGTTGTTAATTTGTTGAGGTTACATTTGTTAATTTTTATAGTCTTCCTTATTTAAATATTTTTTTTGTTATCAACATAATTTTTCATTGGTAGTATCATTATTATTTATAGATTTGATCTGGCTCTTTTTGTGCTGGACCTGCATATTTAGAAAATAAAGCTACATCTTTTGATGTAAGTTTTTTTCTATACAATTTTCTATTTGATATAGATGAGTCTTTTTTTTAAATTTTAAAATCCTGTTTAATTTACTTTTAGTTAAATAATGCTATTTAACTGAAAGAAAGATCTAGGCATTGTAATATTAAATAGAAGGGCAAGGTGATTTCCTTTCATGCCAGGATAAACTCTATGATTTTACCTCAACATCTGCAGAACACAGCTCTGTCTGCTGTCATAGAATCAGCTTGAAAATTATTTACTATCTTGCTTGATAATTATTATTTATCAAGCATATATTTTATTCAATTCTGTGTACAAGTCCTGCTGACAAGGGGGGGGACATACTGGGACTGATCCCCCTCCAAAAGTCTTAAAGACAGTTTAACGGAAAGAAAATGGACCATGTGTGTGGGTGTGTCATCTGTCTAGCTGTGCATAGACAACACTGTGCTTAGAACAGAGATGTTGAGTTAAACAGTTGATGCAAATTGTATTCAACAAGTAAGAGCAGATTGAATAGCACTTTTGGCAACTCATTACAATATTGTTTAACCAGAAATTGTGAAAATTTCAAAGATTGCATATTTTTTAATATACAGGTAAAGTTTTGAACACTTTCATTTTCTTTCAAAATTCTTCTTATTCTTCTTCTTCGGTTATACTTCTGTTTTAAAAATTAGAATTTAATACCATGTATAGTTTATATATTTTCAATGTTAATTTTACTATTAAATTCATTCTATAGCTACTACATTACTCATTCAAGGCTATAAATTTGTTCATTATATCATTTTTTAATTATTTTGATATTTTAAAATCACATTGTATAATGATATTCATTAGGAGTATAAGAAAACCTGTAGTTTTATTGAAGTATCATTCAGAAAAAACAATGTCCCCCTCTAAATATAATTTCTGTCTATGGTCCTGCAGGTAGATGGATTAGATAAACCTATTTCAGTGCAATTACAGCAGTTGAAGATATCATTTTAGAAAAGTCCTTGGTTGTGCACTTAAAGTTTTGCATTCAAAGGAGCAAATTCAACTAGGTGACGGATTTTACATTGATATTCTAACAATGTGTAGAAACATTGGTGCTGGCAGAATTAGGAAAGTAATCAATGTGAAAAATGATAGATTGTGCATCCATTCTTGCCATTCCAGAGGACAAGCAAGGGTCCTGTTGTGCCAAAGAAATAGTTTATACTTTGGCACACTTAAATAAGGATCCAAGAATCAATAGTCTGCATGATCAACAGTGCCCAAATCTACTTAATACTTTACTTTTCTTTTACTTTTTTCTGCTCTTTTACAAGCTTTTACTTTTTTTGTGGGAGTATGTTAAGAACTAAGTGTATGCAACTCTAGTTCTGTGTAATGAAGATCTAAAACAATTTATTTTTTCAAGTCAAGGGTAAACCTTTTAATATCTGGGATACTCTTTGAGCATAACATTTTCTTGAAGGAAACTCTTGATCAAATAGCAGAAAAAAATAGGATATCAAAGCTTTATCCTATTCAAATTTAGAAAATTATTATTGCAATTTTATTTTATTACAATACAAATATCTTAATAAGATATTGAATGATAAAGTAGTTAATAGGTTTTTCTAAAATATATTCTATGAATAATAAACAAACAACAACAGAAAAAACAATATTTTAAATTAGAACAAGTTAATGAAAAGAAAATTCTTTTAATAACTTGGCTGTGATTTCTTTTTATTGCAAAGTATTTTTACATCTAGAATAATTGTTGAAATCTATAACCTAATGTCATCTACAGCAATTTGTTTATATATTTTGTTTTTGTTGCAGAGTAGAAATAGAAAGTTTTTTTCATACATAAAAGTTGAGACAAATGGCATTAGATTTTATTTTGTATCTCTAGGTAGTGTAACTTTAGATTTAGATTACTGTTTCAATAATGCATTGAATATTCTATGTTAAAAAAAATTATATTATGTATCTTTAGATTAGAGTTAAAATTAGTAAAAGTTGAAATTGTTACATCTTTGTAAATAAAACATATCCATTTTTGCCAGGACGGTTTTTTCCATAGTTTTTTCCATCTTTGGCAAAAACATGCCAACCCTAGAAAACAGTAAGACTAAAATTTTTGTTTATTATATTTGGGAGTTCATTATAACTAGGTTCAAATATATTATATGACAAAACATTAAATTTGTTAGAAAATAAGAAACTAGTGATAACTTTTTCCATATTTAATAATAAAAAAAAAAAAACTATTTATAAAGCATTAAGTCCAATATTTTTAAAACAGACTATAAACTTACTTCAATTTCTTTCTTTGATGTGTTGTCACATATTTGAGACACAGGCTGTGACAATTTCTGTAACAGATCTTGTACCCACATTATTGATGACAAAGTGTCAGGAACACCTGGGAAACTAGGTGGCTCATCTTTAAAGGATAAAAATTCATTTTCTTTTTCATAAATCTAGAAAAGTTAAAATTATCAAACAAACAGCACAATATATTTTAAAAGGTATACTCTCAGTTAAAATGTGGAAATAAAATAGAAATTTTGTGGGCTAAGTTGGATGTTTATAGATTTAATCTAGTCAATAGTTTATAGTTTAAACTAGTAACAGTCACACCAAGGCCATAGGCAAGGGGAGGGATTTAGGAGACCGGTCCCCTCCGAAATTCTTAAAGATCGTTCCGTGGAAAGAAAAAGGACCATGACTGTGGGTGTTTCCTGCCTAGCTGTGCATAGACAACAATGGGCTTAGAAAGAACAGTCACGTTGATTTAAGGAGTAGGTGTCTTGAATTCGACATGTAAGATTGATTGCAATTTTGGCAACTCATAAGAGTGTTGTTAAACAATCATAAGAAATTGTGAAAATTTCAAAAAGATTATATGTATATGTATATATATATGTATATGTATATAATATATATTATATATATGTATAGTATATATATATGTATATAAATATGTATATATATATATATATATATATTCTAATATACAGGTAAATATTGGAACATTTTCATTCTCTTTCAAAATTATTCTTTTTCTTTAGTTATACTTCTATTTTACAAATCAGAATCAAGACTATAAATTTGTCCATTATATTATTTTTTAAAAATTACTTTGATATTTTAAAATTCCATTGTATTATGATACTCATTAGGAGTGCGCATACATAAGAAAACCTGTAGTTTTATTGAAGTATCCTTCGCTAAATTAATGTCCTCTCCCGAATATAATTTCTGCTACGGCCCTGATTCACACTCAGTCTTCAGTATAAGTAATTATAGTTTCAAAATTAAGGTTTATAATTATTTCAAAACTAGTTTTTAGATTATATAGTAAACAATATGAAATTGAAAAACTCAATTTATTAAAAATTTAATTTTAGTTTAAGAAATATAAATTAACGAAATAAAAGTGAGCTGTTAGACAGTAAATACTTGCATTGGACTAACAGAAACTCAGTTTTGATAAGAATAAAGAGAACCAAGGTACTTATAAAAGATAAAATATTAAATATGTGACATAAATAAAATGTTAACTACTTTTAATTTTGCAAATAATCACATTGTTAATTCTAGAAGTTAAATAGATGAGCATAAAGATTAAAGGACAGAACTTTTTTTATTTATTCCAAATAAACTCACAAAATTGTGTTTTGAGTATATGCAAGTGACCTTTATGATGTTTTGTTATGAAAATAAGTTAGTTTTATGTTGGATTCCTCTCTATTCAGTATCTGGATACCTATCTGAATGTATATATGTAAATATATCCATATATACAAACACACACATATATATTTGTATATTTATAACTATATACAATATATATCAAACTCAAATTATTGTGCATTTTTCATATTTTATTTTATTTTAATCATTTCTTTCACATTTTCTCTAGATAAATAAATATTCAATTTGTGATTATTAAAATTCAAAATTATTTTGAGATTATTTGTGCTCAATCACTCTCTTTTTTTTTAAAAAAACCTAACAAATTAGCTTCAATTAGGATACAAATTACAAATTAGGATAATTATTTACATTATAAAATATTTACCAGTTCTTTTATGTCAAGTTGTACTAATTAAGAGAACACAGTAAAAAAAGCATAGTTTTTGCACAAAAACTGGAAAATAAAGGGTGAAAGAACTAAAACCAAATACTGACCTCTCTAATAAACTGCTTTAGCATGTCATCACGACTTTTATTAATAAAATCTCGAATAGTAGGAGAAATAGAAATCTTGTTAAAGCTTTTGGTCAGTATGTAGGCATTTTCCCATGATAATGTCAAACGGAACATTTTGCCAATGAATACTTTGATTTCATCTTCAAAATTTTTTACATCTCGATGAAATGTTTCAATTATTGCTTTCCACTCAGATTTATATTGAGGATCATAGATGTCAAAGTTTGCCTGAAAGAAAAACACATTACAGAAAAATATTAAAGAGAATGAACTAAATGTTTAACCCCTTTTATCCCATAATGACCCCAAGACAGTTGAGTTGCTTAAGTGCCTTAATGGCTGAATTGGTAATTGGGAAATTTTCGTCCTCCCTTGTTGATAGATTGCCTTCAACAAGTCAAGTAGTACAGACACTCATGGTCTGATTGTGTTTGGTGTGTGTGTGTGTGTATGTGGGAAGGAGTTCAACGTCCCACCCATAACAGACATGTTAACATTCAGGCACTTGTGTCAGGAGCAACAGTGTGGTTTGAAATTTGAACATGCTAATTACAGATTATACATAAGTACATATCTTATTGGTTTCTAAATTAAATTTAAAATATTTACACAGTAGTAAATTGTAAAAGATAAATTAAAATTTACGCATTTAAAAATTTATGAGTAGCTTTTTTTAGCTTAAACAAATTACTTTTTAGAATAGTATTTTTTATAGCAACATTGACCCTGATTAAAATATTTCCATTTTTCTATCATCAGGTATTCTAGAGTTTGTCTACTTAAATTTGACCTAAATACAGTTTGGTTTTTTCCGCACAGTACTGAAAACTTTTAACATGCATCATTACTGTGTGGAAAGCGTAATATTCAGCATTATTTTTCGCAAAACTTTGTGTTTAATTGCTGAATAGTAATCTTTTAGCTGTTCATAAGTTTTGTCATTTTCCGGAGCAATCTCAGGAGTTTCTGGAGTTATTAATTTTTCTCATTTCTCCAGAGCAACTCCAGAGAATTTGGAGTAGTTGGCATGTCTGCCATAAGGCCAATAGATTGAAATAAATGTCCATAAATTTTTAATATAAGAATTTTACCTTTGCTTTGACACTTATATGTGACACTTTTTTGTGAAATTATCATTTGCACATGCATTATATTATAATTGATAATATAGTACAAAAATTTAACTTGTCTGTAGTGCTTTTATTTAACTGATCATCTCCCATAAAAGTAGTCTGCATATCACTGGACCGTGGAGCAAATAAGAAGGTTGCATGGCTTACAGGCAAGATAGATCTCAAGTACTTCTATATGGGCAATTTTATTGTGTTAACAACTAAATGGCTAATTTTGGAACTGCAGATACCTTTGAGTAGACTGAACCTTTAGCATGTCTACTGTCTTTTTTGTTAACTTTTTTATTAACAGATAAATTAAAAGCATTTTTTGAAAATAAAAATGACAAGATTTTTCAAATAAAATATTTACTTATACATAACATATCCTGTTTTTTTGCATTAAAAAATGAAAAAAAAATATTTTGTGTAGAATACACGCATGAAATTTGACATGCAATCACTTTCCAAATTATTGATTAGTACATGGATTCAATGAATCAAGCTCCAGTGCTCTTTTAATGTTATTCTAAAGATGATGCCATCCTAACACAGATCTTCATGCTCGTTATCAGTCAATTTAGGTCATTGGGGCAGTTTTATTTACTATATCTTTTGCACCTCTGCTCCCATGATGGAAGAGTATATTTTGACTCTGGCTGTGCAAAGTGATTTTGTTTTATCTTTTCCTGAGATGCCCCCACCTTCTGGGACTATTTCTTTAATTTATTGGACTGTTAGCATCCCATGCTCGAGATGAACCTTGGTGGGCATAATTTTAAAAACAAAGAAATGTACTTCAAAAATATACTAGATACATTATTTATCTATCTAGTATATTTTTGAAGGGATTGTTTAATAGCTCTGTTGAATTAATTAAGATGTTAATTGAACAGAGTTATTGAACAATCCCTTCAAAAATATGCTATTGTCGATACATAATCTATATAATTTTATCTGTATACAGATATTCGAAAGTAGATGATAAAGTACAAACATATCTTATTTGTTGCATGTTTAAAGTCATATCAAACACATATAATTCATCTTTAATATAGTGATATACCATAATTATTAGTATGCAAATTTAGCAGAATTATTGAACAACGATCCCCCAAAACATGAAGTATTAGGTATTTAAGATTTATCATTTATGTATCAAATGTTATGTACTGATATTGGAAAGTAAATGGGCAGATATAAAACTATCTTACATATTGAATTCTTGAAGTGATACCAAAAACTCTAATTTCTAGAACATTGAGTCCTTTGACATCTTGAACAAAAAACTTCAAATTAGTTTTGAAAATATTATATAATTCTTCCAGCATCTAAATTGAAAAAATAAAAAAAAGCAGTTCTAATTAAGTTGTAAAAACAATGTTTTTATATAATATATTAGAAATATAAACATGTTTTTAAAATACAATAACTAGTATCTTTATTTTTTAATAATTATAGTAGCATAAAATTTAAATTTTCAATTTATCATGGATTGAATTAAAAGCTAAAAGAATTTTTGTAAACCTAACAGTACTAAGACATGTACATTAAAAAAATATATAAATAAAATAAGTGTTGTACTGCCATTTGTTGCTAGTTTCAAGAAAAAAAAAATCATATGCCTTTAACAAGCAGAGAAATAAAAATTATTTCACATGTGGTTTTGTAGCACAACCACTATGTGTCAAAGCATTAACTTAACAAAGAGCTACATGTGGAGCGTACTATTGTTCTAAGAGTTTCTACTTTAATGAAAAAACATAACTTCTTAAGTATTAAGAGGGGAAACATAAATAGCACAGAAAAATAAAAGATAAATATGGTTAAATTTATGTTACAAGAATAGCAATGTAATTAAATGAATAATGATACTGCATTTAAGAAACACGGATTTTAATAATTAACTTAAACAAAGATACCAAAGTGACTTTCTCTAAGTCTGTACAAACAAGTATCATATGATCTGTTTCAGTAAAAAACACTGTAATTTCAAAGCCCCACCAATACAGTCCACCATATCGCTTGACATTTTCGCATTCTTTCAAGTACTGTTCTTTCCAAAACTTTAGTAGCTTAGATGAATTAGTAACAATTCCAAGAATCTGCAATATAAATATTATGCATATAATAATCAGAAATATAAATACATGCTAAAAATATCATTAGATTGAAGTAAACTTTAATTAAAAAATATAAAGAATAATAATTAAAATCAAGACAAACTTGTATGTACAATAATCTATATTATCATTATCTATCTTGGAATTTAGGATCTATTGCATGTTGACGAATGTAACATTTGCACTAAGTAAAGGCTACAATTTTGCTAATAGTTACTTTATAAGATTTATATTTAAAGTTCTCTTTTGGTGGTGTAATACTGTAATAGGTTCAGCAATCCTCTGTTTAGTTGGACATACAAAAATCAGGGCAATATTTGTAAAAGAAAAAACTTTTAGGGCCTCATTTTTTTTTTTAGTGACAAAAATGATAAATTCTTAAAAATAGTGACAAAAAGTGTAGAATTCTAAAAAAATTGACTAAAAATAAGAAAAGGAACTAATTAGCATGTCAGCATTTAAACATTGTGTAAGGGATCATTGTTTTGTTTTGTTTGGTTTGGAGTGTTACGGTCTACTTCTTGCAACATGAGGGCTAATGAGATCGGGACCCACAGCTTAAAGCCGATTCTGAATGGCTACAAACATCCATGTCGCTGTGGGATTTGAACCCACAAATTCCGGTACCGAAGGTTAGCACCCTAACCAATCGGATATCATTCAGCATTAAGGAATCATTGTAAAACAACACATAATCAAAATGTAAATAAATATTTTATTATTGCAAAATTAATACAGATTAATATAAAATAATACTTTTACAATTTTATAATATAGTAGCACGAGTATATTACTACATATTATATTGAAATGAGTAGTAATTCAATTTTAAAGATAAACGTTTATCATAAAAGTGAGAAAAATCATATCTTTATTGCATATGAGTACTAATTATACCATTTATGTGTATGCAGGAAGGCATTTAATTAAAAAGATTTAATCATTATATAATATGCTGCTTGTGTCATAGTATAAAAAGCATAGTAATATGAATCATTGTGTTTTTGCATAAAAAATAAAAGGTTTTTTTATAATTATACCCGTCTGAACGCTTTTGAGCATACGACGCCTTGCAGTCCAATACAGACAAGAAATTTCCCCATTAGACGGGAGAGTCGAAAAGAAACTCGAAGAAATAACATCCTGTAGAGCAGGACAAGAAGAAAAATGATCTCCATGCATTGGGGCTGAAGCACAAAGAACACAGTTCGGTGAATCAGCAAGACCAACTTTGTACAGATGGGCCGGAAGAAAATCATGTTCAGTCTCAAGGCAGAAACAGGCCACACCAATAGCTCTGGGCAAGGTGCGACATATTTGCCTATCCAAAAAGAAAAGACCATTTTTTTCCAGAAGCAATATCCCTATAATGGCATAGTCAAGCCTTACGAACATGTTCATGGATGGCCTGCTTAACATTTCTTAGAGGGGCACAAGTTATGGGTTGGTGCAGAAAACAGCCCTCTTTAGAAAGTGTGTCCACATGCTTATTCCCAGGCACATCACGGTGGCTAGGGATCCACTGCAGAATTACCTCCTTCCCTGATTCAATCAAGGAACTAATTCGCTTTTTACACTTGAATTCAATGAGATTAAGTACCCGAGTATAATAGATAATAGAAGTTTTCTATTAGACTTTATCTATCGAAACTTATTGTTATGGGAAGAAAAAAAATGATATACAACCAAGGCTTTGTGTTCTTTTCCTCTTATGAACAAAAGACATTACATTGTCTGTCTAAAAAATATGTTAACTACTAGGGTAGCCTTGAGTTGAAGTTTAGCCATGTACATTGCCTATGTTGATGAGGGAAATATTGGAATGTCAGTCACCATGCTACAATTGAGGTTAGCATATAGCAAGAGGCAAGATATGTTTTGTGGCATTCCTTTATTTTTTTGTTGATGATAATAATTGATGAACAGATGGAAAAATGACTCAACACCAGATTTTATGTTAAACTTGGAAGAAAACCTCCCAGGAGTTTTGTGAAATGTTGAGGGATGTTTATGAAATTAAGACACTACAGAAAATAGCTCTTTTCATATAGATCAAGCATTTCAGCAAGATCTGTGAAGACTACAAAGAGGATACAAAAATAGCTGTTGACCTTTTGTGTAGTTGTGTTTTCTGATTATTAATTAGCTATTTAGATGATTGTAGATCAACTGAAACTAGAAAAATCATCTGTGTACATCAGGAATGCCCAACCTGCAGCCCATTTAAAAACTTTTAGCAGCCCAATTGAAGTTTTCAACTTTCTATATTGTTTTAGTCCTTTTCAGAACCTCCAAATTTACAAATGGAGCTAATGGAATTGTAATCAAGCATTGAGCTAAAATGCCTCTATGAAGGGAATAAGATTGAGTATTATCAAAAATATATCGCCAAAGATAAATTTCCAAATTTAAGACAATTGACAATCATATATCAACATTTGGAACTACTTATCGCTGCAAATCATTTTTTTCTAAATTAAACCTGGTAAAAACAAAGTGTCGCAGCAGGTTGCTTGATAAAAAATAACCAATCAGCTATGATGAGCGTCGAGTACATTATCTGTTGATATTAACAAAATCTGTAGTAAAAAAAAAAAAAAAAAAACTCACATTAATTTAAAAATAGTACATGTAGTAGTGCTTGTGAATAAACTACAATATATATTTATAGTATAAATATAATAATAACATTTAACCCTCATGATTAGGGAGGAAGGTAAGGTGTTGAGGGTGATTATAAATACAGTATAGTTAATGTTTATTGTCGTTGTAGTTATGATATATGTATAACGCAACTTTTGTGTACAGTCGCAGCTGGCACTGTAAAAATGCATATTTTGAATATTGCATGATAATATTTTGAATAATTTGTTGTTTTATTTTTATATGTACGGCCCATCACAGCTCAGTAAATTGTTTTTTGGCCCACTATCCAATTTGGGTTAGTGGGCCCCTGGTGTACATAATTTTAAAATAATATTTATTTATTCCTTGATGATGGATTGGATGGCTGCTACATCATGACAATGCACTCAGGAGTGATTGTATGTGAATTTTTTTAATCTATAATTTGATAAAAATGCTAAATCTATCTTCCTACTAACCAGACTTAGCTCTCTGCAAATTCTTTTTCTTCCTGTAATGTAAAATGGTCATGGGGGAGGCTGCACTTGGAAAATTAGCTGACAATAAACCATGAAATGACAAGGCATCTGAAGAGCTTGACTTCTGAAGATTTATAGGGATGTTTTCAACAATGTACGTAGAGATGGGGCAAATGTATTGCCCCAAATGAAAAGTATCTTGAAGTTTTTTTTATATCAGTTTGCATACATTTTTGGCAAACTTTGTATCATTATAATACTTACAGATACATTAAGACTGTGATGAAACATTGTAAAAATGTAAATGATTTATAAATGAAAATCATATAAACATTGCTCCACTATAGTTTAAAAATGTCTCTGGTGGCTAAGTGTTAATTTACACAAAAATATTTTATCTGCATAATTTGTAAATAAATTTAAGTATATACCTCTGGCAATGGCTTCCGGAAAAGGGTCTCAACATTTGCATTTTGTTTAACCTTTTCTTTTAAAAGCATGACAATACCTTTGATAAGTCTACACATGTTTGAGACTTCTTTATAATAATTAGACTGGATCCAAATCATTTTCAGCAAAGTAAATATATCTTCTATTGCCTTCTGAGCATCTTCAAAGGATTTTTCAGGAAGCAAATTCTGTTAGAGAAAAATAATAAATGAATATATAAAGCACTGCTATTGCATAGAGTAATTTTATATAGCTTTTATAATTTTATATAGCATAATTTAAAAATATTTTATTACAAGAATTAAAGAAGTTCCGTATGTTTCATAGAAAGTAATTGTATTTCAGCAAGTACAGCAAAACTCTACTCAGTGGCAATGAAATTACTGTATAAATAAGTTGTTATAATGAAGGAATTAATGGAATTAACTGTTTTGGAGCCCCCTCTCTAAGCCCATAAATGAAATGTTCAGTGGTATAAAGGTTTAATATCTTTTGAGAAACACATAGGCAAAGAACATCTGTTTAGCTTTGTTACAAATTTATGGAAAAAGTTGACATGAATGAAGTAATTGATGAACCGACAAAGAAAAAAAAAAGATTAAATTTTAATTTCTAATTTCTTTATATATTTTTATTAAAATATTTTTTACACTACCTTTTACGTTTTACTTTTCTTTTATGTATTACAACCAAATAAGTGAAATGTTAAAATGATTGATTGTATAATTAATGAAATTGGAATTTTGACTTCTGGTATATTTTTTATTTCTTATAGTAGAGCATAACAAGTTTAGTCTTGTAAAATTGTTTTAGTTTACTTTATTGAGCTCCTTCTCAAAACAAATTCCTGGCTACATGCCTGCTTGCAACAACTATGCTATAAACCAGATTTAAATATCTTGTAATTGAACATATAACTCGAATGGATTGTCCCGCATACTCCTGAATTTTAATCCCATCAAACATGAGTGGGATGATTTTGGGGAGATGAATTGCAGCACACTTACATCCTCTGGAGAACACCCAACAACTCAAACAGATACTGATTGTAGATAGACACTCCTACTGCAAGAAATGTCGGACCAGCTGGTTCTGAGTATGCAGAGACGGTGCGAAGCAACCATTGCAGTTAGGGGAGGCATATCCCATATTAAGGCACATCTGCTTGTTGTTCTTCCTCTTGGATGGACAATCATGAGTCATGATACTATGGGTTCAATAAAGGTTTTTTTTGTTTGATTCCATACTGTATGCATTGTATTCCTTTTTCAGTGCCAATACTTTCATCATTTTTTATGTACATAATACTCTCTCTCATTTCAGAATTTCATGTCTCTCAGATGATTTTTCATTGAGTTATGGCAAAAACCCGAATCTGTTGTTTAACTTTTGCACACTAGTGTATTTAATCAGACTCTGAAACTTTTTAGATTAGAAAGATTTGAAAACCACAATTTGGAATACTCCAAGCAACTTGACAAACAGCAGTACCATGAAAGGATGTTCAGACTAGTGTGCAAAGGACCTTTAAATATTCAATTTAAAGGTTTAAGATTCGATTTTCAATTGTTAACATTTGAGTATGTTAACAATTGAAAATCGAATCTTAAACCTTAATTATTTAAACAATTAATTTTTAACCTTAATCTTAACCTTAATTTAACAATTAATCTAAATCTTAATTTTTTAAACCATTTTTTTTTGAAAAACTGCATTAAAAAATTCATACCATCAGCTGAGTTATAATACTTTTTATATGGATGTTGGTATGCCATGCTGATTTACACTGACATTTTAAATTGGATTTTCTCAACTTAGTAATTTCAGAATTTACACGCACTGTTACCTAAAAACTAAATATGCTGCATTTCTAAAATTTTAACCATGTATTCTTTATTTTCTACAAACAAAAAATATCACTTTTTTATTCATAATATTTATACAATTGAAAAATATGAACAGAATTTATGTAAATTTAAATCTTTAAAATTCTAATTTAAATTTTTTAGTTAAATAACTTCCTGTACATATTTTGGTTCAATTTAAAGGTAAATGTTTTATTAATGTATGTTGATCACAAATATTCATACCTAAGCATATCCTTTAATTTTATAAGTATTATTTATTTTTTATTTTTAGTTACATATTTTTAACCTTTAACATTATTTTCATATCCTCAAATTTTGTTTTTCTAGATATTATAATTTAAAGTATATAATTAAGATTTATAAAAAATATATAGATTTTGTTTTAACAATTTTGGTAACTGGAAAGAAGATGTTGATATTTGAATGTTTTTATGTATATAGAAAATGTATAATCAAATAAAATGTGTAACAGAATTAAACTTTAATAAAAGAGAATGAAAATTTTAATGTAGTAATATAATCATTTGATTACTAACATTTGGCTTGATTATGAAATTATATGCTTAGCTTGATTTTTGCTGTGGAGAAAATATTTTATATTTGGCTGTTATTAGTCATTTGAAAGTCCTTTGTACTTGTCACTACAAAAATTTGAATAAACCATGAAAGATTTCTAATGTAGGACACTTAATTGAATTCTAATGTCATTTGCATTTATAATTATATTAATTAGTTATGGCAGATAAAAGTCAAATATAATATTCACAATAATTCTATAACTATACACCATAATAAAGACAAAAATATTTAATAACAAAAAATATTTACTTTTGCTAAAGGATGCAACAATGAAAGATAACTGAAATTATCAGTTGCTGTCTTTAAATGTTTCTCTACTTCCTTTACTTTTTCTTGAAATTTACTTATATCACTATTTGCTGTGATTAGTATTTCAACAGTTTTTTGAATAGACGGTTTACTCAAGTGATCATAACAAGTACTGAGTATTAACTTTTGCCTTTGCCAAAAGTTAATTTCTGCTAAAAGATTTTTTTCTGGAGGATTCTGAAAGAAAAATATGGAATAAATAAATTTTCATTTTTATCTAATAATTCAAGCATAGTAAACCATATAATTAATAAAATTATTTAAATATAGACATCAAAAATTTTTTCCAAGAGCACTTAAATAATAACAGCAATTCTCGGACAACTTATGTTGAAAGGAGAGATATTGTAGATTCTGAATTGAACAGTGGACAAAGAAATATTCAGGACACTGGAAATGCACCACAAAATGAATATATTATAAGAAAGGGTCATACTGTAAAATCACCTTCACAATTCAGATTTTGTTAAATGATAAGGAAGGGGGGGAAATGTATAGTTAGAATGTATTTACTTGTTATATTATGTATTATATTACAAGAGGTTGATAGGAAATACTATGCATGAGATTGTAGAACATGAATTGGCAACACTTAGATTGTCATGATTGATCTCTAACATGCATGCTGCTTCTGGCTGAATAAAATTATAATAGAGTTGTTATATTTTACAGTTTGTTTTTATAACTTAAAAATACTACAATAAGGATTGTACTAAATTCACTAGTTTTGAAATATATAGCTCAAACCCAAATAGATTTACATGAATAAGTACACATGTACACACATACAAACATATACTCATTTTAGTAACAAGGCTATAGAAATTATTACATATGAGAAAATCACCCATTATGGTTATGACAAGTGCAAATTATTTCTTTATTTGAGACAAAAAATGTTTAATATTAATTGAAAAACAAATAAAACAAAAATATTCATCATAAAAATTAAAGTAAATCAATTCATGATTGTAAAGTAAAACACAAATTAAATTATATAAAAAAAATATATACAAAATTTTATGTATTCAATAACAATTCTATATGTTTACATAATGCCTTGTATTGATGAATTTTACTATTTTTAAATATTCATCATTTAATTTTTGAAATTTGATTAGGGATTTCAAGTTATTTACTTTTTTAAAGATATTATGGTTACCTATTTATTAAGATACGCTATACCACCATAATTATACCACAATAATTTTGTAATGAAGATGAATTGTCTTAAGTACATTAGAATGTTAGTACTGCAATGATATTCATTCAGTAAATGAAATCTTTTTTAAATTAACATCCCAGGATTGAATCATTTCTATTACTATTTGATTTAGATTTCCAAATAAATATTCATTTCAAAATTTAAATTACCTTTTAAGTTATATTTACACACCAGCAACTATGATTTGACTAAGAAATTCTCTGATTTTATCAGGAATTCAGAGAGAAATTACTTTTAAAGTTTTTAAAATACATGTAATATGTTTTTTCATTTATGTTTTAGTAACAAACATTTCTCACAAAATAAAGTCAATGTGTAGAGAAGTTCTAGTATATCCCAAATATTGCACTTTGAAGTATCATAATTTATCTGAAATTAAAAGAGTCTGAGAAAAACTGTTTTCTATAGATCACATGATATCAATGATTATGTATATCTGGATCAAAGGCTGATTGCAAAGTAGCTGTTGTGCATGCATAAATGAATGTCAGTTTTAAGTGACTTTTTGTCTAGAACTCCATTCCCAGTATTAAACTCTGTTATAGAATAATTATTAAGTAAAACATAGAGTTGAATCTATTGAATACTGTTGCAGTCAAAGGAAAAATAGTTATCCGTTAACTGTATTAAAATCATATGTTTCTGAAAGACAAACCTTTTTCACAATTTCTTCCAATAGTTCAGAAATCCTCTCAGTCCATTCATTTGCTGATTCTTCTGCTTCAGCAACAAAACTTCTTTCTTGTGCAAGTTCTTCAACAGTACAGCTTGTAATAATATTAGGTGCAATGAACATGATTGGTTTTTCTATTTGCAAAATGGTCTCTTCAGTAAATGTAAGGAATTCTTTCAGGTCTTTATGAAATTCACTTAAGACTGGTGATAACTGCAAGAAATTGAATTTAAAGTATAACCTTTATTCACTTTATTTCTTATTCACAAGCATAAGATCAATGAGATCTGCATTTTTTTTATATACATTACTAGCTATATGAGGCATTGGTATTGCCTGGGTTTTTAAATGTCCTCCAGTAATCACGTTCATATGTTATAGTTGGATTTCATGTAAATTTGTAATTGCACAATGTAACTTTAAAAAATTTTGGGTACCATGGACTCAAAACATTTGTAATAGTGGGATCAAATTTTGGTTCAATAAATCTGAAAAATCCCAAGGGAAAAAGAGTGAAATTTTTACAATTTCAGAGAGATGAAACTTCAACTAATTTTGGATACTGAAGATCTAAAAAATTCTGAGGAAAAGGAGAGGAGTTTCCTTTTCTTGCAAAACTTTCAGCAAGAAGTTTCTCTTATGTGAAGAGAATCTAAACTAGTCATAGAAATAGACTTGCAGTAAAACAAGAGAGATAGAATTTGAATGCAATTTTTATATACACAATTTTAAATAAAATAAAACCTTTCTTTTTTGCAATTATGTGTAACATTTACTATATTTTTACTTAAATAAATATAGTTATTTAAGGAACTCTTTTTTTTATTTTACATTTTTGTTATTAGTGGAACCCTGGGCTCAGGTTGGGAAAGCACTGCTTTTCAGTATTCACCAGTTGCCACAAAACGATTATAAAAAAAATTAAAAAAAACTCTCTCTCTCTCTCTTTTTTTTAGTTAGAAGTAATGGGGCAATGTAATTTTACAATACAAAATGGTTTTCAAAAGTAATATCACTCTGTCTTTATGCTACATTTCAAAGTTTATGTGACTGTTTTCACCTAAATTATATTATTCATTTGTATGTACAGAACATGTACATACAAACTTTATTTTAGATTTAGAAAAATAAACAATTCCTTATAAAAAGTAGTAATATATTAAAAAAAAAGCTATAAATAATTTTAATTAAAAATATGTAAAAAAGTATTAATTTATGAAAAGTTCAGCCATAAGCAACTTCAACCAAACTTTTAAAAAAAATTTAAGCTGTTTAACCTGATTAGTAGAAGAAACACTGAAAAGTATTATTATGAATCATTTAATAAAAGAAGTAGAATACTCACTTTTCCACCCAATATTTAGCCATAAAAATTAATTCATGATTAAATTTAAAATAAATACATACTATATATAAAATATTTAAGTGATTACTAGCATATACAATATTTAATTACAAGATATCTTATTTTGATAGAAAAAAAAGCAGACAATATTTAAGTAATATAGAATAAGTAATGAAGTTATTTTATTTTCAGCCAAATTATGATGTCATAAACTATCATCATGGAATTTATTGCCTGTGATTGAATCCTGAAAATAATGGTAAAAATATTTGCTTTAACATTTACATATTGTTTGTATATTTCCGAATTGGGGAGAAAAAAATTTTCCTTCAGATGATAATAAAAATAAAAAAATAAAAACAGGATGCTGAAAAGAGGTGCATTCCAAAATTTGTAATGATTACGATGCTGATATATGGGTCTTAAAACCTAAATTTACTGAATTTTGTCCAAATTTGTCAAAAATTGTGGACTAGTATAAAGAACAAAGAAAAAAAGTTATGACCTTCTTGTGTAATTTTTATGATCTTAAAAGTTTAGTTTATGGATAGCAGCATTTAAACTTATAGTAATCTAACTTCTTTTTTAAAAATATAAGCATAAAAAATAAACACAATGGAAATATGTATAATAAAATATTTGCTACTTTAACAAGATTTGGTGAAAAAAAAAAGCTTAAAAAAAAGATATAAATTTTAATGGGCATTGACTTTAAAGAAGAGCCAAATTGTGACTCTAAAAGCCACAGGGGAGCATAGCTCATTATTTCTGTAGATCAATGGTTAAGAACTTTAATAAAATGAAATTTAGGGATAGTAGCATTCAAATTTATCATTTACTGTAGATAATTAATTATTACTCAGTTTCTTATAGAATGTTGCAAAAATTATTTTTAAATGTAAATTTTGTGAAATAGATTGAAACATTTTAAAAGATTATATTTTGGATTTTAATATTTGTCAGTGTAACATGGTTAATTTTCAGAATATTCCGCATACCTCCAATAAAAATTTCAGTGACAAAATTTTTTTGAAAACATAATATAAGAACTTTATATCAATAGAATATTAAATAATTTAACTATTCAAAATTCAGCAATAAACAGTGAGAAATTTAATTTTCATTTTTCTACTAATGGTTTTTAGAGATAATTTTAAATTCTATCATTTTAACAAGTCTTCTTACAAAATAAATAAGATTAAAAATAGAATTTTCATATTAAAAAAATAAATAAATAAATAAATAAATTTTTCAAATATAATGACAATTTTGATGATATTAAATTACTTATAATCACCACAGTAAAATATATTTTAACAATACTTGAAAAATTACCAGATATTATTTAGACACAATATGATTCAGGAAAGTTAATTGTCATTAAATTATTAAACAGTGAAATATTCCTTCTTCACATACGGTATATGAAAGTCAAAAGTTTACTGCAAGTTCAATGGCAAAATAGTATCTAATATGCAATTTTTTAAAAGAAAAGTATGTATGGAAGAAAATTAAAAACTGTGATAGTAATTTTTTGACACAGAAAAAATATGTTCACCTGATTTTCCTCCATTTTACATTCATTAGGTGGTATCAAAGGAAGCCATTTCTCATCTGCCAGTATGGGAGAATATAGCTACAAAATTAAAATTAAAATATATCAGAAGGCAAAATTATATTCTAAATCGAGTTAAACAATTACATAGTATATGACACACTTAAAGTTTAGATGTGTAATTTAGGAAGAAAAAAGCCAGTCCTTATTTGGTTTACTGGGGAATTACTCAATAATTAATTCACTTTTAAATTCCTCATCAAATTAAAAAAAAAACACCAATAATAGCTAGAAGTCTATTAAAATTTATATTTAAATTTTATTTTATTATTCCAACCTCAAAATCCAGAAAGTACCATCTGCACATATTTATACCACAAATCCTATCAAGGAATGACATTATAGTATGATGTCATTCCTATTTGCTCCTAAGCCCAGGAGCAAATTTGTGCCTTTTTCATGGGAAATTAACTTATATAAGTATTCCTGGATAGTCAGAAAACATTAGCTGGTAGGAAATAAGTGGCTACATGGTCTGAAAGTCCAATGTAAATCATGTAAATCAAAGACATGCCAACATTCAGGCACTTGTGTCCGGAGCAACAGCATGGTTTGAAATTTTAACATGCTAATGACAGACTATACATAAGTACATATCTTATTAGTTTCTAAATTAAAATTAAATTTAAAATATTTACACAGTAGTAAATTGTAAAAGGTAAACTAAAATCTATGCATTTAAAAATTCATAAATAGCTTTTTTAGCTTTATTAATTTTTTTTTTCAAAATGGTGTTTCTTATAGTAATATTGACCCTGATTAAAATCTTTCCATTTTCTATCATCAGGGATTCTAGAGTTTGTCTAATCAAATTTGACCTAAATTCAGTCAGGTTTTTCAGCACAGTACTGAAAACTTTTAACATGCAACATTACTGTGTGGAAAGAATAATATTCAGCACTTTTTTTTTTTTTTTTTGCAAAACTTTGTATTTAATTGCTGAATTGTAATCTTTTAACTGTTGAAAAGTTTTTTTTTTATTTTCCAGAGAAATCTGAAAAATTTCCGGAGTTATAAAATTTTCTCATTTTTTCCGGAGCTGCTCCAGAGTACTTGGCATGTCTGAAATCACCAAATTTTCATGAGAATCTCAGCAATATATGGGAAGAGTTGAAAGTAAATGATTTTGTTCCTGGAAAATGGTAATTATTGTGCTCCCTGAACTGAGTTTCTTTTTTCATCCTGAAGCAGAATTAAAATTGGAGAAAATAATTTAGTTACTTATTTGGGTAATTTTTATTACATTACAAATATATTTGTACCTAGGTTGAGGATTGTTGCTACACAAATTCTCCAACAGTATTAGGAAACATAGTATGCATTTTAATAATTTTTCTCTTTGTTAAACATCATGCTTAATTTTTAATATAGATTGAAATTCTGTTTTTAATTAACCTAGTTTCTATGAGTTTATATTATATATATACACACCCACCCATATGTGTACATGTGTATGTATATATGTTTAAAAACATATATAATTATGGAAGGCATGAGACATTATAACTAATTCATCTGCCATACAACTTAATCAACTGACAACTCCATAGCAGAGAATCTAAGTGCTACAGATATATGAACAAAAGGGTCACATGGCTTAATTGTAAATTATTCTGCCCTCAGCTAGAAACATATTCTATAGATTTAGGGTTAGTACACATATATGTCTTGAGAGTGATGAATAGATAGAAGTTTGAATACATGTAGAAATAATCTATTTTAATGTTGTGAAGAGGTACAATTTGTATGTAGGGGTAATCTGCAACTACTGAACAATTCTGAAAATTCTTATACTAATAGAAAGCTATACTATTCTTGAATAATATAAGTTATACTTTATTTAGATAAAAATAAGTTTTCAGTTTCAAATCTCAGTATTTGTAACTTAATTTGGAAGAAAAAGTGCTACTTGGGTGCTTTAAAAGCACATGCTAACCAAATGGTTGGATACACGAGAAAATAATATACTACAAAAATATTAGGCATCAATAGATCTAAACAATCTTAGCAACATGATATATTAAGCTTTTACATTCAAGCCATTATATTTAAGAATGTTAAACATAGTATACAAAAAAACTTTGATGTGTTATACTAATTATATTACTGCTAAAATTTGTCACTAATATTTACATTTAAAAATCTATCGCTACCCTACACCCAGTTAAATGAGTTCAATTGTTATGAAGTTTGTTTTTTACTGTTTAAGGTATCCATCTACGTTCTGAGAACTTTTTTCTTTAAACATAGAAACTAGTTCATGTTTTTATATTTTTAAGTTTATTTTTTATATTATCATAGAGAATTGCACTTAAAAAATCTATTCCCAGAGAAGATTTTTATAAATTTCTAATAAATGAAGAAAATTTAATAATAATACAAAAAAAAATCAGGTTTTTTCAAAAGGTCTAATTTTTTTAATAAATTTAATTATTTCAATATTTTTTGATGCAACACATTTCTTATACACTGGATTAGTAATCACCTAAAATCTTTGCTTAATTTACATTTGGTAAAAAATTTTGTTCCTCCAAAAACATACACACTGAATTTTTAACGAATTTTCATTACCTTTATATCTAACTATAAGTGTAACATCATTAAAGCTTTTAGGTCATTTACTAGTAAATACTATCAAAAGCATTCATAATAATTTTCAACAAAATATTTTAAGAACTTTTTGAGAAATCACATTTCAAATTTCAACATTTTATTAAAAATACCGTTCTGAGAAAAATGCATCTGAAGTTTAAGTAAGCAACTTTAACTATTAAAAAATTTAAATACATGTTTAAAATTCCCCACACTTTCTTGCTTCAAAACTTTCTAATTGCCAAGTTGCTAATTATTAAAAATACTAGAAAAATGTTTAAACTAATCTTCATGAAAATTTAAAAAGTTTTGTCCAAAAAATGCTCATTAAAAGGCTTTAAATTTACAACTTCTGGTTCCGAAGTCGCTACTTCTGCTTTGTTTTGACAGCTGTCACTGATGTTTAAACAGCTGTAACTTTTCTTTAAAATGCCATAGAGACAAAACAAACACAGATTTAGAAGCCTAAAAGTTGAAATTTTCCAATAGAAAAAAAAAATGATTTTTGGTAAAAAATTACGTTTACAATGTATATGGATACCTTAAGAAAGAAATAATTTTATGAAAATCAACAACAAAAAGGGTGAAATGAAAGTTGAAAGATGCATGAAAGTTCACACAAATAAGGTTGCAGGCATAGCTAGTATGATATACAATGAGAATGTACAAATAAACATTTTTATACAGACATATATTTGAAGCCATGCACAATACAGAAATGTATACTTTTAGATCAAATATGATTAGCAAAATTAGCTTCTAATAAAGAAACATAATTCAATAAAAATAATTTTTTTGCTAAATAGAAACAAAATTAACATATATAAACTATCAAAACAGACTATATTTACTTGAGAGATTATTCTATTCATTGATATGAGAGGATGTTGATTTATACTTCCTAGCTCAAAATAATCAAGCATGGTTTTAAAGGCTTCTTCAAGAGTGTCAACAACAGGAACTGGCATTAACTCACACTGCATAATGTACAGATATCTTTGGGATGATACATAACTTGTTATATTTAAGCAAACATGGAGAACATTTTTCTTTATAATTTGAAGAAGAGATGTCTGAAATGAAAATGAAAAAAAAACTATGCATTACTTATTTAACATAAAATTACTTACTCTTTAAAACAAAAATAGTAAAATTTTACCTTTTACTTTAGCTGCATTCTACTTAAAATATATTCAAATTTGTGAATAATATAAATTTAACAACCTTATTGTTGGTATGAACTACATAGAATATTTAGTATATTATGCATATGTTTGACATATGTATTACACTAAATTCATAATAAAATTTAAAAAATAGCAGACAAAAAAAATTGATTTTTTAAAAACGTTTAAATAAAAAAAAATATAAAAGTAGATTAATTTTATAAAATAATTACAGACAAACATGCAAGTCAATTAATGTACATTTGTATATATTTCATATTTCCATTTATAAGATGAGATTTTTTGGAACTTTTTCTAAAAGTAAAATGAAGGGGAGTGAAAGGTATGTTGCCTTATATATGGATCTGTAGAACAGATGTAGCATAGGTCTTTCTTCGTGACTTTTTGACACTAATGTAAAAATCAGCAAAAATAAATAAAATGTTTACAAAATTCAGAAAAATGACAAAAAGAATATATATATATAATGGTAAAAAATAAATGAAATTTATAAAAATTTCAATATAAGAAAAAATATGAATATTATGATATTAATTATAATGAGGTTACTTGTGCCATAATCTTGTCAAAATAGTAAAAAGAGCCCAAAATTTGGAAAACAGGTTGGTTGGTTGGTTGATGCACATATAAAATATTCAAAATTATTTAAAGATGTATGCATGACGATTTTTTTTATATAATTGATACAAAAAATACATATACTACAAAATATGCCTCACTGTAGATCTTCTGGATAACCTCTTTCTGTGGTTAGGGTCTATAACAGCTTCAGGAGAATCTGCTTTAACAACAGTATGTTCAGAAGTATCATCTGCATTGTCAGGGCCTTTATTTGAGAATAATTATAATGAAAAAATGAATATAGTTGGTTCAGTAAAAAAGCATAAATTTGACATTTTCAAGAAACTGATTAAGATAACTAAATGAAATTAATATACAGCTGTATATACAATAAATACATATAAAGTTGGATTATTTAGAATTCAATTGTAAGTAATTATTTTAAATAATATAAAATTGCTTTTTATAAATAATACAAATTGATGATAATACAAGATTTAAGAAAAAAAATTCAGAAAACTTTAGAATGGTTCTTATAAAAAAGTGTATAATATTTTATTTGACTCCTTTTTTCATGTGTTAAAAATAAGGATTTATTATTCTTTAAGTAAAAGGAGGGTGATTTGAAATAATTTACACACATACACATATACATATATCCTATAAATTTATCAGCCTTAATAAAGTTAATAGTAAATGTTTTTACATGAGAGGAAAATGTTTGAACCATTTGTTGAATTTGTATGAGAGTAGAAAATTTTAATAAATTATTATGATTAGTTAAATTTTTAAAAATAAGTTAAGAAAGAACATTACTCTTTGCCTCCATCTTTTCGTCTATTGAAGCATTCTCTGACTCTGATTTTTCAGATTCAGATGAAACAGAACCTATAAACTTTTCACTTTCTTCTGCTTGTTCTGAAGTATCTAGAAAAAAAAAATTAAAAATTAAAAATTACAATTGCTACAAAGTACTTAAAAATACCTAAGTAAACAGAAAACGGAAGTTCATATATTAATAAATTGTACAGAATATAATTGCTCTTAATAAAATTTATTACAGTTCATTTTCTTATTCTGTTATCATGTATTCATATGTTAAAACTTTAAGAATGATGAATAGTTAAGTATAGAACAGTATCAATTGAATAAATTTCTAAATTGACATAGGTGGCAGAATATAGAATAAAATAACAGAAAATTAAAATCAACTTTAAGAAATAAATACATAATATGTACACACACATAAATATGTCTCACAAAAGTTTTAATTGTCAATATTTTATAAAGGAAATGACAATATGTATCATACATATTATATATGAAACTTTTAAAGAACATTTTTTAGACTGAAAACTAAATATAGGTTTCTATCTTGTGACTTAATTTTTATAAGAATATGAGTGTTTTAGGAGGTATAGAATTTAAAATGATAGAATGAAATATTTATGCAAGCAGCTTGCAACATATATAACCATTATATAATTTGATATTTTACTTAATTGCTGTAACTTATTATTAATTATTTTATTTGGTAATATTATTGCTGAATTACTATGCAATGCAAATGGTACATGAAACTTTTTTCAGTCATTGCTGGAGTGGCATGATGCTAAAATATTGTATGGAAGTCACTATTACTGATTCCACATCTATACTTTATCGTCCAAAACAGTACAATTTTTTTTTTAGCCAGCACTAGTGCATTATGAACTGCATTTTTGTTTCTTTGCAAATTCACACCTCTCCAAAAACAAAAAATTTAATATTTCTAAACAATCTCAAAATTTTTAAGAATAATATTAATCACAATTACTTGGATTATAAAAGATAATAAATGCTTTGACAAACAAATACATAACAATTAAATAGATTTTAATTTATATAACTATAATAAATCTTAAGATATAAAAATAAACTGTATTTGATGCACTGCACATTTTTGAATAAGCTATGCACTAAAGTGGATTAGAATATAATGTGACAGAATTTTTTTTAACTTTTCGTTTGTATTTTCATGTTACTGCAATAAATTTGATTTTACTTACATGTGAAATGCTTTTTTTTTAAATTAAATGTTTTGCAAAATCTAGGCAGAATACATGAAATACTTTAAATTAGGAAAGGGTAGAAACTAGAAACCTATAAATTGAAATTTAACAATAGTTCATAAAATGTAGTAAAGTTTTGTGCTAAAGATAACCAGTATGTTTATATTTAACAGGAAAAAGCATCTAGCTGATGCATGTATTTTTAAATAAAATAAATAACTGTAAATCGTACAACCAAAATATAATTTTACAAACTGGAATGACACATGTGTTTATTAATAGACATTAAAACACTGTACCTTCTACTTCAACTTCTTCTTCCTCAACAGTACAATATAAGAAAATACCAGTTTTTGTTTTATTGGCTCCAGATATAAAGTTTGTGAAACATTTATGAGCAAATTCATTCTTTTCAATAAGTTCTTCGAATGCAGGGTCAGCAGGATCAATTGACAAAGTTTTGTAAATTATCTGTTTAAACCACTGAAATCGGGTATCATCCATTTTGATGCAAATGTTTCACTTTCCTTACTTAAAAATTCAAAAAATTCGGAGATATATTAAATATTTTTTACACATTTTAGCCTATAAATATATCAATAAATATTTATATACAAACAAGAAGTTTTGAGTTGCACACTATACCAATTTCGTATTTGTCTATTAGTTACTGTTTCCATGGAAACGGTATGAGGTGATTGCCAATTTCAAAAAACATATAACGAATTGTGTGAAAAAGCGAGTTGGAAAGGGAAACACCTCTCAACTCGCTTTCGTACATTACTTGTAGTAAGTTTGTTTTGTACGAATGGAAACACTGCAGTATTTTCGTCAGTCATGTCTATAAACATTCCTGGTTTTTTACAATTCGTATTGAAAATTTTCTTTTTGTATTAAGACGAACTTCCGATACTCCTTTGAGATATAGTATTTGTAAATACTAAATATTCTGTTTAATCACTAAACTTTAGAAAAATCTAAATAGATTTCTCTAAATAGATTTTCTTTGGATTTCTTGCGTCTTAAATTATTTATACAGTTTTCAAAACTTATGCTCCTCTTTTGATTTTAGCAAGATTGTGAATAATTTTTATTATGGAACAAACTGATGATAACAAAGAAAGAACTATGCTCAGCGGTACTTCTGAATTAAATACGGAACAAGATACTTTTAATATGAAAAAATGTGAAGAGACTTTACCAAATGCTGACATTACTACTGATACTATGAATGAAGGTTGCAGTGACGAAGAATACAGTGATGCTAGAGATGTTTGTGATGATGAACTTGATGATGAATTCGATGATGAATTTCTGAAAGAAAAACATCAGAACCTGAGTGATGATGAGCTTGAGGTGTGGTAATGTTTACTTTTGAGTTTGTAAATTTTTACATTTATGACTTCCTACCTGATAGACAATATATTTTTTTTTAAATTGTAACTATTTGATTATTGAAGTAGTTTAAAACTTCTCAAGTTCTGTTTAAATCTATTTTTTATACAGTTATTATTGAATAATTCATGTGTATAAATATTTATCTGACCTACTGAAACAGGTTTAATGAAGTTTAGTTTCCAATTTGATATTTTTAATTTTGTTGGAAACTTCTTGCTTCCACAGAAGTTGTATATAATTACTCAATACTTAATAACTGCATTCACCAAGTTCAAAATTTAATAGTACATGCAGGGCCTGACTAAGATAATTTTGTGTTCAGGGCACAATCCAATGTTTGTGCCCTCCACCCCCATTGCAAATTTATAGTGACAAGTTATTATCATAATTATAGTCATATAAAAATTATAACATTGAATTAGCAAACATATTTAAGAAATTAGCCTTAAAGTAATATTCAAAATCAAAAACACCAAATTTTCATTTTATGTAATCATTATCATCTCTGTTTAGCCATGCTAAAAATTAAAGACTTTTAAAGACCTAGAATGGCCCACTTTTTTTATTTTTACCTTGTCACACTTACAAGCTCTCTGGTGGAGAAAATAAATAATAATAGAATTAAAAATAATTTAAATTGATGAGATGATTTAATGGTTTATAGTGGTACATTGCTAATAATCTGTCATATAAATATGCAGTCTGTCATAGGGTAAAAAGAGCACCAGGTTTGTTGAGGGAATTAATTATCAGGTAAATAACAGTAAAATTAAAGTAAATAGGAAATAATATAGTTCATGACAAACAAAATTACCTTGTACAATAATTTATTAAAACTTAAAGATTGTAGCGTAAGTTTGCAATTATTCCCAACCTTAATATGTGTTTCAAGCACTTGACTAAATTTTCGTGCCCAGGGCACACATCCCAAGTGCCAGTGCGGTAATCAGGCCCTGAGTATATGTATTAGCATGTATAAGATAAGCTTCAGGTTGTAGAGGTTATACTTTACATTATTTTTCGTAATTACATAATAAACACTAGTTTAATTTTAACTCTTTTGCAAAATGTTGAAATTATTTTACTTTGTTAAGGATATTAATGAATTGGATATATTGATAATCAGTTATTATACTTATATGTATGATATTCTTATGCTCCACAGAGGCTAAAGGAAGAAGCTTGTGTCTTAAAAGTGGAAGGTAATAATTACTTCAAAGAATCTAACTATTCTGATGCTGTGAAAACATATACTAATGCTCTAAATACATGCCCTTTAAAGTTTTCCCAAGACAGAGCAATTTTATTTGCTAATAGAGCTGCTGCAAAGATAAATTTGGCAAGTATAATTTGTTTTCTTCATTCAGGGTTGGATAGTTTTTGATAATTTTATTTGGTTTCAACTTTTACAAATCTTGTCAAAAAGCTGTTTTTGACATCTGCTATCAAAATCCTAAATTTGTATTCAAAAACAGTTAAAAATTATTTTTGTATTAAATTGAATATACAATAAATATACTGAAACTGTATACAATTTCTCATTTTTAATTTTAGATGCAAGTAAAATTTTTTGACAGTATTAGACTACACAAATTGCATATTATGTATAAAACACAAAACATGATTTTGATTACTCATATTACTTAGAAAAAAAATAATTGCAAGTTGTAAATATAGAATAGTAAAAATGAAAAGTATTATTTCATTAGAGATATAAACTAAGTGGAGTATTGGGTATTTTAATTTTTAAAAATCGAAATTCATTGTAAAACTACTTGAAAAATTTAATGTATAAAATTACATATAAATAATATACATCTTTTTCATTTTGATGTATTTTTTCAATGATAGTCACTTTCTAAGTCTTTATGAAGCAAAACACTACCTTTGATGCCTTATGTACTTCAATTGCTTTCCAATTTTGAGTGGATAAATCCACTGGGAGTGAAAATATCCATTAAAGTGATGCTGAGCTGCATGGACTAGAATGCAAACATGGCATGAGCTGTATGAATTAACTTTATATATATATTTAAGCTTTTCCACTAGATCTTAGCAGGAATATCATCTTTTCTGACATGGTGAATAGTTGGGGCACTCAATGAAAAGTATCCTCTTAACTTTACATTAGCTTTGTTTTTATTATAAATTAGATTGCTGAAATATTTTTTAACAAGGTGAACATTAATAAAGATATAAATAGTTTTCTTAAATGCATTTAATATCAGCTTCATTATTTTTAGTTATTTTCCTAGTATAACAAATAATTTTAATTATGATATGTAATTTTGTTACAAGTTTATTATAGTATAACTGAATAAAAATGATTTGCATAACATAAAATGATTTTATATTCAGTTTGTAGTATGATTTAATATGGCATATCACTGATGATTGCTTAAAAAAATCTATTATGCTTTTGATGCGTTTTGATTATTTTTCTCATTTTAACAGTTTGACATTTTTTTCAATTAGATTTTGTCATGTCATGACAAAAACTTGACCACGCCTTTCTTTGGAAAATAAATCAATATATATGTAACATATTTTATATTAACTTCAACCAGTTAATTTTATCTGAATTTATCAAGAAAAATCAGCAAGATATTGGTTTTAAGAAATAATTTTTATTTGTATTAAGTTTATGAAAATATATTGTAAAGTATAGAGAATTAAATTATTTTACAGTTTTTATTATTCCTTTCAGAAAATTGTAATAGTGAAATGCTTCTATTGTACCAGTCTTTATTTCATGTCCAGCAGACAATTTTTTATAAGCAATTTATTTATGTATTATTGGTTTTCTTTAGGTACATATACTTCAGTTTTGTTTTATTTACTACATATTTTGTATTAGACAATTATTTGACTAATATCAGCAAATTAGAGTTAATTTTAGTATATAAAACAAAGATTAGATTCTCCTATATTTTGTTAACATAAGAGTTTATTTGTTGTTTAATGAACAGTTAGATTTTTTGTTTTTTGATAATGATGGTATTTTAAAATTCTGTTCTATCATAATTGCAATTTTAATTTTAGAATTCAACTCTTTTCAGGTAATAAGTACATTCTAGGTTTTAAGGTGATATTGATGTATATATTATATTACATAACTTTATGTAAATTAGTCTGAAACTTTCTATTAATTTCAAAATGATATAATTAAGAATTTTATATTTAATTTCAGGATAAGAAAGAAGAGGCTGTTTTAGATTGCAATAAAGGTAAAGTCTTTAAATACTTTTTAGATGTTATTGAAATATTTCCATTTTTTGCTTATTGCTTTTGATTCATAGTTATAAATTCTTTGATTTAATATCTTTTGTTCTTGTCAGTTAAAATTTTAATATTTATGATATTTTATATTTAAGCTATTGTTAAAATTTTTTTCTTTAAGACTATTTTTGTACACTTGTTTAAAATATTAGTGAAAATTAAAAATAAAACTTTTAATGTTTTTTTTAGTAAAATAATTTTTGATATCTGCAAATCGTTTATTATGCTTAAGTTATGAATTCCTGAATTAATGTGAAATATAGCCCAATTATTAAATAAAGATTCATAACAGGATGAATACCCTCTAACAGTTCCTAATATCTGTAGTCATTACAGAAAATGTAAAGTAATTACTAAATTATGCTTGAGTTCTAAAAAATATAGATTTCATGATTTTCACAGCTTTTTTTTCCAAATACATAACAGCATAATGCATGTCTTTATTTTTTTTAATAGGCATATATTGTATATATTTTATTATACAATCTAATATTGAATACCTTGGACAATAATTAAAAAATTATAATTGGATCATTGTTTTTGTAATTGTTTGTTTGAACTGTATGAATATATTTATTTGCTTACATGTTTAGGTAATATTTGTTTTACAGTGTATATAATTTACCATAATTACAATAATTTTACAGTAATTAGTTCACTGTTACTTTATAATCAAATTATTTTCTGTTTACCAAGATGTGTGTTACCTTTTTATTTATAGATAGAGATTCTAGAATTTTAGCTAACTTTTAAAATATTGTATAGATTTTGGTTATGATTTACAATTATCAAAAGACTATTTTGTGTAGTTTATATTTAGTTTGTTTGTATTATTTTCAGTTATAGTTTAAAATTAAGATAATGGTAAATTCATGCTACATTGTTGTTACTTACAGACTGGGTACTGTGTAGCACTCTTTTATATGCTGTGGATTGGTTAGGGACCAATGTCAGAGGTTATGAAAATATAGTAACATGAATATATTCATAATGTGTATGAAATAAATATTTTCTTTTAACTGACATGAGTTTAAACATGATTGAATACAATTTTTCTAAACTAAATTCAGTTTGAAATTTTGTCACATATAATTTATATCAAGATTTGAATCATAAACTCGAAAAAATAATTATTTTAGTTAGAAAGAAAACCGAACTGAACTAAGGAAAAATATCAGTTTATTTTGGTTTGCTATATTTTCAGTCATTTTATTATTTTAACCAACTAATCCATATTTTTCTAATTTAACATCAACCATATAATTATTGTCATTGTAAATATACTATTTCTCAATTTCCTGTTTTGATGTTCACTAGTACTCTTCTGTTTCTGTTTCACATGAAATTACTTGTAGAAGGCAGATTTAATTCAGTTGAATGTTCAGTTGTCAAATGCGATTTTGATAATGGATAACAATGATAATGCTCACCACTCGTATTGTACATGTTAATTGTATCAATTCACAAAGTTTACCAATTAAAAAAAGAATAAAAACTTCTAAATTTTGAGAGAATTTCATTTTTTTTTTTGTTTGTGATAGAATTATATTTTTAGTAGAAATAAGAATATACATAAATAAAATTCTTTCAGAACTGAACCCAAAACCATTATTTTTGGCACAACAAAAACTGGAACTGAACCAATTTATATTTTTTTAGTTGAACCATTATGGAAAAATAATGATCGAAGCCCTGGTTTTATATATATTATGTATTTAAAAGTAATTTTTAGTTATTTTGTGTATTTCAATGTATGTATATATTTTTTTATTATATTTTGATATGTGGTTTTGTATTGTAAAAAGGATGATTTTTAGTATTTTTTTTGTATCTAAAAATGGTTTTAAGTTAAAGGTTATATATAGGTTATATATATAAGACTATTAATTGCCTGCTTGCAAGATAGCATTTAACTGCTCCCTATCAATATCAATTCCTAGCAGATACAACTTAGTCTAATGCATTAGAAGCTTATTATTATGTTTGCATGACTGCTGCATATAAATGAGTAGGCATAAAAAAGTAATAAGAATATCTATGCATTATTATGTTTGCTTTAAGTTTATTAAAATGCATATCCAGTAAAGCAGAAGTAATGAAAAAGCATTGAGAAACTGCTCTCTTCTTATCCTATTAATATGAAGTTCATTAATAGTATCTGATAAATTCTCTACAAATAGTTCTATCTAAAGAGATATGGTGGCAGTACATTTAAGTATTAATATTATATAACTTACGTTTTATGTCTTATTACAAATCAGTTTGAAGTTTTTTAATTGACATTTCTAAAATTTAATGATAAAAATTTCTTTTAAAATACCTTAGTATATTGCAAATCAATCAGCTTTCAAATAACAAAATATGTGAAAAAATATTCATTAAACACTAATATGTGTAACAACAATTACTCCTAGATTTAAAAAAGTGGATAAATAATTTTCTCACTAAATATTTTTCAATAATATATATATATATATATATATATATATATATATATATATATATATATATATATATATATATATATATATATATATATATATATACACACAGTAAAACCCGTTTAAGAAGTTTATATTTTCGGTATTTTCCCCTTATTCATGCAATGTTAATATAACCCGTTTATAAAATTTCGTTCCAAACTCTTTCCCACTTAAAAAGTTTTCTTTCATTTCTAAGTTTACTTACAGAACATGTTTATAGCTGCCTTTTGATTACTGCTTTTTTTTTTTCTCCCCTCTCTCTGTTTGTAAGGATCAGCGTTTATGGCTGAAAATTATTGTTGTCATTTTTATTTAAAATGTACCTGAAGAAATTTTTAAAAGCTTAAGGCAACTGGATTGTTAACCATTACAAGTTGACGATAAAAAACAAAAATAAAAAACTGTAACCGATTTTTTTTTGTAAAACCAATTTCAGTGCTGTTTAAAAAGCAAAATTTCTTAGCTGAATTTAAGATATTCTAAGGTAATTTTGTTGTTTTCCTTTATTACCTGATTCTTTAAATATGCAAAAAAATGTAAATTTTTAAGAAAAACCAAAATTATTGTTTATATATTATTTTATAAAGAAAAAAAATCTCTCCTCATTATCTATGTAATTATTTTGTTTTTGAAAAATAATTGAAATTGTGAAAAATAATTTTGTTTAAGAAGTTTTCTTTTTCCATTCCCTTAGAAAACTTCTTAAGTGGGTTTTACCGTATATATATTTATATTTATATATACAAATATATATACACACACACACACACACACACACACACACACACACACACACATACTCATAAATAATGGTTATTGCCTGTTTCCTGTTTAAGAAGTTTTACCACTTAAGAAGTTTTAATCAGTTAGGCCTTTGGGAGAACTTCTTTTGTGGGTTTTACTGTATGTATGTATATATAAATATATATATATATATATAAACCTTTTTAAGCATATTTTAATATTTTTTCAACCACCTTTGAAATTTGGCTGCTTGTGGGCAAACATGCATTGCACATTTACTAGCTCTGGCCTTGTGTGTGTGTGTGTATATATATATATATATATTATAAATTTGTTGATTAAATTTTGTATACTTTGTTTTTCTAAAATTGTAGCAATTGAACTGGATCCTAAGTACCTGAAGGCCATATTAAGGCGTGCTCAGTTACATAAAAAACTTGACAATTTAGAACGAAGTTTAGAAGATTACAAAACAGTTATGGAGCTTGATAAAAATAATACTGAAGCTCGACAAGCTTGTGCAGTAAGTTACTTATGTAGTTTTCTAGACTTTACCTAATAGTTACAAAGGTTTTATTATGTTTCTGTAGTTTTAAAATCATTATATACATTTATCAATAGAGTATTAGATCAATGCAATTTTAAAGTACTCATTTAATATTTTTTATACTATTGTAATTTATGCATTTTAGAAGTATTTAATTTTGTTTTGAAATATGCTTTTTATATAAACTGACAGGTTTGTCTGGTTTAGATCTCCTTGATAAAAATCACAATTTAAATCACTGGACTTAAAAAAGTCATTGATTTAAATCAATACTTTTTTCACTTCATACTTTGCAAATTTTTTAAGTAGGATATTTTACTGTATGAATAGAGGATGCTACCAAGCAGCATTCGGATACACAGTAACATACATTTTAATATTTCCAAGGAAATTATAGTTTAAATATCTTTCCTATAACTGATTTTTTTCTGCAAATCCTTTCTATCAGGACTTTCATTTTTAATCATGACGCCAAATCAGTAATATTTTTACTTATATTTGTTTTTGCATTTATTTAAATAACAATGTCCTAAAAACTGATTTGATAAATAGTTTTATATTTGTAAGCATAGAAAAATATATAAACAGTAAAAGGTTGTTGAGGAGGGATAGAAAATATCACATTTCAGGCATAGTTTGTCATATGTAAAAAATATTGTGTTCATTATAATTAAGAAAGTAAATAGTATATCAATAATTTAATCATCAGTCATAATAAACTTAATCTTAACTTAAACAGTTTTACTTGTAATGTTTGTAAGACCATTTTTTTTTTAATAAATAAATCAAAAATATCTGATTAAAACCCAAAAAACCCAAATTTAAATAATAATGAAAAAATCAATAGATATGATTAAAAAAAATCCAAATTTTATCAATTCTTGTTAACTGATTACTGATTCAATGCCTCTTAAAAAATATCTCTTACTGCATCAATTCTAATCTTTAATTCTTTTATCCCTATTTCCTTACTCATCATATATACTAGGGTAAAATTTTAAGCCTTTTTTCTTAAAACTTAATGCAGCTTTTTGTTTTGTTACTAGATTTCTAGAATTATTTCATTGAATTGTTTTTATGGAAATTAAGAAAAAGAAGGGAAATTAGAAGCAAGCTTTTGATTTCTATGTTACACCTCTTTTCCTTTCCAAATATTTTTAAGATTCTAATTTTAGGTGTCTTGTGTATTGTTTTTGCTATTAGTGGTAGTAGTACCCCTTCCACCTAAAAATTTCTCGCTAAAGAGGGCTTTAGATTCTTTAGAAGACAAATATTAATACTATTTCCTTAAAAAAAAAAGGAAATAAAATCGAATTTTGAATATCTTACATATATAGCTTAGGTTGATATTTTGTAATGAATTTGAGATGTAGTTGTTTTCATCACAAAAACAGTTTTTGCATGGGTTTTTACTAGGGATAAAGCTGATACCTAATGAGTATCCATTATCCGGCTTAATTTTGAATGTCTGGATCCCCATTCAGGTGTCTGTTGAATAATTTGGATATTCCACTGTGAAATCATATATCTGGAAGTAGAAATTCTTTGAAACAAATTGCCATCAAACATATGTTATATTGTATTTTGAAAATTTAATAAATTATCATGTTTTAAAAATTTTAAATTAAAAATACATTAAACTTGAGGAATGTTTGAAAAAAGATAAAAATGACCAGTTGGTATGTTATATATAGTCTTGGGATCAAATTTCTAAATGGGACTTAATCTAAAACAGTATATAATTTTAAAAAATGTATGAAGTAAATTTGTTTTTTTGAAAAAATACTCATCAAGGAATAATTTATCAGTTAATAAATTATTTTAGGTTTAAAATTTGATGTGTATTGCTTCATAATAGTATTGTTCAAATGCAAATGAATAGAGTATTTAAATGTAAAAAATTATTTGTTTTCATGTGCAGCATTTGTAGTACAAAATTTGCATGTTTCTTAAAACTCCTTAATTTTAAGTTATCCTTAAACAAGATCCTTTAAAGCTTTTAGTTTTTATGTTGCATCCTTAATTTTTGAACAGAGGTTGTTCATTGAGAAGGAATTTTGTTTAAGACCTGAAAGTAAAAGAAATTATATAAATACATTTTATGTCATTCCCTTAAATTTTAGTTAAAGACTTAAAAAGAAATAAGTAGGATATGTGAGCTATTTCAAATGTACTGGCTTTAGATTTAAAAAAAAAAAAAAAAAAAAAAAAACGAAAAAAACTTTAGGTCCATATGGTTGGAAAAATGATTGACAATTGAAAAAAGTAGGGTATGTAGTATGAATGCATAAGATCTAAATTAAGTTTAGTATAAAGATATATTTTTTTTAAATTGCAGACAATGCCTGCAGAAATTGCTGAAAAGAATGAAAAATTAAAACAAGAGATGTTTGGTAAGTAAAATCATTTTATTTTAAGCTTTAAAAATTACCTCATAGAGTCAAATATTTAGTTTATAATTGCACTATGATTATAATATCTTATGAATATTTTATGGATATATTAAAAATACCTTCTAGAATACTATTTATCACTTTTTGTTCTAGTAAAATTTAATTGGACAATCATCTAGTTGAAGTTTTCTTGAAAATGCTATATTTCTATCTCATTCAGTTATGAAAGAATAAGAATCAAAGAGGGTATTTAATACCTATTAGTTTATAATTATTATTAATCCATAAAATTCAGTTATTATTAGTAACTACAATCCTATCATTCATTTTGATAACATTTTGGCACTATAATGAATTTGGGAGTATGTTGAATTATGAATCTGTCTCCAAAATATTTATATAATCTCCTGTTTTAGATTGCAGGCAGTAGAAAATAATAAATCATATTATAGTTTCTATATCATCAACTCAAACATATTTTCTATTGATCATAGTAGCTCATTTAGTGGCATTTAAAAAACATTATAGTTGCTCAATATTAACTTGTTGTAGATCACTACTTCTTGGTACCATTCAATTAGACTGAATTCAACACATCTTTGTAAATAACTAATAAAATAATTCAAAAGTAGTATAGACTTTTTCTAAATAGAGAAGTATTACTATGTGTCTACTATTACTAAAAAAATCAAAGAGAAAAAAAAATCATGGTTAAAAAATAAAATTAAGAAAATTTTACACTTACTGTTCCCAATGTGACACTATAATGAATTGGCACTTTAACTGATTTATAATGTAAATCCTATATGGAGATTTGTTCACAAATATGTGTGGTACTATAACAGAGTTTGCAGTTTATTGAGATGGCACTATATTGGCATTTGACTGTACTTGAAAAGCAGTAGTTAAAATAAAAATTTTTTAATTTTATTAAGTATTTGTAACACTCCAAGTGCATTTTTAACTGTTATATACCTTCAAAATTTATCATAAGTTTACCTTGTATAAATTAAATATAGTTAAGATTAATTATATTTTAAACAGCAAAACTCTTTTAATTTTAAAATTAAAGGAACTATTAAACATGCATTGTGTGGAAAATTATGGAAAATTTGAGTGTTATTATTTTTTTTAACTATATTTTGCTTATGATAGAACTAAGGGGAAAAAAAACCTGGTTGGACAGCCATTTATTTCCTAAACGAAATTTTAGACTTACAGCTGATAGGTGAGGAATGGTCGCATTATTCAATGTATGTATTCTTACAGACCTGCTTATGTAGTGAACCTTAGTATAATTTTTTATTGATCGCAAGGTGTCTGGCTGTAACAACGATGCTACTGTGAACTCACCAAATTTAATATTTATTATTGGCAATTGGTCAACACTGTTAGATTGACATGAAGCTAATAATTTTTGTTCATTATTTCCTTCATATTGGTATTTCTCTACATTTTTTCCTGACTTATTGTTTTCCCATTCACGTCTCTAGTTCTTTTATTTTTCTGTATTCTCTCCCTATCTTTTTATGGGCGCTTGGGTAATACATAGTGTATTTGGGAAATTTACAAGTACCCCTTATTAGTTTAAATCATCCTGACGAATATTATATTTTCTATTGGTTAGGTAGGTTATATCTGCTCTTATTTAGAAATCTATTTCCTTGAGTAGAAACATACTGGTTATTATATCTATTTTTTTATTGATAAAATTTCCCCTATAGAAATTATTTCGATAGCTTGCTCTAGTCTTATAGCTCCTATTTGTCAAGAAAATCATTGGACTACTGAGTGTCCTGAATTTCCCACTTATAGGAATTCCAGCGTTCACAGCGTCTCCATTTTGAGATTGAATATATTTTATTTGCATCCCCACACTAATATGTTTATGATAGAACTAAGTTTTATTTTAAGATATGGAAGGAATCCTATGAATATACATTATATTATACATGAAGGGAATGCATTTGTGTGGAACATTTTTAGTGATGCTCTTTTTGAAAATTTTATAATTAATAACTTAAAATTAAGATTTTTACCTTTGAATTGCAAACACTTTTACATAAATATATTGCTAAAAATTTCAAGCAGGTTAGTCAAAAACAAATCAATTTGGAAAGTCTCCTGTTCACTTGAGTCAAATTTATTTCTGGGTTAAGTAAAATAATAACAGTCCATAATTTTAAAATAGAACAAACAAGCTCTATATTGATTCATTTTATAGTTAAAAAATTATAAATGAGAATTTTTATCTTGGTTATTTGTTATTCAATTTTTGTTATTTTTTAAAGTTGTACATTTAGTACCATACCTTTATTTTTTATCAAAGTGTTATTGATTTAATTGATTAATACATGGCCTATTACTGCTTTTTAAAGTTCTTTCTTTTTTTTTCTGCTCTGATTTATATTTAATGATTGTTTATAAAACAAAGTTTTGTATAGTTTCTTTCCCTATTTTTTAATTTATAATTTGGTTACTTATGACATAGGTACATTTTTTAGCATGTCATTATTTTCATTATAGTGTTATTTAAAAGTTATTGACTTAATAATATTGGCTATACTCTCATAAATGAAACAATATATCTTTAAGACATTCAAGGATTGTAGTTCTTTATAAGAAATTATGATTTGTTTAGACCAGGGATGGACAAACTTTTTCAGCCGCGGGTTGAAAATCAAAAGAAAATAAATTTAGAGGGCCAAGATAAGGTTTTCTAAAATTTTAAAAACAGTATACAAGTACCTAACGATTTAAATACGTTAATGAGATGAATGAAATTTTGATTTCATTTTTAAAAGTTCCTTATACTGAGGTTCGAAGTGAGATGCACTGATTTTAAGGAACGATGCTAAATGCTCATCTGTCAGTCTACTTCTGAAATTATTCTTTCTAAGTTGAAATTACTTGGTCACATATAAGAAGCAAATATACTGCTGATCTTCTGGGCATGAGATAATAAATTTGGGATATAATATTTAAGTAAAGTAGAAAAGGAGATGATATATAATATATAAATATATTTCATTTAATTTGCCTCGAATCGGCAACTTAAAATTCTACCCGCAGGCCGGATAAATCTTTCCGATGGGCTGGAGTTGGCCTGTGGCTCGTAGTTTGCCCATCCCTGGTTTAGACCATAAACCCCTTGTTAAAATACTTTTCTCACAACATAGTAAAATAATTTATATCAAAGTATATAGTTATTTTTTGCAGAGTCATTAATTTATTAAATTTTTTAATGTTTTTTATATGTTCTTTTTCATGTTTCTATTCCATTTAAAGCATTAAAATAAATTTGTCTTATTTCATTGAGTGAGAGTTGTAAAATTTTTATAACAGTTCATATGTAATGAAAAACATGCATTTGTATTTAAGAAATAAATTTTTTTTAAATCAATATGTATAGATTAATTTACTATAATTACTAAAATTTATGAAAAATAAGTGTGACAGTTTTTTCTTTTTTTAATAACATGGAAGATTTGTCTCTGCAGTTGTATAATCTGATAGTTGTAGAAATATTAGTGATACATAGGTATTACATATGTTATTTGTGATCAATTTGTTTGAAAGCGATCAATATTTATATAAAACTAAGATTTGAAAGTTACCTGAAAAAAAAATGAATGCTTGTTTAAAATCTATATAATATAAAAGACAAAATTTGATAATGTCTCAGGGCTTGAAAAAAACAGGGTTGTTTCAAAGTCTGACTAAACTTGATAAAAAACTTTGAAATGGTAATTAATTTAGATGAACAAAACTGCATCAAGTCATACTAAAAAACAAAGATTAAATATTGTAAAAAGAGGAATAAAAGTATTGTATTTAAAATTATTTGTGAAAAATTTTAATATTGTTGTGTTTGGATTCAAATATTAACATTTTACCAACAAACAATTTTGAAATAGGGTCATGGAGAATGGAGATTACATGGAGAATTATCACATGGTAAAAATTGTTAAAAGAAATCTTTAAATGCAATCTTAGATTCAAGTAGAATAATTTTCTCCATATATTAACATGGAGCTAGAGGAATCTAATGTAGTTACTTCTCAATCATCTTAAGTTGTAAAATTATCTAATGAAAGTTTGAAAGCAGTTTCTTAACATTCATATATTTTTAAGTGGAGCATAACTCTTTAATTACAGTAGTGTATCGAAAAAAAAGGTAAAAAACATTAATTTTGTAAAATATTGTAAAAAAAATGCAAAGCTAGTTGTAAAGTATTCTAACACATATTTATTTATTTTTTAGGTAAACTTAAAGAGCTTGGAAATCTGTGTTTAAGACCATTTGGACTCTCAACTGAAAATTTTAAGGTTGTTCAAGACCCTCAGTCTGGAGGTTACAGTATTAATTTCCAGAACAATAACAATTAGAAACCTTTATAGTTTACTTTTATATTTATTGTTGATTTAAACAATATATTATTCATAAGCATGTGTATTAAGTGTAAAAATGGCTGAGCAATCATAATCTTTGTACACAATAATAGAAATAAAACAACGCTGCATACTTAATGTATTGAAATGATTATTAGACATCATTCACTTTGCTTTGCCTTTCTTTGGCCAAACAAAAAATAACTGAATAGATTCAGTCAGAGTTCATGGGTTTAGTTCACATTGTTGGCATGGATGTTCTTAGCCTCTCAAAATTGGCTTTAAGCAGAAGGTTCTGATCTAATTAGCAATTGTGTAATAAAAAATTGATCATAGGGTTCCAAACTAATTCTCTTTTACTTATCTTCCATAAAAGAATTTTTGATTCCTCTTTATATTTGAAGAAATAAGGGGAAAACCTAAGACTAAGTTTTAAAAGAACAGTGATTTAAAGTTATTTGGTATGCTGACTTAAATAGAAACTTTGTTGTATTAGACTTTTCTTTTTTTAAAACAATGTAATCCTGACCTGGGTAGTTCCTATGGGCTGCATTTAATGTGTATCTTATGCAGGTAGGCCACATTGTATGTAGGGATATATGTATATATATTTTAGGTGTAAATTGAAAAGATACATTGTTATAGCTATTACTCATAAATTAACTGTAAAACAGTTAAAAGTTTATAAATGTGCATAAATAAATATAATAATAATATTATTATATTTTCTATAACAATTGTGATATTTTTTTCAGTTATAAATTTCTTGAATTTCTTCATGGACCAAAAATTTTATTGATGGGCTGTATGTAGCCTGTGGGCCATGCTTTTTGACCACCTCTTATACAAGTTATTTCTTGATTGACAGGAAATTTTCATAGTTGTGATTTCAGTAATGTATATATATTGTATAAAAATACTCTCTCTTTTTTTTTAAAATATAGCTTCTTTTTAAGTTTATTATTGTTATGGCGTTCCATCTAAACAGTATATCTGACTATTTTTTCTGTACAAAAGTAAATATGTTCTGTAAAAACTGATAAGGAATTAATTAAAAAGATATTTATTTAAAAATTATAACAAAATCTAATGCTTTTTTCTTTCTGTATATTCCCCATTGGTTTACAGATATTGACTGCAACTTATTTTCTACTAGTCAAATGCATATTGCAGTTCATTGTAGCAACTCTTTTAATAGTTTTGATCTTTTCTTTGTCATTCTCCATTTATTCCCCATGGTTTCTATTGGTTCTGCTTTTATAAAGCTAATCACTTTCTTTTGCATGGAGATATTACCTTTTTTCAATATTTTAAAGTTTTATTTGAGTAATTATATAATTTAAAAACCTTATGCTGAGTTATTCCATTTTAATCCTAGTCAAAAAATTATTTATTAGATTATATAAAATCATAACTTTGAATATGGTAAAATGGGACAGTATTTTATGCATATTTCAAATATAGTCTTTGAAGACTCTCTTTAAAGACACCCCCCTCCCCTACCGACTTCAGAAAAAAATGCAATGATAGAAACAGTCAACAGTCTTAACTAGTCCCAATTGTTCTAATTTCTCTAAACCAAACTCAGCCTCTAAATGTATATACTTATTATTAATTACCTTTTTAATGTTGATTTTAATATATTTTACTATTTGAAAAAACAATAAAATTAAATGTTTTTACTGGTGGTATGTACAATTACATTTGTAGCTTGACTCTTATTACTACTACACACACTGGCCAATGAGTTAGAAACCTAGGATAAATATTTTGTTGGACCTACTTTTGCATGGTCTGTATTTATGATGTCATCAATTTTGCAAGCTTTTGGTCTGCATTTATGACCAGAGAATACCAGGCATTGTTTACACAGGCCTTAAGATCTTGTAAATTGGACGGAAAGAGGAGATTAGTGTCAGGTTCTTATTTTCAACATGTCTCAAACATTTTCTATTGGATTATTAGTTGGGCTTTGCAGTGGCCAGGGAAGCTGTTGGAAATCTGATTAATGTTCAGTGACCCAGTATCAAATATCTTGGGCTTAATGCATAGTTGTGTTATCATACATGAAATTTCTGCTACCTGCAGAGTAAAAATGTTAAATTGCAGAATGCATTTGATATGTTCAGGTATTGTATGGCTGTGTGTATATTCCCAGTGAACATCAGTGGACTATTGCTATACTGACAGAATGGTATTATTCTACACCATGGTATTGTCACCTGACCCTCAACAGTGTGAACAAAACAGGATGGATTCATTACTTCATGTGTTTCATGCCAAAATTAAAACTTCCATCAATGCAAATCAAAGTAATCTGACCACATAACTTTTTTCTAGCTCACTTTCGTTATTTCATCTTTCCAGACACCACTGCAAATGAATTTTGACACTCCTGGCAGATTCCTTGCAGGCATCTAGCCTTGTAATCTGATCCTATGCAATTCTTAACATATAGTTCACACTGAGATTGGTTGGGATGATCCTTGGTTGAAATTGCTGTCAATTGAAGAATGGTAGCATTCCATTTCTGCCATACAATCTTCACAGATGCTGCTGACCATGACCTTAGTTGTTTGTATTCAAACCACAGTAATGCCTTTTGGTCAAGCATTATAAGTTCTGCTTTCAAATGGTGATTACCTTTGAAATATCTTGCTTTTAGGCAGGGTTGGCATGATCTAAATCAGTTGATTAAAAAAAAAAAAAATCACTGATTTAAATCACTTTTTCACTTCTTTTAAAACCTATATTCCAAAGACAAGAGAATTGGGAAACAGTCAGCACAGAAATACCAATAAGTAAATAAGTGTAAATAGATAGCATGTGCTTTCCAAGAATTTAGGGGTTGTTCATCAGAAAGTATGTAGTAGGGGTAGTAGGTACAATGACTGATTATAACTGGTGGAATTCATTTTATGTAGTGGGAGGTAAAGAGAGTATTACAGAGCTTGAAATCCTACGAAATATATCTACCAAATAACAACAGCCATGGCTTCATCTCTGGAAAGACAGTTTTCTTCTTTTGGTATTGTTCATTCTAGCCTTTATAACAATTTAGGAGTGAATAAAGTATCGAAACAGTTAAATCCATAATTCATTGCCTAAAAAATATTGAAATAATTGTGATTTTTTGTTTTTTAAATAAATAATTTGCATTAAATGAATATTTAATTTGCTCTTTAAATGTACATCTTATTTAGTTTGCACTATCTAATTACAAAATAATGTATTTAGATTAAAATTTATATATTTAATTTTAGGTAATCAGTGTGTAGAATATATTAGATAAGATGTTACTTCATATAAAAACTATTCTATTTATAGTGCAAAAAACAAAAACACAAGAATAATTAAAATTAGAATTTAGAAAAAAACAAACAAATAAATCTGCTTTAAATAAAAAAAAAAAAATTCTGATTTAAATTGAATAAATCTGATTTTTTTAAATCATGATTTTTTCCCAATCCTGCTTTTAAGAACCCAATGAGCTGTCTGTTGTTTTTACAATTGTGACTCCTCATAAGTGGGTCACAACCCTTACTTAAATGGAGAAATATCTGTTTTCTCATTCTAGTGTATTTTTTGTGAAATGCAGCTGCATACCTCACTTATACTTGTATTCTGATTATATTTTACCCTTATTATAAACAGGTTTAGTATGCACACATCATTAGAAAACATTTGTAGAAACCCGCTCAGGTTTCTAATTCATTTGCTAGTGTATATATTAAAAAAATTATTACATTTGTAACAGCATTATAAATAAAGAAAATTGTTTTGATGTAAGAAAAAAATTCAACATGCCTCATTGATGAAAAAATTAAATAGCTGCACTAATAGCTGCTTAATCACAACTGGTGAAATTCTTCTGAGGTTCTGGTAGTTCTGAGGATATTTTTACAGGTTCAGACGTATCTAAAGGCATATTTACTGGGCTGCTATTTTACTCTTTGCATTCAAAAAGATAAATCAAATCTTGCTACATTTCAGATAATCATGTATAATGAAATTACTAATTATGTTAATATTTTTTAAATACTTGTATGTCTCATTAAAAACTCAATAAAGATACACCAATTTTAAAGAAATTTTTATTGAACATTACTATATATATACAGGTTTCAACATCTTTAATCTTGTTCACAAGGTCAACAAGTAAAATTTGTGCATTTGGACATTTCTGTTGATGCTGTATTTAAAATGATTCAACTGGAATTCACCAAACGTAGTTGGAAGTACTATGACGTGCCACAAATGGTTTTTTGGGGATAGACAATTTAAACTACAATCTGATTTTTTTTTCCATGGGGATTCTGACTAAAAACATGAATATAGATAAGATTAAACTGCTAATATATTTATATACTTATGATTGAAACTTCAAATGCTTTCTGTACAAATACACACATGCTGTCACAGTGTGCTCACACATAATAGTATAAAAACTACACTATCACAAATACTTTTAAGTAGATGAAACAATGATTTTTTTCTTTTTTTTTTTGAAAGTTTAAAACAGAAGAACTAAGCTGCCACACAAAATCTCGTTCGGAATGATATGTAATGTTGTGTGTTTAGATTAACTTTTAAGTTAAATCATGCTTAGATATTTATATATATATATGTATATAACAGCTCACATATAATTGCAGGGTTACATAAATATAGCAATTTTTTATGATTACAATGCACACACTCACCATGCCTATACAAATTTTGTACAATTGTTTCTCATGATTTATTAAAATAGCATTCTGATCACAATACTGAAGTTATAAAAATGGAGAAGTTAATTAGAATTTTTTTTATTATTTGAATTATATACACACTAATTTTAATTTCTATAGGTAATGCCTTTTTTCTGAAATGAAATTCACATACTAATTTTATAACTTAACATAGTGTTTAAACCTATACAACTTTTCTTTAACTTGTAGAGGAGGTTAAAGCAACGTCCAAGAATTTAACATGCACTAAATTATATTTAGCAATACTTCCTCTTTTAAAAATTATCTTAGTCTAAATTTTTTGTATGTATATATATTTTTTTTTGTAAAATTTGAGTAAAACATTTTATAGACCTATGAAGTCTTCCTAAAAAATTTTTAAAATAGGTGTATGTTTTATATTTTGCTGGTTAATGGTTAAGAGTTAGTATTTATTTTAGTTGCATTGAAAAATACACAATACACAATCCTTTCATGACAAATATAGTTCAGTGCATTCTGTTAAAAAGCAAAATATGCTAAAAACCTCTGCAGCCTAAGTTTACTGCTTCACAATCTATACAGCTAACAAGTTGCATGGGATAGGTTTAATGCAATTGATTGGACGTACACCTTCATTATATACATTTTTAGACTCACTCAGTCTTGCTGTTTTGTAATCTTAGTAAAGTCTTTAGAGTTTCATTCTTATAGATTCTTTGAGGATTCAAACATTTTAGACCCTTTGCACTCCCAATAATGAGTCTGACTGAACATCATCTTCTGCAACGAATGCAACATTGAGTATGGCTTGACAAGACTTTCAAATTTAAGAATTAATGTTCATATTTGTTCAACTCAAATAAAATTGCTAGGTTAGTATTAATTTGACAAGACTACTGGGAATGAGGAAATAATTTGGAGTGCAAAGGTTTAAAGTCATTTTCTTTAAGTTTGAAATCTGGTGAAATTTGACGTTATGGTCAAAATTTCATACATTATATATTATTTACCCTAATAGTAAACAGATCTCATTGAGTGTCTGTTCAACATCCAAATGACATTCTAGAAGTTGGCCGGATGTTTAGAGGAAATTATATGTTGTTAAGAGAATCTTTCCTCTACTTATAGATGTAAAGCTTTTTAACTTATCCACTGCCAAGCGCATAATGAAGAAATTTTGTTGCAAGTTATCTCATGGCTGGCAGTTAATGTGCTAAGAAATAATAGAAGAAAATTATTTACGCTCTATGACCACAAAAATGTTGGCTAGTATTCAGTCTATTGTGTTGAAAACTAAAAATAATTACACTTTGATACAAATTTACTTTTACAGGTAAGGTTTTTTTTTTGGTTATATATATTTTTAATTTTCATCTGTTGGCAATAATGGGATTCCTTGATTTTAGTGCATACAATTTTTTTTTAACAATTAGGAATTGTATAAAAGTTGCATATTTAACCTTTAACCACAAAATCAAGCCATGATATACTACAAAGGGGATAATACATGGTTTCCAGTAAAGTATGATTATTTAACATTTTCAAGAGCGTACCAATACATTTTCTTTTTAAAGTTTTTTATGAGAATGACTTACAGTAGGATTAAAGATTTAAAAAAAATTTTGATTATTTATTGGAGTTTTTTAAAAATTATTTTTATGGAATTACTGAACAAATAAAAGCTATTTTATGGAGATAAATAGCTGAAAGGTTTAGAAGTTACAAGTTATCTCATGGTTGGCAGTTAATGTGCTAAGAAATCATATTAGAAAATTATTTACTGCCTATGACTACAAAAGTGTTGGCTAGTATTCAGTCTATTTTTACGAAAACAAAAAATTAAGAGTTACACTTTGGTATAATGTATTTTTACAGGGATGAAGTTTTGTTAGGTATGTTTTTAATTTTCATTATTTGACAACAATGTGATTGCTTGATTTAGTGCACATAAATATTTTTTTGAAAATTTAGTTTTTTAAAAATTATTTTTATGGAATTATACTGAACAAATAAAAGCTATTATTTTATGGAGATAAATGGCTGAAAGGTTTAGAAGTTACAAGTTATCTCATAGTTGGCAGTTAATGTGCTAAGAAATCATATTAGAAAATTATTTACTGCCTATGACTACAAAAGTGTTGGCTAGTATTCAGTCTATTTTTACGAAAACAAAAAAATTAAGAGTTACACTTTGGTATAATGTATTTTTACAGGGATGAAGTTTTTTTAGGTATACTTTTAATTTTTAGCATTTGACAACAATGTGATTCCTTGATTTAGTGCACACAAATATTTTTTTGAAAACTATCAGGAACCGGTATAAAAGTTGGATATTTAACCTTTAACTACAAAATCAGATCATAAAATACTACCAAATGGATAGTACTTGGTTTCCAGTAAAACATGATTGTAAATAACACTTCCAATAGTGTCTCAATAAATTGTCTTCTTTTTAAAGCTTTTTATGTGAATATTTTACAATAGGGTTGGTGATTTTTTAAAATTTTATTTATTGGAGGTTTTTTAAAAAATATTTTTAATGAAATATACTAAACAAATAAAAGCTATTGTTTTATGAAGATAAATAGTTAAAAGGTTTAGAATGCTAGCTATTAAGAACTTATTTGTTTACCAAGTTTTAAAGATTTATCTATATTTTAAAAGAAGTTCTCATAATCTATTGCCAAACTATCCCATAACCACATTTTATTTAGCTCATGAAAAAAATACCCGCATAAAATAAGTAAGGATGTAAAGAGTACTATGCTGAGAGTAAGAAGGGGAAATTATTCACAGTTCTATAATGAAGAAATTCGCTTGTATAGCCAAATAAAATGTACTTCAATACAAATAACTTTCTTGAATAGAAATGTCCCATTTTTAATTACTTTTTTCCGTAGGAAGTAAATGCAAAATCTTATTTACTGGATACTTTTTAAATTGAGTACGCTTGTACTCCAAAATAAACTTTTCCCCATCTTACAAATTTGTTTTTTGTGGAATGATTTGGCAGTAACATCTCTAAAGTCACGCTACTTTGATTTCAAGAAAGTCTCGAATGAAGAAAAAAAAATTGATTCTTGACATTTGCGTCGCGTGACAAATATACAAATTTACGGATCGGAAGTTCAAAATCTGTGATTATCAGATGATAGAAGTTTCTTTGACACATTATCATTTGAATCAACGCATCTCCTCTCTAATTTCTTCATTGATCTTGCTAATTTTTCTTTTATCTTCAATACTGCTGCTGGAATGTACCGTTTGGTTTTTGGAATATACAGGTTGCAGCCACAGCGTTACCTGAAATTATAAAGCATGTAACACATTAAGTATATTAAATGGATGGCAGTTGTATTTATCAATTTAATATAATTGCTAATTATCAGCAGCTTGAATTTATAATTGGCATATTTACATTAGAAGTTACTCTTCTTTTTTAAAGATATTCTGATTTTTTACTAAAAGATACTCAAGGGTCACCCAATGGAAGGGGAACAACCGTTGTTGGTATGACAAATGGTTTGATGGTATTGCTGTTAGTATGCAAGATAAAAAGTACCCTACGTTAGGATTAGCTCCTGAAACCTAGGTTTCAAACCTCTTTCACTCTCTTCGAGTTCCTTCCCCCTTAACTTCTCTGGAAGTGGAACAACCGTTGTTGGATGACAAATGGTTTGATGGTATTTCGGTAAGTTAGTATGCAAGATAAAAAGTACCCTACGTGCTTATTTCCCAGTAAATTCTGAACTAGAGGGCTTGGCCCTTGAAGTTCAGTTCTCAACATTTTCAATGAACTGCTTCTGTGAAGATAAAAGTAATATATATGAAACATATAGATTATGTAAAATGGCCTTGAAGGTTTAAACAGATGTCCATAGCAGTCCACGATATGTTGGATACCATAGGAGAAGAAACTACGGATTTGGCTGAAGTACCAGTTTTCAAAGGTAGCTTGGATACCATTATTTTTTGCAAATCACTATCCCTTTCGAGCTTTCTTGAACGAGCCAAGCACATTATAGTCGAAATGCGAGTCGTTAAAAATTGCACTACTGAATATTGACAGCGTTTGGAGGTATCCATGATACGAACGATACCGTTCCTTGTATGCTATCATACAAGCATTTGTCGTAATCTGACAATATGGCATGTGTTCTCAGCTCTCAGAGCCCTGTATAGGGGCAAGTGTAATTTTATGTATCTTAACACGGTGGCACAACCACGGTAGTTTCATTTTCATTTAGGTGACTCATATATTTAATTCATAAAATATATATTTTTTTCAGGATTTAAGGCAAGTTACAGAGTTTTATTCGATGAATCTTCCCGTCTTATTTGCTTGTTAATATCTGTGACCGAATGTCGTACTGTGAATAACAATAAATCAATGCACTTTGAAGGATTAAAAAGTTTCACAGATAATTTGATAAGTTACATTTGTGTTAGTTTAGTACGAAGTTTGGGTGGCAATAAGATTCACCACGGAAGCTAGCGTTATTATTCACTTGAATAAATTAGGAAAAATAACAGATCTAACGGTTTTGATATATCTGTTCGAGAATGTACTCATGAAATGTAGAAAATATTTTTCCTTAATTTTTCAGGGCAGTTCAATCTCAAATGGGCCAAACATCAAAATTTCAAACAAAGTTACTATTAAAATTTACCTCAGTTTTGGTGCATTCTGTGATAAAAAGAACTCTGGGTATACCATGATTATGAAAGTAAAAGATTAAAATCACTTTCATAATACAGATATATTTATATCAACTAACTACATACTTCAACTGCTCTTTACTAATACTGACGAAGTATTTCTAAAATACCAACTGTATTTGGAACATGTGTCCAAATTTATTATTTGAAAGAAATAATGAATTTGGACACATATTCCAAATACAGCTGGTATTTTAGAAATACTTTGTCATTATTAAAGAATATATTAGTAAAGAGCAATTGAAGTATATAATTGGCACAATGAACATTATATATTTCAATAATAATGAACAGCATATATTTCATCATTCAAGAACATCCGTTAAACGAAACGGCTGTTTGCTTCTAGTTTTGACTTTTGCTTAATGTCTTATCGTCATTAATGTTGGCGTTACCATTATTTTTTGGGATTATGTTATTAAACCTATAAAAACTAAATGTAAAGTACCTTCCAAATGTTAATGTATCATCAAGTACAAGTGTATGGTTGCTGCCATACAATGAAGTGACTGGCTGGAACTGACTTCCCCCGTCGTACATGTCAAGAGGATAGAGATCCGTTGCTTGAACCTGGACAGATCCAGAACTGTCGCTTTTATTATCTTCTGGGCAGTTGATAAGTTCGACTCGAGAGGATGGCCCATTGTACAGTTTCTTTGTGGTCAACGATGCTTGTGAACCTAGGAATATAACATTTAAAATTAATTTAAAAAATAGTTTTTGCTATTGCAGTAGAATTCTAATAGTCCGAATTACAGTTATCCTGATAGCAAAATTATCTAATTTTTAAAACAACTTTAAATAGAATTTATTTAGTTATGCTTCAACGTATAACTAAGCATATATAACTATATATTAGCTGCATATACAAAGTATTTTAATTGTAAATTACAAATTTTTAAACATGCTTTGTGACGTCCGACGTTCCATTAAGAAATAAATTGTTGAAACAAATGCTACTTTATGGTAGTTCAGTTTGATTTTCTAAAAAGAACTGTAATGATGATACAAAAGTCTCATGTTTGTGACCTCTTCTGGAGACCTCTGAGAAAAAGTAAACATTTTAGCTAATTATTAAAGAGACGCCAGTTGTATGTTATTAGCATAACTGCAGTACATATTGATTTTGTTACTTTGAAATGGTATTTGTATTTACCTTAATGGTTTCTTAAAAAATATGGTCAAATGTTTTTTCTTGCTTTTTATTTGACACTTTTTTTAGGTGTGCCGCAAATAATTTCAGGTATTTTTTGTGTGCCGTTGGCAAAAAAGGCTGAGAAACACTGATCTAGACAGTTCAGTCGATTCTTTACAAACACGTTTTAGAAAACTATAGCGAATCTATAATTACGCAACATATAATGTTATTTAAAAGAGTTCTCGAGGCACATAGTCGATCGGTTTATTTATAATGGTTGATTTAGCGGCAAGATGCTCAGATTCCTTTAGTAAGTTGTAACTTTTGTGTCTGTAAATGTACAGCGAAAAAATGGTATTTGAAATTACCTTAATGGTTTCTTAAAAAATATGGTCAAATGTTCTTTTCTTGCTTTTTATTTGACACTTTTTTTGAGATGTGCGGCAAATAATTTCAGATATTTTTTGTGTGCCGTAGGCAAAAAAGGCTGAGAAACACTGATCTAGACAGTTCAGTCGATTCTTTACAAATACGTTTTAGAAAACTATAGCGCATCGATAATTACATAACATATAATGTTATCCAAAAGAGTTCTTGAGGCACATAGTCAATCGGTTTATTTATAGTGGTTGATTTAGTGGTAAGATGTTCAGATTCCTTTAGTTAGTTGCAACTTTTGAGTTTGTAAATGTACAGAGAATGGTATTTGAAATTACCTTAATGGTTTCTTAAAAAAACTGGTCAAATGTTTTTTCTTGCTTTTTATTTGACACTTTTTTTGAGATGTGCGGCAAATAATTTCAGATATTTTTTGTGTGCCGTAGGCAAAAAAGGCTGAGAAACACTGATCTAGACAGTTCAGTCGATTCTTTACAAATACGTTTTAGAAAACTATAGCGCATCGATAATTACATAACATATAATGTTATCCAAAAGAGTTCTCGAGGCACATAGTTGAGCGGTTGATTTATAATGGTTGATTTAGCGGCAAGATGCTCAGATTCCTTTAGTAAGTTGTAACTTTTGTGTCTGTAAATGTACAGCGAAAAAATGGTATTTGAAATTACCTTAATGGTTTCTTAAAAAATATGGTCAAATGTTCTTTTCTTGCTTTTTATTTGACACTTTTTTTGAGATGTGCGGCAAATAATTTCAGGTATTTTTTGTGTGCCGTAGGCAAAAAAGGCTGAGAAACACTGATCTAGACAGTTCAGTCGATTCTTTACAAATACGTTTTAGAAAACTATAGCGCATCGATAATTACATAACATATAATGTTATCCAAAAGAGTTCTCGAGGCACATAGTTGAGCGGTTGATTTAACGGCAAGATGCTCAGATTCTTTTAGTTAGTTGCAGCTTTTGTGTCCGGAAATGTGCAGAGGAAAAATTCTGAAGTGCTGTCTCTGTATCAACAGTTACAATTAAGAAGTTTTTATTATCCTTCAAGATGAGCTTAAAATTATTTGAAAAGCTTAAGTGTTATTTGTTTAAACGCATTTTGAGACACATCTTGTGATAAAATAGTGTTTATAATGAAAATACCTACCATAAAGCACTGGGGCTAACGTCGAAAATGTCTTCTGCGAGGATCCATAGAGAGAGTGACTGTAAGTTGTTGGTTGGAGATGAGCCTTAAGATCTTGGTCTCTGGCCTGCCTTGTCAGCTTACTGTAGAGATAAACTTTTCTTAAATACAGGAAGATCATAATTATAGTAGCATTCAAAAGATTGGCAGCAGCAATAGTTGTATCTCTGTAGTGTGGTGACAATTGGGTAGAGAGTATGGTCCATGCCAACCATACAACAGCCACCAGGATTGCACAGGCCAGGATCCATCTCGATTCTCTGTTGTTGTCTTGGCATTGCCATGTGAGCAAAGCAAATAAAGTCGTAATTGCCAACAACAGCATTACGTAGATGAGGGACACCACCAGTCCTTCTTCAAATGTTGTGGGGGGAGCACATCGCCAGACTTGTTCGTACGCTCCCGTTTTTGGTGGCATCAAAATAAGCCATGCAGCCGAAAGCACAATCTGAAACAAATGTTTTGCTTAGTACAGTTTCTGATTTCCCTACTCGAAAAAACGTCAAAATTGGAAAAAATCTAAAAATTAGTATTTTTAATTGATATCAATAATAATTGCCCAAAATAAGGATTTTGACAAAATCCAAAATTTATACTCTTTTATATATTGAGATACAAAATAAAAATATAATATAGTAATCATTTTTAAAGTATGATTTAAGAAAACACAAGATTTTGATGCTTTTATCACCCAATCTATTTCTTAGCTTCGTTATGAACAACTCGGTAACAGGAAATGTTCGCTCAGCTTCAGTTGATGTTGGAGAATGGTTTTCAGAGTTATACCCAGTTTTATAATACCAGGGTCATCCAAGAAGTAATTTTTTCAACGTTCTTAAAAAAAAAAAAAATCCACTGAAATTGTATCATTTAGGGAAAAATTTACGTAGTTCAGTGTCATAAAAGTCGAAATGAAGAGGCTGGGTATGGAGCATATCCCAATTGTTTACAGGTTTTCGTATAGTTGACCTGAA
>CM063511.1:82288557-82291057 GCA_032207245.1 Pardosa pseudoannulata
TCATCGCTGAAAAAAGCACTTTTCGCATAAATATGTGCTCTAAAGCATGGAAGTTATTTTCAGTCCTAAGTGTCGCAGGTTTGGAACCCTTTCAGTTGCAAGCAACTTGAGCTCGGGCCGCCTTTAGGTTCTTCTTTGAAAAAAACAGGTCAGCCTGGAGATCACAGAGCTCTAATTGTAGATTGGCCGGTTGTTCTTCTTCAATGACTGCTTTGACTGGGTTACTAAACAGAGCCAGATCATTCTTGATGCTCTCAAAATCTGAAAGTCTGCAACTCAGGGCAAAATTCAGAAAAATCCAGCACTTCCTCACACTCTGCCGCCAAACGACAGCAGCTGACGAAGTGAGATAAGTTATTTTTTCCCAAAGTTTCATGGAAAATTTTCAGCCCACTGAAAACTTGTTTCTAAACCCACTGATGTGTGCCATTAGGTTAGATACCAGTTGGCCTCTTCCTTGTAGTTTTAAGTTCACATCGTTGAGTTGACCAGTAATATCAGTTAGAAATGCCAGGTAACGTGAAAATTCCATGCTTAAAAGTTCTTGTTCAAGGTTTTCTGATGGAGAAAACTGCTGAAGTAAAAAAGCGATTTCTTTTCTCAACTCGAACAGTCTTTTGGGGAAGTTTCCAGCACTAAGCCAACTTGATTCTACATAACCAGGTCTCCTTATTCTGCTTCAATTTTCTCCAAAAAGTTACTGACTTGCCTATGCATAAGAGCCTTGTTGCTGCCTCTGATCATGTTGATGACTTTCAAAACTTTTTTCAGGGTTTCAGTTTGCTTCACCGATTTTCCTCTTAAACCATGTTGTTGAATGATGCAATGAAGTGCAGGAAATTTCATTCCATTTTCTCTCAAACATCCAATCAATCATATCTTTTTTCCTACCATTGCCTTTTCACCGTCTGTAGCTAGGAACACTTTTCAAAACCTCTGACATTGTTGACCACTTTCATCACTGCTTCAAATATGTCCCTACCCTTTGTTGTAGAGTGAAGAGAACACATGGTAAGGAGCTCCTCTTTGTTCTCAAAATCTTCTTTAGTAATACGAATGAAAATCAAGAGTTGACTAACGTCCGACTGGTCTGTACTCTCGTCGATACACAAGGAGAAATAGCATTTTTCAATCTCGCCGGACAATTCTGTTATATTTGGCCCCCCATTTCGGCAACTCTTCGTTGAATGGTCTGATAAGAAGCTGAAACTGCATCAAAATTCTTAGCCATTTTGCTATCACCAAAATACTTTTGCCTTTTCTAAAGCACATTTTTTAACAACGACACTATCAGTGTAAGGTTTTTTCGCTTTAGCAAACTCAAGTGAAATGATATACGAAGCATGCAAAGCATTGCACTGATTAGATTTTACTTAAGTAAATATCCCAGTTTGTTTTTACAGTTTTGATTTCCGTTCTGAAACTATCAGAGATCTTGCTTCTCCTTGATATTTACTGTGGCTCCCTTCATGAAGACTCGCGTAATGCCTTTTCTTCGCACACAGCCACAACTTGCATACAAATCAAGCACTGGAATTTGTTCTTTCCATTCGTGATGAAATACTGCGTTTCCCAGCGATTCTGGAACACTCGATTCTCCCTGTCTATCTTCCTTTTCTTACTTATCGTTGGAAGATGAAATATTCCCAATCAACAAAAAATAAGTTTTCACACGTTCCCCCCAAAATATAGCTACGGTACAAGAGAGGTTTACTTCATATCCAAAATCTGCAAGCTTATCTAAGAATTGACGAACGCAAGCTCTCAATTTCTTTTTCGAAATCAACAAAGGCCGCAACGGCAGTGAAAGCGGTCTTTATTTTTAACCAATTGCGGGCAGGTTTTGCTTATCTGAAATGTTTCTCTCTTCCCGCCCTGTCTCCCCCTCCTTTTTCCTTATCCTGGTATTGCCGACGCAAGACAATACTATTTCTAGGAATTTGTTTGAACACCAGAATGCAGGGTAAGACTGCTTGACTTTGACCTGTAGATGTCCTGTAACTTTTTCTCCCAATACAAAGAAAGGAGTGAAAGAGCAATCAAGAGAAAACTTCTGGGACCTCGGCTTGACCAAGAATGGTAGTCTCTGATACTTCTTGATACCATAAAATTTCGAAAAAAGAAATATGCTGACTAAAAAGTAGGCAGGCCGTATCCGGCCCGCAGGCCGCCAGTTGGACAGCCCTGCTATATGTTAATTATTAATTATCTATTACATTCTCTACAAGAACTGTTTATATTTATTAATATTGTTCTTTATACATATAATCAGAACTCGAATGAGTGGTAAGATAAATAAGAGAATTCACCTCGAAGAAATAAATGTTTAATAGAAGGAAATGATATCTTATCAGATCTCCTATTTCCGAAGTGCTCTGTCATGGCGGCAGTCTATTAAATCCTTATGACATCCTGTACTGATATTTCTTCGCCCCGCATTTAACAATTTTTTTCTGCAGTAAAATGATAGTGACGTAGTAGGCCTCATTTCAAAATAATC
>CM063511.1:82301057-82305319 GCA_032207245.1 Pardosa pseudoannulata
TCTCAAACAATACCTCCGGGATATAAAACCAAGTTGGAGGGGGTGTTCTGCCTGATCCCTGCTTCAAAATTACGAGGACTCACTTTAGCAAAGTCGTTCTTTCACCTTGGAGGTGCTCATTAAACGAAAAGTACACCTCTTTTCCTTAATACGAGTAGCGTATGGCTCAAATCTTGCTTGGTTTATCCACGTGGCATGAGAAACAACAACAACAACAACACCGCTTTCAGCACCCCTAGGGACATCTTGCGGCACCCCAGAGTTTCACGGAACCCAGCTTGAAGACCATTGTACTAAAGGGTTAACAGACAGAGGCATGTCATGTTACCCAATCATTATCACCTATTCCTTGCTGACTCAAAAGAAACCATTGATTTAACACGTGGATATCTGTCCACGGATATTCGACAAATGAGTAATAGAAGTCCGAATCCTTATCATGCTCTGGTATTCTATCCCACGATCTCAAATCAACAGATTGAGTAAGCAAATAGGGCCATTAAGATTCATTCAAGACTGGCCCTTTTGCATGCTTCTGTAAAAAGTTCTGATAGTGAACAAAAGGGAAGCGAGAGAAAACCGGGGTGATGAAGATTAGAAGGTCTTTTTTGTGTTTAAAATTGTTGTAATTTAAAAGAAATTATACAATCCAGACCAGTGGCGTACGCAGAATTTTTTCAAAAGGGTTTTCATAATTCTAAAAAATTAGCCTGCATAATTTTTGCCATTTTGTCTGATCTCAAGGGGGGTTAAACCCCTAACCCCCCTTGCATACGCCCCTGATCCAGACTCTTATGAAAAGCAGTTATGTAGAACTGATTATGGGTATTTGTTGCCTTTGTACAAGACAGTAATTGGCAGTCCATTAATTACTATCTGGTGGCCTCATTCCAGAGATGGTGAACCTATGAGATACGTGCCACTAAGTGGTAAGCGAAAATTTCATATTAGATTAATATCATTCACTTACATTCACTGAAAACAACATTAAAAATGATCAGAAACTTATTTCTAATACTAGCGGCCAGCAATGTCAGATTAGAAATAATTAAAGCACGAGCGTCATAACATATATTAGCTATTGAAGAGTTGACTGGGGTACCTTGACCAAAGGCCTTATCCCCTGTTGCAAGTTAAGAATTCAAAATCAGGTGTCCAGTCTTTTAAGATGAAAAACAATAAGTATAAAAATGCAGGTCTTACTGATGGGATGAGATAAATTGCTGGGCCCTTAACAAGTTAAATAAATTAAGATGAAATACATTTAAAATAAAAAGAAGAAAGTTTAAGGATAGCAAGAAATTTTTATTTGTTTTTTAAAATTTTAAATTTTTTTAAAATTTTAAAATTTTATTTATTTATTTATTTTTTTATTACTAAATTACTGTACAAGACAGTGAAGATATATGTGAATGATGATGAGAGAAATAATAAGTGAAATTACGTTAAGTTAGTACATAACATATATTAGAACAGAAGGATAAATAGTGACCTCTCTACCACTAAATCCTTGTAGGCGACACTGATGTTTCCTTAGGAAAGTACTATGTGGGATGAGTTATTAAGAAAGAATCCAAAATAAATTGTATATTATTGCATAGTCTGGTATTTTGTTTCTTTTATTTGACAAAGAAGTTGTATGCAACAAAACTGATGGTTCGAGACTTGAAAGAATTATTTTATAAATTGAAATGACCGATGAACGCTATTGTTTTCTATCTTACGTCCTATATTAAATGAGACATTTTGTGATTTTCTAAATATAAAAGTCTAAAAACAATTTGACCTGTCTAAAATTTTTTCACCTAAATCATCATTTAAAATTTAACGAAGATTGATTCCGCTATTTCAAATGCATAGCTTATATATACGACACACATATATATAAAGGATTACACACATATATCTTTAAATATAAAATTCTTCTATCCATTTGTTTGTAATAGAACTCGTCCTAAACGACTGGACTAATTTTGAAGAAATTTTGTGTATATAATTAAGTTGATTCAAGAAGGGGTTAGATTCACAATTTGATTCAATAGGAAATGCTTTTTTATTAAAAATCCAGAATTGCGCACTTATTGAGATTATTATAATGCCGGTTGAAACCCTTCACTGCTGACGTTTTTGTGGTACCGTGGTCAGCGCAAAGGGCTTCAGTACGAGAAGTTCCAGGATCGAATCCCCGTACAGGCGATGCGGTGCTTTTAATTTAATCTAATTACGTTTGTGACTGTACTCGTGGTGGCGTCAAATAATTTTTTCCTTACTTTTCCATCGAAACGAACTATTTTTTATGGTAATATAGGGTAAGGTAGTTGGCCTTATGCTCAACCACAAACAATTGTACTCTGCGTAGCCTTAAGATGATTAAAAAATTGAAGTAAAAGTATTGTAATTTAAAAAAGTTAATAGAATTTATAAAATTGAAATTTTATTTAAAACTTAAATTTAATCAAGCATGGAATTAAAAAAAACTTTGAAATTGTACTTTTATTTGAAGGTTGAAAAGCAATACAATAAACTCAATCTCAAGGGGAAGGGGAGTCTCGAACTTGTCGAGCCTCTTCCCCCTCCCCTTTGGCTATGGTTTGAAACCAGTTCTAAAATGATTATATCTATGCGTCATAGCGGTGACGCTTAGATACATACAATAATTTTTTTCCCAATGATTCACACGTAGATGCAATCTACAGGACGTGGGGTCTCAATCATCGCCCTAGGAGTTAACGTTTTTCTCCCTTTTTTAAAATTTCTGAATGTTTAGTTGACAGAATGCTCGACAATGACTAATTATTTCTTCTATCTCTAAATGCATTGTTTTTATTATTAACTTACCGGGTTTTATGTATTGATTACAATACCTTGCTTTTGTGTTTTGAATAATTTAGCGAAGTCGGTAAACCCATGATCTCGTAATAGATGGGTAACGGGATTGATTTTACGTACTTACAAAAATCTGCTAATTATTGCTTCTAAGGCTAACGGAATTTTTTTTATTACTTTACCGGGTTTATGTTCTAATTATTATACCCTACTTTTATATTTTGAAATTTAGCGAAGTTGGTAAAGGCAGTGATCTCGTAACAGATAGGCAACGGGATCGATTTTATTTACTCAAAAAAATTTGCTAATTATTTCTTCTGTCGCTAAATGCATTTTTTTATTACTTTACCGGGTTTATGTTTTGATTACAATACCTTGCTTTTGTGTTTTAAAATTTAGCGAAGTCAGTAAAGGCAGTGATCTCGTAATAGATGGGTAACGGGATTGATTTTACGTACTTAAAAAAAAATTTGCTAATTATTGCTTCTGACGCTAACGGCATTTTTTTATTACATTACCAGATTTATGTTCTGATTACAATACTACCATGTCCATGTTAGAACTACCATGTTCATGAATGGCGACTGGGGCACTTAAATATGACCGTGGTCGGAATGCTCTCCAAATTCTGAAACGATACCTCTGGAGGTGGAAGGCCAAGTCTAGGGGTTTTCTTCTTGGTCCCTGTTTCTAAATAACGAGTACCCAGTTCGGATAATGTTACTCGAGTTCGTAGCATACATTAAGCTACACGTCCTCCGTGGGTGGAGCTAAATAAGTAACAGCTTCTCAGATATTTGGGCTAATACTTAAGAAGCAAGTGTTCCTGCGCAAAAAAAGAGAAATATTGAAATTAAATTAAATTAATACCAGGAGAAGGGAGAGGAAATTTGTATCGTTGGACAGAAATTCATAGCAGACGATGATTAACTTTTCAAACGCCGTTTCATCAGCAGTGCCCACAAACATCATCAAACTAAACGATGTGTTTGAAAGAGGCAATTTATACAATAAGCATATTTTGGTACTGTATAATCCTTATTTGAAAAAGAACATATAATAAAACATCTCATGCTACAAGTAAAGATGCGCTAGACAAAATAAGAGTTAGTGTAGGTAACGGCTAGCACTGCCCATGGATTGCAAAAACAAAACCAGGAAGATAATTATTTTAATTAATTATTTTATTTAAATCCGTTATGATAACATTATTATTCATTATAATATAAATTATATTTTAGATATAAAAATATGCTAATTTTTTAATTATCAATAAATTAATTCGTTAAATCTAAAACTACCAATTGTATTAAGTTGTAAATAGTTGGTCGCAAATGAAAATAGTTTGCACCCCGCTGTTCTAGAACAGTAAGCCTAAAAAGCTGATTTTTTTACATTGTGATTTGTTTACTTAATAGGTGAACTAAGAGTGGTTG
>CM063511.1:82315419-82317919 GCA_032207245.1 Pardosa pseudoannulata
GGTCTGTACGACTACCAAGCATGATGCCTCTCCAAACGAGAACACCGCCACCTACATACATGTCCCTTTCAATGATGTTCGAGAGATGATTGCGGTTTCCTCACTCTCTCCAGATGAGTATGTGATGAGAATCGCTACTCCTACTGAATCTGCTCTCATCTGTAAAGAGTACTCGTCCCCATTCATTGTCTCTCCAATTCCGGTGTTCCCGGCACCACAGAGAACGCCTTCTCTGATGGGCAGGCGTTAGAGGTACACAACGTTTAGGGCGTCGTGCAATCTTCTGTACACGGTGCAGTCTTCTGTACACGGTAAAAGGCGATATCGGTCGTCCAGTCGCCTGTGTCGTGTGTCTAGCGATTGCTCCCTCCGTCTGCCGCCTGTTTCTTCTGGCCTGTAAGGCAATATACCGGTGATATGTAGGCGTGGTTCCTCGTGGACGACCACTACTAAACCCCCGGATAGCTGTTCCTGTAGTTTGAAATTGTCTCCAAAGTCGTGAAACGATGCTGTGAGCAATTCCGAACTCTGCAGCCACACTTGTCACACTGCGGCCTTCCTCAATGATTCGACCTCGGGTAAAAGCATCCAGATGTCGTCTAATAGATTGATTATTTGCCATTTCTCGCTGAGGCAGCAACTCGGTGTCATTTTTAACTGCTATATGGCATGCAATCTCTTTGCCAGAAATACTGATATTACACGACAACATGCTTTATACTACTCAGACACTCCCCCATTACGTCTACCTGCATATCTGCGCATGTGCTACCGTACATCACCTTACTTAATCTCCTAATTGATCTGTCTGTCCGCTCTGCCTCTTCGTTCAGCTGATATGCTAATTTTTCGACTTCGTCCTTAATTTTTGCACATCAGTGTATATATATATATATATATATATATATATATATATATATATATATACAATAATTTTACATGTGTGTGAGTACATATGTTCTCTGAAATGGCTGTACAGATAATGACGGGATTTTGCAGAGTAATTGAAATTAACAGGATTTAAACAGGTCATATTGTTTGTCGGTCAATGGCGTAGGAAGATAAACGCTCTTTTTTAAATCTAAATTGAATTTGGGACTCTGTTAGGCGCCATTTAATATATCTTTCTTTAAATTTTGTACTTAAATAATTAAACATTTTTAAATAACCCGATGCATCTGAGTGTGGTTATAAGGTCGCCGAGCGGTTGCAATTTCCTATTTGTGTGGTCTGGTCATTCTCTAGTCGTTTTAAGTATGACTTAGTGTGGGTTTCTAGCAAGACTGGAGATTGGTTTCCATCGCTTCGGTCTACTTTTTTCAACACCAGGGCTAAGGAGACCGGGGCCTACTGCTGAAAATCGATTCCAAACGTCTACGAACATCCATGCCACAGTGGGATTCGAACCTACGAACTCCGGATCAGAAGGCCATCACCCTAATCAATCGATCATCGTTCGGAAAGGGTTTCTAGCAAGAAGGCAACCTTGATAAAGCAAGAAATGAAATAGATGTCCGTTGATGGTTGAAAGATGCACACATGAATTTTTATTCACAAAAGCATGAGGAAAAAAATCAAATTGCGGATATTCACTCCATCTACGTTTCCTTAAACCTTTCGTTTTACAAACGAAACAATATTCTCCCCACGCACCAGTGGTCTTAACCAAATATGATTATTTTATTACTTTAGAATATATTTCATCATGATGAAAATTAAATATAAATTAATGTATTATTTGTTTTATGATAATAGTGTGTTTTCATCACATTGCTAGTGTAAAATGTATGTTGATCTTTGAAATAATTTAACCTTCATTTGAGAGCCTGAATTAGCCAAACCGAAGGTCGGGCGAAGTGCGGCTACTTGTAAATCGAATTCAAGGAGAATTCGTAGAATTCGAATTGTTCAAAATTTCGAATAAAGCTAGCTCGAATAAGTCAAGTTCCACAGTATCGCAACACTCGGACTGTGCACTCCCTACTCAAGAGAGTGTTTACGTGCCTACCGATATAGTGCATCCAGAAATTACAAAGAATTATAATAAAAAGGTATGACAGACATTGTGTAGTACAAAACGCATATCACTGAGGGAGTCACCCCCTCCCCCAATATGAATCTGCCCTTACAAAAGCAAAGGCTTCTTGGAGAGGGAAAAAGGGGGGGGGGGCGAGAGACAGAGAAAATGCTGTATGAAAGAAATGGAGATTAACTGATAATGGGATGGAGAGGGGGGGGGGCTTACCCAACATGGATTCTTCGGCTATTATAAGGGCTTTTTTCAAGGAGGGCACCCCATGGTTTCTGCCATTTTCATTTCAATATTGACACTGTGTACGATTTGTATGGAGTTATTACCTTTGGATTTCACAAAGAAACACACGAAAATAATAATAATAATAACAAATTTAGCACTGATTAGCTCTAAGAAACTACTAAGAAATTCGGGTTTAGGTGAGGTTATTTCTTTATATAGTTCCCGCTACCTGGAAGACTAGCA
>CM063511.1:82322919-82332919 GCA_032207245.1 Pardosa pseudoannulata
CTTGACCAAAGGCCTTATCCCCTGTTGCAAGTTAAGAATTCAAAATCAGGTGTCCAGTCTTTTAAGATGAAAAACAATAAGTATAAAAATGCAGGTCTTAATGATGGAGATAAATTGCTAGGCCCTTAACAAGTTAAATAAATTAAGATGGAATACATTTACAAGAAAAAGAAAAAAGTTTAAGGATAGCAAAAATTTTTATTTGTTTTTTAAAATATTTATTTATTTATTTTTATTACAAAATTACTGTACAAGACAGTAAAGATATAGGTGAATGATGATGAGAGAAATAATAAGTGAAATTACGTTAAGTTAGTACATAACATATATTAGAACAGAAGGGTGACTAGTGACCTCTTTACCATTGAAGTCCCTGTAGAAGACACTGATGTTTCCTTAGGGAAGTTACGTATGTGGGATGAGTTATTAAGAAAGAATCCAAATTAAATTGTATATTATTGCATAGTCTGGTATTTTGTTTCTTATATTTGACAAAGAAGTTGTATGCAACAAAACTGATGGTTCGAGACTTGAAAGAATTATTTTATAAATTGAAATGACCAATGAACGCTATTGTTTTCTATCTTACGTCCTATATTAAATGGGACACTTTGTGATTTTCTAAATATAAAAGTCTAAAAACAATTTGACCTGTCTAAAATTTTTTCACCTAAATCATCATTTAAAATTTAACGAAGATTGATTCCGCTATTTCAAATGCATAGCTTATATATACGACACACATATATATAAAGGATTACACACATATATCTTTAAATATAAAATTCTTCTATCCATTTGTTTGTAATAGAACTCGTCCTAAATGACCGGACTGATTTTGAAGAAATTTTGTGTATATAATTAAGTTGATTCGAGAAGGGTTTAGATTCACAATTTAATTCAATAGGAAATGCTTTTTTATTAAAAATACAGAATTGCGCACTTATTGAGATTATTATAATGCCGGTTGAAACCCTTCACTGCTGACGTATTTGTGGTGCTGTGGTCAGCGCAAAAGGCTTCAATACGAGAAGTTCCAGGATCGAATCCCCGTACAGGCGATGCGGTGCTTTTAATTTAATCTAATTACGTTTGTGACTGTACTCGTGGTGGCGTCAAATAACTTTTTCCTTACTTTTCCATCAAAACGAACTACTTTTTATGGTAATATAGGGTAAGGTAGTTGGCCTTATGCTCAACCACAAACAATTGCACTCTGCGTAGCCGTAAGATGATTAAAAAATTGAAGTAAAAGTATTGCAATTTAAAAAGTTAATAGAATTTATAAAATTGAAATTTTATTTAAAACTTAAATTTAATCAAGCATGGATTTAAAAAAACTTTGAAATTGTACGTTTGTTTGAAAGTTGAAAAGCAAGACAGTAAACTCAATCTCAAGGGGAAGGGGAGGCTCGAACTTGTCGAGCCTCTTCCCCTTCCCCTTTGGCTATGGTTTGAAACCAGTTCTAAAATGATTATGTCTATGCGTCATAGCGGCAACGCTTAGATAGATGCAATCATTTTTTCCCCAATGATTCACTCATAGATGCAATCTACAGTGCGTGGGGTCTCAAGCATACCCCTAGGAGTTAACGTTTTTCTCCCTTTTTTAAAATTTCTGAATGTTTAGTTGACAGAATGCTCGACAATAAAAATGTAACGGAAGGTTTAAATTTTTTTAAACTTTTTATAAAAATACCAATGAATGATTGCCTTGTTGTATGTAGAATACAGATACTTGACGTTCCTTAATTATACTGGATTTTTTGTGCATAAAACTAAAGAAGAAAACTAATCAACGTCTTATCAATGTCGTCTTCATAGCTCCATGCCATATGAATTCAGATCCGTAAACTAAAGTTCCGAAAGGTAGAGCTCCATCGATTTGGCTACTGTACAGCCTTAATCTAGAAATGTAAAGTTTATATATAGTATAGTATCAATAATACGGCAGTAATAGCGTTGTATTTTTATTTACTTAAAAAAATCTGCTAATTATTGCTTCTGACGCTAACGACATTTTTTTCATTACTTTACCGGGTTTAAGTTGTAATTATAATACCCTGTTTTTATATTTTGAAATTTAGCGAAGTCGGTAAAGGCAGTGATCTCGTAACCAGTGGGTAACGGGATCGATTTTATTTACTTAAAAAGATTTGCTGATTATTGCTTCTGACGCTAACGGCATTTTTTTTAATTACTTTACCACGTTTATGTTCTAATTATAATACCATACTTATATTTTGAAATTTAGGGAAGTCGGTAAAGGCAGTAATCTTGTAACCGGTGGGTAACGGGATCGATTTTATTTACTCAAAAAAAAAAAAAAAAAAAAAAAAGCTAATTATTGCCTCTGACGCTAACGGCATTTTTTTATTACTTTACCGTGTTTATGTTCTAATTATAATACCGTACTTATATTATGAAATTTAGCGAAGTTGGCAAAGGCAGTGATCTCGTAATCGATGGGTAACGGAATCGATTTTATTTACTTAAAAAATTGCTAATTATTGCTTCTGACGCTAACGGCATTTTTTTTATTACTTTACCGTTAGCGTTGTATTTTTATTTACTTAAAAAATTGCTAATTATTGCTTCTGACGCTAACGGCATTTTTTTTATTACTTTACCGTGTTTATGTTCTTATTATAATACCCTGCTTTTATATTTTGAAATTTAATGAAGTCAGTAAAGGCAGTGATCTCGTAATAGGAAGGTAATGGAATCGAGACTCGAGCCGAACTTAGATCTACTATGTTCATTAATGGCGACTGGGGAACGTAAATATGATCGTGGTCGGGATGTTCTCCAAATTCTGAAACAATACCTCTGGAGGTGGAAAACCAAATCTGGGGGTTTTCTTCTTGGTCTCTGTTTCTAAACAAGAGAACCTATTGGGTGTAATGTTACTCGAGACCGTAGCATATCTTAAGCTATAAGTGCTACTTTGGTGGTGCTAAATGAGTAACAGCTTCAAAGATATTTGGGCTAATTCTTAACAAGCAAGTGTTCCTGATTAAAAAAGGAAAAATGAAAAAAAAGAAGTCTGAAATGGAATCAATAATATCATTGAGGATGAAGATAATTAGCATTGTTAACCAGAAATTCATTACAGACGATTAACTTTTCAAACGCCGTTTCATCAGCAGTAAATACAGACATAATCAAACTTAATGATTGCATTTAAAAAAAGGCGATGTATGCAATAAACACATCTTGGTACTGTACAATCCTTATGTGTAAAAGAACAAAAAGTAAAATATCTCATGCTGGAACTAGTAAAGGGTTTGAGTTGTTTGGGAGCACTACGGTCTACTTTTTTTGCAACATGGGGGCTAATGAGACCGGGACCTACTGCTTAAAGCCAACAGCTACGAACATCCATCCAAAAAAAAGTTTAGACATAATAGAGAATTATAAATAAGAATAGTTTACAGCCCTCTGTTCTAGAACAATAAGCCTAGAAAGCTGATTTTTTACATTGTGATTATTTTAACACATTGTATGCGAGACATGTACTAGTACGGGTTGTAACAACATGGTTTGTTTGTTGGTACAAAAATAACGGTGTATACAGGAAAACGAAGCCGAATGTTCTTGTCTACTACATAGATTCTGGAAAAATTTAGACAAATAAAAACTAGTTTTTACATTATTAGTTTTATGATTGCTATTTTCATTTGTTTATAATGTAAAAATATTTATACATATATAACATAATTATAAAAAATTAAAACTATATACTACTATTTCTATTTGATTTTTCATATTGACGATACTATTATAAATTTATCCTCTAAAAATATATTATTTGTTTACAAAAATTTTATGGTTGTTATTTATATATTTCTATTTATATATTTGTTTATATATTTCAATATAAAATAGGAAAAGTTGGTTAAAAAATTAAATAATTTTCGATCTACTCAGATTTAACTTAATAACCAAATTTACGCGCAAAACGCCCGCTCCCGGTTCAATTCCGCTACGGAATGTACCCGCATACAATGTGTTAATTAAAAATGGAACTAAGACTAATGTATTAATATTAACCCGAATTTATTGGATTTTGTAATTAATTCAATGCTTTGACTTAAGTATAAATACAGTAAAATAAATAGAGTACTTTTGGAACAAAGCACATACACTCAGCAAGTTATCAGCTTTATTATGAAAGTGCATAAGCACTCATTAAAGAAATATCCAAAAGAATCAATCAAAGATTTGGAATGTCATTTTCCTAGCACTGACGTAACCATAAGATTGCATTGCAGTACGCTTCAGATAAAATGTTCTTGGATTTAGAAACAGGGATCTCATTAAATATCGTATTATCTTTACGCTGTTGACTTAACTTATCGGTAAGTCAGACATCAAATAGTAATTCTTTTATATAAAGACCCGCCAAATCTTGAATTCTCTCGCTCACATGTTTGTGTTTACAGCATTTGTTTCCAAACATCCGTGACGTAAACTCCCAACATGTGACTGATCCTAATCATCTGATTTGTAAAAATGACGCCGCTGATTTTCTCGTCATCCTCAGGACATTCTTGCTGTTTATTTAGCACATTGTGTGCGGGTACATTTCGCAGCGGGCGTTTTGCGCGTAAATTTAGTTATTCAGTTAAATCTTAATAGATTGAAAATTATTCAATTTTTTTTACTAACTTTTCGTATTTAATTTAAAATACGAAAATATATAAACAAATATAGAAATAGAAATTAATAAATAACAACTATAAGATTTTCGTAAATAAAAAAATATATTTTTAGCGGATAAATTTACAATAGCATCGTAATTATGAAAAATCAAATAGAAATAGTAGTATATAGTTTTAATTTTCTCGAATTATGTTATATATAAACATTTTTACATTATAAAAAATGAAAAACGCAATGATAAACTAATAATGTAAAAAACGAGTTATTATTTGTCTAAATTTTTCCAGAATCTATGTATAGTAGACAGGAACATTCGACTTCGTTTTCCTTTAGATACCGTTATTTTGTACCCACAAAAAAACCATGTTGTTACACTAACCATACTAGTATCAATCTCTCCGCGCTCAAGTATCAATCGCCGGAAAACGTACTAGTACGTGTCCCGCATACAATGTGTTAAGGAAACGTTATGCTTTCAGTTGAAAACTTTTGAAATAAATTTTGTAAAAAGTGGGGAGACATTAGTTGCTGTTACACGCTAGTGATATTCACCACCATACGTAATTATCACTCTTAATAGTCACACTTCTGTCCTCAGTGAAAACTTATACTGCAATTTATGCGCAAATAGGGCAAAACAAAGTTGACATTAGTTGCTGTTACACGCTAGTGATATGCACCACCATACGTAATTGTCAGTCTTAATAGTCACACTTCTGTCCCCAGTGAAAACTTATACTGCAATTTATGCGCAAACAGGGCAAAACAAAGTTGACATTAGTTGCTGTTACACATTAGTGATATGCACCACCATACGTACACTCTTAACAGTCACACTTTCTGTCCCCAGTGAAAATTTATACTGCAATTTATGCGCAAACAGGGCAAAACAAAGTAGACATCAGTTGCTGTTACACGTTAGTGATATGCACCACCATACGTACACTCTTAATAGTCACACTTTCTGTCCCCAGTGAAAACTTATACTACAATTTACGTGCAAACAGGGCAAAACAAAGTAGACATTAGTTGCTGTTACACGCTAGTGATATTCACCACCATACGTAATTATCACTCTTAATAGTCACACTTCTGTCCTCAGTGAAAACTTATACTGCAATTTATGCGCAAATAGGGCAAAAGAAAGTAAACTTCAGTTGCTGTTACACGCTAGTGATATTCACCACCATACGTAATTATCACTCTTAATAGTCACACTTTCTGTCCCCAGTGAAAACTTATACTACAATTTACGTGCAAACAGGGCAAAACAAAGTAGACATTAGTTGCTGTTACACGCTAGTGATATTCACCACCATACGTAATTATCACTCTTAATAGTCACACTTCTGTCCTCAGTGAAAACTTATACTGCAATTTATGCGCAAATAGGGCAAAAGAAAGTTGGATCCAGTGCTTGGTATTTATTCATCTTTTCCTCCATCTGAAGTTTAAATCAATGAACATTCAATCAATTTGTATAATTTGTGATTTATTTACGGGATACTACGAGAAAGTTTAAGTAGTAGTAAAAAAGTATAAATTTGATTTTTGTTTTTTATAATTTCCGATAAGAATAAAAAATATCATTTGCTTTTGTGTAACTTTCGGAGTATAGTTTCATGAAATATTACTTGAAATATTAAAATTTTTTTAATTTTTTAGTATAATTTAGATTTTAATAATGAGATATAAATAATTAAATATAAAAATCACAACATTCCACTTTTTAAAACTTATTTAAGTAATAATAATAATAATCTGTGACTGTATATATTTTTTATATCGTGAGTCAACTAAAATCAGTATCTTAATGTGTCTTACACGTCTCACAAATTATTACTGTGGATATGGAACTGCTGCTCTTTGGTCCCACGACACTATTTCATGTATATGTCTATTAGATATAAAATTTTGGGGCCTCAAAAACCGGGTTGGCCCGTGTTTTAATGAGGCCCTGAAGCGGTGCCACAATTCTATGAAGGTCATATCTGGAAATTTGAGAAAATAATAAGTAGGAAATAGTCTAATAGAGTGGTTCTTAAAACTTTCTGTTCTACGGACTTTTTATGCTTACCACATATATAACAAAGGAACACATGAATATATATTACTTAAGGAGGAACTGTAGGTCTATTATCAATCACTGATTAGATATAAGCGTAAATACTAAACAATATAAAGCAGTATAAAGGTCCCCAGTGAAAACTTATACTGCAATTTATGCGCAAACAGGGCAAAACAAAGTTGGGCGCAGGGCTTGGTATTTATTCACTCTTTCCTCCATCTGAAATTTAAATCAATGAACGTTCAATCAATTTCCTCAATTTGTAATTTATTTACGTGATACCACGAGGAAGTTTAAGTACCAAAAATGTATAAATTTGACTTTTATTTTTTATAATTTCCAATAAGAATAAAAAATATCGTTTGATTTTATATAACTTTCAGATTAACGTTTCATGAAATATTTCTTTCAGAATAATTCTTTCAGAATTCAGAAGGAAATTTTTTTTAACTTTTTAATATAATTTAGATTTTTATAATGAGATATAAAAAATTAAATATAAAAATCACAACATTGCACTTTTTAAAACTCATTTAAGTAATAATAATAATAATTTGTGACTGTATACATTTTTTATGTCGTGAGTCAACACAAATCAGTATCGTAATGTGTCTTATATGTCTCACAAATTATTGCTGTGAATATGGAGCTACTGCTCTTTGGTCCCACGACGCTACTACATGTATATGTCTGTTAGATATAAAATTTTGGGCCCCAAAAATCCGGGGCCGAGGCCGTGTTTTAATCCGGCCATGAAGCGGTGCCACAATTCCACAAAGGACACACCTTGAAACTTGGGAAAAATAATTAGTGGGAAATAGTCTAATAGAGTGGTTCTAAAACTTTCTATTCTACGGACTTTTTATGCTTACCACATATATAACAAATGAACACGTGTATATATATTACTTACGGAGGAACTATAGGTCTATAATCAATCACTGATTAGGTATAAGCATAAATACTAAACAATATAAAGCAGTATAAAGGTCCTCAGTGAAAACTTATACTGCAATTTATGCGCAAACAGGGCAAAACAAAGTTGGGCGCAGGGCTTGGTATTTATTCACTCTTTCCTCCATCTGAAATTTAAATCAATGAACGTTCAATCAATTTCCTCAATTTGTAATTTATTTACGTGATACCACGAGGAAGTTTAAGTACCAAAAATGTATAAATTTGACTTTTATTTTTTATAATTTCCAATAAGAATAAAAAATATCATTTACTTTTATGTAATTTTCTGAATATAAAAAATTAAATATAAAAATCACAACATTGCACTTTTTAAAACTCATTTAAGCAATAATAATAATAATAATTTGTGACTGTATACATTTTTTATGTCGTGAGCCAACACAAATCAGTATCTTAATGTGTTTTAGATGTCTCAAAAATTATTACTGTGAATCTGGATGTGCTACTCTTTGGTCCCACGACACTACTTCATGTCTAGGCCTATGTCTATTAGATATAAAATGTTGAGGTCAGAAAAATTTGGGGGTCCAGTCCGCTAGGGTTTTAATCAGGCCATGAAGCAGTGCCACAATTCCATAAAAGACACATCTTGAAACTTGACAAAATGATAAGTAGGAAACATTCTAATAGAGTGGTTCTTAAACTTTTTATTCTACTGATATTTTATTCTTACCACATACATAACAACGGAACACCTGAATATATATTTCTTAAGGATTGAACTAAGGGCCTATTAATCATCACTGAAGACATTACTAAAACTTAAAACATAAATACTTATATATTATACTTAAAACATATACTAACATAATTATACTTAATAAATACTACTTAATAATATACTTAATTATACTTAATAAATACTACTTAATAATATACTTACTTATACTTAATAAATACTTTACATAGTTATACTTAAAACACAAATACTAAACAATATAAAGCAGTATAAAGATATACATGATTCTTTCAAAAGGTGACATGGAAGCAGTTTTATTTATTTTTTTTTAAATGATACAAGGTGTTTAATTTTTTTCCAAATTCGGGACATTGCCTTTATTAGCATTTTACCATACAATCTGCTGATGTTTGTTGCCCTTTTCATTACGGAGCACCCTATAGGCAAGGCAGCATAGCTCCCTATGTGGGGACAACACAAATACATGCAAGACTTTCTCGGGAGTTGAAAGCAAATCCAATGAGTGAAAGCATTAAACACTAAAAATCATACTATCTGGGCGCCGAAACCATACAAACGATACATTGATGAATTGTCACCCCTTCTTGAGGCTGTACCAGGGCCGTAATTAGGGAATGGCAAAGGTGGCATTTGCCACGGCTCATGAGTCTTAGGGGCGCCGCACCGTAAGGAAAATGGGATCTGAAAGAGAATGATTCGCCCAGAGTAGAAGTAAGGAAAATTTGAAAAATAATTTTTTTTTAAATTTTAAAATCCTTTTTACTGTAATGTGCTTAAAAATTACTTTTTTTAATGAATTTTCTTATTTTTTAAAATGCTTCTAAAGACTAAACTTGTTATAGATTCTTACAAAATGTTTACCAAACACCATTAATATGCTTTAATATAAATCTGGGTATTCGTTTTAAATTTTGAATTTATTGAAGTTATTAAACTAAATTTAAAATTAGAAATTCGTCACGTTTTTATTAAAATTAAACGTCCAAATAAAAATTATTCCCCTCAAATAAACTATTCAGTTTATCAGCAAAATAATATCCCCAAAATTTTCAAAAATATTTTTGAGTATTAATAAGGTAAAAATAGAAGAAAAAATTAAAAATTAATATACTAAGAACATTTTAAGAATTAACAAAATATTTTGAATCCATTCTGAATATATGATATAAAAAACAAGTTTATATATCTTCTTAGTATATTTGGTGGTAGGGGCGCATACTAGTTTTATTGCCACGGGCGCTAAAGTACCTACTTACGGCCCTGGGCTGTACTACCACGTCTGATTTGAATGACTCAATGCCATATCGCTTTTTTGTTCCCTTCTGATGTGTTACTTAATTTTATTAATTGTCTGAAATGATTTAAGACATACAAGACCTTCAAGATGTAAGATCAAATGGATTGCCTGGGCCGAGACCTCAAATCCAGAGATTTCGAATAATAAGCACAAAAATGAGGCGAGCAGAAGAATTAAGCAACTAAAAGTGGAAAGAAACACATAAAAATAAACGAGAAGAAAGTTTAAAGATAGAAGACAAAAATTAAAATATGGCCAGGGACATCCATACTAAAAAAAACGTGAATTAAAT
>CM063511.1:82337919-82417919 GCA_032207245.1 Pardosa pseudoannulata
TTATTAGAAGAAACGTTGCAAATGCGTCACATAACTACTTCGATAATTGAGTTTAGGGAACTCTGTATCGTATACATTTAGATACATATCTAATATATATCAATCATCAGGATATCATTTTTACGAATATCATATTTATGAATATTATGAATACTACGCTGCTCTTCGATGCCGGTGTTTGCGAGTTCAAATCTTACTGCTGACATGTGTAGCAGTTCTTAATCCTCATATATAAAATTTTATACAAATATTTGTCTTTGAGAGGAGTAATATTACATGTGGTGTTTTGTATAGTTATTTTACGCTAATATTTTTATCTCTAAATATCTTTTTTATAAGTATTAACTTTCAAACTCTTCCTATACGGATTTTTTCATTTCATCTATTATACAAGTATTTAACTATGAAATGTTTACATTTGAAATGTGTATGGAAAAAAGACATTCGTTGGAGGATTCTCTCATTTCAATTCATATCTCTAAATTAATACAGTAATTCTTACATATATAAAATTTATATATAGCAGACTTTAGGGCGAGTGTACAACCCCCAGTTCTCCCATCTTCGTTACGTTCTGATGAATTTATACATTATCACATAACCGTTTTAGTTATGAAAACTTAAGTTACAGAGAATTAATTATTGCTTACTGCTGCAAAGAATTAATCTTGCATATTATTTAAAGTATCAGAATTTCGAATTCAACTCATAAAATAATAAAACTATAATTGTCTTGTTTGATACTAACTACATCAAGACTAAAATAGAGTGAAAATGATGGTGAATGTTTGCATATTCTTTAATTGAAATTTAAAACTAATATCCTCAGTAAATGTTACAATTAAAACCTTCCAAAAGTGTTAAATCATACAGAATTTTAACTTCCTAACATATTGTATCATATTTCCATGCCTCAATACCAAGAAAAAAATTAAGTGTCAAATTTTCTCATTGTCTTAGAAACGCAATAAAAACTTAAGTCTAAAGTTTTAATTTATAAAAAGTTATGAAACATAAAATACTTTTTATAATCTGGATATCATATTTAAAAAAACATCCTTTATATTTATTCCCTTTCATCAAAAGAAAAATTATTATCTTTTGGAATCACAAGGTGAACATTGCTCAACTGTTTTCAAATTATAGGTGTAAAATGTCAACGACATGTGACTTTTTTCTCAGCAAAGTAGGCGAGTCACGTGGTATTTATGTAGCATTCTAGCATGTGTGTATTTTGATAACGGTTATAACTATACAGTTGCCGCGTTTCCTGTCTTCGTGGATAAAAAGCGGTCGAGACGGGAGAATAGTAATACGTCACGTGCCACACTCACCACGAGGGTTTGTTTGGCCGCTGTTATCTTTTCACTATCAATTGACCATTCACTGCTGATTTGGCACTACGACTAGATTGTGTATAAATATTGCTGCTGGATGCTCACAGTACAATAGTTATCCAGTTGGGAAAGTTGCTTACATCTCTGATTCCAGTTCGAGAGGATTACTTTACGGTGAGTTCCAGTGCCCGAGTTCTTTACTTCTTTAGTTCTCTACTCTGTGTCCAAAATTTGTTTTACGTTATTTCTCATTCATCTAGTTAGGATTGAATAAGTTAACGATGTAGAAACTTAACTTCTTTTATTTTCTTATTACCGGGATAGTTAAATCACGAGATTAATTCACGAAAACGAAATTTATTCGTTATGAATAGTATTATCTGAATTTCATTTTCTTGTGGTAAAGGAACGAAGACCTTTTTCAGATTTCTTGTCAAGTAAATTTTGTCTGAACTGCAATTCTACAGAAACAGCTTAAGAGATAATTGGATTACACTCTTTCAAAGTTTTTTCCCCAAAAGATGATAAATTATATAAGTTCTCAGTTAATGGTAGAATATTCTTAATATTTTCAGTGAAAGTTTTTTTAATAGGATATGTATATAACATAATTAGTATTGAAGAGTTTTATTACGGTAGATATTCTATTCAAGAAACAAATTTTTCATTACCTTTCACGACCTTTTTATGAAAAAGTAACTACATATTTACAAATCCAAACAGTCAAACAAAAATATAGGAACTAATCTCTTTCGATTTTTCACTTCATTACTGTGATTGTTAAATAAATTGACAAGAAATTTGTTTAATATGGTTAATATTTTCTACACTATTTTGTTTTTGTGTGAAATTTGACATTTTTAGACTTCTTGTCTGGTAGATTTTACCTGAAAAATTGTTCTACTAAAGCAACTTGCGTGACATTTGGATTAAACTAGTTCAGATTTTTTTCCAAAAGATAAGTTAATAACGTTTATGGGGGATCAAAGTGCCCCCCCCCATTGGTTAAAAATAATTTTTAATACTCTAAATCCCAAATTAATCTTAAAAAGTAAAAAGTACTAACCTTTTAATATACTTTGAAAATTCGAATTAATTTTGTGCTAGTTTTGTTTTTGTAATTTATTTATTTTATTTAGAGTACTAACTGTGAGTAAAAATGTGTTTAAAATGTATTTAACACTACATATTTTCCTTAAAATTCTAGTAATATTCATTGCTGGTTATATATTTTATGAAATGAAATTTTTTATTGTTTTGTATTGTATTCTTTTGAAATTATTTTAACAATTGAAAAAAATTGAAAAATAACGATTTTTTAAAGTTAAAAATAAATTTCCCATAATTACATTAAATATAAAAAAAACATAAATAAATAAAATTTATAAGAACTAAGTATAACTTAACGCAATTTTACCCGTTTGTTGATATTAATTGCATATTTATATTTCATTTTACCATAGTTTATAAGAAGTATAACTTATTCCCGCCGAAAATCTGTTCCTTCGCATAACGCCTAACGCCTTGTTTCCGGTTACGTCACGTGAGTTAGCACTGAAAAATCGCCAAAAATAGGAGGGGGTACCCGATTCTGATAGAGAACTGTTATATGTAACTACAAGCAGTTATTGCTAGAATTTTTTAGTTTAATCAATAAAAGCTTTTTCATAGGATATGATTGTTACAAAATTAGTATTGTAGAGTTTTATCTGGAACAATATTCAAACCTCGAATTTTTAAAACTCTTTTACGATCTTTCAAATTAAAACCAAAACAATCAAACAAAAACGGTTTATGTATATGTTTTATTCAGACTTCATAAACAGCAGTCGAATTCTTAAAGAGCATTAGGCCAAGAAACTTTTTTTTTTCTAATCTCCATTAACACTAGCAAAATGGAAAAATTTGTTTGAACTGAGTTACTAATTATTAACATATCCGTTGCAATGAAAAAAATAATTGTTTACTAATTGCCGCAATTGTTTGTTTTTATTTCGTATTCAAAGACAATTTGAGCCTGGGAACACTTATACTGAGCAGACTTCAATTATTCTCATTAACGAAAAGTGCCTAAAAGAGATATTGACTTGCAAATTACTCAGTATGGCGTATCAGCTATCTAATATATTTTATGTTATATGTTAATTTTACCATTTTTTACGCGTTTTTGAGTTTACTGTGTTTGATAACATACCCTTTGTAATATGTGGAATATCTGAAATGTTTTTTGAAATGTTTGATGTTTTTATGTATACCACTTAAATATTTTTAATGCAAATGTTTCTAGTTTTTTTAAGATAACTAGAAGTTATATTGCTTTTGTCATTTTTGAGCAAATTTTGTGTCGTTTTTTAACTTATCAATTGGTATCTTATCAATTAGTTTTTTTATAATTACTTTACATTTGTTTCATAGATGTTCTATATTTTAAAGTTTATTGAATAAATGGTTCTAGGAGTTGTCTACTACATTTGACATTAATATTTATGGGTTCTGGTTAATTTAAATTTATATTCTTTTAAAATGTAGAGGGTAAAAAATTTAATGATGCACAAATTTTGAAAAAAATCCAAAACGAAACCATTGACAAGAAACAAAATGAAGAAAAAAAAGAGTTGCACCGGATTTACAACATTTTTAAACCTAAAATACTTCAGTAATTGGTTATATATTAACTTTTTTATGAATTTCATGTTTATGTTTTTGATAGGTCTAAGTCTGTTTATGTTATCGGGATTTTTGATGGTTTAATAGCATGAATGCATTTATAACTTCGTAGTGCATTATAACAATACAATATGTTAGTATTTTAGTGTGAAAAGTCTAATTAATTAGCTTTTTATCATATCGAAATCCCATGTGATACATCTTTTTCGCTAAGTGAATAAAATAACTGAAAATTTAGAAGTAAGCTACCGTTTTAGGTGTCGAGATACCGCCCCTCTCCTTTCTTACACATACATACTTACTGGCACCTATTATTAAAATTCGAGAGAAGTGGTTTCTTATGATGCGGCCACGCCTCTGAACTTTTACTGAAAACTACAATTAATAATAAAGTTTAACTGTAACATACACAAACATGTAAGTTTATGTTTTATAAAGACGTTTATGGAAGCGCCATTTTAAAAATCTTTCCCACTCCGAAAGTTTTTCATATAGGAATTAAATTGTATTTACAAAAATGTATGAAAATTAAATATAAACATTCGTTAACCGGAATTGTTATTGTTACATTACGATTTGAGGTTTTATTTATGTAGATATAATATCAAAAAATTTGAAAAAGTTTTGGCACTTGTGGCAATAGTCCGTGATTTTGAGTTCGGAAACCGTTATTTTAGAAATCATTTTCATTGTTTCGAAATTAAAATCGGGTGTTCCATAGTATAGCTAAAAAATTATTTTTTTTCTACCAGAATGTTTTTAAGCAAATCAATTTTATTTAGAAGCTATTGCATTTTGTCCTTTTTAAGTGAATTATCTTTAAAATTGTAATAAGAACTTATACATACGTTTGCTTTTCACACAGCCTGGTTTAGGTCTTAATATATAGGTACGATGTTTTTTGTTCAAAACTTTTTAACATATTAGCAATTATAATGTGTAACATACTCTCATGTTTCTTTTCATTTATGTTCTGTTATAAATCTGATAAACAAATAATTGATTATTTGCATATATCGATTATAATTTTAGGAATAATGATTTATCACTAGATTCTAAATTTTAACTTTGCATTTTCGTTTTCGAATAAGCAGGAAAGACCTTGTTTTCTCAATTAAGTACAAGTATTATGTACACATGGCTTATTTTTAGCATCACCATTTCTATAACAGTATAATATTTGCTGACAAATATAACGGTGCTTCAATATATAGATTTTCATTTAAGAAAAATGGCATTGACACAAATTTCTTTTAACCATTTCTTTTTGTTTAGAACAAACATAATTTCTTTCCTTTGTTGACTTAAAAGCTAACATTTATATATAGATTATTTTTATACAGTGTACCTTCAATTATCTATTGAAGAATATTTGTCCCCAAATATTGAATTTCACTTTAGGGAAATAATTTACTCATTCTAAATTTCAGCATTATAGTTGTATTAAAGAAAAAGCATGTAAATTTTCGCTTTGTTAACTAAATACTAGCATTTCTATTTAGAATATTTTTATAGATTTCTACTCATGTATTTGTTATAAATATTCCATTATCTATCAACTAATAATTTATCGCTTGTTCTCAAATCTCACGTTTTATATACGGATTCCAAATTTTAACGTTTTTCTTTATTTTTGTTCTAGACCAAGATGAAATTCTTTGTCTTGCTAACGCTTTTAGCTGTAGCCGCAGCCAAGATTCTACCATTTGATTCACAGCTGGATGGCCATTGGGAAAATTTCAAGGTAAGTAAATTTGCTTTGTATTACAATTATAAAAAAGTGGTTGTAATGAAATTTCAAAATGATAGAATATTTATTTTAAATTTTCATTAATATGTGTTCTGTGATTCGTCATATAAGTGAATGAATCAAAACTATTCTTGTTTAATATCTTGAAAATAATTTATTTTCTTCAATTCTTGTGACATTAGATTTATTATTTATTAGCATCATTTCTTGCCATGAATTATAAGTTCCCATATATATTAAATATAAATTTAAAATTGTCAATGGGAGAGAGTTCTGGTATTTGTGACCGTGATAAATGTTTCGAAATGATTCTTGGTTAACACTAGATTTACGGATGTTGATCATATACCTATTTTTACTGAAGTTAGCAAATTTGACTCATTCTTGAAAATTGAAGTTTTTTGCAAAGAAAATAGTTCCAAATTAAATTAAATGAAATGTTTATTATAAAATATAATTCATGGAAAACATTTTTGTACATATAAAATCTGTTTTTGAAACACATTTTCTGCAAACATTTCTATTACATTTAGCACAATGTTTCTACATCTGTTTCTTTTGCATGATTGTTTAACTTGACAATTCTTCCGTGCGTCAGTTGCATTAATTTCTGTCATTGGAATGGAAGTGTTCTCGACTTCTTCTCTATATTTACTTCTTAGCTTTCAGCCAATTGGAAAATAAAATCTTGACTGTTGCCCAGGTCTGATAGGACCAATAAATTTCTTGTTATGCGATTAACTGTTAAACCATTCTATGAGTCAAATTGGCTCACAACCGTGAAAATAGGTATACCACATTTGATAATGCGAAATGAAGGGGTCTGTGGGGAAGAGGAATGAAAGTTTACATATATTTTATTACTTAACTAAAAACCAACGTATGTTTTTGAAAAGTGATATTAAAGTTATATATATATATATATATATATATATATATATATATATATATATATATATATATATATATATATATATATATATATATATATATATATCAAATTTTTAATGAGTCAAATTGACTCGGTCCGTAAATCTAGAACACTAGATTTACGAACCGAGCCAGTTTGATATAATATCCTGAAAATAAAGCTCTACATGCATTCCTAGAGCATTAAAAACATTATTAATTAATAATAAAATATCTCATAAATTTAATAAATATTTATAATTGCTAAAACTATTTTTTAAAAATCGACATTTTATTCGTTATAAATAAACAAAAGTGTTCAATGTATGAATTCAGATTTCTAACGAATATTATTAATTAAAACGAATGAATTTATTACAATTAAATTTAATATTTGGGTAATTGTTAACAAGTTAAAGTATGGGCTTAGCCTGAAGTAAATAAAGTGTCATAACCTGATGGTATTTGCCGTGGCATGATTATATGGGTATAATATGAACTATTTCTGATTGCACTGTTATTTATATTCGATTAGACGTTGGATATTCATTACTATTTAAAACACATTTTATTTAGATGTAATGGTAATTTAAAGTTTTTTTATACTTTAAATTTAACCGTACATGATCTAAAAACTGTTAAAACCTATGTAATAAAAGACTGTAAATCTATAAAAATTAGAAAAAGAGACTTATTTTCTTTTACTGATAAAAAATTAAGAAGTTCTCAATACAAATTTTAAGATTTGGTGAAATATTAGATTTTTTTCATTAATGTAAACAAATTTTTGTATAGCAATAAAGGAAGAATTCAATGCTAAACAATTTAATAAATTATATGAATGTAAAAGTTAAAAAATTTACATGTTTCTAAGATTGAAAATTACTACATATTGAAATTAATGTTTTATTTATACCAAGTTAAAAATAATACATATAAGCAAACAAATATTTAACATTCACGAGTTTATTCTTTATAATACGATATGAAGGAGTTTAATAATTTTCCTTTTAAATAGAATCTGAAATGCCTCTCCGTAATTTTTTTATAATTACTTTTAAATTCTTTTCGTTGTTTAACAAAAGAAAAACATCTGGCGTCAAATGTAATCACTTTATCAAGGTTTAAATAGAAGCAAATAATTTCTTCACTGCTTTGGACTCTTTTAGTATTGCACACGTGCACTGTGATTAAAACATTACTTTATTTTAAAGAGCTCCTCAAGTTTCGAAAAAGAGAGTAGTGTCAGATTTCAAATATTTATTTATACATTGAAATAATATTAATTTGTTCTCTTGAATAAAAGTATTTTTATGGTTATTTTACGTTACGGGCACATTTAGAAATGTAATGAGTTTTGTGCTACTAATCTATTGAACCCGTACGCACCAGTGTGCCTCTGAAAGAAAAATTAGAAAATTTTTAATCTTTCACCAATTTTTAATTTTATGAGATTAAATTAATCAGAAAAATGTAATTATTTTTCTGACTTAAATTAGCCACTCATAGGTCTTCGGTACCAGAGTGCTAATATGATTGTTTGGAATCGGTTTCCAGTTCCAATCTCATTAGCCCTCGAGTAGCAAAACAGTAAGCCGTAGCACTCCAAACCAAGCAATTCTTAGTAAACATTTTCGGTCCACAGCGTGAGGTAAAATTAAGATCATTTTAGTATCGTGCCGTAATATCATAAAATGCATATCTTGAAAAATTCAAACTTTAAAAATTAATTTAATAAAGATGAAATCATAAAACGTCGGTTCTCTCGAACGTTTACATCAACTCATTTTTTATTAAGTCATCAGTAATGACAGCTTACTTCGCTTATCGTTTCGCCCGTTCATGTGGCCTTCGTTAAATGCTTCCAAGTTTTCCAAAATTAATTCTCAATATTTTCTCCATACATTTCATGGAATTGACGACGAATTTTAGCTTCCTTGACATTTTTTACATTTAGAAAACGAATGACAGAGCGTGTTTGACAGTCGCCCGTATTTTCCCTCGATTGAGGTACTTTAAATACTCCCAAACAGATTTAAAAATGGCTGAATTCTTCTGGATTGGTGTCTGTAGCTAGCCAAACAATAGAGGTACTCAACAACCATGCGCATTAAGGCATCCATGCTTCTGTAGCCACCGAATTTCGATATGCCTCGTACAGCACAGTATGTGAGTACTGAGTTATTAAGTCGTCTGATTACTTAAGTCATAAATCTTCTTCACTATGGCTCATAATGGACCACTGCTGTATTGCCATGATAACATCTTTGTCTCGATGACCATCTGTTGTCTTTACACATTGGGCTACTAAATGGATCAGTCTTTTCTAGGAGCTATTGGTCCACAACGGAAGAATGGATCGGGGAAAACTTGATGTCTAAAGAATTACTTTGGCATCATCTATCAGCAATTAAGATTTTAATTTTCAGCTATTTATTTCAATTATTAGTTTAGATTATTTATTTAAATTATTTATCCATTAATTTTAATTTGAATTAATCCATTAATATCCATTAATTTTAATTTTATTACTCTATCTCTACTTAAAATATTTTTCACATTTTTATTATCAATGTACAATATTTTTCCACTACAAATTAAGTTTATATGTAACTATGTTAAAAATCAAAATTTTGCATGCATTACTATAATTAATATACATATAATACTCTATTATATATTTTTTATATTTTAATTATATTTGATAAGAAACATACATTTTATTTACAGTGAGAACAAAAATGTAAGCGATAAAAGTTTATTAAAAATTGATAAAAGTAAAATAAAATTTTAAGAAATAAAGATAATTTTTATTTTATTTAGAAATTTTACATTTACGTAACTTAAGCTTTTAAAAGTTGATCTCGAATTAAACAATTTTTTCTTGACTTTTTTTTATTCTAAAAATATGCCTTGGAATATGCCTTGCCATAAATTGGAAATTCTGGAGAAAGTTTCTTCGTTTATCTTGAATGCTCATGATGACGTCAAAATAATCATGATTTCTCGATCTAATACTCTGTGATAGCCCAATTTATAGTATATAGATAGACACTTCATCTATATACTTCGTAATTTAAGTTTCAGATACTGACATTACATTGTACGCTTTGATGTTTGGAGAAAAATGGCTCTCAAAGCCATCCTCCACCATCACTATTTCCATCGTCTGCTACCATCAACCGTAATAAGCCATCTCCCTCTGCACAATAGAGATGATTTACAGTGGATAATTATGGTCCATTATGAAGGGGAACTATTGAATGTCCTTCTTTTAACTTAACTGCGGATAGGTAATGCCAGAATAATCATGGTTTCCCCATGTTCCATATATTGAGCCTCAAAGACGTCTTAATATTTGGACTTATCATCTACTCTGCGCTTTAGTTATGCATGCTAGCAGTCTGATCTTTTTAGAAAAAAAAATGCTCAAAGCCATTCTTCGCCATTGCTATTTCCATCGTCCATTAACTTCCACCAGTATAAGCCATCCCCCGTGCACAAGAGTGATAGCATTGCAGTGGCTAACTATAGTGAAGACTAATCAATAAAGTTTGTTTAAAAATCCTAATATATGACAATATTTGTGGTAAATGGAAATGCATTCATTAATATTTTAATTTAAAATTTCACAAAATATGCAGACATTCAATTTTATAAGTATTTTGGTTGAATAAACACACAACATATTTGTTATCGGGAAACAAACATCTAGCATTTCATCCTTTATATTAATACGGTTTCTGCAACATTGATAATTTTCCTTTTAAATATGATTTAAAATATTCATTCCCTATTTTCTTACAATTCCTTTTAAATTCTTTTCATTGCTTAACAAAAGAAAACATCTGACGTCAAATGTAATCACTTCATCAAAGTTTAAATAACTTTTTTTCTGCTTTTAACTCTCGTAGAATTACATACGTGCCGTGTGATTAAAACATTACTTTATTGTAATGAGCTCTTCAAAAGCTTCAGAAAAGCAGAGCAGTGTCAGATTTCAAATGTTTATGCAGTCACATATTTATTAATTCCTGTTCGTGAATAGATGCTTTTTATGGTTGACTTTTACGTCAGAAGCATCTTTTGAAAATGTATTTACTTTCGTGAGGCTAAACTATTGAAACGTGAGATTTATTGAACTTACCACTTACAGCTTTTAGCATAAGTTTATGTCAGTCGTTTCAGTTGAAATCTAAATGTCAAATTCAGATAAAGGAATTTTGCACAAAGACATTTATTCTTATGCGTGGATTTTCAAGAATTTAAAACGTCATTCAGTTGTAGGAAATTTCGAGGTTTATTTTGTTGAAGCATAAAGTTTCTTTTTCTGTTGTTTGTAATGGGTATTGAGCATTGAGCATTTTCAGAAATAACTATATTCTTTCAGTATTGTTATGGCATATTTTATTCTTCTAGATGTAACTTCTAAAAGTATTATATATATATATATATATATATATATATATATACATATATATATACATATAATATTTATATATATATATATATGTTATAAATACATTACACACACACACATTCATATGTAATGATTACTTTATCACTTTCGGTTCCGATTCTGTTTTTCCGGTTATTTTCTAACAATAAATGTTTCCTTTATTCCTTCTGGTTTGCATAGCAAAAATAGATTTCTAATATAAGTTACGTCATACATTTCCTGATCGCTAATTGGTTTTTTTTGTTCACAGACCTATAAAAGCTTTTAGTTCAGTTATTTCGTTCGTAATAGAAAATATGAATATACGATAGTGTGAGATTCCATTTACTTTATTTCGGTTGCCTTTTTATATAGTCAGACTGCAGTGTTTAATACCATTCAAATTTTATTATGAGGCAAAATATTACACTTATATAATATTTATATATTATATATATATATATATATATATAAATATATATATATATATATATATATATATATATGCGTGCGTGTGTGTAATAATTTAATATCACAAAGTTAAGAAATCACATTGTTTCAGTCGTAATAAAAATGAAGAATAAGAAAAAATTTTTGCAGAGAATGCTTTATTATTCTAGCTCGAAGGGATGAAAAAATAATGACAATATATTGGTGTATACAGAATAATTCTTAATGGTTAATTACATGGGAACGCTTGAAGACGTAAATGTTAAACTAATGCCTCCTACACTATGGTCCAGTGCATATTTACCACTGAGTGGAGTATGACTTATTGTTCATATGGCAGACCTTGGCAGAGGATGGCTTCGGAGCGGTTTTTGTTCAAATATCAATACATATGCGCTACTAAAGTGTTCAGTATAAATAACGCATACAAACGCTCGCTCATTTATAGTGTGTATACCCTGTAACCATCGTACCAAGGTTGCCATAATGAACTGTATGGTCAATATCCATATAGTAAGCATGAGTTATATAAGAAGAACACCGCAAGAAATTATTTTGCTGAATATTAACGCGACATATTAAGGAAAAAACAAAATATATTAAATTTTATAAGGATAGAAACGCTTTCGAAAATATTTTACATACATTTTTAACTACTGTAGTTTTTTAGATTAAATATTATACACATATTTATATTATTATATATATATATATATATATATATTTATATATATTTATTATATATATACATATATATATATATATGTAATTTTAAGTAAATTTTTAATGATCTCAGATATATATTTATGGGTATTGAGTATTAACTAATTAATTATCATAAAATTTTCTTTTCAATATGTCTGGACTATGTTTATAGAAAATGAGATTGTAAAAATAAGGATAATTGGCTATATTGAGTTATTACATTTGTGCTGATGAACCATGAATTAAAGATTTTATTTATATAAATATATATATATTTGTATTTACATTAATTGTTAGAGATATCGAGCGGTTGATTTCATTACAGTTACATAATTCCCTATTCAATTTAACATATTACAGTAAGTGTGTACTTATAAATGTTTTATAACAAAGCTTTCTCTAAATTGCTCTGATTTTCTTTACAGAAGCTGTATGGAAAGACGTACAGTGGTAGAGAGGAAGGTGCTCGCAGATTGATATGGGAAGGACATGTAAATGAAATAATGCATCATAACTTGGCTGCTGATATGGGACTTTATTCGTTCAAGAGTGGCATTAATGAATACTCTGACTTGGTAAGATTTAGTATTTTCCTCAACATTATCGTTTTGAGAATCCTATTGTAAAATGGTGTGTACTAAATGTTTACTTAGTATTCACAGTATCAACTATTTATTTATATTTGACACGTATTTATATACTTTTACATTATATAGATTACAATTATCATAACAGATATTTAAGTTTTAAGCCAAAAAAAGCATATTTATTGAAAAGAAAACAGAAATTGTTGAAATTATTTTTAAAATGTCATGGTTAAATTAAAAAATATAACACTGTAGTCAAATTTTATACATGAAATCTGACACATATGTTATATTTTTAACTAGGTGTTATATATTATAAAAGTTACAATTATCATAACAGAAATTTAAGTTTTAAGACAAAAGAAAAGCATATTTGCTGAAAAAACAATTGAGGTTGTTGAAATTATCTTAAAAATGTTATAGTAAAATTTAAAAGATATCACATTGTAGTCAAATTTTATACATGAAATCTGACACGTATTTTATACTTTTAACTAGGTATGATATATTCTAAAAGTTACAATTATCATAGAAATGGAAGTTTAAAGCAAAAAGAAAAGCATATTTGCTAAAAAGATAACCGAGGTTGTTGAAATTATTTTAAAATGTTATGGAATTTAAAAGGTATCACATTGTAGTCAAATTTTATACATGAAATCTGACACGTATTTTATACTTTTAACTAGGTATGATATATTCTAAAAGTTACAATTATCAACAGAAATTTAAGCAAAAAGAAAAGCATATTTGCTGAAAAGACAACTGAGGTTGTTGAAATTATTTTTAAAATGTTGTGGTTAAATTTAAAAGATATCACATTGTAGTCAAATTTTATACATGAAATCTGACACATATTTTATACTTTTAACTAGGTATGATATATTCTAAAAGTTACAATTATAATAACAGAAATGGAAGGTTTAAAGCAAAAAGAAAAGCATATTTGCTGAAAAGATAACTGAGGTTGTTGAAATTATTTTAAAAATGTCATGGTTAAATTAAAAAATATAACACTGTAGTCAAATTTTATGCATGAAATCTGACACATATGTTATATTTTTAACTAGGTGTTATATATTATAAAAGTTACAATTATCATAACAGAAATTTAAGTTTTAAGACAAAAGAAAAGCATATTTGCTGAAAAAACAACTGAGGTTGTTGAAATTATCTTAAAAATGTTATAGTTAAATTTAAAAGGTATCACATTGTAGTCAAATTTTATACATGAAATCTGACACGTATTTTATACTTTTAACTAGGTATGATATATTCTAAAAGTTACAATTATAATAACAGAAATTTAAGTTTAAAGCGAGAAAATAAGCATATTTATTGAAAAGAAAACAAAAGTTGCTAAAATTATTTTGACAGTCGTTGTGTATTGTTAAATTAATAAGTCTATTATTAAATTAAAAAGATGCTTTGACATTCTGACATTTATATTATGCTTTTACCTGTTCGGCATTTTATCCTTTTACCCAGGCATGATACATTTTGAAAGTTACAATCATTATAACAGAAATTTAAGTTTTAATCCAAAAAGAGCATACTTATTAAAAATTAAACAAAGGTTGTTAAAATTATTTAAAAAAAACTATTGTTGAATTAAAAAGATGTTTTGACATTGTCAAGTTTTATACTTGAAATCTGACACGCATATTAAAGAAAGCAAATCGGCCATTGATCTTTAAATAGAATGGATATGTGATATTTGTAATTTATTTTTCTTCACACAGTCCTCAGTTAAAAATAAAATTGTGACAGTTTTGTTCGTTATTTCCTAGGAAAGAGCAATCATGACTTGAGATTTTCAATTTTTATTACCAGAGGCTTAACCAAACTGTTTCGAGATTGAAGGATTATTCTTTTAAAAGAAGACACTCTATATTTACTGATTTTATCCATCTAAATAAATTCCTTGAAAGAAAATTCTTAATGATTATAATTTGCAAAAATGTTTATATCTTTCTAGAGAAAAAGACGTTTGCTCTAAAATAATAAACGCAATTTTTAGTTTTAAATTAATTTTGAGTGAAGCTTAATTTATATACAACAACAATTCATTTAAAGTTAGCAAATATTATTCCTTAATGCTTAATATAATTGTGCATTATAGACACGTTTCTTAAACTACCTTGGGGAAAAATGCTATCAAATAAATTGCAGGCTTTCTTGAAAACAGAGCCTGCAGTATTGGATTATTCTGAACGTGAAACAATTTATAATCCACTAATAGACATTTTATAAAAAATGGCTTAGGGAATAAAAGATTTAAAACAAGAATTATTGAAAGGAAGAAGAAATTTTTTGAAAATGAAATATTGAATTTCAAGCGTGATAATTTAAAGATTAACTATGTTTACTTTCAACATAACGCTAAGGTTATTAAAAAATGAATTCTTCACCATTTTAAACAAAGATTAAAGATCCAAAGATTGGACTATGCGATATGAGCAGAAAAATGTTTAATGCTATTTTTCAGAACTCGCAAAATTTATAAATTGTATTTGGTTGAAATAAGTTTTATACTTTTGAAATAATTTTTAATAATTTTTTCTCATATAAACATGTACTGCATTCAGATAAATAATTACATCTAATTAATATAGTAATGAAAAAGAACTCACTAATTTTCAACGTCATTTTGGATATAGAACCTTATGAGCATTAAAATCTTCATAACAGCTTCAATCATACGCCCTGCTTGATTTAAAACAAAATTTTTATTCGTTCTTGAAGAAGATTTTTACTTTAAACAAACTATATAACTTTGTCGTTTCAAATTATGTTATAGGTGTATATATATATATATATATATATATATATATGTATATATATGTATATATATATATATATGTAATATATCAAAATTATTTTTCTTTAATATTTCTTTAAAAACCTCCTCTATCCCATTCTAATTCTTAAAATCTATTTTCCCAGTCACAAAATGTCTTAATCAAAGGAGTGTCCTCGACTTATAATTCTTCCTACATATTTCTGAAAGCTTTCTGTGCAATAGATGTAAATTTTCTGTCCATTCAACACTTTTCATAACTGTCGCCAGCAAATGGCTCAGTTTTTTCAGAGATCTAACAGTTATATTCGCTGACTAAGTTTCTTTTCCCTTGGGAAGTATCTGTCTTGCTCTGGGGTACACCTCTGTTCTAACAAAGTGTTTTTCATATTATTCTCTTTTCTGCTGTTGACTGGTAAATATATCTTTTTAGTAGCTCCTCAATAAAGATTTAAGTTGTTCTCAAAATTGCGCTTCCCATCAATGTGGGCCGACTGCAACATTATTCTTCAGTCTAGCTGATTAGGCTTTTCCTTGCCCAGTAGCTTGGGCAAGTAAAAAGATTTGGGGCAATAATCAAATGTAAATTGCCATTTTAGAATTACTAGATTACACATGTTGTATATATGTCCTAACATAAATTATAAAACTTAGTTACCTACACGATAACTTTTGGAATATAGAAATTTTTATAATAAAGCTATTTTTTTTATAACAAATTAAAGCTAAATTCCTTTTAAAGCTAAATATTTTTTTCAATCTGTGGATTTCAATTATATTAAAACAAACAATATATTTTTATAGCATGATAAATGCTAAAATTTATATTTGCCTTAATATCTTCGTTTATAATTTTGAAATCTCAGATGTATTTAAGTTTACAGATTAAAAAAACTATTTTATTAAAAAATTAGTAATCAAACGTAACCTGCCGTTTTAGAATTTCTAGATTACATACGTTGTATATATGTCCTAACAAAAAATAATAAAATTTACTTACCTACACGATAACTTTTGGAATATATAAATTTTTATAATAAAGCTATTTTTTATAACAAATTAAAGCTAATTTTTTTAAAGCTAAATATTTTTTTCAATCTGTGGATTTTAATTATATTAAAAGAAACAATATATTTTTATAGCATGATAAATATTAAAATTTATATTTGCCTTAATATCTTCGTTTATAATTTTGAAATCTCAGATGTATTTAAGTTTACAGATTAAAAAAACTATTTTATTAAAAAATTAGTAATCAAATGTAACCTGCCGTTTTAGAATTTCTAGATTACATATGTTGTATATATGTCGTAACAAAAAATAATAAAATTTGCTTACCTACACGATAACTTTTGGAATATATAAATTTTTATAATAAGGCTATTTTTTTTATAACAAATTAAAGCTAAATTCCTTTTAAAGCTAAAAATTTTTTTTTCAATCTGTGGATTTCAATTATATTAAAACAAACAATATATTTTTATAGCATGATAAATATAAAAATTAATATTTGCCTTAATATCTTCGTTTATAATTTTGAAATTTCAGATGCATTTAAAGTTTACAGATTGAAAAAATTATTTAGCAATACGTGAAATTTATTTAAAATTTTATTTAAGTTTTTTAAAATACATATATGAAACAGGAAAATGAAATAAGATAAAATGATCTTATTAATTAATCAACTTGTAAACATTTTATAAAAGATTTTTTAATATTTTTATTTATTTTTTATTTTATTTCTTTATTTTATGGTAAAAGAAAGCTGTTATAATGAAGTTTTCCTTTTGAGCTGGAAGGGTACTATGTTCCTATAAACCATAAAAAAAATGTACATATGTAATAATATATTTTTCTAAACTTATCTACGTGAAATTTATTTAAAATTTTATTTGTTTTTTCAAATACATATATGATGCAGTAAAATGAAATAAGTTAAAATCATCTTATTAATCAACTTGTAAACGTTTTATAAAGCAGTTTTAATATTATTTTTATTTTTTTATCTTATTTCTTTATTTTATGGTAAAAGAAAGCTATTATAATGAAGTTTTTCTTTTGAGCTGGAAGGGTACTATGTTCCTATAAACCATAAAACAATGTACCTATATAATAATATATATTTCTAAACTTATCTACGTGAAATTTATTTAAAATTTTATTTAAGTTTTTAAAATACGTACATGAAGCAGTAAAATGAAATAAGTTAAAATCATCTTATTAATCAACTTGTAAACATTTTATAAAGGAATTTTTAATATTGTTTTTATTTTTTTAATCTTATTTCTTTATTTTATGGTAAAAGAAAGCTGTTATAATGAAGTTTTCCTTTTGAGCTGGAATTGTACTATGTTCCTATAAACCATTAAACAATGTACCTATATAATAATATATATTTCTAAACTTATCTACGTGAAATTTATTAAAAATTTTATTTGTTTTTTAAAATACATATATGAAGCAGTAAAATGAAATAAGTTAAAATCATCTTATTAATCAACTTGTAAACATTTTATAAAGGAGTTTTAATATTATTTTTATTTTTTAATCTTATTTCTTTATTTTATGGTAAAAGAAAGCTGTTATAAAGAACTTTTCCTTTTGAGCTGGAAGGGTACTATGTTCCTATAAACCATAAAACAATGTACCTATATAATAATATATATTTCTAAACTTATCTACGTGAAATTTATTTAAAATTTTATTTAAGTTTTTTAAAATACGTATATGAAGCAAAAATGAAATAAGTTAAAATCATCTTATTAATCAACTTGTAAACATTATATAAAAGATTTTTAATATTTTTATTTATTTTTTATTTTATTTCTTTATTTTATGGTAAAAGAAAGCTGTTATAATGAAGTTTTCCTTTTGAGCTGGAAGGGTACTATGTTCCTATAAACCATAAAACAATGTACTTATATAATAATATATATTTCTAAACTTATCTAATTGAAATTTATTTAAAATTTTATTTAAGTTTTTTAAAATACATATATGAAACAGGAAAATGAAATAAGTTAAAATCATCTTATTAATCAACTTGTAAACATTTTATAAAGGAGTTTGAATATTATTTTTATTTTTTTTAATCTTATTTCTTTATTTTATGGTAAAAGAAAGCTGTTATAATGAAGTTTTCCTTTTGAGCTGGAAGGGTACTATGTTCCTATAAACCATAAAACAATGTACCTATATAATAATATATATTTCTAAACTTATCTAATTGAAATTTATTTAAAATTTAAGTTTTTAATTTATTTAAGTTAAATTTTATTAATCAACTTGTAAACATTTTATAAAAGATTTTTTAATATTATTTTTATTTTTTTTTAATCCTATTTCTTTATTTTATGGTAAAAGAAAGCTGTTATGATGAAATTTCCTTTTGAGCTGGAAGGGTACTATGTTCCTATAAAACATAAAACAGTGTACCTCTATAATAAAACTATTCACGTCTAATTAATCCGAGTTTTATTGTTTTCTTTTAGACTCACGAAGAATTTGTTGGCAGAATGACTGGAATGGTACACGCCCCCAAATTGAGGAACAGCGGAAGCACTTGGCTGCCACCATCCAATGTCAAATATCCGGAAAGAGTGGACTGGCGAGAGGAAGGGCTTGTCACACCTGTCAAGAACCAGGTTCGTATTGATTTCCAATACTTTTGCTTGCACTGACATTGATATGCAAAGAAAAAGTATTGGGTAGGAACAAAAGATATTCTGCCCGGGAGGGGGACTTTTTAAACGGTTAAAATTTCTTTTAAATGTTGCTAACACATTTTTTTTGTTGTATTGTGCCTCGCAGACAAGACGTTAATTAAAGAGTGGGCGGTAGCTGTTTAACCCCTTAATGCACAGTTTTTTTTTGAAAAAGGCCGGCCAAAATAAATCATTTTTTAATGTAAAAAAAACACCAGGGTTCCCACGGTTCTTAAAAGTCCTTAAGAACTCCTTAATTTCAGCTTTCATTTTTAAGAACCCTTAAAACTACTTAATTTTCGTCAAAGGTCCTTAAAAACTACTTAATTTTTAAATTAGAATGTGATCCATTTCTCCATCGACGAGATCTGCCATCGACATGTGATTTCCTATTAGTTTTCTTATATGATAGGTTTTACTAGTTACTTATTTGATAAATAATCTTTTGTATACTTAAAAGGTTTAAAGTATAAAGTCAGATGCCCTTTCTTAGTAGCTAACAGTCATGCAGATTTTAATTAAACGAAGCATGGAGGATGGGGATTTGTAGATATTTCAGCTACTTATGGAAGTTCAATTTTCCTTGTATTGAATGTAATAGAAAAGTCTAAAACTTTCTTCTTTCCCAGGCAACGTCGGGTATAATCAGCTAGTGCATATATACATATATATATATATATATATATTATATATATATTATATATATATATATATATATATATATATATATTACATATATATATACATATATATATATGTATACATATATATATGTATATGTATATATATATATATATATATATATATATATATACATATATATACATATATATATATATACATATATTATATATATATAATATATATATATATAAATATATATACATATATATATACATATATATATATATATATATATATATATATATACATATATATATATATATACATATATATATATATATATATATATATATATATATATATATATATATATATATATATATATATATATATATATATATATATATATATATATATATATATGGGAGGTTTAATCCCACGGTGAAAAGATGCTCCAAAGCTTAACAAACACTAACTTATTTAATGAAAACTATTTACAACTTATGTACAAATTATATGGTGTCTAGGGACAATTAAAATGAGAGTTGACATCGGTGCCCGTCTGGCATAACATAAGCGCCCGTCTTGGCGATCAGTCGGTAGTGCCGTCTGCACTCGGTACCGTCCAACTTTAGTCTGTCAATCTCGGCGTTCCACTCGGGAGGGTTGTTGCCATATCGTAGAAGTAAAACTGCGCTTGCTCGATGCGAGCATCAAATCTGGTGTCCGATGTCATCCAGGCTACCACATATATATATATATATATATATATATATATATATATATATATATATATATATATATATATATATATATATATATATATATATATATATATATATATATATATATATAGAGAGAGAGAGAGAGAGAGAGAGAGAGAGAGAGAGAGAGAGAGAGAGAGAGAGAGACAGATAGATAGATAGATACATATAGATTGATAGATAGTCATTTTTAAACCTTCAGAAAGTACTGTTTTAAATGTTGTTTTTAATCACAATTTATTTTTAGTTTGATAACTCAAAAAATTTTAGATGTACGTTTTTCAAAATTAGCTTTCATCAGATTTATCTTATATTAGTTTTAAGTGTTTTTAAAAACTTAATTCTGAAATATTGTAGGACATTTATTGAACATGCTTTGTCTGGTTCATAATAATTAAAGTACGTTCCTCAGCAAATAGGTTTTATGCCGTTATGTTGTGTATTTCAAGTAAGTCCTTATGAAAAGTTGCTTTGGTCCTTGGAAAGTCCTTAATTTTTGTTCTGGAAAAAGAGTGGGAACCCTGAACACAATTTAAAACGTTGTCTTGTCAAGAAAATTACAAAAATACAAAAATAATCAAAATTTTAATTGCAATTTTGGATTTTGATAATATTGCAGAAAATAGTCGAATATTGTAATATTACACGTACATCGACTTTTTATGTTTCTTTTCGAATTCCCATTTTAGAATAAACATTATTAGCAGTCAAAATACTTATTTATACTTTTAAAATATAAAATTCAATTCATATTTATAAAATATAAAAATTTTCTTATTATTTCGAAACAAATAAATAAACATACTATTATTTTTTATACAGACTGAGATCATGACAAATATTAATACAATTTTGCAGAGATTATTTTACCTGCAATATCAAATAAATCTTTTTTCAGGAAGTTTTTCCATTTTTTTTATAAATGTCACTATGTTTAAAACGATAACTGATCACTACCGTGACATGCTCTAGTATTCAAAATTGTTTGATCTTCAAATTTATTTCGTTCTGTACAGTCCATATTAACTTAGATTTAAGATAGGCTCCGAAATGTAATCGGCAGAAATGACTTGGGCATTAAAGGGTTAATTACATCCCTTTCGCTATCCATGATATAAAGCATATTCACGTTTTATATTTTCTCCTATAGAAAGACTGCGGATCATGCTGGGCTTTTTCAACCACAGGATCTCTTGAGGGTCAGCACAAAAAGAAGACTGGTCAACTTGTTTCTTTGAGTGAACAGAATCTTGTCGATTGTGCCAAAACCAGTGGTATGTATTAAACAGTCAAATATTTCCTACTGACTTACCTTAACCAAGAGCTTTTTAAAAAGTTTCACGGACGGAATTGCATTAAAAAGCTGTGCGATGAAAATTATTCATTCCCTTTTAATTATTAAGACTGGCATATAGCCCGTCATATGACGGGATCAGTAAAAATTTTAATTTTAAAGAATTGTAAAGTACCCTATGAGGCAGGTAAAAAAATGCTTTGTTTTTTGGCAGAGAATGATCTGGTACAAATTCAATAATTTGTTTATCTTCATACTCCTCTAAAGTCTCCTGATACTGTGAATGCAGTTTAGAAACACGTTGAACTCATTTAGAAAAATAATTCAAAGTTTTTTTGGCTACGTCAAAATTTTCGTTAAGTTCTTTCCAATTTTTTTTGCCACAGTAATTAATGAAAGTAAAGGAATGAAACTAAGATTTCGGTCTTCAAATTATTTTTAAATACCTGAAAATTTAAACACGTAAACCGGCTGAATCTCATCACTAGTAACACAAAATTTAATGAAGAAACACTTTAGAATCTTCCTTTTTTATCTTAAAATATAAACAAACACTTCAGATGAGTTTATGTAACTGATTCGAAATTTGTAATATTTGGTTTATTCTAGAGACTACATGATGTTTCACAGATGGGAAATATTTTTCTTATTATATTCAAGTTCTAAGAACGTTGGTCTTTAAGTAAAATTACAGGTTTTCAGTTAAACTTATGCTCGTGATTTACTCTAAATAAATTTTACTATAAGGTAATTAATTCCATATTCTATAAAGCTAAAAGTCCTACAAAGTATCACGTATAAATTAAAGCTAGACCTAAATAAGATATATTACTAGACTGCATCAGTATATATTATAAGAAATCTGGGAAACATTTTAATATTATTTCAAATGGAAATTCAATTTAAGAAAATGCAATTAAATATTTCAATTGTCTTGTGGCTTCTTTAATTAAAGAATTGGGGGGAATCGATATTTATTCTTTTTTTTTGTAAGAAGTAAATCTTTTTTCAGCTAATAAAAGAATTCTGATGGAAGAACAATTTTGTTTTATTGGCTTTCAAGTTACTCGTTCATTGATCTTTCTTCCTCTTCAGTCTGATTATATAATTCGATAGGAATGCTTTGTTCTTTTTTATTTAAATAATCGAAAGCTAAATATTCACTGAGATTCAGTATCATACTGGCATTGAGTCACTCCAATCAATATCATATAATTAGACAACTAAGCAAACGGAAATATATAAGCCAAAAGAGAGAATTCGCAAAACTTGAATTAAAATAAAATTAAATAAATTCTATCACAAATTCAGTTATGAGTTTTACCAAATTACACATTATATTTTATAGGAATTTTTTCTATTGGCTCATCAATTATGAACAGTATTTTCTTGATTCAAGAATTACAGCGTTATAATTTTGCTGTCATGTAATCAATGGTAGGAGTATATTCTTGATTCAAGAATTACAGCGTTCTAATTTTGTTGTCACGTAATCAATAGCAAGAGTATTTTCTTGATTCAAGAATTACAGCGTTCTAATTTTGCTGTCATGTAATTAATGGCTCCAAAGTTAATTTAGGTAACTAAAATTAATGCCGGTTCATAGTTTTGGCTTATATTACTTAAACGATTGGTTTGGTTGCAAAGGCAATAAATATATAAGCAAAAAGCTGGAATTTCCAAAAATCGAAAGTAAAATGAATTCTGAGACAAAATCAATTATGAACTTTAACAAAATTTACACATTATATGTTGTGGAAACTATTGGCTCTTTTTTTCTGAAGAGTTATTTTCTTTATTCAAAAATTGCAGCGTACTAATTTTACTGTCATGTAATCAGTGACTCCAAAGTTTACTTAGGTAACTAAAATTAATGCGAGGTCATAGTTTTGGCTTATATTACATGAACTATTGGTTTCAAATGCTATAAGCAAAAAGCTGGAATTCGCAAAAACCGAAAGTGAAGTGAAATGAATTCTGAGACGAAATCAATTATGAACCTTAACCAGATTCAAGAGTTATTTTCTTTATTCAAGAATTACAGCCTTCTAATTTTGCTGTCATGTAATTAATAGCTCCAAAGTGAATTTAGGTAACTAAAATTAATGCCGGTCATAGTTTTGGCTTATATTACTTGAACGATTTGTTGCAAAAGAAATAAATATATAATCAAAAAGCTGAAATTTGGAAAAACCGGAAGTGAAGTGAAATGAATTCTGACACAAAATTAGTTATGAACCCTAACCAAATTTACACATTATATTTTGTAGAAACTATTGGCTCATTTATTTTGAATAGTTATTTTCTTTATTCAGGAATTACAGCGTTTTAATTTTGCTGTCATGTAATTAATGGCTCCAAAGTTAATTTAGGTAACTAAAATTAATGCCGGGTCATAGTTTTGGCATATATATTACTTGAACGATTGGTTGCAAAGGAAATAAATATATAAGCAAAAAGCTGGAATTCGTAAAAAACGAAAGTGAAGTGAAATGAATTCTGAGACGAAATCAATTATGAACCTTAACCAGATTCAAGAGTTATTTTCTTTATTCAAGAATTACAGCATTCTAATTTTGCTGTCATGTAATTAATAGCTCCAAAGTTAATTTAGGTAACTTAAATTAATGCCGGTCATAGTTTTGGCTTTATTACTTAAACGATTTGTTGCAAAGGAAATAAATATATAAGCAAAAAACTGAAATTCGCAAAAGCCGAAAGTGAAGTAAAATGAATTCTGACACAAAATCAGTTATGAATCCTAACCAAATTTACACATTATATTTTGTAGGAACTATTGGCTTTTTTTTATTTAAGAGTCAGTTTATTCATTCAAAACTGATAGCGTACTAATTTTGCTGTCCTCTAATTAATGGCTCCAAAATTTATGTAAATAACTAAAATTAATACCAGGTGATAATTTTGACTACTATTACTTGAACGATAGGTTGCAAAGGAAATATAATCAAAAAGCTAGAATTTGAAAAATCGAATTAAAATGAAGTGAAATGAATTCTATTTCAAATTTAATCACGAACTTTGCCAAATTATACATTATATTTTTTTAGAATCTCTATTGCCTCTATTATTATGAAGAGTATTTTCGTGATTCAAGTATTACAGCGTTCTAATTTTGTTAACCAGTAATTAATGGCCCTAAAATTTATTTAGGTAACTAAAAATAAAGCCATGTGATAGTTTTGACTTGTATAGGAACGAATGGTTACAAAGTAAATATATAAGCCAAAAGTTAGAACTGAGAAAAATCGAATTAAAATGAAGTGAAATGAATACTGTTACAAATTCAGTTGTGATCTTTAACCAAATTACAGGTTATATTTTATAGAAACTACCTTGGCTCTATTATGAAGGGTATTTTCTTAATTCACGAATCACAGCAATCTAATTCTACTGTCTTGCAACTAATGGCTTCAAAATTTATTTAGGTAACTAAAATTAATGCCAAGTGATAATTTTGACTATATTACAGGAACGAATGGTTGCCAAGGAGGAACGATGGATGACGCTTTCATTTTCATTAAGAACAACAATGGTATCGATACAGAAGAATCTTATCCTTACACTGCCCAGGTAAGAATCATACTTTTTAGGCATACTATAGTACATATTCCAAAAATAATTTGAATATTCGATGCTCATTCTGATGCTATACAATAAAATGGAAAATTTTCACTTGGTGAAAGCACTGCATGCCCATTATATTGTTTGAGGGTATGACTTCTGGAAGTGCGCTGGATTTAAGCAATAACGACAATATTGTTTCCAATGCCGTTTTTATTTGTTCCATCGAAGAACAGCGTTAATGGACTGTACATTACCAAAAAGAGAGGGGTTGTGGGAATGATCGGAAAGCTCTTGGCGGCCGAGTGATACATTGGCGATCGCCAAAGCGAATTCCCTACAGTTTCAATAGCAAAATTTCTTGTAATTTGTGATTCAGTACCAGTATCTTAATTCTCAAATTATTTAGCAAACCTTTTTTTTTAATTTTTGATTAATTAATTTAATTTCTTTAGAATTGCCCCTAAATTGGTCCTTATATAGGACTAATACATGGACGCTTGCGAGAATATATTAAAAAAGTTTGCAGGATAAACTGCTGATATTTTGTTGAATACCGAAGTAATATTTGGAATAGAAACTTTCATTGCTTTACCCGTTTCTGTCTTATATGATTAATTTATAAGTTTTCCAAAAATAACAACAAAAAAAAAATTACTTGTAAAAATTTGTAAATGTGCGGAGGCAGTGTTTTCAATATTTGTGCCTTTTATTACTTAAAAAACACCTAATATTTGCTAGATTCACAGTCTTACTAAAATGTAATCACATTAAGAAGCAAAATAGTCTTAGTATATAGATGCTGAGAAATCATCTTCATGCACTTCATAACAGAGTAATAGGATTTGAAAATTTTTAGGCTTTTTATCGTATTTCAAATCTGTTTAATATTAAATCCCAATAACGGTCACCTATTCTATATGTTTCCAGTTTATTTTATTGAGTTTCGTGGTTGTTATTTGTATTGCATTCATACTTATGGGATTGAAGCTGAAAGATTTCGTTTGGTTTAGTTTCGTACTCCCAAGTTAAACTTTTGTAACAGGAAAGATATTAAAACTCCACTTCGTAATATCAAAATTTTCCGTGTCTTTAACAGGATCAAAACTCACAGACTCTTGTATCTAAACTAATCCTTGCTGCCAGAGTTCATAGATTCGAATTGTTGGTGCTCCTAGCCATTTGGAATCGGCTTTAAGCAATAGATCCTGGTATCATTAGCGCTCGTGTAGCAAAATAGCAGAGCGTAGTACTCCAAAGAGTATCAAAGAGCATCACCTTACTTGTTCAAAAATCAACTAGCTAGCTAACAAATAAAAATCGGTTTCGGAAGGCTGAAAATATTCCATATCAACAATTTGTATGAGTAGAATTTTATAATGGATGAACTCCAAATTTTAGATTAATTTTTAGGTCTAGTTTTTTTAAAATCTTATTTTAGCTTTATATGGTTTTAATAAGAGATGAGATGACTGCTGAAAACAAGTTGTAATTGTCGTAACTATTTAAAGATAGGCTTTCAGTTTAGGTTTATAAACAAGACCGAGATAATCAGATTCGCTTTAAAAAATAACTATACCTTAACAGTTATGGGTAATATTCATATGCTTTTTAGTTTAGCCTTGTCTTAAAAATAACTATTTATTTACAATTATCTAAGTAAAATAACTCTGGTCACTTTACGTTATAAGAGAAGTTTTATTCTTCCAAATAAAGAGCTGATATTCGGTATTATAATGATCTCTTGATTATGCGTTTATATTATCATTTTCTGACAAAGGGAGTTTCGTATGACAGATGGAACCTTTCCTTTTTTTCTAATTTCTTTCATTTAAACCTTATAGGGTTAAATCACATTAATATACACATGTTTTTATTTTAATCTTTATTGAATAAAAGCAAGTATATCCGGAAGATAAAATTTAGTGTAACACCGGTGCACTGAATATTATTCAGAATAAGTTAATTATTATTATTATTATTATTACTATTGAAATCTTTTTAAAGTGGAAAGCCACGTGTAAACGCAAAGTCATTACTGTGTTGTCCAAAATATTGGTTTAATGTTATGTTCAAATATATCCGTGACCTAACGGCGATGCTCAAGGCACAGAATGAAATATTTTTCAAGGCCACCGGTCATGCTGATGGCAGTAAAAGGATAAAAATGATTTACTGAAGTTTAGACTTTTAACAGCTTAATATTTTAACTTCAAAACGTCTCCGAGATGCAAAAATAGCGTTTCAGTGTTGATGATTAATCCACTCCTGGATGACGCACAAGAAAGTACATAAAAATGTTAACATTGGAGGGACTAGCATCATATAACATACCCCTATTGGTTTACAAAAGCTATTTTATCGTTTTACATTCATTAATAATAGAATTTTCTCCCATATATTGTACTGATACAGACATGTCAACTTCTCCGGATTCTCTGGAGTTCCTCCGGAGAAATGAGAAAAATGGATAACTCCGGAAACTCCTGAGATTGCTCCAGAAAATATCAAAACTTTTGAACAACTGAAAGATCACAACTCAGCAATTAAATAGAAAGTTTTGCCAAAAATAATGCTGAATAAATTGCTCTTTCCACACAGTAATGCTGCAAGTTAATAGTTTTCAGTACTGTGGGGAAGAACCAAACCGAATTTAGGTAAAATTTTGGTAGACAAACTCTAGAATTTCCTGATGATGAAAAGTGTAAATATTTTAATCAGGGTCAATGTTGCTACAAGAAAAACTGTTGAGAAAAATAAGTTGTTAAAGCTAAAAAAAGTTACTTACACATTGTTAAATGCATCAATTTTGAATTACCCTTTACAATTTACTACTGTGGATTTATTTTTCATTTAGAAAACAATAAGATTTGTACTTATGTATAATTTGCTTTGTTATTTTGTACTGTTTATTATGTTTTTAAATTACACACTCGTGTAATTATCATGTTAACATCTAAAACCATGCTGTTGCTCCTGACACGGGTGCCTGAATGTTGGCATGTCTGCTGATAGTGAGTGCTAGCTTATTGCGGTCGATATATGCCACTTACAATTTTCGCGTCATAATGATGCCAAAAGTTGCTAGAGATGAGAATCTCATACTATCATCACCTCTCTGGCGAATTCTGACGTCATTATGACTCAAAAGTCGCTTATGATGTATCTCGACCGCAATATGGTAGAACCTTATGTTTCATTTGATAACTTTATATGGGTTGTGACGCCTTCGATGTTCTTGATTCAAGAGATAGCTTGAAGAAGGATCACAGACATAACAGAATTGGAAATCACATTTATTTGAGTAAATACTGGCTATATACAAAGGTATTCTAATATACCAAAACATTTCGAAATGTAAAGGATTGTTGCTTGGAACCCATATCCACAATGATCACAGTCGTAAAAAAAGATTTAAATATTCTCACACGATGGGAAGGCTTTTCCAAGGTGCAACGCAAACCTAATCTATCCCCCGTTCGGTGTCCGAGACCCTCCCGTTCCTTATATGAGCGGACCTTACGAGTCTCCCGAACGTAATTGCTAAACAGCTGGTTCCGGTCAAAAGTCGCGGAAGCATCCACGAGGTCAAAATACCTATGTAAAAAATGTAGAAAAGCCCCGAGTCGTAAAATTCTAGGCTTTTTATACCTGGGGTTCAGTTACGGTCCCAGTTAACCTTACAAACTAGTTCAGTTGAATTCGGTCGTTAGTGTTTCGAACAAAGTGTTCACAGGGTATAAAAATTCTGCGAGATTTCGTACTACATTTCAGGCGCTAGTGCTGCCGAGTTACGAAACGAACACTTTGTAGAAGTTGTGGTTGTTTTGTGGAAGTTAATCGATTATTATGTACATATTCCAAAACTCTTAAATTAATATTTCTTGTCTTTGATAAAGAACAATCAAACGATTAAATAAAATATACTGACTCACGTATTATTCATTTCCTATTTTAGGAAGGACAATGCCGTTTCAATAGATCAAGCGTTGGTGCTACATGTTCTGGTTTTGTAGACATAGTTTCTGGTGATGAAGATGCTCTGATGAAGGCTATTGCCACAGTAGGACCTGTTTCAGCTGGAATTGATGCAGGACTAGTATCCTTTGCCACTTACAAGTAAGTTGTCCATTCCTTAGTAAAGAATATATATATATATATATATATATATATATATATATATATATATATATATGTGTAAAAATCAGAATTATTATACCTAAACTATCTCTTTCAAAACCTCCCCTTCCCCATTCTAATTCCATGAAATCTATTTTGCCAGCCACAAAATGTCTTAATCAAAAGAGTGCCCTCGACTTAAAATTCTTCCAACCCATTTCCCAAAGCATTGTATGCAATAGATGCACATTTACTGTCCACTCACTACATTTCCCAGCTGTCGCCGGTAAATGGCTAAGTTTTTCCCTGATCTAACAGTTAAATTCGCTGATTAAGTTTCCGTTTCTCTGGGAAATATTTCATCTTTGTCTCGCTATGCTATCCAACTCTATTCCGGCACGTATTTTCTTTTTCTTGTATATTCTCTCGTCTGCCGCTGATAAGTGAAAATGTCTTTTTCTAGCAGCTCTTAAATAAAATTTCAATTAGACTTGGACTTGTTTGTAGTTCTGTTCAGTGTGGCCCGAGGGCATCTTACTTTATTCCTAATAGCTGATTAGACTTCTCCTTGCCCAGTAGTCCGGACAAGTAAAAATGATATGGGGCTACATAATTACTGTGACCGGCAGTTACTATTTTCCTGGATTACTTACACACACACACACACACACACACATATATATATACATATTTATATATATATATATACATATTTATATATATATATATATATATATATATCAAATGTAGTAGTTATGGTTTTCCACCATTTTTTACTGCAAGTTTTCGGTCGGTAATAATTAAAACTTAGTGACAAATATGTTATGTTGGCCTGGATAGTCCAAAAAACTCCATGGGCGGCATTGAAAATGCATCTTATGTTGGAGGGACGCACTGTTTGTATGAATAATGATGATATACGATACGAATATGTTATAGTGACATTATAATTAGATATTTAGTACTTTTTCGTATCAATTCACGTTACGTACCCATTTACATTTATTTGTATTCGTAGGAAATTATTATGGAAGTTATTTAATGAAATATATATATATATATATATATATATATATATATATATATATATATATATATATATATATATATATATATATATATATATATATATATATATATAATATTAAAATCCCTTATTAACATATTTTAATATTAATTTAATAACTTCTGTTCCTAAATTACGTTCCTAAATTACTAAATTGCTCGGTAATTCTGATTTTTCCCTCCCGACACTCTCTAGACTTAATTTAGCTTCTGTCTGTACTTCTTTAGCCAATAGTAAACACGTTCTTTTTAAACATGGGTATTTTTTATCACGTGATCGAATGTGCTTAGGGATTACTCGTAGTCTTTTTACCTTAGAAATCCCTACTTAAAAAGTGTGTGTGCACGATGTTCTGAAAGTTCTTGCCTGTTGATGTACATCACCAGAATTAAAATGTGTTGTTTTTGATGAATCTCGTCCATATTTCAGATATATATATATATATATATATATATATATATATATATATATATATATATATATATATATATATATATAACAAATTATTTTGTATAATTCAGTGGATTTATCTTTTAAGCTGTTTGCTGTATGTTTATTTGCGGGCAAGTAAAAACAATAGGGGATACACAATTTATTTGTGACCAGCAGATTCATTTTCACCGTGTTACTTTCTCTCTCTCTCTCTCTCTCACACACACACACACACACACACACACACACGCACATGTATATGTTTATGTATACATACACATACATATATATATGTTATGAATTATATTTTTGCACTCTAGTATTATTACAATATAATTATATTTGTTCCTATTATATACATATATATGTATATGTATATATATATGCATATGTATGTATATATGTATATGTATATATATGTATATGTATGTATATATATATATATATATATATATATTATATATATATATATAATATATATGTTTATATAATAGTATACGTAAAATGGAGTCGAAATGACTCGAACGAGCGTTCTACTTAGTGTTAAAGCTCTCACCGGAGTCATTGTCTCAAGTAATTTCCCATGGCAGCTCCTAAGTTCCGTTTCATTAAGGAATACACGATATAGCGGGTTTAATGTCCGAAATCCGTACACTAACTGCCGATGCTAATGCATTAATTTCATTGACCTTAGGAAATTAAGGACTCACTCCCACTTTTCCGTTTTGAATATTCCGTGAATTGTTTTGAATTTACCAACTAACGACTTGAAAAAATGGTGGTTTTCTAAATAGTTATTTTTATTTTTATTTATTTATTTATTTATTTTTTTGAGAAAACCACTCAATATTTGTTCAATTCCTCTAAAACTTCTCATACACATACGAGGAGTATAATAAAGTTTCAATATTTGTTAAAAGTAATCAAAATAGAAACTTATACTTGTTGTTTTAGTCATTATCCAGTGTTATTACATTTTCTCCAACGTTTTGCCACCTTTTAAACGAAGTTATTTAGTGCTTTTTTACTATACTCGTCTCTCTGTCTCTCTCTCTCTCTATATATATATATATATATACATACATACATACATACATACATACATACACACACACACACACACATATATATATATATATGCGTGCATCATACGTATTTTCTATCATGTGTATATATATGTTTATGTATATACATATGTATGTAAACCAGTATAGCAATTTAAGACGCTGGTTACATAAAATTGTTGCCCTATTGGCAGAAAGTAGAATGATCATGAAAACATATTGCTTTTACAGAATTCGATGAGACACGGATCCGAATTTCTTCCCAAGGAAAGTAGCTTAGTCAGCTCTCTCAACTGCAAAAGGAAACTTAGATCATCGAAAGAGTGAGCTACTTTATTGAAACAGCTGGAAAATGTGGCGATTGGGCAGAAAATTAACATGTAATGCCATGCTAGCTTTGGGAGAGTGCTAAAAGAATTTTAAGTCGCTGACACTCCTTTAGATAAGATATTTTGTGTCTAGAAAAGTATATTAAATGAAATAAGAATGGAAAAGAAAATTTTTAAGAGATAGTTTAAATATAATAATTTTGATATATTACATTAATTCATAAGTAAATGTACGTAAGTATACATATATGTGTATAATGTATTTATGTATAAATAGAGACACACACACACACACACACACATATATATATATATATATATATATATATATATATATATATAATGAGAAAAAAATACTTTGAAAGAAAAATATTAAAGTATCTTCACTGAAATTATTTTTTTACTTATCATAAATTCTAGTAGCTTTATTATTAATGAATTTCGTACAATAGCTAATTTTTTTAATGAAACTCCCAGAAAAATCTGACTTTTTATAAGCTACTCTAATGAATTTTTCTTCCAATTATAAATGTTTTTTTTCTCAAGACTGGAGGAAAAAGTTAGTAGAGGTTTTAATAAGCAACCTAGCATTTTAATGGATTCATCAATTTGTAGTTTTTATAGTACAAAGCTGAATTTTCATATCCACCAATGAGGACAAAATATAGAATAAAAAATTTAACAATATTGTTATGCTTTCAAGTATAAGTTTTCTTTAGCAATTACTGCTCCGTGCCTTGAAGCACCCCCATACTACTGGGTCTGATTTACAGTTATCTAAATATACAGGTATCTTCAAAGATGAGAAGTAATACAACAAATTATGTAATGTTTTTAAAATGGATTTATAATATGGAGGAAATATTATATTAATTCATGGGTCCAGCCTGGCGTGAAGCAACTCAGGGAAAGTCACACTGAACAGGAATTCACGAAATTTATAATTGAAGCAAATATTATATGTATGTATTGCGTATATATATATATATATATATATATATATATATATATATATATATATACTGTCAATACTTCAGTTACGCTATTTATATTTTTACGGGATTTTCACCTAGTAATACTATAAGAGGTGAAAGATGCATATAGGGGTAATAATCTCTGGAACTATTGAACCGATTCTAAAAATTATTTTACTAATAGAAGCTATCCTTTAGTAATATAAGTTATGCTTTATTTAGATAAAAATAATCTTTCCGTTCTAAATATCAATAGTTGTAAATGAAGTTGGAAGAAAAAGTAGTACTTTGCTGATTTATCAGCATTCTCTAACCAAACGGGTAGAAGATACGTGAAAATAATTTGCTAAAAAATATTAGTAAAAAAAAGAAGCCTTAAAAAAAGTCAGCTGCACAGTGTACCTTTCTTTTATATTTTAGCAAAAATAAGGTTTCCTATGTAAAAAATAAATTGATAATTATAAGGGGACATTTATATGTAGATATGATGAAAATTATGCTAAACCAACTGCATTGCTGAAAGTTTAATTGGCATTACAAGTTCGTAATAAGTGTCGAATTCCGGGTACCCTTTTGTGGAAATTCCTTGTTATAGATTAAGGTTGCTCTTTACTGTAGTTTTATAAAAAGATTTGGAGAACTGTATGTGATTATAATATACAAAAAAAAATCAGTTAGCAGAATGGAAGGATAAATATTGCCAAAGAAAGCACTCTCATAGTCATAATTTATCTGAAATTCAATTAGGCACTAAAAGGGCTTTCAAAGGTTACGTGACTTCCGTAATTATACAGTCGCATATCCAAAGCGGCGAGTATGAAGTGAAATTTGCTTATGTGTAGGACAGTACAACTCGCTTATAACAGATTTAACGCGAACCCATTTTAAACAAGGAAATCGGATATACTTTGGTTGTTACAATGTTAAATCTATGGAAGCATCACTTGCTTTTTAAACACATTGTATGCGGGTACATTTCGCAGCGGAATTGTACCGGGAGCGGGCGTTTTGCTCGTAAATTTAGTTATTCAGTTAAATATCTAGATTAAAAATTATTTAATTTTTTAACCAAGTTTTCGAATTTTATATTGAAATATATAAACAAATATATAAATAGAAATATATGAATAACAGCCATAAGATTTTTGTAAACAAAAAAAAATATTTTTAGAGGATAAATTTATAATTGTAACGTAATATGTAAAATCAAATAGAAATAGTAGTATATAGTTTTAATACTTTCCCGTTCTGTGCTTCCTCTTCGACTGATGTAAAAACTAGTTTTTATTTGTGTAAATTTTTTCAGAATCTATATAGTAGACAAGAACATTCAGCTTTGTTTTCCTGTCTATACCGTTATTTTTGTACCCAAAAAAAAATCATGTTGTTACACTAACCCGTACTAGTACGTGTCCCACATACAATGTGTTAACAAACTAACCCCAGCTATAGCTAACAATACTTTTGCTAAAACATTATATCACAATGCATTACCAATCATTTTTGTAAGGCTGGATCCGCAAGGACATTTCTCTAGAGAGTCAAATTATTGAAGAAGTAGAAGATGTGGAAAATTTAGAATTGAAAAAGTTTATAATTATATATCCGTTGCCGACAATGATAGCCGTTATCACCTTCAAGATATCTACCACTTAGGATATTGTAGTTGGCAACCAAACTAAAGGAAAAATATAATCAAAGCAACGAGGATAACAATGTTGTGAAGAATTTTAAGCTGATTCTTTCCCTTCCACAATATACTCAATGGCTTTGAGCGTGTGCAGAAAATCTTCAATTATTTTTCGAAGCCAGATTTGCAATTGACGATGTTTTTTGGGCCACAACTCTTTTCCAAAAAACAATAACAGACATGCCAACTACTCCGGTTTTTCCGGAGTTGCTCCGTAGAAATGAGAAAATGTGATTACTCCGGAAACTTCTCAGATTGCTCCGGAAAATAACAAAACTTTTAAACAGCTGAAATATTACAATTCAGCAACTAAGTACAAAGTTTTTCAAAAATAATGCTGAATATTATACTTTTCCCACATTAATGTTGCATTTTTAGTACTGTGCGAAAAAAAAAACAAACTCAGTTTAGGTCAAATTTGATTAGACAAACTTTAGAATCCCTGATGATAGAAAAATGGAAATATTCCAATCAGCGTCAATGTTACCATAAGAAACACTGTTCTGAAAAAGCTAAAAAGTTTAATTGTTACAGCTAAAAAAGCTACTCATAAGTTTTTAAATGCATAAATTTTAATTTACCTTTTACAATTTAATATTGCATAAATATTTTAATTTTAATTTAGAAACCAATAAGATATGTACTTATGTATAATCTGTAATTAGCATTTTAAAATTTCAAACGACGCTGTTGATCCGACCACAAGTGCCTGAATGTTGGCATGTCTGCAATAACACAAGATAGAGACATGAAGTCAATTTAAACCAAATTAACCAATTTCTATTGTATGGTACAGAAATAAAAAAAATAAATACATTATATGTCATATAATAAGTATATAAATTTTTATGATTTTGTCACAAACCCGTTTTTTTACAAGCACATAACAAGCAAATATTGTGGTGTCTTCATGCTCGTTATATAAGAGTTCGACTGTATTAGGCATAGGAGAGCACAATAAGGAAACTAATTAATGATAAACCTTAAGTTTATGACTAAAAATTCTTTTGGGCATACAGATTTATCAAGTGATAACGAAAAATTAATCACTTACTTAACTTGATTAACTTGTATTGCTTTTTTCTCGAAAAATCAATGAATACAATAAACTTCTGGTAGTAGTGCACAGTTCTTAGGCAGTGTATTTCAAGAGATGCTCAGAAAGTTATTTCATTAGAAAATAATTTAGTTTATAGTTTGTGATGGCTGGTCAATCTTCCATAAAACTTTGATAAACTTGCGTGATATTGTTTGTATTGCATAATTTTCAAAAATGCGCAACATAACTAATAGCATAATTTATTAATTTTAGGAGTGGCATATATGATGAACCTTCTTGTTCTAACTACAATTTGAATCATGGCATTTTGGTTGTTGGCTACGGAACAGAGAATGGTAAAGACTACTGGCTTGTCAAGAACAGGTAAAGTGCTATTTTTTCATATATATTTATACATACTTACACACACACACACACATATATATATATATATGTGTGTGTCATAAAATTCTAAAACACATTTTTCTTAAATATCGCGGTGAACGCTCATTTCCTGGCACCTTTGAATTTAGAATCGCAGCCCCGTTGGATTCTTTTTTCCGGCGCATTGTGACGTACTATAACTTCTAGAATAAACTAGAAGTAATTAAAGTGATGTGGTTGGTTACTAGAATGACATCATTCCTGGAGCCACGCACCTTCCAGTAGTCAATGAAAAGGCATAGCATACAGATTTCGAGGTTTTTCCTTTGAGAGCACGATGTAATATATCATCAAATATTTTTTGTATTGTGTTCTTTTTCCATACGGGGATTTGTGTGTTATCTGGTGTTCTAAATGAAAGATGTTTTTGAAGTCTGCATTAATATACTCGGCTACTACAATTAATAGTAATAATTACATAGTGATGAACTACAGTATTTTGAATTACGTGGACGTTATATTAAGTTATTTCATATATATATATGTATATATATATTATACTATGTTAACCTAATTTTGAGTATCTTCGGCAATTAAGAAATTACAATGAGGCCAATTGTTTTTATAATTCTTTAAGAGATGTGTGAATCGATATATTTGTTGATGTTGTGAAAATGTTAAGATTGTTTTGTTTTGTGATTTATATTACATATAATTCACTGTCACTTTATAATCAAATTATTTTTTTCTGTTTATCAAACTACAATAACTTTTACCTCTTCATTTATGTTTTAAAATTAAAGATCGTACAATGTTAACTAACATTTTAAAAGTTGTTCATGTTTTAGTGGTGATAGCTTGCGAAATCTTTTTCAAATACGTTAGTTTTATAGTCTGAAAGTAATACTTCAATTCATGTTTTAAGTTAAGATAATACTAAATTGATTCTGCATTGCTGTCTCAATAATCATTATCACAAAATAAATCGCACAAAAATTATACGAAATCATCTGATCAAACGAGAGGTAGCAACAGTTATGAGGATTCTGCGACCTTGTTTCTTTGGTGACCTCTCTACGAATATACTAGAAACTAAATAAAAAACGAGTACTTACTGTCGCGAGCTCTAGATTGATTCGGTTTTAGTTTTTCGTGATTGGCAACGCAGAGAAAAATGAAAAAAAAATGGAGTGTAAGTTGTTGCCGATATCGAATGTATTATTTTTGAATACTAAAAAGCTCTCCCAAAGATTATTATTTAAAGAATAAAACATTTGTGGTTCCGGGACCTTTTGATTGAAATTGAATTACTGTTTTGAGGAGTTAAAAATAGTTTGATTTTGATTGAATAAATAATAGATTTTCATTGAGTAGATAATTGATTTTAATTTGATTCGAAAGATATAGAAATGGGGAAAAATGGAGCGTAGGTTGTTGCCGATGTCGAATGTATTATTTTTGAATACTAAATCTCTCCCAAAGATTATTATTTAAAGAATAGAACATTTGTGGTGCCGAAACCCGGGACCTTTTGATTGAAATTGAATTATTGATTTGAGGAGTTAAAAATAGTTTGATTTTGATTGAATAAATAATTGATTTTGATTTGATTCGAAAGATATAGAGATGGAAAAAAATGGAGCGTAGGTTGTTACCGATTGAGAATGAATTCTTTTTGAATACTGAAAAGCTCTCCCAAAGATTATTATTTAAAGAATAGAACATTTGTGGTGCCGAAACCCGAAACCTTTTGATTGAAATTGAATTATTTGAATAGTTAAAAAATAGTTTGATTTTGAGTGAATAAATAATTGATTTTGATTTGATTCGAAAGATATAGAGATAGGAAAATAATGGAGCGTAGGTTGTTGCCTATATCGAATGTATTATTTTTGAATACTAAAAAAAGCTCTCCCAAAGACTATTAGATTTTAACAAATATAGCTGTTATTTTCCTGTTCTATAGTTAAAGGACATATAAAAGTAAAATTTTCTATTTAATACTCTTAGTATTATAAAATTTGGGGCACAATAAGTTTTTCCCTCTATTGGTTTACCGTATTTGCTTTCTCGATTAAAGCAATATCAGGTCATCTTTTTTAATTTAAGTTCAACTTTGTTAAAATAGATAATTTTGTTATTTACAAACAATGTCTATTAATTGCATTTCATAAATTCATTCAATGTTAAATTTTAGTCAAAGGAGTATTTCATTTTAAATTCTTTTGTTGCATTATGCTATAAAAAAAAATTTTGATTGAATAATAAAATATTTTATTTACAAAAGATCTAGAAGCGTAGTGGCTCGATGCCAACGATGAGAATGAATTTTTTATTTTTAAAAATATAATAGCTCGTAAATAGCATTTAATTGACTGAAAAAGGAAAAAAAATTTTATTTGATTTAAATAATTAAATGAAATAAGCAAAGATAAATTTCAATTAAAAATATTTAAGTCTAGTAAATATTCATTTAACATATCTGAAATTTATGTTTAAAAACGATTAAAGGAAAAATTTATTTAAAAAATATTATTTTTAAGAAATTTGTTTAGATTTTAATTTAAAAATACTATAAAGATTTTAGATTGGGGAAAATAAATAGTCTTAAGATATTTTCAAAGTGATAACGTTCATATAACTATAAATTAATTTTTTTGATTTAGAAAGGAAAAAAATTACGTAAAGATTTTTCAAATTAAAAATGATTAATTTTTTAGGTATGGAAAATAAATAGTATTAAGATTTTTTCAAAGTGATTATAAATAAAAAACAATTTTTCCTGAAATATTAGAAAATGATAAAATAAAAAAAATGTTATATAGCGTATACAACATTTAAAAATGCTATACAGATTTGTAGGTATGGCGAAAAATAAAGTCTTGAAGATATTTTTCAAAGTGTCATAACGTTCATCCAACTAACTATAAATACTAATTTTTCCTTGAAATGTTTAGAACAGGAAATCAAAATAAAACGTAAATGGTATATAACTTATACTACATTTAAAAATACTATAAAGATTTGTAGATATGGGGAAAAATAAATAGTCTTGAAGATATTTTTCAAAGTGTCATAACGTTCATCCAACTAACTATAAATACTAATTTTTCCTTGAAATGTTTAGAACAGGAAATCAAAATAAAACGTAAATGGTATATAACTTATACTACATTTAAAAATGCTATTAAGATTTGTAGGTATGGAAAAAATAAATAGTATTGAAGATATTTTTCAAAGTGTCATAACGTTCATCCAACTAACTATAAATACTAATTTTTCATTGAAATATTTAGAACAGGAAATCAAAATAAAACGTAAATGTTATATAGCTTATACTACATTTAAAAATGCTATACAGATTTCAGGTATGGGGAAAAATAAATAGTATTGAAGATATTTTTCAAAGTGTCATAACGTTCATCAAACTAACTATAAATACTAATTTTTCCTTGAAATATTTAGAACATGAAATCAAAATAAAACATAAAAGTTATATAGCGTATACTACATTTAAAAATGCTATACAGATTTGTAGGTATGGCGAAAAATAAAGTCTTGAAGATATTTTTCAAAGTGTCATAACGTTCATCAAACTAACTATAAATACTAATTTTTCCTTGAAATATTTAGAACAGGAAATCAAAATTAAACGTAAATGTTATATAGCATTACTACATTTAAACATGCTGTACAGATTTCAGGTATGGGGAAAAATAAATAGTCTTGAAGATATTTTTCAAAGTGTCATAACGTTCATCAAACTATATATAAATACTAATTTTTCCTTGAAATACTTAGAACAGGAAATCAAAATTAAACGTAAATGTTATATAGCTTATACCACATTTAAAAATGCTATACAGATTTCAGGTATGGGGAAAAATAAATAGTCTTGAAGATATTTTTCAAAGTGTCATAACGTTCATCAAACTAACTATAAATACTAATTTTTCCTTGAAATACTTATAACAGGAAATCAAAATAAAACGTAAATGTTATATAGCTTATACTACATTTAAAAATGCTATACAGATTTCAGGTATGGGGAAAAGTAAATAGTCTTGAAGATATTTTTCAGTGTCATAACGTTCATCAAACTAACTATAAATACTAATTTTTCATTGAAATATTTAGAACATGAAATCAAAATAAAATGTAAAAGTTATATAGCGTATACTATATTTAAAAATGCTATACAGATTTGTAGGTAGGGAGAAAAATAAAGTCTTGAAGATATTTTTCAAAGTGTCATAACGTTCATCAAACTAACTATAAATACTAATTTTTCCTTAAAATATTTAGAACAGCAAATCAAAATAAAACGTACTCTAATATTGAAATACTAGTAACATTGGTTAGCTCCTTCATAAGAATTGCAAATGTCTTAATTTTCTGAAGCAATTACTTGTTTTTAATTTTTTGAAGCCCTTTTATCTTTATTTCACGATAATTTTACTTAATGTAATAGATTTTAAATGTCTGTTAGTTCAAGTAATTATTTGAGAAACACATAGCAGTAAAATGAATAAATAATAGCATTCAGAATAACATTGGTGTGTTAACATAGTATTCTTAACTAATTTTCACAGTCATAATTTCTTATTTTGAGTATAACTAGTTAAAGTATCAAACTAGATAGAGTATCAACTAATGTCAAGATCTCTATATTTTTATAACTAATGTATAATGTAAAATTAACATCAAGGACTTTTGTCACAGGAGTCTAATACATATATATTTTTTATTATTTTATTTAAAAGATGGCTTTTGAATTTAATATTAGCGTAATATATTGAAATACTTCTTACTGAAATATAATTTAAATTTTACAAACGCAGGTCTATGTAGTTAGTTTATTACTCTCTTTAAAACATTATTTAACTATCTGAATATATTATAGCAACTTAAAATTCTTCCAGCATCTACCATTATATTTAAAACACTTAATTATAGTGTTTCATAACATCTTATATATGCTAAAATTAATAGTGGTATAACAAAAGAGGGTTCATTAAGTCAAACAAGTGTTTGTTAATTACAGACATTCTGAAAAATTGCTAGAAGGTAGACTTTTCAGTGGGTTTTAAAAAGGAAGCATAGTTGGTTAAATTTCAGAGTAAATAGTATAAAAAATGCATGAAATGTGATGAATTTTATTAAAATCGCAATCTGTTTAATCATGTTTCATTCTATGTTCCATTATTTATTTCATAATTAAGATTTAACAAGTTAATAATCGTTGTTTAAAAGAACATTGGTTATATTGGTTAGTAGTATAAAAATACCTTAAACAGCCACAGAATCTCCTATAATTAATTTAATCCCATTTTCATTTCGTATTTCATCTCACACTAATAAATTAAATTAGACCAAATATTGGTTTATAGAAGGTATCCCAACTGACAACTGTCATTCAAACGTGAAACATATTATTTGCTTCAAAACTGTTTATATATTTAATATATTTAATCTAATCCAGTTGTTCAACTTTAAACAAAGAGAAGCAAAACTGTATTACTGAATAAAAATTGACATAATACTGTTTTTGTTAATCTAAAAAAATAGGATTATCGTAAGGTTTAGTAGTTATTTCTTTCTGTTTAACAGTTTTATGATTATAGAAATTATTTATTAAATGACATAATATTGCTTTTGTTAAGCTAGAAAAATAAAACTCTCGTAAATTTTAGCAATTGTTTATTTATTTATTTTTTGCTTTATCGTGTTCTGATTATTGAAATTATTTATTAAAATAACATAATATTGCTTTTGTTAAGCTAGAAAAATAAAATTCTCGTAAATTTTAGGAGTTATTCATTTATTTAATTTTTGTATTATCGTGTTCTGATTATTGAAATTATTTATTAAAATGACATAATATTGCTTTTGTTAAGCTAGAAAAATAAAATTCTCGTAAATTTTAGCAGTTATTTAATTATTTATTTTTTGTATAATCGTGTTCTGATTATTGAAATTATTTATTAAAATGACATAATATTGCTTCTGTTAAGCTAGAAAAATAAGACTCTCGTAAATTTTAGCAGTTATTTATTTATTTTTTGTACTATCGTGTTCTGATTATTGAAATTATTTATTAAATGACATAATACTACTTTGTTAATCTAGAAAGATAAAATTCTCGTAAATTTTAGCATTTTTTTATTTATTGTATTATCGTGTTCTGATTATTAAAATTATTTATTAAATGACATAACTCTGCTTTTGTTAAGCTAGAAAAATAAAATTCTCGTAAATTTTAGCAGTTATTTTTTCTGTATTATCGTGTTCTGATTATTGAAATTATTTATTAAAATGACATAATATTACTTTTGTTGAACTAGAACAATAAGATTTTCGTAAATTTAAGCATTTAATTTTTGCTATACTATTGTTTTCTAATTACTGAAGGATTTACTAAAATAATTTATCAAAATATGTACAATTTTTGTTGTAAGTCTCTTTCTTTTTTTTTAATTGTTTATTCATAGAATATTTAATGGATGTTGTAACTAAAAATAATTAAAATTGTGAAGTGCGTATAGAATGTTTCAGTTGGATTAATTTGTATATTTTTACAGCTGGGGTCCAACCTGGGGACTCGATGGATACATCAAGATGGCCAGAAATAAGAACAACCAGTGTGGTATTGCTACCATGGCCAGCTACCCCCTTGTTTGACAAGACTCAAACGAGATTTGACTTCACAGCATGTTATAAATAATCATAATCAACCGTAATGCATTTTATAAATATTCATTTGCGATGGGTATCATTGTGCTGTCATGATTTATTTATGCTGATTTCATCACCATCTTTGTAACCATTTGCACGTTTTTAAATAAAAGCATTTTAATACGGTTTTAAGTAAATTTCAGCCTTTTTTTGTGTTTATGTAGAGCAGTGGTTTTTAACCTTTTTTTAATAATTAAGATACACAATCTTATATTTTTTTTAAACAAATTTTATATGTAGTGAACTCTTAATTATACGATTCTGAAGGTACCGAAGAAAAATAATCGTATAACTGAGTGAGACGCATAAATGAAAGATCGCTCATTTTATGAAGCTATATTTCTTACCATCTTTGTAACCATTTGCACGTTTTTAAATAAAAGCATTTCAATACGGTTTTAAGCAAATTTCAGCCTTTCTTTTGTGTTTATGCAGTGCGGTAGTTTATAACTTCTTTCATAATTACGATACACAATTTTACATTTTTTAAAACAAATTCTATATATGTAGTGAACTCTTAATTATACGATTCTGAAGGTACCGAAGAATAAAAAATCGTATAACTGAGTGAGACGCATAAATGAAAGATCGTTCATTTTATGAAGCTATATTTCTTACCATCTTTGTAACCATTTGCACGCTTTTAAATAAAAGCATTTCAATACGGTTTTAAGCAAATTTCAGCCTTTCTTTTGTGTTTATGCAGAGCGGTAGTTTATAACTTCTTTCATAATTACGATACACAATTTTACATTTTTTAAAACAAATTCTATATATATAGTGAACTCTTATTTTTATACGACTCTCAAGGGATCGAAGAAAAAATAATCGTGTAACGGAGAGACACGCATAAATGAAAGATCGCTCATTTTATGAAGCTATATTTCTTACCGTCTTTGTAATCATTTACACGTTTTTAAATAAAAGCATTTTAATACGGTTTTAAGTAAATTTCAACCTTTTTTTTGTGTGTGTGTTTGTAGAGAAGTGGTTTTTAACTTCTTTCAAAATTACAGTACACAATTTTACAAAATTATTATTATTATTATTTAACAAATTATGTATGTAGTGAACTCTTATTTATACGACTCACAAGGGACCGAAGAAAAATAAATCGTATAACTGAGAGAGAGGCATAAAAGAAAGATAGCTCATTTTTTGAAACTATATTTCTTGAATCTTGTCAAACCATTTTTAAAATCATAAAGCACACTTTTGCAATTTTTTTATTTCAAATTACGTAGATAATGAGATCCAAATTATATGACTTTCAAGGTCACAAATAAAAGTCGTATAACTAAGAGAGACGTACAAATGAAAAATCAACCATTTAAAAAATTATTAACCTTTGATCACGTTAAGCCATTTTCAAAATCTCGGAACATCCATATGTATTGCAAGTTATGTATAAACTGAGTTCTCATTTAAACGATTCTCAAGGGACCAAACATAAATGAGATCACTTATTTTTAAAATATATATTTCTTGAATATCTTTAAACATTTTTCAAAACCATGAAACACAATTTTACATTTTAAATATATATATATATATATATATATATATATATATATATAATGAGACTGACTTCTCGATGGGGGGTTGCAGTCATGGCCATAAAAATGATACCGTTTCAGCTAAAGACCTTTATTAAGATAACATTGAAGGACGGGTTCCCACTTCATCATAGGGACAAACTGAAGGGTCAGCTAGCATGAAGTTCTATGTACAAGACACGTAACACCTGGGTCAACATCTGTGGGAAAATATCTCTAGAAAAATCTGTCTCCGCTAGCGTTTATCTCCTTTTTATTTAGAAATTTCCTAAATTGTCCGCTAGGGCCATGTAGGTTCATAATTGGCCAGGCCCCTTCTCTGAGAGCGTAACCTGTAGCCCCAGTGGTCAATTTAGGTTAGGGGTTTAAAAGGGGAATGGAAAATGAAATTTTTACCCTTGATTTAAGTTTTGAAAACCCCTGAGAATTTTCCTTACATATATATATATATATATATATATATATATATATATATATATATATATATATATATATATGACATTTCGTGATCCAGAGTTAAGGCGAATGGAAAACAGTTCTTAAACCAAAACCTGCGCCATTTTCATTGTTCGTGGCAGAGACACGCGTAGAATGTTCACAGTTACATGTCCACACGCTGATTGAAGCTTATCTGTTTGCAAGTTCATCAAATAGCTCAAAAATGCTTCCGGATGATCCCAAAAGCTTACGCGAGCGTCGGTTTTTTTCATTTATTTTATTATTATAAAAGAGTTCCCTTTTTAAAATCGTTTTTAACTCACGTAATTTCCATCTACCCCCCTTTTCGACCTGCCATATATATATATATATAGAGAGAGAGAGAGAAAGAGAGAGAGAGAGTCAGTTATAATATATGGGAACTTTTATAGGACTAAAGGACCGAAGAAAAAAGTATAGCTGAGAGAGACGTCCAAGTAGCGAGTGATCCTCCATTTTAAGAAACTTTTCTTGAATTAAATTAAATTTTTTTCAAAATTAGGAGACAAAATTTTGCAATTTAAAAAAAATTAAATAAACACACACACACATGTATATATATTTATATATATGTAATCCAGGAATGATACAACTGCTGAACACATTTTAAATTATAACCCTTATTATTTTTATTTGCCCGGGCTACTGGACAAGGAGAAGCCTCAGCAACTAGATTATTTAAGTAAGTTGCTGTCGAGATATATTGGTAAAAAGAAGAGAACAGTTCGTGGCGAAGCTTACTTTATTCATTACCTGCTAAAACATACCAGTCAACGACAGACAAGCGAATAAGACGAAAAAACACGTTGCTCGAACAGAGGTGTACCCAAGAGCGAAGACAGAATTTTCCCAATGTACAAGAAACATAGCGAATTTAATAGTTTTAGGTCAAGAGAAAAGCTGAACTATTTGCCGACGACAGCTGGAAAACATGTTGAATGGACAGAAAATTTACATCTATTGCACAGAAAGCTTTGGGAAATGTATTGGAATAATTTTAAATCGGGGGCACTCCTTTGATTAAGACATTTTGAGGCTGGGAAAATAGATTTTAAGAAATTTGAATGAGAGAGAGAGGAGGTTTTTAATGAAATATTTATTTGAAATAATTTTGATATTTTACATGTATGTATGTATACACTCAATAATATGTAGAGTGAGTTCTCACTTAAAGTACACTACTGCAGTACTGTAAGTTACAGCAGTTCTATATGCCATAAGAAATCATATGTTAAGCTAGCACAGATTTTTTTTTAAATAAATTTGAAGCTTTGAACATTAAACTCTATCATTAAAGAGGTCATGCTTTTTTTTTTACAAACATATTTATGCATGTCATTAATAAATATAAAAACAGATCTTCCTTTTTCACTTCCTGCCTTTTATTTATTGAACACGAATATCTCGCATTATTAGTCCATTCATTATCAGTGATAGATAAGAGACAAGAAACGATGATCTATAATTGCAGGAGCTTTAAATCTTTGAATCATATTTCTTTTAACTAAATTATTGCCTCTTTAATTCCAAAAATCGTAAAATAAGTGAAGATTATAACTTAAAAACGTATAAAAGATTGATATTTTGCTATTTGCCACAGGGCTACGGTGGAATAGAAAAATGAGATACATAATTGAAAGAGTTGTATAAGTGAGAGATCAGTAAGATCAATGTATGTGTTTGCTAAGTAAAGCTGAATAAAGAATAAATGAAACAGTTGTTTATGTCTTCATTCTTCATTATCATAATTGTTAGTCAATTTTCAGCTGGTTTTTGTAAGTAACATATTACCAAAATTATTAGGTTCCTTTTCTTGACATATGGGAATGAAAAACATCTATTTGGACCATATATTTAAGGTATGCAATTTCTATACTTTATAAGCTGATTGATAGCCTGTCGCCAAAGGGGGTTTATAGTTGCAAATGCCATGGTGGCCGGGTATATATCCACATCCACCACCGAACTATTTTTAGAACATTATTCCTGCTACCTATACATACTATAGGATTTTTTGTACATACTACAGGATATTGCAAGAATTTCAAGATCGGGCATCAATAGATTCAATTTCAAATCAGCTTAGTTTTACTGTTTTTCAAGCATATATTTCGCTATTTCTTAATTTTATACATTTTCCATAATTATTACAGCACTTTTTTACGTCATTACAAACGTTTTACATAATTTTATTATTAACTTTTAAACTTTTCAATTTTAAGTTTCAATTCTTAATTATTTATATTATAGGCAGATTTAATTTTAATACATGGCCCAATTTTTCCATCTTAATAGTTTACATTACAAGTATCCACATAAGCATTAGTATTTATATAAATAATAAGTATTATAAGCATATTTCATTCTTATTACTTTACATTATAATATTTACTTTATTCTTATTATTTTACATTACATATTTTAATGCATATTCTATACGATATCGTTTACATCAATTATTCATACGGTATGTACAAACTGTATTTTATAAATAATTTACTTTATATACACAACTATTAATACATAGGTTTTTCTTCCCATTTCCTTGATGGCTGAATGGTAGGACACTGCTCCTCGATCGAGTCAAATTGGAACGTCTTATGCCAGCATGGACTTTCGTAACCATTCGGAATCGGCTATAAGCAGTAGGTTCTGTTTTCAATGCACTTAGTGTAGCAAAACTGTAGCCCGTAGCACAACAAATCAAACCATTTCCTTGATGAATACTGGAAAGCATGAGAAAAGCCGAGCAATGACAGCTGATGGTAACCAGTTTTATAGTAAAATTTGTTCCCTGAATTTGTATAATCATGCAGTGATTTTCAACTCAGTTATAAGTCGAATCATTTATTTAACATGTATTGGAAAATGTGCTGCATAATAACTGCAGTTAAAAAGCAAGCATCACAAATTAGCTGGTGCTGCCATCTAGACGTTAAATTAGCAGTTATTCAACCGTACTGTGACATATACATTAAATGCTCGAAAATCGAGTGAACAGGTAAAAAATAAATTTTTTTGCAACTAGCAGAAATACTCTTTTGCTCTTCTAGGCTTGTAATTTGATAATAATTACAAATCAATAGAAGCAGCTGTGTTTTCAGAAATTAAAACTTTGGGAAAAATCGTAATTATTACAAAATTTTACAATGATTTATTTATTTGCATATGCAAAGATATGTTTTTTTTAATATGAAAAAATGATATAACAAGTAAATTCTTAAATAAAAGATATAGTGGAGAATTTAAAGTTAAATTTTTAAATGTACTACGATACTAGACTCCGGGGATGCATTATAGACGCCGGTCCCGTCCTTTTTTTTTTTTTTTTTTTTTTTTTTGCGACCAACAGAAAAACGCGTGTTTTGAAAAATTGCCAAGTAGAAAAACATGACAGCTGTCACATGGCATATTCGAAACACAACATTAATGAAACTAAACTTAAAAAACAAAACAAAACAGATTAACAATTTAAAGAATTTTAAAATTAGCATAACAATTGCTAATTTTATTTATTTTACGTTATTTAAAAAATAAATGACAGATTACTAATATTTATTATCAACAGAATAAACACAATATATAGCATTTTTATAAGTACTAATATTATAAAAAATCTAACATGTGAGGGGGGAGGGGTTCCCCCTCCACCCCCCTTGTAATGAAAGAAATGCAAAATAAATTTAAAAACAGATAAACATTGGAAATGGTAGCGCCACAAAGAGTCTTTAACACTCCTACCTCCCTTAAAAAACTTTGAAATTATTCTTTTTTGCAAAAAAAAAAAAAAAAAAAAAAAAAAGAAAAATCTCAGATTCGGAATACCGTTGTTCCCTTACACTTGGGAATTTAGAATGAAATGCAAAACCTACCTCACACCTAAGAATATCCTGATATTTTTTAAAAATTTCAAAAATAAGAACCGAAATAACTTCAACCGTCATAACTAAATTAACTAAATCCCAGATTATAAGAACAAAGCAAAAATGTTCCAAACCGAAACATCTTGTTTGATTTAGAATATCCTGATACTTTTTAACAATTTAAAAAAAAGTAAGAACCGAAATAACTTTACTCGTCATAACTAAGCTAACTAAATCCCAGAAAATAGGAGCAAAGCGAAAAATATTCCAAATCAAAACATCTTGTTTGATTTAGAATATCCTGATACTTTTAAACAATTTCAAAAATAGTGATAACCGAAATAACTACACCACCCATAACTAAATTACTAAATTCCAGAAAATAATTAGAATAAAAAAATTACTTACTAAATCCCAGAAAATGACAAGAAAAAAAAAATACAACCCGATTTAGGCGACTGTAAAAAAAAAAAAAAAAAAAAAAAAAAAAAAAAGGCTAAGATGCAAATTTCTCGAATAGTGCCAGGTACTAACGTCAAAAATCACGTGCACCAATGGGGTGCAAGAACACATTAGTTCTGCCATACCCCACTTCAAAGTCAGGGTAAACGCACCAACCCACTTATCGCCCCGTAAAATCGCCAAAAAATCGCCAAATTTGGCGACAAAAAAACACGGCATGTATAATGCATCTGTAACGAATCCGGTACCAGACTGCGATACTAGACTGCCCCGGTAAAGAACAGCTGGATACTTTCTTCTATTGACTTCGCAACAATTAGTTTTTGCAGGGCAGAGTTGTTACCCCTAACACCCAATCTGGAGAGTCATTCTGAATATTTATTAAACTCTTGTAGACAGGGGTACCCAACTATACCTTCTATGTCTATTTTGCGACATGCCTTCTACTAGAATTATATCGAGATATTTGAAATTTGACATATGTGACATTGAAGAGTACCATCTACTGATAGTTTGTAGTGTCAAAAAAATCGAAAATCGAAAAAAAGCCCCAATAATTTTATGTTATTAAAAAATTTTTTAATAAAAATTTCTTTAATAATTTTTATGTTTTTAAACATTTTATGATAGATAGTTTCACTACGAATCCACTGAGCAGCGGTAGCTTAGTTGGTTGCAAGTTTGGATTCCGAGCCGGTCTAAGATCCGCCGTATTCGTTAAAGATGACTGGGGCACGTTAAATATATTTGTGGTCACAATGTCCTGCAAGTTCTCAATGCTTCTGGGGGTGGCAGGCTAACCCTATGGGTCTTCTTCTTGGTCCCTGATTCAAAATTACGAGGACCCACTTGAGCAAAATCGTTTTTTCACCTTAATAGTGCTCTTTAAATCGAAAACTGTTTTGCCTTAATACGAGTAGCCTCCGGATTATTCGTGCTTCGTTTGACCAAGTAGCATAAGCTATAACAACAACGAAACCACCATTTAAAGGGTTAAATTTCATATAACGTATGTAAACTTTATACAAATGAATATGTAAGTATCTTACATATTCATAACATACGATCTAAGTTATACAGGTCGATAAATCACCCACTAAAATATTAATAATTCCACAGAGTAAAACGAGAACTTGTGACGTCATGCATTTATATAAGGATCTCGTAGTTACATAACAGTACAGTGTCAAGTAATTTCCTAGCACGTGTACTTAGTGTGCCTGACAACAGTCTAAGATAATAATGCATTTGTAATCATATTAACACTTGGTAGAGCGTATAGATTATTTACAAAATGAATCTGGTCTTTTCAATCATCCGGTGTTAATGTCAGTGAACTTTTCAGAGAGCAACAAACGAGTAAAGTTGAATTTCCTTTTCCTTTCCTATTATATTTCGTGGAAGATACAACAATCTATCAATATATTATGCTGACACCTACCTACTTCACTGGTTGTAATGTTTATTAAAGCCAGTAATCTGGCTACAGTATTATAAGTAACTTTCACTTACTTTGCTCTTTAAACTTGTCTTTGCGGAAAGAAGAATCTTTAAAAGCAAAACTTGAGGAAAGACAATGTTTCAGATTAACGTTAATCTGGGAAGTGCTTTTGAAAGCAATTAATTCTTTAATTATAATACTAGGAAAAGTTAAATGTGCATAGAAATAGGTCATCAGTGTCTGGAAAATAATAGGAAGCTTATATACAGTCAGTTATAGTAAAACTCGTACACTAGTCATTTGTTTTTGTTCAATTTGAGATTTTAAAAAAGAAAAACACAAAGATTTGACAATCATTTGCTTAAATAACAAATAAAACTCTAATAAATGTTTTTACTCAAAAAACTTTAGGCTTTACACAATATTTAAGAAATGTAGTTGGTATTTAGATGGATGTGAGAAAAAAATAGGACCAAGGAAAAATTATAAATTTTAGAAAATTTAAATGCGTAAAACTTTTAGTTTAGTACTTTATTGTGCAATCTATATGTTTCCTCACGTCTTTCAGGTGTATTGGTATAGATTGAATAAAAATTTCATAATAACATTAACCGATTTTATACCAAGATAGCATTATCAGAAGCAGGGAGTTGCTCCACCATTTTCATCAGTATATGGAGACTCCATATTGATACTTAAATCGTTTTATTTGCTTCACCAGATTGTTCTTCATCAAAAATAGTACTGTAAATAAAGAGTCAAAATCAGCAAAAGGGTAAGTCTTTGTTCGTTTGTATCTGGTGTCTTATTCTTTATGTTATCTCAACAGGCCTGGTAAAATTATTGGTACGTAATAACTACTCATCTAATAGAGCCTTTAAGTAGTTTATTTAAAATACAATAATTTCTTATCCCCATTTCTAACCGATGCCATAATGAATTTTAATTTTTAAATAAGGTTTTTTTCCAAATGAGAGTTGAGTAGGTAGGGCGCTGTTCTTCGGAACCAGAGTTCATGGGTTCTAATCCTACTACTGTCATGGATGTTCGTAGTCTTAATAAGTTGATTTTAAGATGTAGGTTCTGGTCTCATTACCCCTCACGTGGCAAAAAAAAAAAAAGAGATAGCCGTAGTTTCCCAAAGCAAAGCAAAGGACACCAAACAAAATATTGTGATTTAAGTCTGGTATTAATAGTTTTCGGGTAATTGTATAGTGGGTACAAGAGGGAATTGACAGAAGAATGTAAAGGGCTATCTTCCTGATAGTGAATGAAAACTGGTTAGAATTACAAAATTTTGTGCATTAGGTTTTATATTAATTTTTGAATGGTTGATATACTGATACTTCGTTTATTCTATAAACACTAACGGAACAACAGATGTTGGAGCTGTACATCCCAAACAATCAAAAGTTATTCTACATATTTAACAGTTCGACTTATTTGTTGAATTTAACTTGTTATTTGGATTTCACCACATTTTTATACTATATAATAATAGCTTAAGTTATCTCTCCGTCTGCCCTCGAATTTATGAAGCGATTATACCTGGAATGGATAAGGGTATTCATATTGGATTCTTGATGAGTTAGGGTTAGCAACGTTCGAAATCCACCCCTTTCCCCCTTTCCTAGCATTTAATGCCATTATTTCAAGCCCTATTTTTCCCAGTTAGAGGAGGGATTAAATTTATCAATTTATCACATAATAAATAGGTAAAAATAAATCTAGCATTATGACTTCTTTCCTTTCACCATCTCACTCAATCATTTCTTTATTTAAATATCGTCTGCATCATTTTCATATGTTTTATCTTTGAACTTAGATATTACTTAAATAATTTTCTTTCATATTTGGCTTAAATAATAGATTAGGTACATATGTGATAGTTTTAAATTTAAACATCGATTATTTTTTGTTGCAATGAAAATTTTATCACCGGTATAAACAAAAAATACTATCTACATCTAAGGTATAGTGGAAATGATAGTTTCATTCTTTTACTTCCATTAATTATACTGTGGCAAAAAATTGGGAAGAATTTCGACGTAGCTAAAAAAATTTTGAATTACCTTTCTAAATGAATTCAACGTGATTCTAAACTGCATTCACAACATCGGGATACTTTAGAGAAGTATGAAGATAAACAAACTATTGAGCGTGTACGAGATAATTATCAGCCTAAAAACAAACCATTTTTTTACCTACCTCATAGGGTACTGTACAATTGTGGAAAATTAAAAATTTTACTGATTCTGTCATATGACGGCTATATGCTAGTTTAAAAATAAAAATGCTAAGTTTATTAAGACGGTCCATGTTTTTCACTCTACCCCCAAAACTTTTTATATTCGCTAAGAAAATTACAAAAATACAAAAATAATCAAAACTTCTATTGCAATTTTTGAATTTTGTTAACATTGCAGAAAATAGTCGAATATTGTAATATTACACGCACATCGACTTTTTTTTATCTTTCTTTTCGAATCCCCATTTCAGAATAAACATTATTAACAGTAAAAATAAGAGATTTGAAAAAAATTTTCAATTTTACAACTCCTCTTCAACCTCCACTCAAAATACAGAATCAAAATTAAATAAATTTTACAATTTACACTAAATCACAAATTTGTGATGAAAATCACACTCAGTTTATTTAATTTGTGATTAAGTGAATGTTTCAGTCTGTTTAGTATGAATGTTATGTGTTTCCTTTGTGTTTTCTTTGTTAATTCAATTAGATTTTAAATATTCAATTTTTGTAAAATTTTTCCTCAAAATGTTGTTTTTGTTTATGTATCAATTTGTTGAGTTACGATCCCCTCGCCAGATTTCAAACGCCACGCTGCAAGCACGCCACGCACGCAAGCTGCAAGCACGCCAATTTCGCCAAATGTGGTTGAAGCACCAACAAGATCCATGATTAGAAACAGGAGAGTGGGCTAAGAAGAGGAGTTGAATTATCTCAAATTATCTCGACTGTACACAGTTTGGCCACTTTAGTGCTCTCGAGTTAACTCGAGCGTCAAAGCAGTTAAGGGGTCAAAGCAGTTATGAAAGATTGGTTAGGATAAACAGAAAATAAGTTTGTGTTCTGCGGTCAGTAAAGTTTGCTAGGATTAAAAGAAAATAAAAACCTTTTTTACCTGCCTCATAAAGTACTTTACAATTCTGGAAAATTAAAAATTGTAGTGATCCCATTATATGACAGGCTATATGCTAATTCGATAATAACAGTGTATGTATGCTGAAACAGGAAACAGGCTCATTTGTTCAGGGAATTAAGGCAAGGATTTTATAGTTAAAATTAAGCAGGAAGCCATGGAGTGCTTTAAAAAAACATACTTCTCCACAAGAACCTCAAACTAGGGAAAATGTCTGTCATAAACTGCTGGGTTGACCTGACATTATTTAATTATAAAGAATTACTATCTGATTATCAGCTTTGATGCAGTAACGTACAAATTATTTACATATAATAATTACAGATAATCTTCAAATGATATGTTCCTTTAATGCTTTGATGCAACAGCAATAATATAACGTTATAATTATTATTTTAACAATGTGTTATGTTTTTACATTTAATTATTATAATAAAACAGGAAGTCTTGAATTGAAAATTACAGACAGAATTAAGATCGATTATAAACAGAGTCGAATTTATGAAGTGGTTGTACCTCTAATGGATAGAGGCATACATATTAGATTATTGAGGAGTTAAGGCTAGAAAAATTCAAAGCGAGTTCGAAAATGTTCGTAATACCACTTCCCTCCTTTTCGATCGTTTAATGTCATTATTTCAAGCCATATTTTCCCCGGTTAGGAGCAGGCGATTAAATTTATATTTATCACATTATAAGTAGATGAAAATAACATGTATTTCTAGCATTATGACGTGATTCCTTTAACCATCTTATTTAATCATTTCTTATTTTATATTATTTAAATATCATTGCAATAAAAATGCATTATTAACATACGTTTTATCACTGAACTTAGATATTACGCAAATAATTTATGCATTTGGCTTAAATAATAGATTAGGTACATATGAGATAATTTAAAATTTAATCATCGATTGTTTTTTGTTGCAATGAAAATTTTATCACCGGAATTAACAACAAATTCTTTTCATAAAAGTCTAGGAGTCTATTTCACGGACTAATAGATATGTAGCGTTTAAGTTATATATTTTTGAATATAAAGAAGTTTGCTCGTTTGTGTATTTTTTTTTTATACATAACCACAAGGTTTGTAATCGATTCGCTAAATTTTGGACATCATTCATATATACCGCCAAATAATCACAGTCATTTATAAAACGGCTGCTGTTCATCCTATCACGTAATATGACAATATAAATTAAAGTTGGCAACTAACATACGGTCAGTAAAGACAAATGGGATCTCAAACTATTGAAGTTTATTCATGTTTTCTCTTACGAAGGAAACTGCTAATTCTTCTGTCTAAACTACCCGCAGACGCGGTACATTCTCTCTTTTTTATAGTTGTTTTTACCGGCCAATTAGTAGTCACTACAAGACACGTGGATGCCGTAACATAAGCGTCAGAAATCTATTTTTAGCCGGAAAGAATCCACAGGGGAACATTCGAGAACATTAAGTAGGGTTGCAGAAAGTGATAAAAATATCATTATATATATATATATATATATATATATATATATATATATATATATATATATATGTATATATATATATATATATATATATATATATATATATATATATATATATATATATATATATATATATATATATATATATATATATATATATATATATATATATATATATATATATATATATATATGAATAGACAACTAGCAACAAATATCGTAATTTACAATAGTTTTACAATAAAGTCATATGTCATTTCTAAAAAAACTTCCAATTCAGGTAATAACTATATTTTGAAACATGTATTTACCATAAGAAAATGAATAAATAAATGTTTAACTTTTATAATGACTTAGTAAAAAAGTTAATCAAATATTACTAAAGGATGTTTCTAAGCTTGAAACAAGAGTTAAAAAACTTTACAGAATAATTTGCTGGTAAGAAGCGGCAATGTGTAATAATGATGAGCATTCATATATCGAGATAAATAAAAAAATCAATGAAAAAAAAATCATTACTATATAAGAATAAAAGAGTACTGTTCAATAAATCGAAAAGAAGTTTCAGTGATATCATAATTGCAGATTATTTATCATGTAATAGAAAATTAAATTAAAATAAAAATATGCTCAAATCCATTTAAAATCTATCACATTGACGTTTTAAAACGCTTATTTAAAGGATAACTGCCACCCTATCTAAAACATCTAAAAGTAGAACGCCATCAAGTCATCTCATTCATCATCATGCGTTATATAGTCATGCATGACATGTCATACATCAAAAAACTAAATGTCTTTTTAAAAGAAATAAACTGACAGGCTTTACATTTCGAACCGTTTGCTTTCGAAGACCCCTGATGTATTATCAATAAATTTCTGTAACCAGGGCCTCCTGTAATATGTAGCATGTTGCACGCAGAGAGAATTTCTCTTAAATAAATAAAATTAAATAAATATTTTTAATTTTTATAATTGACTCTAATTTATTTTAGGCAAACTAACAAATTTTCTTTATCAGTGTTTGTAAAAAGGTATTTACCGATTGAAATCTGCACTCAATTTCTCTTTTTTTATTTTAAAAATACAAATAAAAATATAAAATTATTACAATAAAAAATAACCTGTTTTTTATTTTTAAACATTGAAAATGTTTCATATTAGATTAAATTATAAAAATAAAACAAAATTAGTCTAAATTTTATTTAAAAATAACATAATACTAGTTTAATATATTAATAACATGTCTCAAAAGAAATATATAGTGTTAATCAATACTGTTTTCTTTTTATAAGTAATTTGAATATTTCATTTTATTACCATCTCATAACCACTGACGATATTAGTATATATATTATGCATGCCTTTTCTTTAGAGTCGTGACGTATTGCATAAGTTTGAAGATCGTTTCTTTCCCTACCGATAAGTACTCGGGGGAAAAGACTATGTGTCAGTCAGTGTGGTTGTGCGGCCATGTGTGTACGACAGTTAGCCGATGTTTATTTTCCTTTTCTTTTACGTTTAATAAATGTAGTTTTAAATGATGCTAACGTTTATCTTAATACTGTTCAAGATTAATAGGAAAAAATGCTTCTATTTCAACTATTATTCTATTATAGCTTTCAATAAGCTAACATAAACAGCACGAGTGGAGCGGTCTGTCGTCCCTCGAAGAGTGCACGTTCAATTCTATGCAGTAAGCCAACCACACGCTTTATGAGAGTATGTATGTTGCATACATTAAAGTAGGGATACAGTAACAGCTGTTCAAATTATAATACTCTCTAATATTTATATATTTTTCATTATTTATACGTACACTACTTATTCAAGTACTGTTGATTTCAACAAAATCGCATATAAGAGGTTAAATACAATGCATGATTTTTGCATGATTGCAAGATTTTTCAACGGGCCGGATAAAGTAAGCAAAAGGGCAGGATCCGGCCAGCGGGTCAGCTTTTGCCCACCCGTGAAATAGAGGATTTCGCTGAATACATTTAGTGTGGAAAACTATTTCTTTTTTTATGTCTTTTCTCGTGCGATAAAAATTGTTGATATAATCCTCGTTAGTTTTAAACAAGTGCAACTGTACATTTATTGTTTGAATGACAATTTCAAACCCGCTATAATGATTGTGACATTTGATTTTTTTTTTACAGCTTCTTTCCTTATTACGCAATAGTCGTGAGAAATGTTACCAGCAATAAACAATACAGTACACCTGTTTTGAGTACAATTTTTTGTTCACTAAATGTTATGATGGAAATTTCCCTCACCACGCAAAGAAGGGTTAATATAGTAATGTGTTGACAAAAAAGCGGTTTATATGTAATGAAACGGTACAATAGAATAACTATATTTTTATATAGTTACTCTATTATACCGGTTACATATTTCTCTGGAATACTGCAGTATTTTTTGACTCACTCTTTCCTTCTGCTTTCTTTGAATTGTTAATATTTATAAATTCAAAATACAACTTATTCGATGTTCCTATTAAAGCTTTTTTTATTCCTCATTTCATTTTTTTCCGTGAGATTCGCCCAAGAGATCTATACTACAGAAATACCACGCATGATGCTGATAACTCAAGCAATACAACTTACATGCAATAAGAAAATATTGGATATCTTGAACTATGACGTCACAACCAATCACGGAGCGTTTTGAAGTCACGTGATTTTCGCCTAACTTTAAAATTAATTTTTAAAATGGTGGACACAGTTTTTTATATTTTTGGAATCTGGAATTATCAGAAAAATGCTAAGTTGTTCGAATTCCTCATTTCAAACCCGCTATAATGATTGTGACATTTGATTTTTTTTATAGCTTTGTTCCTTATTGCGCAATAGTCGTGAGAAATGTTACCAGCAACAAACAATTTACAGTATACCTGTTTTGAGTACAATTTTTTGTTCACGGAATATTATGATGGAAATTTCCATCATCACGCAAAGAAGGGTTAATATACAGTGATCTCTCGTTTTTCGTGGTTAATGGGGACCAGAACCTTCCGCGAAAGCTGAAAAACCGCTAAGTAGGATTTGCCCCTAGGAATTTTCGTGTATTCGGGTATACGAATGTTTTAAATATGTAAACAGTATTTATACTTTACACATTTAAGACAAAAATTGCAGTACTATACATATTTATTTAACCCTTTAAAAGTCACCTACATAAACTCTTTGGAATTTAATGAAATTAGTTTATAAATATTACCTACGAACCTTATAAATGCAAAATGTGTTAAAATTTTTCTATACAATCCTTAGAGGGGTTTCTATTAGTGGATACCGTAGGAGGAATTGAGGGAGGCAGGGGTTAACTCACAAACCCATTTCCTTGTACAGAGTGAACATTATACTTTTTAAAAATTTAATTACATTGGGAGAACAATAAGTAAGTGCTCTTTAAAAGTAAAATAAATAAATAGTGTAACAATTTATAAGTGTTGTTGGAATAGGTATTTTTGTTTGGGGTCATAAGTGAAAAAAGTCAAATTACTAACTTTCCAGGTACAGCAAGTTTAAATACATATATTTCAAAAGAAAAATTAATCAAATGTAGTACTATCATTTATTGTAAGTTTTAAATGTAAAAAAACATAATAAAACATTCATATTTCTAAAAAAAAAATAGAGAAAAATTTTTTAACAGGAGGTTTCGCTGCGAAACCACTGTCCGCTAAAGGGTTAAACGTGTCAGTGTTAATTAATAAGGTTAATTGCAAAACCTTATAGAGTAATACATGTCAATCAACATTGCTTTCTGAGACAGGTGAAGAGTTTTGTGTTGGTGGCCAAGAAAAGCTCCCACTTGACTCTTAGAAGCTTTAGACTCATTCGGAGACTCTTCTGTTGGAGGCTCTGACGGTAGAGCCATGGGGATTTACCTTGGAGAAAAACATGGTGATGGGTAGTTGTTGTCTTTGTTTTTCCTTTTCCTTCAAAATCCCCCTGTGCAAGGACATAACCCCGTCAACGCGATTGCTGAACTCGACAGCTCGAACCATACTGCCGTCAATGTCTTGTGCAAATTCTTGCCATGTTGCACAATTGTTGCAGATTATCCAGGGTAAGGCTACGCTTTTCAGTTTTTTCTTCGTCTTCTTCTTCATTTTCTTCCTCATTTTCAGACTTTGTCATTTCAAGAGCCCGTGGTATGTAGTCTGAGTCAATTCATCTCTATGCAGGGATCCTACTCTCTCGCGCATCAACATGAAACAACGCTCCTTTCCGCAATGTGGCTGCCGATATGGTGTATTTTTTCATTTTTATTTTTTTGATGAATATTTTGGAAAAACCCGTGAAGCTCTGAAGCTGCAAATCATGAAGCGCGAAGTGGCGAGGGAACACTGTAGTAATGTGTTGACAAAAAAGCGGTTTATATGTATTGAAACGGTACAATAGAGTAACTATATTTTTATTGAGTTACTCTATTATACCAGTCTCACATATCTCTGGAATACTACAGTATTTTATGACTCACTCTTTCCTTCTGGTTTCGTTGAATTTTAATATTTATAAATTAAAAATGCAGCTTATTCGATGCTCCTATTAAAGCTTTTTTTATTCCTCATTTAATTTTCTTTACCCTGAGATTCACGCAAGAGATCTCTACTACAGAAGTAATATGCATGAAGCTGATAATTCTAATTAGTAAATAGGATTGTAGCAGATATTTTGCACTAATTCACTGAGTCTGAGAGGAGGGGATGTAATAAGATCAAGAATGCAGAAGAAAAAGCTGCTAATGTCAGAGCGATTAAGATAATTATTGATTGGTATTTTGACGACGAAATCTAAATGGAGTAAAAGCATTCTCGATCTTAATTGATTCTGTTATAAAACAGAGCTCTAATTTAGATTTCCCATAATGTTTTACTTAAAAACTACAATTTAATCTGAAATTTACGTTTTCTAAATTAAAAAAATTGAAATAATTTTTTTAAAATTCTTTTTCAAAAAATTCATTTTTTCTATTAAAGCTTATTTTTTAATTCATCATTTCATTTTTTTAAAGTGAGATTCGCATAAGAGATCTACAGATATAATATGCATGATGATGATAATTTTAATTAGTAAATAGGCTTGTAGCAGATATTTTGCACTAAGTCACTGAGTCTGAGAGTAGGGGATGCAATAAAGTCAAGAATGCAGAAGAAAGTTGCTAACGTCAGAGCGACTAAGGTAATTATTGATTGGTGTTTTGACGATGCAATCTAAATGCAATAAAAGCATTCCCAACCTTAATTGGTTTTGTTATAAAACAGAGTTTTAATCTAGAGTTCCCATAATGTTTTACTCAAAAACTGAAAATTATTCTGAAATTTACGTTTTCTAAATTAAAAAAAAATTGAAATAATTAAATTTTTTTAAAATTCATTGTTCCTATTAAAGATTTTTTTTTGTCCTCATTTAATTTTTTTACCGTGAGATTCGCATAAGAGATCTACAGAAATAATATGCATGATGCTGATAATTCTAATTAGTAAATAGGATTGTAGCAGATATTTTGCACTAATTCACTGAGTCTGAGAGGAGGGGATGTAATAAGATCAAGAATGCAGAAGAAAAAGCTGCTAATGTCAGAGCGATTAAGATAATTATTGATTGGTGTTTTGACGATGCAATCTAAATGCAATAAAAGCATTCCCAACCTTAATTGATTCTGTTATAAAACAGAATTCTAATCTAGAGTTCCCATAATGTTTTACTCAAAAACTGAAATTTAATCTGAAATTTACGTTTTCTAAATTAAAAATATTGAAATAATTTTTTTTAATTCTTTTTTAAAAAATTCATTGTTCCTATTAAAGATTTTTTTTTGTCCTCATTTAATTTTTTTACCGTGAGATTCGCATAAGAGATCTACAGAAATAATATGCATGATGCTGATAATTTTAATTAGCAAATAAGCTTGTAGCAGATATTTTTCACTAAGTCACTGAGTCTGAGAGTAGGGGATGCAATAAGTTCAAGAATGCAGAAGAAAGCTGATAATGTCAGTGCGACTAAAATAATTATTGATTGGTATTTTAAAGACGCAATCTAAATGCAATAATAGCATTCCCGACCTTAATTGATTCTGTTATAAAACAGAGTATTAATCTAGAGTTCCCATAATGTTTTAATCAAAAACTGAAATTTATTCTGAAATTTACGTTTTCTAAATTAAAAATATTGAAATAATTTTTTTTAATTCTTTTTTAAAAAATTCATTTTTCCTATTAAAGCTTATTTTTTAATTCCTCATTTCATTTGTTTTACAGTGAGATTCGCATAAGAGATCTACAGAAATAATATGCATGATGCTAATAATTCTAATTAGTAAATAGGCTTGTAGCAGATATTTTTCACTAAGTCACTGAGTCTGAGAGTAGGGGATGCGTTAAAGTCAAGAATGCAGGGGAAAGCTGATAATGTTAGGGCGACTAAGATAATTATTGATTGGTATTTTAAAGACGCAATCTAAATCCAATAATAGCATTCCCGACTTTAATTGATTCTGTTATAAAACAGAGTATTAATCTAGAGTTCCCATAATGTTTTAATCAAAAACTGATATTTACTCTGAAATTTACGTTTTCTAAATTTTAAAAAATTGAAATAGTTTTTTTTAATTTTTTTAAAATTCGATGTTCTTATTAAAGCTTTTTTTTATTCCTCATTTCACTTTTTTACCCTGAGATTCGCACAAGATATCTATATTACAGAAATAATGCGCATGATGCTAATAATTCTAATTAGTAAATAGGATTGTAGCAGATATTTTGCACTAAGTGACCGAGTCTGAGAGTAGTGGATGCAATAAGGTCAAAAATGCAGAAGAAAGTTGCTAATGTCAGAGCGACTAAGATCATTATTGATTGGTATTTTGACGATGCAATCTAAATGCAATAAAAGCATTCTCGACCTTAATTGATTCTGTTATAAAACATAGTTTTAATTTAGAGTTCCCACAATGTTTTACTCAAAAACTGAAATTTATTCTGAAATTTACGTTTCCTAAATTTAAAAAAAATTTAATTTTTTGAAATTCTGTTTTAAAAAATTCATTTTTCCTATTAAAGCTTATTTTTTAATTCCTTATTTCATTTTTTTACCCTGGGATCCGCATAAGAGATCTACAGAAATAATATGCATGATGCTGATAACTCTAATTAGTAAATAGGTCTGTAGCAGATATTTTGCACTAAGTGACCGAGTCTGAGAGTAGGGGATGCAGTAAGGTCAAGAATGATGCAGAATAAAACTGCTAATGTCAGAGTGACTAAGGTAATTATTGATTGGTAGTTTGAAGACGCAATCTAAATGCAATAAAAGCATTCACGACCTAATTGATTCTGTTATAAAACAGAGTTTTAACCTAGAATTCTCATAAAGTTTTACTCAAAAACTGAAATTTATTCTGAAATTTACGTTTTCTAAATTAAAAAAAAATTTAATTTTTTGAAATTCTGTTTTAAAAAATTCATTTTTCCTATTAAAGCTTATTTTTTAATTCCTTATTTCATTTTTTTACCCTGGGATCCGCATAAGAGATCTACAGAAATAATATGCATGATGCTGATAACTCTAATTAGTAAATAGGTCTGTAGCAGATATTTTGCACTAAGTCGCTGAGTCTGAGAGTAGGGGATGCAATAAGGTCAAGAATGATGCAGAATAAAACTGCTAATGTCAGAGTGACTAAGGTAATTATTGATTGGTAGTTTGAAGACGCAATCTAAATGCAATAAAAGCATTCACGACCTAATTGATTCTGTTATAAAACAGAGTTTTAACCTAGAATTCTCATAAAGTTTTACTCAAAAACTGAAATTTATTCTGAAATTTACGTTTTCTAAATTAAAAAAAAATTTAATTTTTTGAAATTCTGTTTTAAAATTCATTTTTCCTATTAAAGCTTATTTTTTAATTCCTTATTTCATTTTTTTACCCTGGGATCCTCATAAGAGATCTACAGAAATAATATGCATGATGCTGATAACTCTAATTAGTAAATAGGTCTGTAGCAGATATTTTGCACTAAGTCGCTGAGTCTGAGAGTAGGGGATGCAATAAGGTCAAGAATGATGCAGAATAAAACTGCTAATGTCAGAGTGACTAAGGTAATTATTGATTGGTAGTTTGAAGACGCAATCTAAATGCAATAAAAGCATTCACGACCTAATTGATTCTGTTATAAAACAGAGTTTTAACCTAGAATTCTCATAAAGTTTTACTCAAAAACTGAAATTTATTCTGAAATTTACGTTTTCTAAATTAAAAAAAAATTTAATTTTTTGAAATTCGATGTTCCTATTAATGTTTTTTTCATTCCTCATTTCCCTTTTTAACCCTGAGATTCGCATAAGAGATCTAAAGAAATAATATGCATGATGCTGATAATTTTAATTAGTAAATAGGCTTGTAGCAGATATTTTGCACTAAGTGACCGAGTCTGAGAGTAGGGGATGCAGTAAGGTCAAGAATGATGCAGAATAAAACTGCTAATGTCAGAGTGACTAAGGTAATTATTGATTGGTAGTTTGAAGACGCAATCTAAATGCAATAAAAGCATTCACGACCTAATTGATTCTGTTATAAAACAGAGTTTTAACCTAGAATTCTCATAAAGTTTTACTCAAAAACTGAAATTTATTCTGAAATTTACGTTTTCTTAATTAAAAAGAATTGAAATACAAAACCATGCAATATAAAAACTAAGAAATTTGAAAACATAGCTACTAATTAAATGGAATTTCTTATTTTAAATTAAGAGACAAACAATAATTAACATCTCTTCTATTTATAAAATGAACATCAATGATTGAATACAGAGATACTTAATCTAAATAAATAAAATGAAAGAAACTTTTATATTTGGGGACTGATAAATTACTGAATGGATTGAGATTCCAGTTCATTTAATTTCCTGTTAATAGATGCGAGATCAACTTAGGGTATCAGTTTTCTCAGAATTTGTGTTAACATTTTATAACTAACATTAAATAGATTTTTAAAGTTGGCATCCTTTTGGCGAACTGTATCACTCTGTAATCTTCTATATACATGGCAGAAATTTCCGCGTTTGTGCTCGCATCATGTTGAGGTATTTTTAGTTCATATTTAGTTCAAATTCAATTATTAAGTTTTTAATTTATTTCAAATTTAGTTATTAAGTTTTAAATTTAGTTACTTTAATGATCAACTTGGAATTTTCATTAAAGCGACATAATACCTTTTGAGGTGAAAAGTTTTCATTTATAACAGTTTATTTTTGATTGAATATAAAATTAAAAGGTCTGCTGTTTCGAATAAATTTTTTCTTAGATCATTAGTAAGGTTCTACTTTAAAAGTTTATTTAGTTTTATAATCGGAAACAATAAATTGTAAAAAATATCATGAAATACACAAATACACCAAGTGAAATAAAAGATATTCATTCACACGCTAAAAATTATTTGACATTTGTAAATTAGAAAATAATTTTTTATGTCAAATTGAAATTAGTTATTACATTTATCCCGTGAACCTCAATTATATTACCGCAATATTGATACGTAAATTATAACGTAATATTTTCATTTATAAAAGCTTATTTTTGATTGAATATAAAATTAAAAGGCCTGCTGTTTCGAATAAATTTTTCTTAGATCATTAGTAAGGTTCTATTTTAAAAGTTTATTTAGTTTTGTTATAAGAAAACAATAAATTGCAATGAAATATCATGAAATACATAAATACACCAAGTGAAATAAAAGAGATTCATTTTCACTTTAAATAACATTTGACATTAGTAAATTATAAATTAATTTTTTATGTCAAATTGAAAGTAGTTATTATTTTTATCCCGTGAACCTCAATTATATTACCACAATATTTGTACTTAAATTATGACGTAATATTTTCATTTATAACAGCTTATTTGTGATTGAATATAAAAATAAAAGGATCTGCTGTTTGAAATAAATTTTTTCTTAGACCATTAATGAGGTTCTACTTTAAAAGTTTATTTAGTTTTGTAATAGGAAACAATAAATTGTAAAAAAATATCATGAAATAGATAAATACACCAAGTGAAATAAAAGAGATTAGTTTACAGTCTAAATAACATTTGACATTTGTAAATTAGATATTAATTTTTTATGTGAAATTGAATGTAGTTATTACTTTTATCCCCTGAACCTCAATTATATTACTACAATATTGATACATAAATTATAACGTAATATTTTCATTTATAACAGCTTATTTTTGGATTGAATATAAAATTAAAAGTTCTGCTGTTTCGAATAAATTTTTTGTTAGGTAATTAGTAAGGTTCTACTTTAAAAGTTTATTTAGTTTTGTAATAGGAAACAATAAATTGTAAAAGATATGAAATACATAAATACACCAAGTGAAATAAAAGAGATTCATTTACACGCTAGATAACATTTGACATTAGTAAATTATAAATTCATTTTTATCTCAAATTGAAAGTAGTTATTACTTTTATCCCGTGAACCTCAATTGTATTACCACAAATTTAAACTTACATTATAACATAATATTTTCATTTATAATAGCTTAGTTTTGATTGTATATAAAATTAAAAGGTCTGTTGCTTCGAATAAATTTTTTCTTAGATAAGTAATAAGGTTCTACTATAAACGTTTATTTAGTTTTGTAATAAGAAAACAATAAATTGTAATGAAATATCATGAAATACATAAATACACCAAGTGAAATAAAAGAGATTCGTTGACACTTTGAATAACATGTTACATTTGTAAATTAGAAATTAATTTTTTATGTCAAATTGAAAGTAGTTATTACTTTTATCCCGTGAACCTCAATTATATTCCACAATATTTATATTTAAACTATAACGTAATATTTTCATTTATAACAGCTTATTTTTGATTGAATTTAAAATTAAAAGGCCTGCTGTTTCGAATAAATGTTTTATTAGATAATTAATAAGGTTCTACTATAAACGTTTATTCAGTTTTGTAATAGGAAACAATAAATTGTAATGAAATATCATGAAATTCATAAATACACCAAGTGAAATAAAAGAGATTCATTTACATTCTAAATAACATTTGACATTTGTAAATTAGAAACTAATTTTTTATATCAAATAGAAGGTAGTTATTACTTTTATTCCATGAACCTCAATTATATTATCACAATATTTATACTTAAATTATAACGTAATAATTTCATTTATAACAGCTTATTTTTGATTGAATATAAAATTAAAAGGTCTGCTGTTTCGAATAAATTTTTTCTTAAATAATTAATAAGGTTCTACTTTAAAAGTTTATTTAGTTTTGTAATAGGAAACAATAAACTGTAAAAAAATATCATGAAATACATAAATACACCAAGTGAAATAAAAGTGATTCATTTACACTCTAAATAACGTTTGACATTTGTAAATTAGAAATAAATTTTTTTGTGTGAAATTGAATGTATTTATTACTTTTATCCCGTGAACCTTAATTATATTACCACAATATTTATATCTAAATTATAACTTAATATTTATACTTAAAACAGAAGGTGTTTTCTTTCGATAGTGCACGAAAATAAACTGCTACATCAATATTTCCAATTTCAGTTTTAAATGAAATATACATGTTCAGATATGTGTAAGCATTTTGTTTATATGAAAATTATTAGCATTTTTTAGCGGAATTCGCAATAAAAGTTTATTTTCTTTACATACGCATTACTTCTGGGAAAATTGCGCATGCTCAGTGGAATGAGAGCGTTTATCTCCGTTTAACGATAGTTTTCATGTGTGTTCACTCTTCTCTTTAAGAGTTCAAGCTATTTTTTTTCGAGGACGCAGGGTTATTTTTTACGTCTTTTTGGAAGTTTAAGCCTGTGTTAAGTGGTGGGAGATGGCTATTTCGAGCTCTTTTGGCGTGTATTTATAATGCTCAAGAGATGCGTCTTCAACTTAGTCAACGGTAGCTAAAGTCAAAGAAATATTGGCAGTTTTATAAAAAAAAGTATAATTAGTGATGAGTCTTATAGATTAACAATTTGAATCTCAGAAGATTATGCAAACTTGATATGGATGGAAGAAGTGTAAAACTGACTTGCTTAAATAATTTTGTTTAGCTGAATATTTATTTAGAGTTCACCATGAAAATAGTTCCGATATTATTTACTAATAGCATCTAGCTCAATTTCTAGGTCAAGGTAATTGGGTTTAACGGAGTACCTAGCGAAGTGTAAGGTCTTCACTTTAACCTCCGAACGTAAGCAGATCAAAACATAAATTTAGGCCTCTAGGCAAAAAGGGATCCAAACAAAAATTTAATACACTCCAGCTCACAAGGAAGCGAGGAGGTGAGGACGTTCTCATAAAAAATTATGAGTAAACAACGCGTTGTCTAATTAGGGGATAATTAGACTGTAACCTTGACAATGACCATTCGGTATGGTTAACAGCAATACCTTGATTCAACTACATGAAGTTCAGAAATTATAACAAAAAGTAATACAATAATCAAAAAATAGGGACAATAAAAAGTAGTAACTTGGTACAGCAATTAAAAATAAACAAAAAGTGACAACGCTAACAAAAAGATATGTTTTAGGTTTTTATTAAATTTTAAAATTTTTATTAAGCATATTTTCAGTTTTTTAATTTTTATAAACATAAAACAAGACAAAACATTACGCAAAGTAAAAAATATACGAAAGCAAAGTAGCGGAATGATACGATACCCAAAATATTGGAAAATAAAAAATTAATATAAAATTAGGCAAAAGTTACAGAAAACGGTACTTCACCATAAAATATAGCAAAAAACAATTATCTAGCTCGTCATACGACCCGATTAGTAAAATTTTTAATTTTCCAGAATTGTAAATTAACCTGTGTGGTAGGTAAATAAAGTGATTTATTTTTTACCTGAGAATTATCTGGTACACGTTAAATAATTTGTTCATCTTCGTACTCATCTAAAGTCTCCCGATACTGTGAATGCAGTTTAGAATCACGTTGAATTCATTTAGAAAGATAATTCTTAATTACGTTTTTTTTAACTACATCGAAATTATCGTTATGTTCTTCCCAATAATGTTATGTTTTTCCACAGTAATTAATGGAAGAAAAGGAATGAAACTATCATTTCCACTACACCCTGGAGGTAGACAGAATTTGTTGTTCATACTGGTGATAAAATGTTCTTTCTAACAAAAAATAATTGATGATTAAATTTAAAATTATCACATATGTACCTAGTCTATTATTTAAGACAAATATAAAATAAATTTATTTACGGAATATCTAAGTTCAGCGATAAAACGTATGAAAATAATGCAGACGATATTTAAATAATTTAAAATAAGAAAATATTAAATGAGGTAGTTAAAGGAAGGACGTCATAAGGCTAAAGAAAAATGTTATTTTTACCTATTTATTATGCCCTGCTCTTAACCGGGGAAATAGGGCTTGCAATATTGCCATTAAACCCTCAAAAAGGGGAAGTGGTGGATTTCGAACGTTGCCAACCCTAACTCACCAAGAATCCAGTATGGATGCCTCTATCCATTCCAGGTACAACCGCTTTATAAATTTGAGGACAGACGGACAGGTAACTTAGGCTATTACTATATTGGGGATATTTTTGTTATATAATTGCATCTACAACAATTTATCCTCTCCATTTATGTAATGAGAAAAGGTTCGCCGTCATATTTTGACTGGCAACAGCTATTATATTTTAATTTATAACATGATAATAGCTATTTTTTTTAAATTTTCGATTTCTTAACAGTTTACTTATTTTTTTTTTGTTTTAAAATTTTATACATCTCTAAAATTCTAATTAAAATTAGTTCCGATACCACTGATTATATTGGGTTGGCAACTAAGTAATAACGGATTTCACTCATAGATGGCGTCAGTTGAATTTTTAGGTTTCCGGACGTAGTACAAATGTAAAACACATTTTGTTATTTGATAGTTGGCAATTCAGCTGTCAATCAGTAAAAAAGGTTTTTTGATCGGTTGCGTAGTTTTCGCTTGGCCTTCGTTAAAGAATGGAAAATCAAAAGGAACATTTTCGTCATATTTTGCTTTTTTATTTCCGCAAAGGGAAAAACGTATCGCAAGCTCATAAAAAGTTATGTGATGTTTATGGTGACGAAGCCTTAAAAGAGCGGCAGTGTCAAAATTGGTTTGACAAATGTCGTTCTGGTGATTTTTCACTCAAAGATCTGGTCGTCCAGTTGAAGTTGATGACGCCCAAATCAAAGCAATAATCGATTCGGATCGTCACAGTACAACATGTGAGATTGCAGAGAAGCTTCATGTATCACATACATGCATTGAAAATCACTTAAAACAACTTGGCTATGTTCAAAAACTCGATACATGGGTTCCTCACGAACTGAAAAAAACGCATTTAAAGCAACGCATTAACAGCTGCGATTTGCTAAAGAAACGTAATGAAAATGATCCATTTTTAAAACGACTGATAACTAGCGATGAAAAATGGGTTGTTTACAACAATATCAAGTGGAAACGATCGTGGAGCAGGCCAGGTGAACACACTCAAACAACATCAAAAGCTGATATTCATCAAAAGAAGGTTTTGTTATCTGTTTAGTGAGATTACAAAGGAATTGTCTACTTTGAACTCTTACCACCCAACCGAATGATCAGTTCTGATGTCAACATTAAACAACTAATGAAATTAAACAATGTAGTTGAAAAAAAGCGGCCCGAATTCACAAATCGGAAAGATATTGTATTCCATCATGACAATGCAAGGCCACACACATCTTTGGTCACTCCGCAAAAACTATTGGAGCTTGGTTTGGATGTTTTGCCACATCCACCATATAGTCCTTATCTTGCACCATCTGATTACTTTTTGTTTCGATCTTTACAAAACTCCTTGAATGGTAAAAAATTCAATAATGATGATGATGTCAAATCGTACCTGATTCAGTTTTTTTTCTAATAAAAACCAAAAGTTTTATGAACGTGGGATTATGATGCTGCCTGAAAGAGGGCAAAAGGTCATTGATCAAAATGGGCAATACATTACAGAATAAAGTTGTTTAGTTCCATGAAAAAAGTGTCTTTGATTTTCTAAAAAAAAATCCTAAATTACTTAGTTGCCAACCCAATATTTTTTTAGGATAGAGTTTGCTTAATGTGATCTCGGTTAATGTTATCACTCGCTTATTGTTATCGAAATCACTTGGTCCCGATTTTCTCTATTCATTTGTATGCTAAAATTATAGCTTTATGTGATCGTTACATCGGTTAATGTTATCATTTTTCGAACCTCATTTTAACTGGAAAAGAAATATTCAGAAGGAACCCATTCTTTTCCTTACCTTTACTTTTGTTGGAATTTCCGAGAATTCTCCTCTTTAACCTAGGGAAATTGGGAATGAACAAAGGAGGGGGATGATACACGTTCCTGAAATTTTTCAGAAATACGCACACCCTGCTGATGGTCAATGGTTGTCAGATAAGCAGAAGGCAACACATTATTATCGGAACTGAGATGGAGCGTATTCACATTTTATGCCTTGCTCGCTTACATGCAGCTAGCCGATATGGAAGCCAGAAAGAGAAATGATTTAACATTAAAACAAAAGATCGAAATTTTAAATGGTTATGATTGGTTGATTATGATTACGAACAATTTATCAATCAACTTCTTAGAAAATATTGTAGATAGTCAATAATTGATCATTTTTTTTTTAAATTCTGTATGCAATTTTTATGTTTTAAAGGATAATATACAGTACATAAATATAAGTTGTGTTTTTTCATTTTGTTTTGAAATTAGTACGTGGGAATTAAAGGGGGGTTAAATTTATCTAATTTTCCATATCGTTTATCGTTATCAATTGGTTATTGTTATCGAAATCACGGTGTCTCAAACTGATCACATTAAGAAGAGTCCACTGTATTACAAGAAAAACAGTTTTCTATCTACTCATTTCATGAGAAAAAGTTCACCATCATGTTTTGACGATTATTTTATATTTTATTTATAGCATAATAAGCTATAAATAAAATACATTATACAACAAGTATATTTTATTTTATAGCATAATTAAAGTTAAATATATCTTAAATTTTCGATTTCTTAACAGTTTAATTTTTTTTTAGTTTTAAAATATTAGGCAGCTTCAGAATATGCATTGCAATATAATACAGATAGTTTATATTTCTTTGATAGGCAATTTAGCTTATTTTATACATATTTCAGTAGTCATCTTGAGGGTAAGAAAATTTAATTTTTTCCCCTTTGGTGTATATTTTATGTTTTTATAAAACTACTTGAAATAACAAAACTAAATAATTTTTAAAACTATAGTGTAAACATCAAGGCCGGAAATGAGGCAACGAGAACGACTATGTGCGGAACTCTAAAAATTTCAGTTTTGGGGGTTGGCAACAGTGAGGTAGAGAGCGGCCGGCGAGTAGCGGATGGATTTATTTTTGGTGGTGTGAAATGTACCTAAAAAGGTTGCTGTGTATAGAAAATGTCTGTGGGCTGTGAAATGTATCTAAAATGTTGCTGTGTTTAATAAATGTGTGTGCGTGCTGTGAAAATTGGGTTTCTTGACTTCAAAACCACTCGGATCACATGGATCGAATCTTTTTTTAATTTTTTTTATAATTAGAACAGGGCAGCAACTGAATTATTTGGGTTTTTATTGAGGAACAGCTGTATAATTTCATAATTTATAGAATATGTGCCAGATGGTTGCTATGTTCCCTCTAAAAAATTGGTGTTACTGTCCTTTTCTTATCCCTTAAAAATGTATGTACATTTTTGCGTGGAAAATTGTTAATTTTTTATTCTGTTTGTAATTTTTTTTATTTGCAATTCAATCATATATACGGAATCTGCTAATAATGTTTTGTACATTTTTAACTTTCATGCTATTTTAGGAATTGTTTCTTTATGTTTTGTTTCTATATTGGGGAGCTACATATATATGAGCTCCTCTGCCTGTGTGATTTGTGTTTGTTTTTCCTTTTGCTTTGTTTGTTTTATCTCTTTGACAGGTTTGCTGAGCAGCATTGTCGCCAAGGCGACGAATGTGCTTTCTTTGGAGGGACGTGTAAACATCAAGGCCGGAAATGAGGCAACGAGAACGATTATGTGCGGAACTCTAAAAATTTCAGTTTTGGGGGTTGGCAACAGTGAGGTAGAGAGCGGCCGGCGAGTAGCGGATGGATTTATTTTTGGTGGTGTGAAATGTACCTAAAAAGGTTGCTGTGTATAAAAAATGTCTGTGGGCTGTGAAATGTACCTAAAATGTTGCTGTGTTTAATAAATGTGTGTGTGTGCTGTGAAAATTGGGTTTCTTGACTTCCAAAACCACTCGGATCACATGGATCGAATCTTTACTTATAGTATTAGGAAAAAACTTGCAAAAATATCCTTCTAAAAGCGGCAGAACATTTTATTTTATAATAAATCAAAAAATGATTATTTAAATTAAAATTTTTAAGTCTCAAAACGTACAGTAATCACTCGTTTTTGCCGATTAATGGGGACCTGAACCTACCGCGAAAGCTGAAAACCCCCGGAAGTAGGATTTGTAGCTAGGAATTTTCGTATATGCGGGTTCACGAATGCTTAAATATGTAAACAGTATTTATACTTTACATTTTTTAAGACAAAAATTACAACAGTATAGTATTTACTTAAATATGTCAGTGCTAATTAATAAGGTTAATTACAAAACCTTATAGAGTAATAAACATTAATCAACATGGCTTTCTGAGAGAGGCGAAGAGTCTTGTGTTGCCCTGTACAAGGACATAACCCCGTCAACGCGATTGCTGAACTCGATAGCTCAAACCATAGTGTCGTCAAAGTCTTGTGCGAATTTTTGCCATGTTACACAATTGTTGCAGGTTCTTCAGGGTAAGGCTACGCTCTTCAGTTTGCTCTTCGTCTTCCTCTTAATTTTCTTCCTCACTTGCAGACTTTGTCATCTCAAGAGCCCTTGGTATGTACTCTGATTCAACTGATCTGTTTGTTTGACATTCAGGAATCCTTTTCACTCGCGCATCAACATGAAACAACGCTCCTTACCGCAATGTAGTTGTCGACATGGTTGTATTTTTTCATTTTTATTTTTTGGTGAATATTTTGGAAAAATTCTCGAAACACTAAAGCCGCAAAACATGAAGCGGGAACTGGCGAGGGAACACTGTACTATGTGTCCCCAAAGCAGTAATTATCTTCAATGAAAGAAAATTATCGTAAAATATCGGGTTCTCTTTCTTCTACTAAATCAGAAATGTTTATTAGAATCTAAAACATTTTACAATTTTCTTTTTCATTCTTTGAGGTTGTTAATATTATTTACATTGAAAAACAAGAATAAATATTCAGTTGTTTAATTCAATTGTAAGCAAATGAAAATTTTTGTGTATATTTCTGTAAAATATTTTGACTCTAATATTTCCCCTAGACATTATATTTTGTGATTGGTTACTATAAGGGAATTTAACGCAGTGTCACTATCTACAATAATGCCCTTCCGCGTTTATATGTATTTCTATAATAGCCAATAGGCAACCTATATTTTGCCCTTCCATTTAAAATTCATATTAAATTTTTCATGAGTTTAGTTGTTTTATGGTGCATGAAATCGCCTTATAGTTACTAGTTGTGATTATTATATTATTTATGTTTTCTAAAAGTGTGTGTTTAAAAAAATGGCAAAGTTGTCTTTTTTTTTTGAGAGTTTAGAATTTTTTTTCTGAATTTGATGTTATAATAAAAATGGCGTTTATTTGTAGGAAAAAGAGAGTTTTTGGTACAGATGCATTTTAGACGCCGTGTTTTTTCGCAAAATTTGGCGATTTTTTGCGATTTTATGGGACGAAGAGTGGATTGGTGTGTTTGCCCTGACTTTGGTGGTGGGGTATGGTAGCTCCGATGTGTTCTTGCACCCCATTTCTACACGTGATTTCTGACGTCAGTACCCGGCACTATTTGAGAAATTTGCATCTTAGCTGTTCTTTTGGCTTCCAGTCGCCTAGATCAGGTTGTAATTTTTTTGTTATCATTTTCTGGGATTTAGTAATTTACTTTTGGCGGTTGTATTTTGTAGTTTTTTTTTTAAGTTTAGTTTTGTTAATCTTTTAACTGTCATACCCGACATAATCTCGGGCACAGCACTAGTGTTCGAAAATGTCACTCCCGAGTATTACTCGGAGTAATTTTTTATTAATGCATTTATTGTTATACCCGAATATATATTATGTGCTTCAAAATATAAATTTTTAACTACTAAGTATAATTTATTTTGTAGTAAACATTATGTTTTACAATAAAAATTTTTGACAAATTGTGTACCCAAATCATCAAAATAACTTGACAGTTAAAGGTTTAATGTGTTTCAAATACGCCATGTTATCGCACCATATTTTGTTTTGATGATCTTTAAAAAAACGCGTACCGCCGCCATGTTTTTTTACTTGGCAATTTTTTAAAACATATGCTTTTCTGTTGGTTGCAAAAAAAAAAAAAAAAAAAAAAAAAAAAAAAAATAATGCATGTGTTCGGAGTTTTTTATTTAGAATAAAAAGAGATTGATTTATTTTAACAAGTTCCTTGATTATATCTGCCTCACGTCTGAGAGACCACTGATATCTACAAGTCTCTAGAAAACCACAGCAAAAATTGTATTCTTGACGTTTTCTTTTTCTATTTCCTTATCGTAAAATTGAATAATTTGACAAATGTCATCTACCGTGACAGATCTCTTTCGCCACCACATACATTTTTTGGAGCCAAAAGAAAACTCGTTTCTCTTTTTCAATGATTAAAGAAATACATCAAACTAGACAGGTTATTAACATTTTGACTTCAATTTCGTAAAACCCCAGTTATTTTAGGGAATTTGTTTTTCCCCAGATACATCAAAATATCTAATTTGTTTCGATTAAATAACAGATACGGTGGATATACATCTTCTATAATAACGAAATTATTTAAAGGAAAATTCAAAGATAACTACTAGCAATGAAAGGCTGTAAACAAAGATTAGATGATTGTGTTTATAGAACTTTTTTGACGTAAGTTTCGGCTCTGTTTTGTGACTAGGATATGAATAATTTAAAGATAGATTTAACACATTTCGAGCCTCAAATGAGACTATTGATCTAGTCAAAGGTTCTCAATCTTTACTGAACCACTGCTCACGTTATATTAAAAATATTTGAACGTATACTCTTCAATAACGTGAATGTGCTTATAGAACTTTTTTGACGTTCCGGCTTTGTTTTGTGACTAGGATATGTATAATTTGAAGATAGATTTAACACATTCTGAGCCTCAAATGAGACTATTGATCTAGTCAATGGTTCTCAACCTTTACTGAACCACTGCTCATGTTATATTAAAAATATTTGAACGTATCCTCTTCAATAACGTGATTGTGCTTATAGAACTTTTTTGACGTTTCAGCTTTGTTTTGTGATTAGTATATATATATATAATTTGAAGATAGATTTAACATATTCTGAGCCTCAAGTGAGACTATTGATCTATAAAAAGGTTGTCAACCTGTACTGGATCATTGCTTACGTTATATTAAAAATATTTGAACGTATCCTCTTCAATAACGTGATTGTGCTTATAGAACTTTTTTGACGTTTCGGCTTTGTTTTGTGACTAGGATATGTATAATTTGAAGATAGATTTAACACTTTCTGAGCCTCAAATGAGACTATTGATCTAGTCAAAGGTTCTCAACTTTTACTGAATCACTGCTCACGTTATATTAAAAATATCTGAACGTCTCCTCTTCAATAACAGTAAATTATACCAAATATTATAATGTTGTACTTTAATATCAATATCTATTTTATATGTCTATCTCTATATTAAGAATCACAAAATACAAATTAATTTAAACGGTCATCAAATACAGTAAAATGTTGTTTACCAGAAACATAAAAGTAAGCATAAAATAAATAAGAAACAAAAAAATGGATCAGACGGTTGAAGCTGGGAGAGTTTTAACAATTTGGTAATGTCGGGTTCAAATTTCGTTAAAAGCAATCGTTAATCTCCACGTTCAGTGATGGATTTCACATCAAAACCCCCGCCAACTTGGTGATAAAGCTCTAAGCATGGCAACCTAACTTCCTCAGAATCTCGCCAATTGATATATATTATATTTTGGTATCCAGTTCTCCTTGTGCAACCCATTTTTACATATACCCGTAATTCTTATTTGTTATTTCGTTTCTCTTTTTCTATGATTAAAGAAATACATCAAACTAGACAGGTTATTAACATCTTGACTTCAATTTCGTAAAACCCCAGTTATTTAAGGGGATTTGTTTTTCCCTAGATACATCAAAATATCTCATTCGTTTCGATTAAATAACAGATACGGTGGATATATATCTTGTAAAATAACGAAATTATTTAAAGGAAATTTCAAAGAGTAACTGCTAACAATAAAATACTGTAAACAAAGATTAGATGATTGTGTTTATAGAATTTTTTTTGACGTAAGTTTCGGCTTCGTTTTGTGACTAAGATATGTAGAATTTAAAGATAGATTTAGCACTTTCTCTCACCTGAGAGCTTGAAAGGAAACTATTGATCCAGTTAGAGGTTCTCAATCTTTATTAGACCTCTGCTCAAGTTATACTAAAAATATTTGACCATCTCCTTCAATAACAGTAAATTATACCAAATATTAAAATATTGTACTTTAATATGATTATCTGTTTTACATCTATAACTATACAGGGTGTTCCAAAACGACCGCATAAACTCTGCACAGATGGATTCCTCATTGGAAGTACATAAAAACTGCCCAAAAAAGCGCTCCTGTACGATCCATAGTTTACGAGAAAATACGAAAAGCAAAGTATGACGTCACTGCCGGTGCTAGAAAAAAAAAACACTTTATTGGACATATCAACAATAGTATTTTCATATCTTTCCAGGCGGTAATGTTTAATACGTTCTCCGCGCATATCGTGTCATGCATGCGTTCGCACCATGGAATTATGTTAAGCCGCCGTTGAACTGGTATTTAACAGGCTGCATCTTGCATTTACCGGTAGTCTTCGTATAGTGACAATGTATTTCGTTCGTGACTACCACGACAGGTACCTGATGTACGGCCGATGTAATGGAAATGCCATACGAACTGTTAGGGAGTATGCCCGCGCATATACTTCTGTTGATATGTTCAATAAAGTCTTTTTTTCTTGCACCGACCGTGGCGTCATACTTTGTTTTTCGTATTCTTCTTGTAAACTATAGATCGTACAGAAACGCTTCTTTAGGCAGTTTTCATATACTCCCATCGATAAATCTAGCTGTGCAGAGTTTATGCGGTCGTTTTAGGACACCCTGCATATTAGGAATTAGAAAATAAAAATTAATTTAAATGACTATCAAATACAGTAAAAAGTTGTTTATCAGGAGCTTAAAAGTAAGCATAAAATAAATACGAAATAAAAAAAAAAATCAATGAGATGGTTGAAGCTGGGAGAGTTTTAACAATTTGGTAATGTTGGGTTCAAATTTCATTAAGATCAATCATTAATCTCCACGTTCAGTGATGGTTTTGTTTTCTTATTCAAATACTGCATGATCTAGACGGTTTCATGGAAATACGACAAAAAGCACCATAAGATCTCTTTTATTAAATTCTTATATATGTTTTCCTTTATCTTAATACTCCAGTCTCATGAGAAAAACTTATTATTCTTTCTTTTCAAAAGTTGCCACACCACAAAAGAAAAATTAAAATAAAGCTAATGACAAACGATAGTGTTTTAAAAACAAATATTAAAACCATTGATGTACGCAACAGATGGGTTTCACGTTAGAACTGGGTACCCCCGCCAACTTGGCGATAAAGCTCTAAGCATGACAACCTAACTTCCTCAGAATCACGCCATGCCCGAAGAATTCACGTCTATAGTTTGATTTATATTATATTTTGGTAACTGCCTCTCCTTGTGCAACACTTTTGTTATATATTATATGCGAGTAATTATCATTTGTTATTAATTTTGCAAAATTAAATCAATTAGTTTCCGTGAATAATGGTGATTTTACTGAAAATCCAAATCGGTTTAACTAGTTTGTTATGATTTCCGTTTTAATGTTGTTTCTTACTGGTTTGTGATTCAATCTCTAATATTTCACTACTGCTTTTTTTTAAAAACTTTTTTTAACAATTTAATTTGGAAGCTATTGAGGGATTAAATGCCTAATTTGTAAGTGGTTTCGGTTAATTCAGTAACAGTATATAATTGTATTATATTGGATTTACAGCACCAAAACGAACGGGTATTCTACTTTAATGGAATATTGTTAAATATTTTACGACTGTTAAAAAATTGTACTATCTTTCGTTGTTTCTGTATGTCGTTACGCATTCAAAGCTAAAAAAGAAATTATTTTATGTTTCTGTATTTGTGTTTTATAAACATCGCCAGTAATTTCACCAAATTCGACAAGAAGTAAAATGACAACTTTTGGCAAAATGAGTTTGTTTCTCATAATCCTGACAATCTTTACTGACCACAGAACTCAAATTTATTTTCTATTTAACCAAACCAATCTTTTATAACTGCTTTACGTAACTTAGTTTCGGGTCTTAGCGTCCTTACATGGTCTAATCTTAACGCCTCTGATTGATTGACTCCTTGGCATTCTCGTGGTACTATATAAGCGAATGTAAAAATTTTTGGTGGTAGAGTGAGAAACACAGACTGTCTTAATGAACTTGTCATTTTCATTTTTAAACTAGCATATGGTATGTCATTTTGATGGGATCAGTAAAATTTTTAAATTTCCAGAATTGTAAAGTACCCTATGAGGCAGATAAAAAAATGGTTTGTTTTTTGGCTGAGAATTATCTAGTACGCGATCAATAATCTTCATAATCCTCTAAAGTCTCCCTATACAGCGAACGCAGTTTAAAATCATTTTGAACTCATCTACGAAGATAATTCATTAGCTACGTCAAAATTGCCTTTAAGTTCTTCCCAATATTTTTGCCACAGTAATGAAAGTAAAGGAATAACACTATCATTTACACTACACCTTTTAGGTACATATTATACAACATACATCATTTTT
>CM063511.1:82422919-82472919 GCA_032207245.1 Pardosa pseudoannulata
CTATAGTTCAATGTACATTGATTGAATCAAAGAAATTTTTGAGATTGAAGGTCTCGATTACATGTCATTCCGGTTCACTGTTAAATGACTGTGTTTCAAACAAAAGATACGAAAGAGATCGAAATAAATAAGATCAATTCCCAACTATTGGAACGACCGTAAAGGGAACCATTTCTCCTTTTATATTTAATAAATGTTGTTCCATTTTACAATGATGCTGACTAAAATTTATTCGTTTTAAACTTTACTCGTTTTGAGTTTTGCTAACCCTAACTCATAAAAAATTCAATATGGATGCCTTAATCAATTCCAGGTTCAGCCGCTTCAAAAAATTCGAGGACATACGGTCAGATAACGTTTAACTATGAAAATTAGCAGGTCAGGCTGTCATGAAAAAGTGGAAAGTCCCTGTAAAGCAAAGCTGAATAAGCTTAAATACTACGCTGGAGTTGTAAACATGCAAATAGCTTTCAGTCACGGTTAAATATCTGCAGACTGCAGACTGTGGCTGCAAATATTACTGTAGACTGATATCATTTACTCTCAATGTGTTGTAGTGAAGAATTAATTAATATTTATTTTTTAGTTTCCTAATAATAATTGTACCTAGGTACTTTCCCCACGATGTTCAGCACGTGCATGCACATCTGTGGAAGAAATTTCGACGTAGAATTTGGGACTTCGATTGCTGACTTCGAGTTTGAGGGACCCCTGCGGAGGAGTTATAGATCCCGGAATGGCACAAGCGTAACGGTCAAGCTCGTACAGAGATGTAACCGGGAGTTATGGGGGCAGGGGCTAAAAACAATATCAGCTTTCACAAAAGGGGCTACTTTAATGTTCCCACCGTCACTCCCGAAGGGAGGGAAGATGTGGGAAAATTTTACCAACAAGCGATTGGCAAAGGAGAAAAAAGGGGCGTTAAAACCGAGGGGATGAGTTGGGAAAGGCAGTGAAGAAAAAGCAGTCTAAGTCGGGATTGAAAAGTTGCTGGACATACAAAGAGCCCGGACCAGAAATCGAGTCCCGAAAACCCAACAAGCCACCATATACGTACAGCAAAATAACGGCCGCTACGCCAGTACCGACGCCCTTTTACGTCCTTTACGTTCTGATGAAAGCCCGAGCCTACAATATCCGGAGGTAAATAGATTTAACATATTCATGACGGTTATTTAGGCCTCAGTTAGTAATTCAATATTGTTACCAATTTATAAAGAGTAGCGTTCGTGGATTGAGTAGACTTAGAATTAAGACAGAAAAAATAACAGCACTTTATTCGTATAATGCAGGGAAAACACGAATACAGCAGCCAACACCGCGAGAACTGGCTAGCACAGGCGATAGTTCAACTCTTAGCGCCAAACAACGTAGGTCTTTACCTCTACAAATTTCTCAGCTAACTGAACTTCGATCAGGATCGGCCCCCGGTATTTATATCCTCCGGAGAAACTGGAATATTCTAGAAAGTACTAGGTACAAACGGTCTCCAAAAGAGTCGCCAAGTCGCCAAATTGTTCGATAAATCGCCAAACTTGGCAACAAAAATTTAGTCGCTAAAAACATCGCCTACGAGCCAATATCTCGGAAAATACATGATTTACCCATTATAATACACAGTATACGGCAAAAATACATGTCAACTTGCGAAATTCTTAACAATATTTTGATTAAGGAATAACGTATAACAAAAGAGAATTGTAATAATTATTGTGTAATGATGAATATAAAATCTAAATAATTGCTGGTTATGTTATATGGTGATCAAGTAGTATATCAATTTGTAAATAGTGTACAGAATAAATGTCTTAATCCAAATATAAGGTATAATATTTTTACTGTGTTTCCCCTTTGTAAACGAACACTAGTGTTAGTGTTGTAAGTACATTACAACAATAATAATAATAATAATAACCTCAAACTGTAAATTCATTTGATTATAATGTTTAAAATTTTATCACACGATAAATCCCCGTATAGTTCATCGGGAAGACAATCGTAAACTGAATTCTTTGTTTTAACACCGAGTTCAGTTTAATGTGTGATAATGCCTTTAAAAATAACTTTTGATGCTTGGGTATAATCTTAAACATTCCTACATAATTCGTAATTCTTTTTCGAAATTTCCTTAGTTTTTAAACTAATATCCTAGATGAATAGTTGTTTACCTATCTAGCTTAGCTCCAGGCACTTGTTTTCAGCCCACTGAAGATGAAAACTGAAATGGAAACTAATCACCGAGGATATGTTTAACTATTGTGCATACATTATAAGCATGGTCGCTTTCTTGGTAGTTGTTCTAATTGCAAATTTACTTTTATCAAAAAATCTTAAAATCTTGTTACACATTACTTCAGAGTAAAAATAAATACATTTTTAAATTGCTGTTCCTTCCTGCACCACTCAAAAGACGTTAAACGTTAAATCAGACTTAGAGCTGGTCTCACTAAAGTCGCTTAACGGCTAACCGCGATTAATCCATGGAACCAACCAATGGTGGGACGCAATTGTCCGTTTAAACAGAGATTAATCGCACTGGGCGTTAAAAGACTTTCGTGAGATCTGCCCTTATCCCATTACTTCAAATTTGGATCTTAAGGGCCGGTCTCACCAAAGTCGTTTAATGGCTAACCGCGATTAACCTATGGTGCTAAAAATAGTGGGATGCAATTGTCTGTTTAAACAGAGATTAATTACGGTTACCGTTAAACGACTTTCGTGAGATCTGCCCTTATCCCATTACTTCAAATTTGGATCTTAAGGGCCGGTCTCACCAAAGTCGTTTAATGGCTAACCGCGATTAACCTATGGTGCTAAAAATAGTGGGATGCAATTGTCTGTTTAAACAGAGATTAATTACGGTTACCGTTAAACGACTTTGATGAGATTGGCCCTTATACCATTACTTCAAATTTGGATCTTAAGGGCAGGTATCACCAAAGCCGTTTAACGGTTAACCAAGTTTAACCCATGGAGTTAACCAATGGTAGAACACAATTCTCCGTTTAAACAGAGATTAATCGTGGTTAGGGTTAAACGACTTCGGTGGACCGGCTCTTAGTACCTTCTTCTGATTTAATATTTATGCGAAATTCCGATGGTTCAATTAAATTACCAGTTAAAATACATTCTAAAACATTTTCAACTGAATAAGAAATGAAATTAACCCTTAATTTGGTCTCTTAAGTCCGCTATAACGAACAATCAAATAAATAAAATCTGGCGGGTTTATGAAAACTTCTATACGGCTTAAATATCTAACAAAAACTTTAAAATATATTTCTATGTGAGTTTATGTAATAGAAATATATTTTAAAGTTTTTGTTATATATTTAAGCCGTATAGAAGTTTTCGTAAACCGGCCAGATTTTATTTATTTGATTGTTCGTTGTAGCGGCTTTAAGGACCAAATTAAGGGATAATGGAAAGCACAAAAGCAAATAATAATGATTTCATTACATTATTCAATTTAATATATGCGTATTATGTTCATTGAGAAATTTCAGTATTGTTTCAGTTTTCTCAATTATAACAGAATTAAAATAACTAATAAAGTCAAATCATAACAATAAAGAGCGAAATTAAAAATCTATATAACCGAGGTATTAACACTAGAAAATTCTACATATAGATGCATTCGAAACAGGTGTTTTTCAAGCGCACAGCTTCGATCCTTTGAAAATTCAATACTGAAATTTAAATACACTGTTATTTGAACAAATTATTACATAATAGATGTCTAGTTATGTGTTCGACAAATATTTGATATAATAATATTTATTCAAATTTTCAAATTGATATAAAAACTCAAATTGATATTTATTCAAATTTATGAAGATAGTCTAAATTTATTCAGTCATAATAAAGTTGAAATACCAAATAATATTAAACAATATTTCTCTCTGTATTTGTTTAATTATTTATTTTTATGTTTATACACACATGTGTATATGTAATGGGTATTTTGTTCCATCACAAAGAGAAAAGTATGTAGGCTGGATACCATGCAGTCGCAGCTTAGAAATGTAGCCAAAGCATGGAAGATTAAAAGAGATTTTTTTGGATGAAAAAGGAGCAGAGTTTATAGAGGTACCTTCTCACACAGACTTCTGCCTGAAAAACAAGTACTTCTCAATTTATAGTTGTCTGAGCCAACCAATCGATAGATGCCTAAAAAGCCAGTTGCGAGGTGACGCCCTGTGACGTAGTTTAAGCTTCGCGAGTTATACAAAATATTTATGTAAGAGGAATATATAGTGCTTTGGAGATCGCCAAAATAATAGCAAGAGCAAAGTTGTTCGTCAAGGTTGCCAAAAGAGGTAGAATCACCCGAAATTTATTTGAAGATAGGTAAAATTAAGTAGGTTAAATTTTTTTTACTCAAAATATCATTACACGCACAAATATATGTATACACACACACACACACACACACACACACATATATATATATATATATATATATATATATATATATATATATATATATATATATATATATATATATATGTCGTGATCCAGTGTTAAGGCGAATGGAAAGCAATCTTTCTTGATATTAATAAGTTTATTAAATCATAGTTTAATTTAAATGCAACACCTGCGACATTTTCATTTGTTCTTGGCGGAGCTAAGCGTGGAATGTGTTGACAGCTCCATGTCTACGAGCTATCGGTTCACTTAATCATCAAATTCCTTCAAAATGCTTCCGCCTGACCGGATGATCCTAAAAGCTTACGCGTGCGTAGGTTTTTTTTAAAATTTATCTCGTTATTACGAAAGAGTTCCTTTTTAAAATGTTCACAACTCGCTTGATTTTTCGAACTCCCCCCTTTAAGACCTGACATATATATATATATATATATATATATATATATATATATATATATATATATATATATATATATATATCAGGTTTAAAAATGAGGGTTAAGAATAAAGCGAGTTATAATTAAAAATAGTTGGAACTCTTTAACGATAACGTAATACGAGAAAGACACACCATCGAGTGGAACTAGACAGAGTAAAGAAGGTGACGCTGAAGTAGACAAGATGAATTTGTTTAGGTAAGTAACTCCAAAGAGGAACTTATGAGCGGGAAGTGGGCTGATAACATCCTCCACTCTTTTCGTCCCAAAATGTGAACCAAGGATACCTAAATGGCGTAGCCATAGTCTGAAAAAATACAATACAGAGTTTTCTATACACGAACCAATATGTAGCTTCCATGCCTTGATAACCCGGACCATGTCATATGTATGTATATATATATATATATATATATATATATATATATATATATATATATATATATATATATATATATATATATATATATATATATATATACATATATATATATATATATATATACATATATATATATATACATATATTATATATACATATATATATATATATATATATATATACATATATATATACATACATACACACACACACACACACACACACACACATATATATATATATATATATATATATATACATGTATACACATTTATAAATGTATACGGAAGAGTAAGATTAAAAACAGAAATATTTTGCTGGATGCTAAAATTAAAAAATTTATTATTTGAACAAACTATCCTTAAACAGATGTCAGATAAGTTTTGGAAATTCAATACTGAATATTCAATAATGATATTTTGAAAATTCAATGCTCAAATTAAATCGCACTGCTATTTGAGCAAAGAAATCATTAAACCAATGTCATTTCACATCTTCCAGAAATATTGGATGCGTTTTATGTTTATCCAAATCTTTCAGCTTTGTCTAAAGATTTTAAATTAGAATCGAGTTGAAATAACTAATAAAATAAAACCTTGTCAATAGTGAGAGAGCCAATATCTATATATATATGAGTGAGAAATAAACAACAGAAAAAGTTTCATACAATAGATGCATTCAAAACAGGCGTTTCTAGAAAAACGCATCTTTAATATTTAAAAAAATTAATATTCCAATTACACTACACTGCTATTTAAACAAAACATAAATGAATCGATGCCTAGTAAGATCTTATTGGAGTATTTGATACATTTCTACAAAATTTAACATTATTCCTTATTAATTCAAAATTTTAAGCATTATCAGAGGTTTTTGAACCCTAATATGTTTTAGCGAATTTGAATTTAGGAATGTAAGTGCCTTAAAGGCTTTCTTAAATAATTCCCCATCATTTAGTATATTTAGTGTATTTCATCCATGAGAAGATAAACGCACACATATAGTTACAATCATATTTTAATCCTATAGTAACAAGAAGTAGCATGTAAACTGCTATTTCCGGTTTCTGAAGTATCCGAAATGTTGATAGAAATTTAAAATTTTGGGTAAAATGTATGTATTCAAAATGCAGTTTCTCTGCGTACTTGAGGTATATCGTTCATGTACACACACGTACAAACACAAACATGATTCCACAAATGGTATTTCGAACCCTGGGAAATCCAAAACGTAAATCTCAATCAAAATCTCGAATTCGAGTTTTGGACAATTACAATACTTGTCCTATATTGTAAGACTCAAGAACATGTAATTTTTAATGTATGTTCTTGAGTATATTATTTTTAATGTATGGATTTTGAGTATATTATTTTAAATGTATGTTTTTGAGTATATTATTTCTAATGTGTATTATTTTTAATGTATGTTCTTGAGTATATGTTTCTTGATTTATGTAATGTTAATTATACCGTTATAATAATAACGGTTTATTAGTTACAACGTAGTTATTTGCAAATATTTACTTGGAAGAGGTAATGTTAAAATAAAAAGAATTAATGACAGACGTCAATTTTAGTCATGTGGGGTAAATGGAGCCAGGATGGCTCAGTCCAATGTCTGTGCATTTCATCTACATTTTTCTAGAACAGAATTGTCTCTCGCAATTAGTTCTGTTAAGTTCATTTATAGCGATCACGCCATCTAGTGGCGCAGTTGTTCACAAACTGTATGCTACAATACTACGTAAGCCAAACAACGTACAGGTAGGGAGCTGCTGTTTGGAGCCGGAGTTCTCCAGTTCAAATCCCATTGTTGCTATGAATGTTTACAGCCGTTTGGAATTGGTTTTAACCAGTAGGTTCCACTCTCGTTAGCTTTCATGTAGCAAAATAACAGCTGCAGCGTTTCAAACCAAACCCTATTATTCGCATATGTGAATGTAGAAACATAAAGAGACTATAATATATATGGAATATATACGGAGGGTTTATTATATACTAGCATATAGCCCATCATATGACGGGATCAATCAATAAGATTTTTAATTTTCCAGAATTGTAAAGTACCCTATCAGGCAGGTAAAAAAATGGTTTGTTTTTTGGTTGCGATTTATCTGGTACACGCTTAATAATATGTTTACTGAGCATATGTTAGTTGCCAACTTTAGTTTATTTTGTCATATTAAGTGATAGGATGGACAGCATAGGTTTTAATATTGACAGTGATTATTTGACGGTATATATGAATGATGTCCAAAATTTAGCGAAGCGATTGCAAACCGTGTAGTTATGTATAAAAAAACAAACAAAGAAACTTCTTAATTTTCAAAGATATATAACTTAAACGCTAGATATTTATTCGTCCGTGAAACAGACTCCTAGACTTTTATGAAAAGAATTTATTGTTAATACCGGGGATAAAATTTTCATTGCAACAAAAAATAATCAATGATTAAATTTAATATTATCCCATAGATACCCAATCTTTATTTAAGCTAAATATAAAAGAAAATTGTTTATGTAATATCTAAGTTCAGTGATAATAAGAGATTTGAAAAATATTTTTCAATTTTATAACTCCTCTTCAACCCCCACTCAAAATACAGTTTTCTTTTTTTTTTTTTGTTTAAATTAATTTTACAATTTACACTAAATCACAAATTTGTGATGAAAATCACACTCAGTTTATTTAATTTGTGATTAAGTGAATGTTTCAGTCTATTTAGTGTGAATGTTATGTGTTTCCTTTGTGTTTTCTTTGTTAATTCAATTAGATTTTAAATATTCAATTTTTGTAAAATTTTTCCTCAAAATGTTGTTTTTGTTTATGTATCAATTTGTTGAGTTACGATCCCCTCGCCAGATTTCAAACGCCACGCTGCAAGCACGCCACGCACGCAAGCTGCAAGCACGCCAATTTCGCCAAATGTGGTTGAAGCACCAACAAGATCCATGATTAGAAACAGGAGAGTGGGCTAAGAAGAGGAGTTGAAAAAGTATGAAAATAATGCAGATGATATTTAACTAATTTAAAATAAGAAAGGATTCAATGAGATGGTTAAAGAAATGACGTCATAATGCTAGGAAATAAATGTTATTTTCATCTACTTATAATGTGATAAATTGATAAATTTAATCGCCTGCTCTTAACCGGGAAAAATAGGGCTTAATAATGCATTAAACCCAAGAAAAAGGGAGAAGGGGTGGAATTCGAACGTTTTAAAGACGACAGTATAGTTTGCTGTGATATGAAGCAAATTTATACTAATTTATTTTAGAATCGGATCGATAGTTTAGGAAAGATAAACTTTAATCACTTTGAATTTTTCTAAACCTAACTCACCAAGAGTTCAATATTGTTGTCTCTATCCATTCTAGATCCAACCGCTTTATAAATTGGAGGACATACGGACAGATAACTTAGGCTATTATTATATAGTGGATATGGAGAAATTAACAAAAAAATTGCATATAGACGTATTCAAAATAGAATTTTCTACAAGCACGTATTTTTGATATTTTGAAAATTTGAAATCTACATAATAGAAAAGAGACGTGACTAATAAATTTTATACGTGCATTGTATATCAGATAGAAATGAAACAACGAAAAAATAAGAATGATGAATATTTATTTATTTATAGAGTCAACATCTGAATGTATGGTTATTTTTTGCTTCGATTGAACAGTTTCTGTTATAAAAATACATATTATTATCTCAAAACATGAATAAAATTTCACTTTATTTTTCTATTTCTTTTGAAAAAGATTTCCTTACCGCGGGGTTGTGACATATTCTACAGTGGATAACAGAAATGTGATATTATTGGATTCGTGCGAGAATGGTTTCTGACAATAAAATATAGTTTTATAGTTAGTTATTTTATATTTTATGATATTATTAAAAAATTTTGGGTGTAATGTACGTATTCAAAATGTAGTTTCTCTACGTACTTGAGGTATAGCGTTCATGTACGCACACGTACATAATGGTTCCAAAAATGGTATTTCGAACCCTGAGAAATCCAAAACGTAAATTTCAATCAAAACCGCGAATTCGAGTTTTGGACAATTACAATGCTTGTTCTGTATTGTAAGACACAAAAACATGTAATTTTTAATGTATGGTCTTGAGTATATTATTTTTAATATATGTTTTTGAGTATATTATTTCTAATGTGTATTATTTTTAATGTATGTTCTTGAGTATATGTTTCTTGATTTATGTAATGTTAATTATACCGTTACAATAATAACGGTTTATTAGTTACAAAGTAGTTATTTGCAAATATTTACTTGGAAGAGGCAATGTTAAAATAAAAAGAATTAATGACAGACGCCAATTTTAGTCATGTGGGGTAAATGGAGCCAGGATGGCTCAGTCCAATGCCTGTGCATCTCACCTACATTTTTCTAGAACAGAATTGTCTCTTACAATTAGTTCGGTTAAGTTTTTTATAGCGGTCACGCCATCTAGTGGGGTAGTTGTTCACAAACTGTATGCTACAATACTACGTAAGCCAAACGACGTACAGTTAGGGAACTGCTTTTTGGAGCCGGAGTTCTCGGGTGAAAAATCCCATTGCTGCTATGACTGTTTGAAGCCGTTTGGAATTGGTTTTAACCAGTAGGTTCCAGTCTCGTTAGCTTTCATGTAGCAAAATAGTAGCTGTAGCGTTGGAAACCAAACCCTATTATTCGCATATGTGAATGAAGACACATAAAGAGACTATAATATATATGGAATACATACGGAAGGTTTATTATATACTAGCCCGTCATATGAAGGGATCAATCAATAAGATTTTTAATTTTCCAGAATTGTAAAGTACCCTATGAGGCAGATAAAAAATGGTTTGTTTTTTTGCTGCGGATTATCTGATATATGTTAAATCATTTGTTTATCTTTACTGAGCATATGTTAGTTTCCAACTTTAATTTAACCTGTCATATTACTTGATAGGATGGACAGCGGATTTTTAAGATTGAAAGAAATTATTTAGCGGTATATATGAAGGATGTCCAAAATTTAGCGAAGCGATTGCAAACCGTGTAGTTATGTATAAAAAAACAAACAAAGAAACTTCTTAATTTTCAAAGATATATAACTTAAACGCTAGATATTTATTAGTCCGTGAAACAGACTCCTAGACTTTTATGAAAAGAATTTATTGTTAATACCGGTGATAAAATTTTCATTGCAACAAAAAATAATCAATGATTAAATTTAAAATTATCACATACGCAGCTAATCTATTATTTAAGCTAAATATAAAAGAAAATTATATACGTTCAGTTATTAAGTTCAGTGATAAAACGTTTTCAAATAATGCAGACGATATTTAAATAATTTAAAATAAGAAATGATTAAATGAGATGGTTAAAGGAATGACGTCATAATGCTAAAAAAAATGTTATTTTCATCTACTTATAATGTGATAAATTTATAAATTTAATCGCCTGCTCTTAACCGTGGAAAATAGCGCTTGATATAATGGCATTAAAAGCTCGAAAAGGGGGAGAAGGGGTGGAATTCGAACTGTAAAAATGTTTTGTCGGTAGAGTAAGAAACACGGTTCGTCTTAATAAACTTAGCATTTTTAAACTAACTTTAACTAGCTCTAAACATTATTTTTAAACTAGCATATAGCCCGTCATATGACGGGATCAGTAAAATTTTTAATTTTTTTAGAGTTGTACCCTATAAGGCAGGTAAAAAAGGGTTTGTTATCTGAGGATAATCTGGTGCAACTCAATTATCTTCATACTCCTCTAAAGTATCCCGATACTGTGAATACAGTTTAGAATTATGTTGAATTAATTTAGAAAGATAATTCATTAGGTCATAATTATGTGAAAATTATCTTTAAGTTTTTCCCAATACTTTTGCCACAGTAATTAATGGAAGTAAAGGAATGAAAATATCATTTCCACTATACTATTTAGGTATATATTATACATCGTACAACACTTTTTAACTATTTATTATGGGATAAATTGATAATTTAAGGGTAGCAAAGTCGTTTAAAGGCTAACCGCGATTAACCCTTGGAGACATTTTTTAATCGCGGTTAGTCGTTAAACGACATTGGTAAGACTTAACCACCCTTAACCGCCACTTAACCGGCACTTAACCGCTTGTTGGTAACTGGGGAAAATAGGGCTTGAAATAATGACATTAACGCTCGAAAAGGGAAGGGGGGAACTTTCGAACGTTTTAAAGACGACAGTATTGTTTCCTGCGATACGAAGCAAATATATGCCAATTTATTTTAGAATCGGATAGATAGTTTCGGAAAAGATAAACTTTACACACTTTGAATTTTTCTAACCCTAACTCACTAACTATCAAATATTGTTGTCTCTATCCATTCCAGATCCAACCGCTTTATAAATTGGAGGACATACGGACAGATAACTTAGGCTATTATTATATAGTGGATATGAAGGAATTAACAAAAAAATTGCATATAGACGTATTCAAAATAGAATTTTCTACAAGCACGTATTTTTGATATTTTGAAAATTTGAAACACTGATCTACATAATAGAAAACAGACGTGACTAATAAATTTTATACGTGCATTGTATATCAGATAGAAATGAAACAACGAAGAAATAAGAATGATGAATATTTATTTATTTATAGAGTCAACATCTGAATGTATGGTTATTTTTTGCTTCGATTGAACATTTTCTGTTATAAAAATACATATTATTATCTCAAAACATGAATAAAATTTCACTTTATTTTCTATTTGTTTTGGAAAAGATTTCCTTACCGCGGGGTTGTGATATATTCTACATTGGATAGCAGAAATGTGTTAGTTATTGGATTTGTGCGAGAGAAAACTGGTTTCATACAATGAAATACTGATTTATAACTAATTATTTTATATTTTATGATATTAATAAAGTTTATTTTTGAGATTGCATTAATTGTATTAAGAGTATAGGGTAAAAATAATAATTAATTGTTTGTAAAAATTAATTGTATCACAAGTTTATCTGGTAAAAATTGTAGAAGTATATTAAAATCCATCAAAAAATATTAGTTTTATAGTAAAAAGATTCTCTCTCATAACTAAAAAAACTTATTATAGTTTTATCCTTTGAAGCAAAAAGTTGAAATAGACCTACTTTTAGAATAGTTTATAACTATTATTTGCAAAATAATAATTTTAGTTGTAATTTTAACCACATTGATACACTTACACACACACAAACACATACATACATACATATATATATATATATATATATATATATATATATATATATATATATATAGTATATATATATATATATATATATATATATATATATATATATATATATATATATATATATATATATATATATACTCTATACAGTGGCGTGCGGTAGGTGTTCATGCAAGGTGTGCAGAGCAACAAAAACAATAATAATAAAACCATAAAAAATGTACATTAAACACTTCTTTAATGTTTATTATTCATTTGTACACAAAATCCATACGTCTATCTAACGTACTAATAATAACGAAAAGCTTATATTTTCAGCAAACGTAGCACCACACGGAGCCCGCCGCTGCGGTGCCTCATCAGGATGCTCATTGGTGCCGTCAAACCGAAAGTCCAGTCCACGTGCAGAGGATTTCACTGCAAGCTGGCGCAATAGAACGAACTGTTCCTCGTTCGGTCAGTGGATTAAATTATATTTATTAATTGTTTTTAACATTTGGAAATCATATATTCTGCGAAAAACATCTTGACAATTTTTAAAAACAAAACCAGGGATATGGAGTTACAGATATAACTTATATACTGTCTGTAAAACACAATGAATGGTAAAATTTGGACTGTTCTGTTAGAATTCGTTTCTTTTTTGTCTAACAAAACAAAATTGTTTTTCAGCGAATTATTTCAATAAATAGAATACATCACCGAAATTACTTTACCACACTAAAACATTTCCCTTTATATTGATGAAATACTTCTTTTATATTTTCATGAAAACAAAATCTTACAATATATAAATTTAAACATTAACCGTCTGCAAAATCGTATGGCTAATTAATCAGTTAAAAAACCAAAAGAGCTTCAGCACGTAAGTCCCCGCTCTAATACAAAGCTTAATAAACCGTATCTTCGGATGATTCTGAATGCCAAGTGCAGGAAAAATAGCTGCAGTACTATACTATGCTTTGCTTCTCCAGTAGTCCATACATATAAAACGTGATGTTCTATTAGTGCGTAGTGTGTACACATAAATATTTCTTATGTTTGTTTGCTTTTGAAAACGCTACGTGGTGCAGTACCTAGTACCGCACGCACTGCGTGAATACAAGCAAGCAAATCAACATATTTGAATATATTATAAATAATATTTATTATATACCATATAAACATAGGTAGACATAGGTGCAGAAATTTGTCTCTCATAATTTTGCTAGGGTGTGCAGTGCACACCCTGCACATATGTACCGCACGCCACTGACTCTATATAATAATATCCTAAGTTATCTGTCCATGTCCTTCAATTCATGAAGCTATTGGCCGTGGAATGGATAGGGATAAATATGCAAATGGCTGCTTTTTTTCTATCAAAAACACCGAGGAAAACATACGAAATTGTAATAGCATATAATCCATAAATTGAAACTGAAAATAAATTACAAAGCAGTGTAGTTATATGAAACTACTTGAATACGTTTCAATATCATTACATGGTGTCAAACAAACCAATTGAATAATAAATCGAATAGACAACTATTGGGAAGAAGGTTAAACGGTCAATAAAACTTAAAAACGAGATTTAACAATCTTATAGTAGGAATCTAATGGTGTTTTTAATTTCTCAAACCCTTAAAAAGAAAACTGAAGTCTCATATTGGGGCAAAATAAGTTATTTTTCTAACTCCTTAATCATGTAGAAATTATGTTGACGAAGCAGAAAAAGAAAGTTAGAAAAATTAATTCCTTTTTCAGGTAAGGCGATTAGTAGGATATTTTGCGTTATGTCAGCTGTTAAAGATGATTATGTAATTATATCTGCTCATAAACGCTAGATATAAAATTACAACATGCATAAACGTGCAACTTCATTTCTCGTTTCCCCGTAGAGCTTCATGACCCCTTTTTTTAACTTGGTGAAATTTAAAAATAAGCAGAAAATGAGTTTCAACCAACTTTTGAATGATAAAATGAGGCGGACAAGGGAAAAGGGGCAGTTTCAAGTGATGAACGCTGGAAACTCAAATGTAATGCTTACCGTGGTGTGTAATTATGAAAACAGTATAGAGACAGAAAAAAAAATTTCCCTTCTAAGAATCACAATAATCAAAGTAAATCGATATGAATGATTTAGAAATGCCTAAAGAGGTAACATCAGCTACTTATCTCTCTCATATACTTCATGCGGTCACACAAAGATGAATTTCAAGGATTTCTGTTTCCAATAGGTTACTGAAACGAGACCTAAACAGATAACAGATATCTGTTTTGGTCTCGTTTACTATTGCGCACAAATTAACCGATAAAATAGGGAACAGGAAACATCTTCTTTGGACTATAGACACCAGGGACAATTCACTTCGCAGAGAAATCCATATTCAGCCTAACCAATGATTCTAGATGCTCCTCCATCGGGCATTCACTACCAGTCTAACATTCTATAAAAGAATCGTTATGCGGCTGAAGTTTTGATTTATTGGTAAGGCAGCATATTGTTTTCAAGAATACTACAAGAAACATAGATGGAATCTTAATTTGGTATGTTCCTCTTCTCATGGCAGTAGTTAGTCTTCATTTCTATTTAATGAATGACTTTGCTAGTCAACACACTGATCATACGGTAGACCTTTTTATTAGAATAATCACAGGATGGCTGAAGAGAGGTTAATCACGGAAAGGATTGGCCTGCCAGACATCTCTTATAAATTAACTTGTGAAGATGCGTATAACTGTTAGATTTGATCAGGCCTCCTATAACTTCTACATACCTATATTGGACAATAATCTATTTTGTTTCTATCTTCTAACAATTTTTTAACTTCATACTTGGACAAATAATCAATGCTTGAAGAAGCTTAGCCCCTTTTCTTATGCTACAACGCTTGGACTTCCATCTACAAATGTAGAACCTCATTCTCTATATCATATGGGAGTTAACTTGAAACTTGGTGGGATTTCTTTTATGAGACTTTTTTGACTAGCATAAAGAAAAATATTGAGAATTCGGCTCATCAAGCAATAGCCCTGGAGACTATAAATGGGATCCCATAATCTTCTCTGAAGATATACACTGATGGTAGCAGAGGTGATGAGGGAATTTCTGGCAGTGGTGTGTACATTTCAACTAGTATTGGTTTTGTAGAATTTAAAATAAGGAATACCGACTTTTTTTTACGGATTTTAGATCAGAGATTATTGCTATCAGGAAAAATTTGCAATACGCGTATCAAATTGAGAGACAATTACATGATGTCTGGTCTTTGACTGACAGACATGCTTTAATACAACACCTATTTAACTTGACTATAAGAGGGGACAAGGCAAGCCTAGACATTTTCGATCTTCTCGTACGGCTTTCTTCTGGACACACTGTCCATATTCAATGGATCTAATCTCATGTTGGGGTCGACGGAAATGAAAGGGCCGACTACCTGACAGGAAGTTTGCTGAGGAGGGGTGAGACTTGTGGGACTCTCACAAATAGCGAGATCTCGTGACTTAGAAAGGTGGAATTAAGCAGACTTGGAAGGAATCTTCCCAATCACCTGTGATATTTTGGAAGAATTCAGGGCGAGTCTTTTACCTAGAAAATATCAAACGGCCTTCTCGCGCTTCATAAGTGGCCATATCAGATCACTCACTTTCAGGCAGAGACAAAAGATCTTGCCTGAGTGTCATTGATGTTGGGCTGACAGGTGACACCGGCCCATACATTAATTTGCTTGGACTTTAAACAGGACGAGGAATTCTTGATCCTCTATTGATTTTTGACTTTTTGTGCATTTTTGGATTTACGGCGATTGTCTAGCTTTGCTACACAATCTGGGATTAGTAACAACAATGATAACACATTTTTACACTTTCCACTGCTGATAAATTTTATTTTCTGTAACTTACTTGTGCCATGACTGTTATTCTATAGTTTTAGTATTATATCAAGCGACGGTAGGTCAGTGAGCAAAGTCAGCGATCTCGTAACTGAAAGATTAACCTTTCGGTCTCGAGGTGGCTTAAGAACCACCATGTTCGTCAATGATGACTTTTTCTTCTTTATAAGCTCAATAGACTTTTGAAGTCCAAGTGTGACTCGCTGATCCTACTCCAGTTGATCCTATCGACGGCTCTCCATAGATTGACTCCCATTTATTTGAGATCCTCTTCAATATCGTCTAACCATCTTGTAGCTGGTCGTCCTTTACGTCTCTATTATCCTCTGTCTTTACTGTTAATGGTGAATGGGGCACGTAATATATGTTCTTAATGTCCTCCAAGTTCTCAAACATTGGGCTTGGTAAGCCAAGCTTGGTGTTTTTTTAATTGGTCCCTGCTTTTAAATTACGATGATCTCCTGAGATAACACGTTCTTTCACCCTAGCGGTACTCGTCAAGTGAAAGACACCACACTTCAGGCTTAACAACAAAAATATTATACCATCCTTGATAGTATCAAATTCCATTAAACATTTTGCATTAATTCTGTAGATTACAAAGGAAATTCTTTATATATACAAATCCAAAAATTCTTTAGTGTATATATAAATTTACTGTTCTGTCTTCCACACTTTCTAGATATAAAATTTTTTACTTACCATCCATATAATTGTATTTGGCTTTACAAATGCGTTTTTCTCAAATCTACATTTTTTATATATTTTTGAACACCAAAAAAAAATGTAACAGACGATAATAAAAACTGAAATTCATCGAGCCATGCAAAAACTACTTAAAATAGGTTTTATGAAAAAATGAACAAACATTTTCTCCCAAAACACCTTTTCAAGCTTCTATTAACGAAAAAAAGAAAACAGTAACAAATTCCCTGTGACCGTTTAAATAGGTCGGACAACCGCCGGGAGGGAAATTAAAAGATTAACTGGAAGCGAAAGAAAAAACGATGCAAAGAAAAAAAACAGCATGTTTCAAGAAATACGAGGAATGACTGCTTCATTTCTTTACATAATCAGCTGCATTTTCTTGTAGCAAAATGCAATTAACCTACAAGTAGAGCATGGATATTTCTCTTAGGAGAAAGCGTAAAGGGAGATTAAGATTTTGGTGAGTGAAACATTAGAATGTTGTATAATAATATTTAGAGTATGTAACAAACCGTTATTAAGCGTGAATAATAAAATAAAACTTGTTGAAGATGATAGAGGATTTCATAATAGATTGGTTATGATTCATATGGGGAATATTATGTAGCAAAAAAATACAGTCTAGGATATAGCACTAAGTTTAGATATCTTTAACTTTATATCTTCAACTTTTTTATGCCTTCCAATTTTTTTAATTGAATCAAAAGTATAATCCCGTGTATGTGCATGAACATAAAATAATCCTTTCATGATGACCGTCACATACTTGTGTCACAAAGAAGGCTATACGGTAAAGTCCCTTTTATAATATTTTCTGATATTTTTACTGGAATGGGTATTATTTATTTTAGTTATTAAGTAGATTACTTGCTGCTTCCTATAATATTTTTTGTTTAGTATGAAATTTTTTAATAATCCAGCCTGGTTTATCATCTATCTCGGTAACTTATTTATGAGACATCTGTCTTGAATAGTTTAAAAAAGTACCTGGAACTTTATTGATTTTTTTATTTAAGTGATTTTTATTGCTGAACTTACACTATTAGCCTTATTATTGTATTTTAAGTACATATATCCACACATCCATATGTCTGTATTAAGTACATACGTTCATAATATAAGCTGTTCAGCAGACACATTGACTAACTCCATTTCTTGGATATTGATAAACTGGAACGTCAATGCACAAAATATGCCACGCAGTTCTCATTGAAACCAATATTCCCCAATTTTAGTTATCAGCATGGATTAATGATAAATTTTTTGGGTCAGTGGGTCGTTGAATAGGCTACTCTTGGCACCTTTTAAAGGCTTTTATAATATATTTGCAGTGTTTTAAAAAAATGGGAGTTAGTGAATGAGTGCACTGAGCGGCTCATATGTAAGTACGAATGTACATAAAAGTAAAATTTGTTGTTTCTGATGCCACTTGGTCAAACCAAGTACGATTGAGCCATATGCTACTAGTATGAAATCAAAGAGGTGAGCCTTTCGTTTTAACGAACACCTCAAGGGGGAAAGTACGACCTTTTATCAAGTGGGTCTTCGTAATTTTGAAGCTGGGACCAAGCAGATGACCCGTAGGCTTGGCCTCACACCTCCAGAGGTAATGATTCAGAACTTGGAGGACATTGTAGCCACGAACATATTTTATGTGCCCCAGTCACCTTTAACGAACACTGCGGATCTTAAGAAAGCTCAGGCTCAGCAATCCTCCAGTTACGAGAGCGTTATTTTTGCGGACTGAGCTACCGCGGCTCAAAGTAAAATGTTTACCATATCACCTTCCTCCCATGATATATCACTTTAAAGGATAAATCGCTCATTTTTCTTGCCCTTTAATAAATGGAAAAAACAAAGGGCCCAAACTGGTATTCTAGATTATGCAGAAAATATAATTTGTTCAGCACGAACCTATTTAATATCCTGATAGACATTAAAAGGAATCGTACAGAAATCTTGGATAATCTGAGGAGCTTTACACAATAAAGAAAACTTAATTTAAATGAGGAGACAGCCTTTAAAGGATAAATTTTATATTAATATTTTATTTCGCTCTGGACGGTAATTACAATTTTTAAAGAGAAAATTCAAGCACAAACAAAATATTTTATTTCTTGAATAGCTTTCTCTATAAATCTGAAAGTCCGATATTTCAATCTCGTGCTACTAGCTCTTATCGGAAATTAAATCAAAATTGAAGCCTTATACAGAATTAAATGTACACGAGGAGCCACTGAAAATAAAAATTGATTAAAACGACTTATTCTTTTAAAATTCATATTAGGAGTATCATATGATATTTGGTGACCAAAATAGGCTTATAAACTATCGCTTAAAAATAAAAAGTCTTAATAATAATGTGAAAATTAAGGTATAATTATGAGGTGTGGCACTCTTCAAATGCTGCAAAAATTGACAAAATCTAACGAATTTTCATATTTGATAATTTTAAAATTATTTAGTTAAAAATATGTTTATTGTGTCGTGGGACGTTAAAAAATTCCAGATTTAGCGTCAAAATTTTAGTTATTGATTTTTAGAACTATCCGTTTGCAGCCAAGATTGGAAGTTGATTCTCATAAATATACAAGATATTTTTAGTTTGAATTAGAGTAATATAATGTGAAAAGAATAATCCATGAAATGTATAATTTTGTATGTCTTCAAAAATTAAAATAACAATTTTAACCAGCGAGGACGCGCGCAAGGTCTCATAGGTGTGGTTTGGTTTGGAGTGCTACTTTTTGCAACACGAGGGTTACCAGGACCTACAGCTTAAAGCCGATTACGAACGGCTACGAACATCCATGCCACTGTGGGATGCGAACCCACGAACTCCGGTATTGAAGGCCAGTACTTTAACCAATCGACCATCGCTCGGCCAAGGCCTCTGAGGACGAGCGTCATAGAAACATTCCACACAAAACCACCCAATAGAAATAAACTTCCCAAATTTTCAGTACCTGTCTTATAGGTCTTTTAGACCCCAATAACATACATTTTCGCAATTTTCTCTGAATGTTTTTCTCAAAAAGAGATATTTTTAATTCTTTCTGGCACCAGGCACCCTGTGCATGCTCATACACTTTTGCCTTTTCATTTAGTGTTTATGGTCGAAAGAGAAATGCCTTTAAAAATACATCATTATTGGATTAAAATGATGAAATATAAAGATGAAAAATAAAGATGGAATGCTATAAAAAATCATTTACAGTCAAAATTGCTTTTAAATAAAAATTAATATTTCAAATAATACGAAATATTTTTTTAACTTAAAAAAAACTTTAAAAAAAATTGATAATACAAATTTTCTGTTCATCATCAAAAGCAATTTTAATGGTATTTGGCTGAGAAAAGTTGCACCGGGTGTAAAAGGCCTGGTACGTTCTCGTGTTGTAACTCCAGGAAGTGATCGTCTACACTGGTTAATAGAAAAAAAATAAGTAATAAATTTATTTTAAGTTAAAACTTCTATTACTAAAATAGCCCTAGAAACACTAGTTTATAGTTACTACTTTAAAAAAATTATATTGCTTTAACTTCCTTAAGTGGAAGTTAAAGCAATATAATTTTTTTAAAGTGCTAACTACTGTGCAATTTTGTTAGAAGAATATCTTTGATGTTTAAACACAAATTCAGGTAACTGTAAAAAAATGATTAAAATATTAGGTATTTTAGAAAATGTTTCCTAAATCAAGTAAATGTTTGGTCCTATCCAGTGAGAAAAAGAAAATTTAACTTTTAGCCTTTTTTTTTAAAATTATCTAAATACTTACATAATAAGCCAGGGGGGTTGGGTTCTTAATCCTGTGCCCGCGGTTGCCAATGTGCCCATGAAATAATTTTTGTGTGTTCACGACTGCACGCTAAATACTATATCAGGGGGAGGATAACCTGCGGCTAGCCAGCCACATGTGGCTATTTGAAGGATTATTTGTGGCTTTCGATAAATGTACCCCGAATTCTCTTTTCCTTTTTGTGTTATTATATTTTAAAAGATTATTAAGGGATAAACGAATGCTAGGTAAAAAAATCGGTCTTATTGGACTTTTAAGAAATGATTCTCAAATTCCACAGTTCATGCCGATTTACTGCATAATTCACCGAGAACATCTTGCTACAAAATATTTAAAACATCCTGATGTTATGAAAACAGTGTAACACATTGTAAATTACATTGGCACGAATGCAAAAAATTATCGACAATTCAAAAATTTCCTTGAAAATTTAAATAACGAAGAACTAAATGGCATTTAATAAATATAATTTCTGTAAAAAAATGTTTAATACCTTTTTGCACACTTTTTATATACGTATTTAATTGCGGCTCGCGAAGAATGCGGCTCGCGAAGTTTTGAAAAATGATTAGGACTATCAATGAGCTTGTCCACCCCTGTACTATATCAATATCTACCGTATTGTTTATGATGCTTATGATGGCAATAAAATAAAGAAATATTAAGAATCGTTATACTATTTTTAGATGTACCCAGACGGGAAATAAGGTTAAAAACCCCTGTATTAAGATATAGATCAGTGATTCTCAACTTTTTTTTTGTCGTGGCACACTTTTAACGATTTCAAAATTTGGTGGCACACAAAGAAAAAGATAAGTTTAAAAGTTATTTAGCTGAACGTTGGCCGATTGATTAGGGTGCTGGCCTTCGGTATCGTAGTTCGTGGGTTCGAATCCCACTGTGGCATGGATGTTCGTAGCCGCTCGGAATCGGCTTTAAGCTGTGGGTCCCGGTTTCATTAGCCCTCGTGTTGCAAAAGAATAGACCGTAGCACTCCAAACTAAAACTAAAACAAAAAAAAACTAAAAATTGTTTATATACCTAAAATACAGTGTATAAAATAGTTCACGATAGTAGTTTAGAATGTAAAATTAAATAATCTGTACTACAATTACAACAGTGCGTTTATTGAGGGATTAATTACAAGTTATTAACAAGAATACTTTTAGTAAGAAAATAAAGTTTGATGTTTTTTGATAATTTCTTTCATATTTGGGCGTTAAAATGACAACGCTACTATTATATTGTCTTCTACATTTAACAGTCTCGATCTTTTATTAGTTTTTATGTTGGTTAATATTGAAAGTCTAAACTCACACAAATAAGATATAGAAAATTGTGATAGCATTTTTAAAGCTGTGTTGGCTATCATGGAATAATCGAATCCAATGTTAATCCAAAATGAATGAATTGATTCTTTCAAATACTTTAAAATTAAATCACGATTATTAAAAAGCGGAATTAGTTCTTCCTCTTCATTCAAAGTTACTTCAATTACAGAAGTATTCGCTATCACAAATAGATTACCACTCCAATAGTTTTTTTTATATCTAAATTTTGGGAAATAATGAATAATTTTCTCTTCTAATGTTGTCAAATGATCAATAACAATTTTATGAAAATAAAAATCGAAAAATATACATTTCTAAAATTTGGTGGCACGTTTTAAGAATTTAGTAGCACACAAAAGTGCAGCTGCATGGTGGTTGAGGATCACTGTTATAGATATTAGAAACGGAGCTTGACTTACAGCAGTTCAAAAATGTCAAACATCTTAAGTAGTTTAAGTAAATATCTTTACATTATTTTCTTCAATGACAACAATCGGGTTATTTCTATCGACATCTGAATGTATTTCAAATAACATATCAGGAATTAAGAACTTAATCCCACCGTTTATGGGGTTCTAGCCAGCATTTCATGGTGAAGAGCTGGGTGTATGTTGTATCCGCGTCTTCCTAATTCTCCTTACCCTGCTAAATCGTTTGTTAAATAATTTAGAAAAAACTTTCGCCTTTTTTTTAAAGTCATTTTCCGGAACATTAAGTTTGATATATTTTGATGGCTTAACCATTCAAATAAAAAGTGGAAAAATTACTTAATGGCTTTAAATAATTTTTTAAGCATTGAAAAGAGATACATAATTACAGGGGTATTCAATATTTTACAATTTGGGGAACCCTTTGAGGTTATCTTTTTTTTAAGAAACCTTTTGATTAAAGAGCTGAAAAATAGGGTATCAGAGCTTTATACTAAATACTCAAATTTACAGAATTAATATTGCTTTTTTATCTATTGCTATTTTAATCATTTGACAACTCTTTGACAATAACTGGCTTTGGCAATAACAACATTATAACAGCAATATATATACTTTCATTATAAAAATATCATTAACATAGATTTTTGTGAGTTACGTTTCATATAACAACATTATAACAGCATTATATATATTTTCATTATAAAAATATTAACACAGATTTTTGTGTCTTACGTTTCATATAACAACATTATAACAGCATTATATATATTTTCATTATAAAAATATCATTATATTGATTGTGTATTATGTTTCATATAACAACATTATAACAGCATTATATATATTTTCATTATATAAATATTATTAACACAGATTTTTGTGTCTTACGTTTCATATAACAATATTATATATATTTTAATTATAAAAATATCATTAACATAGATTTTTGTGTCTTTCGTTTCATATAACAACATTATAACAGCATTATATATATTTTCATTATACAAATATCATTAACATAGATTTTTGTGTGTTACATTTCATATAACAACATTATAACAGCATTATATATATTTTCATTATAAAAATATCATTATATTGATTTTTGTGTCTTACGTTTCATATAACAACATTCAAACAGCATTATATATACTTTCATTATAAAAATAACATTGAATTGCCTTTTGTGTCTTACGTTTCATATAACAACATTATAACAGCATTATATATATTTTCATTATAAAAATATCATTAACATAGATTTTTGTGTCTTACGTTTCATCTAACAACATTACAATAGCATTATATATTTTAATTATAAAAATATCATTAACATAGATTTTTGTGTCTTTCGTTTCATATAACAACATTATAACAGCATTATATATATTTTCTTTATAAAAATATCATTAACATAGATTTTTGTGTGTTACGTTTCATATAACAACATTACAACAGCATTATATATATTTTCATCATAAAAATATTATTAACATAGATTTTTGTGTGTTACGTTTCATATAACAACATTATAACAGCATTATATATATTTTCATTATAAAAATATCATTATATTGATTGTGTATTACGTTTCATATAACAACATTATAACAGCATTATATATATTTTCATTATAAAAATATCATTATATTGATTGTGTATTACGTTTCATATAACAACATTATAACAGCATTATATATATTTTCATTATAAAAATATCATTATATTGATTGTGTCTTACGTTTCATATAACAACATTATAACAGCATTATATATATTTTCATTATAAAAATATCATTAACATAGATTTTTGTGTCTTACGTTTCATATAACAACATTATAACAGCATTATATATATTTTCATTATATAAATATTAACATAGATTTTTGTGTCTTACGTTTCATATAACAACATTATAACAGCAATATATATACTTTCATTATAAAAATATCATTAACATAGATTTTTGTGAGTTACGTTTCATATAACAACATTATAACAGCATTATATATATTTTCATTATAAAAATATCATTAACATAGATTTTTGTGTCTTACGTTTCATTACAACAGCATTATATATATTTTCATTATAAAAATATCATTAACATAGATTTTTGTGTCTTACGTCTCATATAACAACATTATAACAGCATTATATATATTTTCATTATAAAAATATTATTATATTGATTGTGTATTAATTTTCATATAACAACATTATAACAGTATTATATATATTTTCATTATAAAAATATCATTAACATCGAGTTTTGTGTCTTACGTTTCATATAACAACATTATAACAGCATTATATACATTTTCATTATAAAAATATCATTAACATATATTTTGTGACTTACGGTTCATCTAACAACATTATAACAGCATTATATATATTTTCATTATAAAAATATCATTATATTGATTTTTGTGTCTTACGTTTCATATAACAACATTCAAACAGCATTATATATATTTTCATTATAAAAATATTAACATAGATTTTTGTGTCTTACGTTTCATATAACAACATTATAACAGCATTATATATATTTTCATTATAAAAATATCATTATATTGATTGTGTATTACGTTTCATATAACAACATTATAACAGCATTATATATATTTTCATTATAAAAATATCATTATATTGATTGTGTCTTACGTTTCATATAACAACATTATAACAGCATTATATATATTTTCATTATAAAAATATCATTAATATATATTTTTGTGACTTACGTTTCATCTAACAACATTATAACAGCATTATACATACTTTCATTATAAAAATAACATTGAATTGCCTTTTGTGTCTTACGTTTCATATAACAACATTCAAACAGCATTATATATATTTTCATTATAAAAATATTAACATAGATTTTTGTGTCTTACGTTTCATATAATAACATTATAACAACATTATATATATTTTCATTATAAAAATATTGTTAACATAGGTTTTTGTGTCATGTTTCATATAACAACATTATAACAGCCTTATATATATTTTCATAATGAAAATATCATTAACATAGATTTTTGTGTCTTACGTTTCATATAAGAACATTATAACAGCATTATATATATTTTCATTATAAAAATATCATTATATTGATTGTGTATTATGTTTCATATAACAACATTATAACAGCATTATATATATTTTCATTATATAAATATTATTAACACAGATTTTTGTGTCTTACGTTTCATATAACAACATTATATATATTTTAATTATAAAAATATCATTAACATAGATTTTTGTGTCTTACGTTTCATATAACAACATTATAACAGCATTATATATATTTTCTTTATAAAAATATCATTAACATAGATTTTTGTGTGTTACGTTTCATATAACAACATTATAACAGCATTATATATATTTTCATTATAAAAATATCATTAACATAGATTTTTGTGTCTTACGTTTCATCTAACAACATTATAACAGCATTATACATACTTTCATTATAAAAATAACATTGAATTGCCTTTTGTGTCTTACGTTTCATATAACAACATTATAACAGCATTATATATATTTTCATTATAAAAATATCATTAACATAGATTTTTGTGTCTTACGTTTCATTACAACAGCATTATATATATTTTCATTATAAAAATATCATTAACATAGATTTTTGTGTCTTACGTCTCATATAACAACATTATAACAGCATTATATATATTTTCATTATAAAAATATCATTAACATTAATTTTTGTGTCTTACGTTTCATATAACAACATTAAAACAGCATTATATATATTTTCATTATAAAAATATCATTATATTGATTGTGTCTTACGTTTCATATAACAACATTATAACAGCATTATATATATTTTCATTATAAAAATATCATTAACATTAATTTTTGTGTCTTACGTTTATATAACAACATTCTAACAGCACTATATATTTTTTCATTATAAAAATATCATTAACATTAATTTTTGTGTCTTACGTTTCATATAACAACATTATAACAGCATTATATATATTTTCATTATAAAAATATCATTAACATAGATTTTTGTGTCTTACGTTTCATATAACAACATTATAACAGCATTATATATATTTTCATTATAAAAATATTAACATAGATTTTTGTGTCTTACGTTTCATATAACAACATTAAAACAGCATTATATATATTTTCATTATAAAAATATCATTAACATAGATTTTTGTGTCTTACGTTTCATATAACAACATTATAACAGCATTATATATATTTTCTTTATAAAAATATCATTAACATAGATTTTTGTGTGTTACGTTTCATATAACAACATTACAACAGCATTATATATATTTTCATCATAAAAATATTATTAACATAGATTTTTGTGTGTTACGTTTCATATAACAACATTACAACAGCATTATACATACTTTCATTATAAAAATATCATTATATTGATTGTGTATTACGTTTCATATAACAACATTATAACAGCATTATATATATTTTCATTATAAAAATATCATTAACATCGAGTTTTGTGTCTTACGTTTCATATATAACAACATTATAACAGCATTATATACATTTTCATTATAAAAATATCATTAACATATATTTTTGTGACTTACGGTTCCTCTAACAACATTATAACAGCATTATACATTCTTTCATTATAAAAATAACATTGAATTGCCTTTGTCTTTTACGTTTCATATAACAACATTATAACAGCATTATATATATTTTCATTATAAAAATATTAACATAGATTTTTGTGTCTTACGTTTCATATAACAACATTAAAACAGCATTATATATATTTTCATTATAAAAATATCATTATATTGTCGTGTCTTACGTCTCATATAACAACATTATAACAGCATTATATATATTTTCATTATAAAAATATCATTAACATTAATTTTTGTGTCTTACGTTTCATATAACAACATTATAACAGCATTATATATATTTTCATTATAAAAATATCATTAACATAGATTTTTGTGTCTTACGTTTCATCTAACAACATTATAACAGCATTATACATACTTTCATTATAAAAATAACATTGAATTGCCTTTTGTGTCTTACGTTTCATATAACAACATTATAACAGCATTATATATATTTTCATTATAAAAATATCATTAACATAGATTTTTGTGTCTTACGTTTCATATAACAACATTATAACAGCATTATATATATTTTCATTATAAAAATATCATTAACATAGATTTTTGTGTCTTACGTTTCATATAACAACATTATAACAGAATTATATATATTTTCATTTAAAAATATCATTATATTGATTTTGTGTCTTACGTTTCATATAACAACATTATAACATCATTATATATATTTTCATTATAAAAATATTAAAAAATGGACGATTTTAAAATTTGAAATGCAGCCTTCCTTGTCTCCTTAAAATAAAAAAAAACTATATTTAGTGAGTAGTAAACGAAAGTAACGAAAATGTTTTAAATGACGTTTTAATAATCTAAAATTATTACGCTTTGATATGAAGCTTATCATTTATTTTTCTTAAATTATTTGAATTCCGTTCTGCAATTAGTTAGGGAAGTCTGAAGAACCGAATAAGCACCAAATAATCCGAAATATACGGATTTATTCCTGAACAGAGTGAATCCTAACAAATGCGTAATTATTTTAGACACTCCTTCAAACATTCCCCCATGTTAGACGAACCTAACTTTATGAGTTACTTTTATCAGAAAACGCGTTGGAAGCACATTAAAATGTTCCATACAAAAGTTCCTCTCCGGTAAATAGCGTCAGAAGCTGTAAATAGAAACGATTCTCTTTTCCAATTTATAATTTTCTCCCTGAAATTGTAAAAGTTTTAGAGCTATAGAGGGTGTTTACACATTTTTGTAACGTTTTCTAGTTTCATCATGGATTTAAATTTAAATGTTAAAATAAAACTGTGACTGGCATCAAAATGGATTGAGCTTTAAATATCTTATGTAGCATTAATTTTTTTTCTGTGTTCTTTATTGCTACTGGAAGAGAAACAATGGATCGAATCATGTCTTCCATTATTTCAATGATTATTTTTGTAATTTCTGAAGAAAAATACTCTTATTCGATTATTTTAAACCAGGGCTTCAAACCGGACTGATCCGAAAACCGAAAAGTGGCATAAAACGGAATTTTGGTCTGAACGAAAATCGGAGTGAACCCCCAAAAATATCGGTTCGATATATTTTTAGTCGTTTTGTAACCAGCCTATCAGTATTTTCTCATTTAACGTCTACCATATGTTTATCGTCATTGCATGTACATTTTGACGAATGATGGCCAATGGTGAGGGGGCTAATCTTTGGTACCGGAGTTCGTGTGTTCGAATTCCACCGCAACATGGATGTTCTAAGTCTTTCGGAGTCGGCATTACTCAGTAGGTCAAAGTCTCATTAGCCCTCGTGTTGCATAAATGTAGACCGTAGTGCTCAAAACCAAACTAAATTACATGTACATTGCGAGCCACGGTAGCTTTGTCGGCAAAGGCAACGCTTTCGTAATTGGAGGGTTACGGGTTCGGAGCCTTGTTCGTTGAAGGTCAATGGGGCACGAAAAATAGGTTCGAGGTCCCAATGTCCTCTAAGTTCTCAATCAATACTTCTGGGAGGAGTAGGCCAAGCCTATGGCTCTTCTGCTTGGTCCTTGCTTCTAAATTACGAGAACCTACTTGAGCTTAAGTCTCACTTTCTTCCTTGAAGTGCTTCTCAAAACGAAAGGTGCATCCCCTTGCCTTAATACGAGTAGCCTCCGGCTTAATCATGCTTGGTTATACCAAGTGGCATATGCAACAACAACATGTACATTGCTTCTTGATTTCCTGTTTTGATGTTCCGTGTTTACTAGTACTTTTCTGTTTCAATTTCACATGAAACTTCTTTTAGAAGATAGGTTTAATTCAGTTGAGTGTTTAGTTGTCATCCCCTTGCCTTAATACGAGTAGCCTCCGGCTTAATCATGCTTAGTTAGACCAAGTGGCATATGCAACAACAACATGTACATTGCTTCTTGATTTCCTGTTTTGATGTTCCGTGTTTATTAGTACTTTTCTGTTTCAATTTCACATGAAACTTCTTTTAGAAGATAGGTTTAATTCAGTTGAGTGTTTAGTTGTCATCCCCTTGCCTTAATACGAGTAGCCTCCGGCTTAATCAAGCTTGGTTAGACCAAGTGGCTATGCAACAACAACATGTACATTGCTTCTTGATTTCCTGTTTTGATGTTCCCTGTTTACTAGTACTTTTCTGTTTCAATTTCACATGAAGCTTTTTTTAGAAGATAGGTTTAATTCAGTTGAGTGTTTAGTTGTCAAATGCGATCTTAATAATGCATAACAATGCCAATGCTCGCCGTTCTCTGCTCAATCATCGCGTATCATGTATTCTGATTAATTGTATCAATTCGAATGGTGTATCAATTAAAAAAGAATAAAATCTTTTAAATTTTGATAGAATTAGACTTTTTTTTGTTTAGGATGGAATTATATTTTTAGTATAAAGATTTGGTTTGGTTTAGGAGTGCTACGGTCTACTTTTTGCAACACGAGGGCTAATGAGACCGGGACCTACTGCTTAAAGCCGATTCCGCACGGCTACGAACATCCATGGCATAGTGGGATTCGAACCCACGAACTCCGGCTCCGAAGGCCAGCACCCTAACCCTTGGGCCATCATTCGGCTTTTAGTATAAAGAAGAATATACATAAAATAAAATTATTTATTTGAAACTGAAGTGAAAACCGTAAATTTTGGCGGAACCAAAACCAAAACTGAACATATTTTTTGTGAACATGAACAAAAAAAATTACGGTTTGAAGCCCTGTTTAAAAAAAAAGAGATATGAAAAACTACAGTTTTAATATTTCTCCACATAAAATAAGTGACATAAACAACAAAAAAGAAAATATACGTCAAAGTTTATATTTGATTGGCAAAAAAAAAGCAAAAAATGCATACTTAAATGTACTTAAGACTTTTATTAAATCTAAAGTCAAATTTCATATTTTAAAAGAAAATTTAACTCCGCAAAGATCTATAACGAGATTTTTATCTCTGTAGGATCTGTGAACAAATTATAAAAACTACAACATAAAAAAGAAACAGCAACATAAAAAAACATTATGTCCTTTGACTAACACCGAAACTGTAAACAGCACTTAAAGGATACTTTTAGCTTCACATCCAGCCTTCAGTCTGGGTATTGAAATATTTCGATGAAAGGTTTAGAACCATTATGAAAAAAATAAGAATATTCATAGAAATGATGGATAAATCTCGTATTCTGCAGATTGTTGACGAATATGATAATTTATTAAAAACCGACAATTCCAGTTATAAACATGTACCTGTACAGTATTGTACAGGAACCACAGCGTAATTGTGGTACTAAATTCCAGGATTTTCTAAACTACATCAGTTAATTTTCAACATGTTATATATATATGCATGCATGTAATATCTTCATTGTGAAAATTTATTTCAAATATATTTTCCTTAAATTTCGTTTTTATAAATATTTTCCTCACTTACTTAAGACGCAAACTTTTTTTCATTCCATTCTCGATTTTACACTTTCTTTCTTTGGTGAAAAATAGAGGTTCCTTTTAAAATGTACTGGAGCTCCAACAAATGGTCAAACTGAATTTGTTGGATATTAAGTCATTAAAGAATTTAATTTATTATCTTTATCATGTAGGTTTTAAATACGTAAAACATAGGAAAACTTTATTTCAGTTACTTTATTTTATAGACTCTTTCGATTACGTATAGAAATTGTGACTATTAAAAGCTTAAGTCAAATTTTGATTAAATTTTGCAAAAATCATACAAAATTATATTGTTTCATTTGAATATTACTTGCATCCTTTGTAAGAAATATGAATAGAAACATGTCAAGGTTATACTGAATTAAAAGTATATATTTTGAAACCTGGATAATTGAAACCTGATTAATTTCAGATTTTAGACAGTTTAAATTTTACAAATTCCTTTTAAATTTCCTTTGCAATGTAATAATTAAAATTACGTGAATTATTTGAAAAAATTCGGGAATATCTGGTTAATTTGAATTCAGAAAAATCTAAAAGCATAAAGGAAATTTATGCAATTTTTTAAAAATTCCCAAATTTTCTTTAGGACCTACTGGATTATTGATCAACTAGATTTTCTGGGCCGAGCCCTGTATTCCTAAGTTTTCCATTAGCTCCCAATAGCAACGGGGATGTGAGAATTCATAATATAACAAATAACTACAAAGAATTTAGAGGCAGGAATACACAACTTTTATGCGGCTACTGGAATGTGAAGATATCACTCAAATGGATTGGACAGCCTACTCCCCTGATTTAAATTCCATCGAACAGGTGTGGGATGCTTTGAGAAGATACATTGCAGCTCGCTTACATCCTCCGGAGAACGCCCAACAACTCAAACAGATGCTGATTGCGGAATGGGTACTCTTACTGCAAGAAATGTTGGACCAGCTGGTTTTGAGTATGCGGAGACGGTGCGAAGCAACTATGGCGATCCAGCCATCTATGCAAATTGCACGAGCAGCGTCAATCTACCACCAAGCCTGCGCAGTTTCCTGCATGCTTCGTATAAAAGCCGGCGAGCTACGAACAGCGGAACATTCCCATTTACCACCTGCCTGGATACGCTCGCCGCCTTTCATCTCTCAAGGTCACCGCAACCATCCCAAGGTCACTGCCGCTTTCGACCAGCTGAAGCAGAAGAAACCTAGCACTCGACGTGGTTCGTCGCAATCGCCATTCCGATGTACGCCGACTTTAGTGAGAACTACTGTCACTCCTCCAAAAATTTATGTACCTACCTGCAACGAGCTGTTGCATGCGCTGCATATGTATTAAATATTATTTTAACCTTCACGACGTCTCGCACCCTTAATAAACAGAACCGCCACACAACCATTGCAGTTAGGTGAGGAACATCTGATTCTGGTTCTTCCTGTTGGATATCTTCATGAGTCACGATACTATTTTTTCAATAAATCTTGTTTTTGTTTGATTCCATACCGTATGCATTGTATTCCTTTTTCAGAGCCGATACTTTCGTCATCGTTTATGTTCATAATACTCTCCCTCATTTCTTCATTTCATGTCTCTCAGATTATTTCTCTTGGAGTTATGGCAATAAACCCACCTGTTGCGTAAGTTTTGCACACCAGTGTATTAATCAATTCAAAAACAATTTACTGTTCACTAACTTGTAGACCTCTCTGTATGTACGCCGTAAAACCAATTGTAAAAGTAGAGTTTATAGTCATAGTCAGATGGTGTAATACAGAAGCAGTAGAATATTTCAGTAATGAAGAATATTTATTTCCTTAATATTAAGGATATTTATTTAAAACCCACCTGTTGCTTAAGTTTTGCACACCAGTGTGCATCATACATTTTCAAAAGCTCCTTGTAAAAAGACAATTTTTCAAATTGTGAAATTTCAATATAATAGTAACAATATAAGTTCAATATAATAGTGCTATTTTATTTGACAAGTTTTTGCAACAGAAAACTTATATTTACGACCAACGGTTGAGTATAAAATGGTCGGTTAATCACCTTATTATGCTATCTTCTAATTTTGCCTAATAAATCATTCATTACCGTATAAAAATTATAGCCCATCAGCGCATATTTATATCAATGCTAGAGCTATTAATTTATTAACCATAAAACAAACTTTAATTACTTATTATCTGAAACTCAGCGATGCCTTTTCTTTCTTCCAGAAATTCAGTCTTCATTATCATCTCTATTTATATATATTTTTACGTTTCCTACTCTTGGGAAATCCCGAATACCGTAATACAATTGGAAGTAAATGTCAACGTTATTAGAAGAAAATGGGATAAGGAACAATGTTTACATTGCTATGTTCATTATTTAAGAGCATTAAATAGCTTTTGGTAAATACAAATCTTCCTACACGTTTATATCTATATATTATTTAAATCACTTGTACTAAAATTAAATAATTGTGATGAGGATTTTGACCATCTTTTATTTATCTAGAAAATTATGTATGGAATAATGATATATATAAAGTAAAGACAATTTAATAGAAAGTGTATCTCTACTTAGTCACTTCTAAGAAGAATTGGGAAGTAGATTCAAAGTATAAGTTATGGAATTAATAAATAAGACTACTAATATTAGTAAATGAGATAAAGAAAATCTTTCAACTTTTATATTAGTTTTATTTTTAAAAGTATTACTAGCATATGATTATTATACGAGTTAAAAATCTTGTAAAAACAGACAAAAATAGTGGTGTGATAGCCAAAGAGGAATGCTTTCATTGTTATGATGAAAATAAAGACTTGTATTAAAATGTAATACCTGTGATGAATTACGCATAAATAGAATACATCATGGAAAAAAAAACATGTAGATTATATATAAAATGCAAGAATGAATCTAAAAAGTGATTTAGAAAATAATTTAATAATATTTAAAACAGTTCAAGTTGATCTCTACAGGTCATAGGTCATATATTTCTACTTAGCCACTTTGAAGGAGAATTTGGGACTAGATTCAAAGTATAAGTTATGAAATTAATAAATAAGACTACTAATGTTAGTAAATGAAATAAGGAAAAATTTTAAACTCTTATACTAGTTTTATTTTTAAAAGTATTACAAGCATATGATTATTATACTAGTTAAAAATCTTGTAAAAAGAGACTAAAATAGTGGCGTGATAGCCAAAAAGTAATGAGTTTATTGTTGATAATGACAATAAAGATTTGTGCTAAAATGTAAAAACTGTAATAAATTAAGCATAAAAATAGAACACATAATGGTTTGGTTTGGGAGCGCTACGGTCTACATTTTGCAACACGAGGGCTAAAGAACACATAATGGAAAAATATTTTTAAAACATATAGATTATATGTAAAATGAAAGAACAAATCTAAAAATTGATGTGGAAAATAATGTAATAATATTTAAAACAATTCAAGTCGATCTCTACATGCCATAAGTCATGTATCTCTACTTAGTCACTTCTAAGGAGAATTCGGAACTAGATTCAAAGTATAAGTTATGGAATTAATAAATAAGACTACTAATATTAGTAAATGAGATAAAAGAAACTTTAAACTCTTATACTAGTTTTATTTTTAAAAGTATTACAAGCATATGATTATTATACTAGTTAAAAATCTTGTAAAAAGAGACTAAAATAGTGGCGTGATAGCCAAAAAGTAATGAGTTTATTGTTGATAATGACAATAAAGATTTGTGCTAAAATGTAAAAACTGTAATAAATTAAGCATAAATAGAACATATCATGGAAAAAAACTTTAGAAAAGATATAGATTATACATAAGATGCCAGAATAAATTTAAAAAGTGATTTGGAAAATAATGTAATAATATTTCAAACAATTCAAGTCAATCTCTACATGTCAGTAAATGAGATAAAAAGAACTTTAAAATCTTATAGTAGTTTTATTTTTAAATGTATTACTAACATATGATTATTATACAAGTTAAATATCTTGTAAAAACAGACTAAAATAGGGGTGTGATAGACAAAGAGTAATGCGTTTATTGTTATGATGAAAATAATGACTTGTATTAAAATGTAACAACTGTGATGAATTACGCATAAATAGAATACATCATGGAAAAAAACTTTAAAAAACATAAAGATTATTTATAAAATGGAAGCATAAATCTAGAAAAATGATGTAGAAGAAAATGTAATAATATTTAAAATAATTCAAGATGATTTAAAAATTACATTATTTTGAAAACAGCAATGTTATCTCCATTTTTGTTGAGAAAATGAACAGATTGAAGGATTATGAATCACACAGACATACATAAGAACGAAGAAAAGCCATATTCCCGGTGGCGCCTAATATAGATTGCAAATTGATGATGAAGTTTTTAAACCTAGAGTATTAAAAAGTATTAATACTCTAGGTTTACAGTATTGTAGTACAGTATTACAGATTTACGGGAATTCCACAAGAGAATAATAACTCATCCTTCTGTCTTTGCTCTATCTTTAGATTATTAATTAATCTCTTGATTATAAGAAAAATTGTTTGGTTTGGGGTGCTACCGTCTACTGTTTAAAAGGCTAATGAGACCGGGACCTACTGCTTAATGCCTATACTGAACTGCTATGAACATCCATTTCAGCAGCGGGACTAGAACCCGTGACTTCCGGTACCGAAGAGTAGAATTCTACCATTAGTCTAAATTAAAATGAGTTTCAAATTTAAAAATTAAGCTCGCACTATTTTCGTGTGCTACACACACACACACACACACACACACACACACACACATATATATATATATATATAATGATATTTTTTCCCTTCAAGGTCTTCAAGGTGGTAAGGGAATAGGATGCCTGAGCTGTGTCCTCAAATCCAGAGACTTCTAACAGTAAGCAGAAAATGACAAAGAGCAAAAAATAAAACAGCTAAAAGATGAAAGAAGAGATAGGGAGGTGGATTCGTGAGTTCATAACACAAAAAACTAGAGAGGAGAAAGCTTGGGGATAGAAAACACAAATATTTTTTCGACTAGGGACACCCGCACATTGCGTCGATCAGAGATGAAGTAAGTAGTTTTATCATTCTGTTGCAATTAAAATAGCCACATGAGAACCAATAAAATTGCAAAGATTAGTCCAATCAAATTACATGCATTTTCAATGCTGGATATATTTATATTTTTACCCAAAATTAACTAACATAATTATTATTGTAGTCTAAAATAAATTTCTGTCGATTCTATCTCTAAAATTATAACCTTTGTTAAAATATCTTTATTTCACTTCTGATTGTGGTAACATTTGGCAACCTCACATACATTAAAATTTGATCTTTCTCAGATCAACTGATCATGTATAATTCCTTCACATAAATTAGTTTCGATCTCCGTGTCAATCCTGTGACTAATTCTTATCATTTTGGTTGGCTCATTACCGACCACATCACTATATAATCAAATATTACAAGTTTTGGTCGACAGAAGCGTCAAAGAAGAGATATCTCAATAAACTTAATAGTAAAGTATTAATAACTATACTTTAGTTATTAATACTTTAATATAAATTAATACTTTAGTATAATTAAGTACTATAAATTATACTATTAAGTACTATAAATTATTACTTTAGTTATTAATTTATAGTACTTAATAGTAAAGTAGTTAGTATAGATAAAGTTTCCTATCTATGCTAACGGCTGCACGGTATCAAACATGGATGACATTTTCATTTGTTGTGGGGCTAAAACACCCATCATATATGTTTTAAATTTTCATGCTAATTTCGTATATTTTCATTTTTAAACGTAAAGTAGCACAACATTATACTGACTCATTATCGTCCCCACCACTATATAACCAAATGTTACATATTTTGGCGGCAAAATCGCAAAGACGAGCTGTCTCAATAAATTTAATAATAAAGTATTAAATAAAGTTTCCTATCTATGCCATCAACAGAACGGTATCAAACATGTATGCCATTTTTAATTTGTTGCGGGTCTTAAACACCCATCACTCATGTTTAAACATTTCACTCTAATTTCGTATATTTTTATTTTTAAACGTAAAGTAGCACAACAATATTCTGGCTCATTATTGTCCCCACCACTATATAACCAAATGTTACACATTTTGGAGGCAAAATCGCCAAAGACGAGCTGTCTCAATAAACTTAATAATAAAGTATTAAATAAAGTTTCGTATCTATGCCATCGACTGCACGATATCAAACATGTATGCCATTTTTAATTTGTTGTGGGTCTTAAACACCCATCACGTATGTTTAAACTTTTCTTTCTAATTACGTATAATTTCATTTTTAAACGTAAAGTAGCACAAAACTATTCTGGTACATTATCGTCCCCACCACTATATAACCAAATGTTACAAGTTTTAGTGGCATAATTGCCAAATGCGAGATGCCTCAATAAACTTAATAGCAAAGTATTAAATAAAGTTTCCTTTTTATGTCATTGACTGCATGTTATCATACATGGATGCCATTTTTCATTTGTTGTGGGTCTTAAACACCCATCTCGTATGTTTAAACTTTTCTTGTTAATTACGTATATTTTCATTTTTAAACGTAGAGTAGCACAACAATATTCTGGCTCATTATTGTCCCCACCACTATATAACCAAATGCTACACGTTTTGGAGCAGAATCTCCAAAGACGAAATGTCTCAATAAACTTAATAATAAAGTATTAAATAAAGTTTCGTATCTATGCTATCGACTGCAAGGTATCGAATATTGATATCACTTCACATTGTGTGTTGTGGGTCTAAAACACCCATTACATATAAGCATAATTTTCATGCTAATTAAATATATTTTCATTTTTAAACGTAAACTAGCACAACACTAATGTTCAGTTTCAAACTTGACCCAGTTGTTAACGTTGTTTACCTAATTTTCTCAAAACCTGTCTTTTACGGACGTTTCATAAATTATTTAATAAACTTTTCGTCTCAGTTGAATTTAAATTAAAAGCAAACATCTCATATAATAAGCACTGTCACATGAATATTTTATTACTGTGTATTTTGCGTGGAGTAACTGCAAAATAGTAGTCATGCAAATGAGGACAGCACCGAATTATGGATGGCTTTGTTAGTCAAAGCATTTCTCATCATAATGAAATTTACCTCGTCAAATGTCTATCTAGCATTTGATATTATTTTTACTGGTTCTATATGTGGCAAGACAATAGAATGCGAGGAGGAATAATATGTATTCTATATAATGATAAAATATATATTAAAATAATTCTATTATACTTGACAAATATGTGCATATTCTTAATATTTTAAAATAATATTTAAAACAATTCAAGTCTATCTCTACATGTCATATATCATGTATCTCTACTAACTCACTTCTAAGAAGAATTCGGAACTAGATTAAAAGTATGAGTTGGGGAATTAATAAATAAGAGTTTTATTAGTATTTGAGATAAAAAAACTGTAAAGTCTTATACTAATTATTTTTAAAGTATTACTAGCATATAATTATCATACTAGCTAAAAATCGTGTAAAAACATACCAAAGTAGTGGTGTGATAGCCAAAAAGTAATGAGTTTATTATTGATGAAAATAAAAATTTGTGCTAAAATGTAAAAACTATAATAAATTACATATAAATAGAATACATCGTGGAAAAATATTTAAAAAACATATAGATTATATGTAAAATGCAAGCCTAAAACTAGAAAAATGATGTAGAAAAAAATTAAATAATATTTAAAACAATTCAAGTCGATTTCAAAATTCTCTAGCCTCTTCAGAAAGGGTTGCTGTATGAACCTTTACCAAATGTAGCTTCTTTGTTAGAGTGTGGACGATAGCCACTCGCCGCCATTTCTGATGGTTGACTGTTAAACTGTGCAATAGTCATGAGTAAAGACATTATCAAGACATCATTGGTTCTGTGAATTGTCATATACTTGTCATACACACACACACACACATTTCTTTGGGATAGTTGAATATCATGTTCGAATTAAGGAACATAAGCGGGCAAAAGGTTAACAAAGAGGTGCAAAACTTTGTAGTGATATAAACCCGAGACAGAAATTTCATGTTTTAAGCATAGGAAAAGATATACAATTTGTAGAAAATATTTGTATTAATAAATTTGTATAACATGTTAATATTACGAACACATATAGCTGTTGAACTAGGAAATGCGATTTTGTCTCTCAAACAAAGAAACAAAAATTGCATGTCTTAAGCATAGAAAAAGATATACAGCGTTTAGAAAATATTTGTATTAATAAATTTGTATAATATGTTAATATTATGTACACTTATAACTTTTGAACTAGGAAATTCGATTTTGTCTCTCAAATAAAGAGAGATGAATTCAATTAATGGATATGCTGTTACTTTTGTTTAAGTGGAATGTCCATTTAGACTAGGATCTTACGAATGTGATTACATATATTTGCATTATTTAAATTCTGTAAGAAAATTATTATTAATAAGTAGAGAATTAATGAGTCACTGAGTTAAGTAATTCAAAATATATGGTAGAGCTAGCATTGTAGGATAACAAATATAAATTGCAAAAATCGCAAATGAGTAAAGTATTTTAAACCAACCCATACAAACAATTAAGAATTAGTAGAGAGTAGTATTGTCTGTTAAACTATGCTATAGCCATGAATAAAGACATTATTAAGACATCATTGGTTCTCTGAATTCCATAGCCTTGTCATATTTACACATACACACATTTCTTGGGGACATCATTAGTTGAATATCATATTCAAATTTAGCTACATAGGCGGGCAAAAGGTTAACAATGAGGTGCAAAACTTTGTAGCGATATAAACCCGAGACAGAAATTTCATGTTTTAAGCACAGAAAAAAAATATACAATTTTTAGAAAATATTTGTATTAATAAATTTGTATAACATGTTAATATTACGTACACATATAACTTTTGAATTAGGAAATTCGATTTTGTATCTCAAACAAAGAGAGATGAATGCAATTAACTGATATGCTGTTACTTTTCTTTAGGCGGAATTTACATTCAGACTAGGGTCTTACGAGTGCTATTAGATTTTCTCCCATTATCTAAATTATGTAAGGAAATTATTATAAATGAGTAGAGAATTAATGAGTCACTGAGTTAAGTAATTCAAAATATATGGTAGAGCTATCATTGTAAGATAACCAATATCCATTTCAAGAATCGCAAATAAATAAAGTATTTTAAATCAACCAATACAAACAATTAGAATTTTCAATAAAATATATAACAGATAGTAGAGAGTAATATTGTCTGTTAAACTGTGTAATAGCCATGAATAAAGACATTATTAAGACATCATTGGTTCTTTGAATTGCCATAGCCTTGTCATATATACACATACACACTCATTTCTTCGGGACTTTATTAGTTGAATATCATGTTCCAATTTATCAACATAGGAGTGTAAAAGGTTAACAAAGAGGTGCAAAACTTTGATATAAATCCGAGACAGAAATTTTATGTCTTAAGCATAGAAAAAGATATGTAATTTTTAGAAAATATTTGTATTAATAAATTTATATAACATGTTAATATTAAGTACACATATAACTTTTGAATTAGGAAATTCGATTTTGTATTTCAAACAAAGAGAGATGAATGCAATTAATTGATATGCTGTTACTTTTCTTTAGGTGGAATTTACATTCAGACTAGGGTCTTAAGAATGCTATTAGATTTTCTCCCATTATCTAAATTATGTAAGGATATTATTATAAATGAGTAGAGAATTAATGAGACACTGAGTTAAGCAAATCAAAATAGATGGTATAGGTAGCATTCTAAGATAACCAATATCCATTGCAAGAATCGCAAATGAATAAAGTATTTTAAAGCAGCTGATACAAACAATTAGGATTTTCAATAAAAGTAATAACAGATAGTAGAGAGTAGTATTGTCTGTTAAACTGTACAAGAGCCATGAATAAAGACATTATTAAGACATCATTGGTTCTTTGAATTGCCATAGCCTTGTCATATATACACATACACACATTTCTTCGGGACTTCATTAGTTGAGTATCAAGTTCCAATTTAGCACCATAGGTGGGCAAAAGGTTAAAAAAGAGGTGCAAAACTTTGATATAAACTCGAGACAGAAATTTCATGTCTTAAGCATAAAAAAGATATACAACTCTTAGAAAATATTTGTATTAATAAATGTGTGTAATATGTTAATATTATGTACACATATAATTTTTGAATTAGGGAATTCGATTTTGTCTCTTAAACAAAAATAAATTAATGCATTTAATGGATATACTGTTACCTTTGTGTAAGTGGAATATCCATTCAGACTAGAATCTTACGAATGTCATTAGATATGTTTGCTTTATCTAAATTCTGTAAGGAAATTATTAATGAGTCACTGAGTTAAGCAATTCAAAATATATGGTATAGCTAGAAAAGATAAATAATAAGATATTATAAGATAACCAATAATAATATATTATAAGTTATATATATTATACCAATATAATAATAATAATATATGATATATTGGTATAGTATATAATACAATATATAATATAATATATTATACTGATAATATATATTATAATAATAAATTATAAAATAACCAATATCCATTGCAAGAATCGCAAATGAATAAAGTATTTTAAACCAACCCATAGAAACAATTAGAATTTTCAATAAAAATAAGGAGAGATGGTAGAGAGTAATATTGTCTGTTAACTGTGCAATAGCCATGAATAAAGACATTATCAAGACATCATTGGTTCTTTGAATTGCCATAGCCTTGTTATATATACACATACACACATTTCTTCGGAACTTCATTAGTTGAATATCATATTCAAATTTAGAAACATAGGCGGGCAAAAGGTTAACAAAGAGGTGTAAAACTTTGATATAAACCCGAGACAGACATTTCATGTCTTAAGCATATAAAAAGATATACAACTTTTAGAAAATATTTGTATTAATAAATTTGTATAATATGTTAATGTTATATGAGCATATAACTTTCGAACTAGGAAATTCGGTTTTGTCTCTCAAACAAAGAGAAATGAATGCATTTAATGGATATACTCTTACTTTTGTTTTAGTGGAATATCCATTCAGACTAGGATCTTACGAATCCCATTAGACATGTTTGCATTATCTAAATTAAGTAAGGAAATTATTATAAATGAGTAGAGAATTAATGAGTCTCTGAGTTAAGTAATTCAAAATATATGGTAGAGCTAGAACTGTAAGATAACCAATATCCATTACAAGAATCGCAAATGAACAAAGTACTCTAAACCAACCAATACAAACAATTAGAATTTCCAATAAAACTAATAACAGATAGTATAGTGTTGTATTGTAAAATAGATATTTAGCTTTTGTGCTTAATATGTATGGATGTGTGCATTTTAGGCAAACATGCAATTTTTATCCCATATTATTAAATACCTAAACACTATTATTCTTACTTTCATCTCATGTATTTGTAAATTATAACCATTTGATTCAGTTAGGCACAATTTAAACCGATATTATCTGATGATTTACGATTGGGATAATATGACAACTTTACATCTTCTTATAAGTTTCAATTACAAGTTTCTATAAATCTATTTCAATGAAACAAATATGATTTTAAATATAATATTTATATTGTTTATGTTATCCGTATTTAAACACTGAAGTTTTATTAATGGTATTTAATATGAAATTATAAAGCAAAATGTGTTTTAGAGACATTGAGATTCACTAAACAGATTGTGCTTGAAGCATCTTGAATACTTAGCGACCCATTTGTAGTCTTTTATTGATTTGGATTTTAAAGCCGCAGGAACAACCATTATTTAAAAAAGTTCCTCAGGTCACAGACATAATTCATTTGATTCAATATCGGTTTTCAGGTTAAGGAAAGTGGAATTATCTACTAGTTCCTTGAAGATGACGACTAACGTAATTGTTTATTTATTTGCAGAGATTGTCTTTTAGAAAGATCTTTTTATTTAATGTTTATGATTTATACACGTTTTTTAAAGGGTTACAAAATGTAATTTTGACTTTTGCTTTTCTATTTAATGCTCATTTACCGCTGTTTTTACATTTATTTGAATAAAGTATGATTTATTCGTCTCATTAGCGTAATAATGCAAGTAAAAAGAAAGGGAAAATAAATACAATTATTAATGTCTAAAGATCAATAAAATATTTCATTATGCAGTGGCTGTTCATCGTAATGGCTTTTGGGGATGTATACAATTGCGTCAATTGGTGTATGAGTGTAAAAATATTCCAGCAGAGCAAAAACAGTTAAAATCAATATGAAGTCAGAGAAGAGGTATGACTTTGATATCCGATATTGATTTAAAATCAAATAGCAGGTATATTTCGATGATTAGAAATAAATGTAACAAAAAGTTATTTTAGAAACTTTGATTTATATACTTTGTTTTGTGTTGTGCTGTCAATACCAATCGATATAGCAGTGCTAGGTACGATTTCATACATTCAGATACTTTGAAAACATATAAAAAGAGCGTAAGGTCTAGAAAAATTGCATGAAAAAAAAAACAGGATTTTCACAATAGAAGCTGACTGTCTTTTTTGGCTTTGCTACCTAAGCAAAATTCCTGTCTACATCCGTGTCAGCTCTATTACTCTGTGTAGTTCCGCTCAAAAGTGTGTCTTTCTCCTATATCCTTGTCTTAATCACTTCTATATTTTTAATTATAATACGCTTAATTTTTATGACATATATATATATATAAAATATATTATATATAAATATATATATATATATTTATATATATATATATATATTTATACATATATATACATATATATATATATATGTAATGTATATATAATGTATATATTTATATATATGTATATTTTATATATGTATATATATATATATGTATATATTATAAATATATTATATATTTTTATATATAAATAAATATATAAATGTAATATATATAACATGTATCTTATAATAAAAAAATATCTATATGTATATATATATATATATATATATATATATATATATATAATATATATATATAATATAAATATAAATATATATAATTATATATATATATATATGAAAATAAAAATTATATATATATATTTTTATATATATATATATATATATATAGGCTCATCCCGAGTGTAACTCGGTCACTGTGAAATTATACACTGTGCAATCAGTTTTTCCCGAATTATTTCATATGTGCTTTTAATGATTTCGAATTCTTTTCTTTACTTTTCTGGCTACTAGAATATTTGCTGCTCAAAGAGACACAGTAGAGGGAAGAAGGTAAGGAGAGAAACAAGGTTCTACTGTCCAGATTGCGATGTTAGACTCTGTGTACTACTGTGTTTTCGATTGTATCATACACGATCAAATTTTGATTAATAATTTCATAATCATTTATGTAAATGCATAGAATATAAATAAAATTTAATTCAAGATAAAAGCTAGGTTTTCTAAGGTTTATATTTATAGTTAGTGTGAATTGACTCCAAAGTCTAATGATTTCTGCAGTACAGAAAGCTAACAATACTGGTAAATTACTCATTTGTTTAAATTGATTTTTTTTACATTAATTTTTAGGAAATTTTGTATGCGAATGATGCTGCTATGTTTAAAAAGCTATGTATGTATAAAAATAAGCATAAAATAATTGACATTTTTTTTATCTATAATTCCGAAATAAAATGAACCTGGAAGGGGTTAATTTTATATTTTTTTTCAAAACATAATTTATTTTTAACAGTTTGATGATAATAACGAAAAAGATAAGAAAGAGCAATTTTTTTTCATTTTTTTACCGTTTTTATCAAATATATTCCTCAGACAAGAGATTAACAATTTTCTCTAAAACAAATACGCATTGTTAAATTAAAAATGTATTTTTATAAATGATATTCTTTAATGTGTAAAATATTTTCAATTAATGAAAATGTAAGGAACGCATAAAAGCAAATCCTATTAAATGTGTTAAAATGCGTGTGAAAAAATTGATGAGACTTTACTGCTTGCTTTTAGTCTATTTCAGGGTTTAATTAACAACTGATGGCTCATTAAACAGCTTGTCGCAATAAAATATATAAAATATTAAGTATTGTTTACAAAGTTTCAAGAAGAGTTAAAATCTGAAGGTGAATTTTTTTTTAAAAAAAGAAAATAGTTTTAAAGAATCTTAAGAAACACCAAAGAACATTTTTTTATTGTAAAAATCAATACGAAAACTACTAAATCACGCAGCAAATACTTTTTTTCTGAGAATTCTTGCCTCCAGCTCTTAAAAAAATCCGAAACTTATGGTGAAAAAGCGTGTCTTAAAAAGAACAACAGATACTTCGAAATGGCTTTGGAATTTTAGAGGTCCTTGTTTTTTAGAAGAATAATTTTTGTTGCTGTTTTTCGATACAACGTTGAATAAAAGCACAGAGGATGTGTTTTCTTTTATGTACTTCTTTCAGTTACTCTTTTTGAAATAATCACTATTACGTGGTTTATAATTAAAATTTAAAAGCCTTTCTCAATACATAACATTAAAATGTATTATAAGGAACTTATGTGAAGAAATCACAAAGCGTTTTTATAAACTAATAGCTAACAAAGGCACCCAGCCTTGTTTAGGTATTAAAATTTTTCCAGTATGTAATAAAATACTAGTAATTATAATGTAATAAAATGGTTGAAATAATTTTAAAACAATGAAGCGAAGCTCATGTGCACCTCTTGTTGCTGTTATTTTATTTGAAATGAAAGGAATAAAGACCAATAAACAAGTTTTCTTTCCTAGATTTACATATAAGAAAAAAATTCAAAAATACATTCACACACACACACAAAATATTCTTTGTAAAGGACTAAAGGAGTGTTTTCCAACGTAAAACCAGACAGTGTTAATCTATATAGTTTAAAATATATATAACAACACTTTGTACAATAAATTTTGCTCAAATCCGCAAAAAATTATGGATTTGTAATATATATATATATATATATATATATATATATATATATATATATATATATATATATATATATATATATATATATATATATATATATATATATATATATATATATAATATATATATATATATGATATATATATATATATATATATATATATATATATATATATATATATATATATATATATATATATATATATATATATATATATGTATATATATATATATATATATATATGTATATATATATTATATATATATATATATATATATATATAAATATATATATATATGTACATATATGTATATATATATATATATATATATATGTATATATATGTATAATATATATACATACATATATATATATATATGTATATATATATATATATATATATATGTATATATATGTATATATATATATATATATATATATATATATATATATGTATATATATATATATATATATATATATATATATATATATATATATATATATATATATATATATATATATATATATATATATATATATATATATATATATATATATATATATATATATATATATATATATATATATATATATATATCGATAAATTTAGCAATACTTATGAATGACTTAGCATACCAAATAAATTTAGATTTCATCTGTTGGTTTGTCGCAGTTTTTCTTTAACTAAGTTTAAAAACATGATTTTTTCTATACTTTATTTATTACTTAAAGCAAAAGAATTTCACAACCCGATGTTTATCAATTTTATCTTCAGATAAATTATTTTTTGTTAAGTTATGATTTAGCTAATCAATTTCTTTCCAATAATAAAATACAACGATAAACTTCCTTCGTCCTGGACCGGCGAGGGTAATTTCCGTTTTACCGTTATATCAGGTGAAAGCATAGAAGAAAGAGGTACTAATTCTGACAGTAATCTAAACAGTAGTCTAGTGCTGTCAAAGAATGCCTCTGTCCATAGTTTGGTGACTATAAGGCAAATAGAGTGCATTTGTATAAAACACACGAAAACAGATAGTCATATATATATGTTAGCCGATTTAAGCTCAGCCTTCACCAAACGAAAATTACATTTTAAAGTAAAAATTAGGTAAAAGTAAAAGATAAAACTGAAAATCATTGCGCAATTATTTGTAAAGTTTAAATTTAAAAAATATCGGATTAAATAATTTGAGTAGTGCATTTAGAACTTCAGTAAAATATATATGTACAAAGTTTTGTATTTGCTGAATCAATAATGTCAAAAATACATTTAAAGCATTCAACAACTTCTAAATTATAAACTTGAGGACTATTAAGAACTGATAGTCAAATAGGCAATCCTGATAAATTAATAATCCTGATAATCCTAATAAATTAAAGGTAGTAAAATTATTGGAAAAATTCAGAACAGGAAACGTAAAATTAGTTTTAATATAAAATTAGTTTTAACTAGTTAAATCGAATAAATTCTGTTATTTTTACTCAAAAAGTTATAGTTAAAAATATGTGATTAAATAATTTTTTGAGTGATTTATTTAGTTCTTTTATAATGTATATATATGTACGAATTTTTATAATGATAAATGAATAGTTCCCTTAATCGGTTTGTAAACTTCGACGTTCATTTAATTATACGCTTGAGCACGGATAGTAAATTAAGTAGTAATTAATTATGAAAAGTTAAAGATATTGATAGTCTTAAATAAATTTAGCATGGTAATCAAAAAATTACTTTAAATATAGACTAGTTAAATCGTGTAAGTTTCGTTATTTTTATTGTGTTGTGAGATTTCAAAAAGTCAAATAAAAATATCTGATTAATATGAAGTTATATAATTTTTGAGTGATTTACTTAGTTCTACTTTAATGTATATTTGTACAAATTTTTATAACTCTGAATTAATAGCTTCAAAATTGCTTTGTAACTTTTGACGCCCTTTTAGTTATTTATTAATTAGGACTGATAGTCAAATATAAATTATCACGTTAAAGGTAGTAAGAGTTTTGGATAAATTAAACGAAAATGATTGGGTAAATTAATTAATTTAAGTATATTATTTAAGTATATTATTACAAAAATAATTTAAGTATAGACTAGTGAAACATAATTAATTCTGTTATCGTTACTACTCTGTGAGACTTTCATTTCTTAATAACAGGAAATTTAAGATATAAATAATACTATTAAAAGTTGAAAATTTCTAAATTTATTTTTTTCTAGTAGAATATAACAATAAAGTTTCTGTGCTGCCATATGCCCTTAATCGGGAACGTTAATATCCGTTATACTGTCATATCTCATAATAAGATTTTTTAGTATCGACAGTAATCATCTGGTTGTATGAAAGAAAGGCTGTTGAATATTTGGTGTGTTTAAAAAATGGCGTAGATTTGTATAAAACACAAACAGTTATTCAATATTTAAAGAACTCTACAAGCTGCTGTGGAGATCCAGTGTCTTCATTCCTCTTTTAAGTTGATTTTGTTTTTTAAATTATCAGTTTTAGATTTCAGGAATGGATTTTTAAAAATTACTTGTAGATACTAGCTAAAAATCCCGAATTAAAATGGTCAAAAATTTTTTTTCCAAGTTGACTAGATTTGTCAGAGGAAAGAAGTTTGTCTCCAATGGATATTGTCACGGGTGAGTGGATTATGGAAACATAAGTGCCGGTCAGCTGGTTAGAGGAGATTGTATCATCCCTGCACGAAATCGAGTGTAGTGAACGGCCACTGACTGGCTTTGCAATTTGTATTGAAAAGAAAAATTGAAAAGTTCTATGTGATTTTTTTTTTTGTGTGTCAGGAGATCGTGTTGTAATGTTTATATGTATTATATTAGTGTCTATATTAAAGCCTCTCTATGCAATTTCTTTTGGTTTCTGAATGGCTTAACGTATCGAGTTTTTGGTTTTACTTTTGAAAAAACTATGATTTAGGAATTTAGAATCTGTACGCTCGGCGTCACCAACATTCGAAACGGAGAAGAGAAGCTAAGTCATACCTTTCTTCTAATTCTTTTTTTGGCAAGGAAACATTCTTATAGGCACCGTCTGTGTAATCAACATCAGCTAGATGAACACCTTATTAGTTAAGTCTAGGCATGGTGAAGTCAAAGTGAGGGAACTAAAAATCATCACCTACTCTAGAAAATAATACAGACTTGTTCTCTCTGACGAACTAATGCTCAATGCCATTTGCAGCTATTTGTTTAACAGCAAAATTTAATATAGAATATAAAACAAAATTAAAGTAATCATTTTGTACGTAATAGCATATACCTCAAGTATATAATCTACAAAGAATTTTTAAAAATCTATACCTGAAATCTACAAAATTTATAATTTAAAAATCAAAATCAACTTAAAAGAGAAATGAAGAAACTGGAAATAATCAGGAGCTTGTAAAGTAGTTTTCTGTCAAGGATCAAAATAACTTCTTTCTCTTCCGTGTCTACATTATATCTACGGCTCCTTCCCTTATTCCTGAGTCTATATTGTTTGATTGTACCCAGTTTCTATGCCTTGTGCCTTTCAGATATTTATTCTTTCCATAGAGGAAGAATTCGACTTGGTGAACATATCCGGATCCCCATTGGTAAGCGGGAAGGACTTTCTTTGCAGTGCGGGATTACTGAGGAGACATTCTAACGACTCTAAAGGCTTTAAAGGTGGTAGAACAAGTGGATTATATGGGCTAGTCACATCCTTCAATCCACACATTTCTAACTTTAAGCGTAAAAATGACAAAGAGCGGAAAATAAACAGCTAAAAGAGTAAGGAGAAGATAGAAGGGTAG
>CM063511.1:82477919-82497919 GCA_032207245.1 Pardosa pseudoannulata
AAACTCATAACCTAGAAATACTTTAACATTATAGTGGCACAAGCCTCATGGATTGGTCAGTTGGTTGGTTAGGATAGCTAGGTCTATTTTGCAACACGAGAGTTAATGGGACTGAAAACTACAGCTGAAAGATGGTTCCGAATGTCTACGAATATTCATGACAACAGAAGGATTAGAATCCTTAAACTCCTGTACTGAAGAGCAGCGCTGTGATCATTCAGCCACTGTTCAGCCTAGGCCTCATATGAATTGATGTTCTATAATAAGCCCATAGCATTGCCTGTATTAATAATAATTTAAAGTATTATACAAAAGAAATTCAACACTGTGTAATATTATCGTTACAATTTACCATAGCAAAGCAGGGGCAGCCTTGCCAGCATTAAACAAAATAAAAATGCTAGAATTTATTAGACATGTTACTCTACCATCCAATTCCTCTTAGACATATATAAACGTTTATAAATACAAAAACATTTAGAATTAAAAAAATATAATAAATAGTTAATTTTTTATATTTGAAAACAATTAATAGTAAAATAATATATATTTTATGATTTTCTTGTTTAAAAGAAGACAGAAGTAACATATTTATAGCTTAGGATACAAAACATTATAACATACACTATATAAAATCATTGTAACGTTTAATTTAAAGAAAAGCCTTAGCTAATAAAATAGAAAAGTTGAATAAAGCTATAGTTTAAAAAAAGAAAGTTATGACTGAGAAAAAATATTACGAATTACATCTAACAATTTAGAGATTTTATGAAATATATATATGACTTAAATATTAAATTCTTCACAATACAGAATTACACAACTGAATTTTGAACACTTATCTTATACAGTTTTAAAACAAGACATGTTTGAGGAATAAAAGACTTGAAAATGATTTCCAGAAAATTACAATAGCATTTCCTTAGCTATTGTTGCTTTGACCAGACAATTAAGTTTCTAAACACATTACAAAAGAAGGATTTATATTATCCCGTCACACACTCAATTACTATTTAAGATAGTCTAGTACACTAGGACATTTAATTCGCGGTATATTTCAATGTAACAACAAAAATTGATAATGTGAGTTTCTGTGCGTTATTTTACCAAATTCTAATATTTAGTTTAAATATAAAAATTGTGTACATGTTGGCATAACTTAAAATATATTCCAAATTATTGCAGATTATTAGAAAAGCTGATATGTATTTAAAATAATAACTTATTATAATTTCCACATAATTAAAAAAATACTGTCCAATGTAGTAGGTGAGTAGATTTATACAGACTTACAAAAACATCTTTTATTTTGAACACCAGATAAAACGCGAATACACAGAACACAAAGTACAGAAAATATTTGATACTATATTACATCTCGATTTCAAAGGAAATCTGTGTGCTAGGCCTTTTATTAACTGCTGGAAGGAGCGTCGCTCCAGTAATGATGTCATCCCGGTAACCAATAACTTCATTTTCATAACTTTAAGTGTATTTTAGAAGTTATGGTACGTCACAATGCACGAGAAAAATGAATCAACGGGGCTGTGATTCTAAATTCAAGGTGCCAGGAAATAAGCGATCGCCGCCATTATTATGAAAAATGTGTTTTAGAATTTGTTAATAGGGAATCTAGATTTTCAAAGGAAAACTGAAAACATTTAAGTTAGGATACACTTTAATAGAATTTTATTATTACATACATTTTTTTTCTAAATAAATTGAAAAAACTCTGTAAAACGCTAATTAAAAAATTTACTGAATAATCAATACAAATAGCAAAGCAAAGAAAGTTTTTTACGCATATATACATTTAATTAACGTTACTAAAAATCCTACTGCATCTTATTAGAAAATTTATTGTTATATTGCGTTTTAATATTTTATTTACGTAAGCATGCCACAGCGTTACACAATTAATTTCAAATTTAAAATCATTTATATATATACATATATATATATCATATATGATATATAATATATATATATATATATATATATATATATATATATATATATATATATAATATATGATATACATAATATATATGTATATATATATATATATATATATATATATATATAATATATATATATATATATATATATATAAATATATTATATATATATATATATATATATATATATATATATATACATATATATATATATATATACATATATATATACATATATATATATATATATATATATATATATATATATATATATATATATATATATATATATACATATATATATATATATATATATATACATATATACATATATATATATATATATATATATACATATATATATATATATATATATATATATATATATATATATATATATATAGATATATATATATATATATATATACATATACATATATATATATATATATATATATATATACATATATATATACATATATATATACATATACATATATATATATATATATATATACATATATATATATATATATATATATATATATATATATATATAATATATATATATATATATATATATATATATATTTATATATATATATATATATATATATATATATATATATATATATATATATATATATATATATATATACATATATATACATATATATATATATATATATATATATATATATATATATATATATACATATATATATATACATATATATATACATATATATATATATATATATATATATATATATATATATATATATATATATATATATACATATATATATATATATATATATTATATATATATATATATATACATATATATATATATATATATTATATATATATATATATATATTTATATATTATACATATATATATATACATATATATATACATATATATATATATATATATATATATATATTTTTATATATATATATATATATATATTATATATATATACATATATATATATATAATATATATATATATATATATATATACATATATATATATATATATATATATATATATATATATATATATATATATATATATATACTTCTGGTACATTAATAATAACCGCTTTATTACATTAGCCGTAACATATATATATGTGTGTGTGCGTGTGTGTTAATCCACATATATTTATTAATGATCCACATATATTTATTTTTGTTTATAACAACCAATTTATTATATTTACTTTAACAATTATATACTGCATCTACGCACATTTACATGCATTCAATTATACAAAAAAAACGCCTGAAAGCCAGCGTCACATCCAGAAATTTTATTTTTCACATACGTGATACATCATGCAATTGAAAGAAAACGTTTTGGCTAACTTTGAAACGCGATACTTTGATCCGCGGAAAGTTTAGTCGCAAAGAAATTTGAAGATCGAAGATTTTAATAAATAGAATTGCCTCTGAAAGCTTTCAAAGATTCTTTTCATGGCTAACATCTAAAGTGCCCAGGGAAATCTTTCGGGATTTCATCCAATCAAAAGTAGCAGAGAGATAAAACGAGTATGTCCAGGTCATGAGGGAAATTCTGAATATCTGATCAATTTATAGGCTCTCCTTGCACGTCTTTGAAAGAGAAAATGTTTTTAAGCTTAAGCTGTATTTCGAATTTTTCACACAGGATTACATGCTTTGAAATGTTACATTCTTTGTCAGGTTTATTTTTGATATTAGATACCAAACTATTTCTTATTTTAAGTCTGTGTATAAAAGTTAAGCTAAAACAAACTATGTATGTAATCTTTTTTATAATACTACGATTCAAACGTACAACATAAGCAAAAATGAATGTTATTTTTACAGTTAGTGCTTAATAATAGCTGAAAAGAACGGTTGTTGTTAATAATAACCAGTTATTAATGAATAATAATCGAATGTATCACATTAACAATCTAAAATACAAAAATTTGACCTTGTAACGGCAAATCGTTTTTCAGTTACACCAGATAGTATGTACTTAATTACAGAATTTAACAGTAAACTTGTCATAACCAGTTTAGTAATTGTCAAAATGGATATTTAACTATCATAATTAATATTTCTTTGTACATTGGTACATGCATAACACTAAAACTGGTTAAAATCGAAACAAGAGCGGCTAAAAAAAACATTTCTTTTGAAATCTCAGTTCTGAAATTTACACTGATTAAAATACTTCATTTATTTTGTACAAGGAAATAAAAAGGAAAATCTATTTTAACTTTTGTTGATATACTTACATGTAAACACTATTTATTTGAACTAAGTAACAGGTCATCAAAAAGTCCATTAAAAAATCATAACAACCGGAAAAGTAACCAAAATAAAAAACGGTTTGCAGAGTTAGCATCCCTAGGGTATGAGATTTTTTTTAAACAGAAAAAAACCCTCAAAAAGAGTCGATAAGTGGCGCTGATGTACACAAGTCAAAGAAAAAGAAACGCAAATAACAAACAGAATGCCTCTAAATCGTTTATTACAACAGTATGCGTTCACATGACCACCACCACCACAGGGGATAACACATTGCAGGCGAGTCAGAAATCCATCAACGGCAGAGTGCAGCAGGTCGGGTTGTATGCAAGACACCTTTCGTCGGATCACATCTTTCAGATCAGAGAGATTGGAAGGATTGTATCGATACACCCGAGATTTGTATTATCCCCACAACCAAAAGTCTGCCGTGGTAAAATCTAGAAACCGAGGATGCCATGGGAACCTGAAACGCCTGCTAATGATTTTGTCTTCCCCGAATATCTGGATCAGGAAATCCTGGACCGAATTAGCAGTGTGACTGCTTGCTCCATCTTGCATAAACGTGACGGTAGATAGCTAATCTGTTTCACGCAAAGCTGGCACGTCATTATCGCTCAGAAGTGTTAAATAATGCTACGCATTTACCGTATCCGTTTTCCACCCATTTACTGGGCACTCCGTTTCAAAGAAGAAGGGTCCTATGGTGAACAAACCTGTGAATCCACACCACACTGTCACTTTTAGGAAAGGCAATGGTTTCTGCTTGTATTCACGTGGATTAGACGTTGCCGAGATACTACAGTTATGGGTATTAACGTCGCCATGAAGCGAAAAATGAGCTTCATCTGTACACAAAATGTTAAAGACTCAGGTGGCATTCTGTTCAAATTTGGAGAAAGTCCACCTCGGATATGCTTCCCTCTGTGCGATATCCACTGGTAAAAGTTGATGGCACGACTGCAGTCTGTATGGATACACATCAAGGATTCCATGAAGAATATCGAATACCGAGGATGGTGGCAAGCCCAACCGTCTGGCAACGTCACGAGCACTGCTTGTTCCTGCAGCTGATTCGGACGCTAATGCTTCAATTTCGGCTGCAACACCCAACGAACGTGCCTCATTTAAACATGGTCATCCGGTTCTTACACGATCCTCCAACGTACCAGTTTCTTCAAACCGATAACAAGATTTATGAGGCCTGTTACGGTCAAAGGCCCTTTTCCACGCCTGACATTCTTCTGAATTCGGAAAGGCAGCTGTCATTGATTCTTGGTTGACGTAAAACAACTTCAACAACAAAACTTCATCCTTCGCACTCAGCATCCTTGTTCGCATACATGGTTTACAGAGGTGAACTGGTTGTGTATTTCTAGGATCGCAAGTTCTTATAACAGTCTCATTTGCATATTTTCACCGAAGTTGTTAGTAGCAGCGCCATCTGTCGGCTGTTTATGAGTTACTGTTTTTTCTATTTAAAAAATCCCATGTCCTAGAGATACTAACCCTGCAAACCGTTTATTTATTTTGGTTAATTTTCCGGTTGTTATGAATTTTTAAATTTTATACGGACTTTTTGTATTACAATTTACTAAAAGAAAGTTTAAAAACAGATTTAGACATAAAGTTCAGCAAATAAATTTATTGGTTAACTTTATTATTCTTAAAACATTACTCTCTTGTTAAGAAAAATTGCCTAAGTTCCTCCATTTTATGAAAGAAAAGTGGCAACCATTCATTGATTTAGGATTTGTAAATTTTGTTGGTCCTTGAAATACGCCATGAATTTAATGTAGCATTTCACTGAACTATTTTAAAAAGTAATTGAGTGTATGACAGAATATTCTAATTCCTTCTTTTAGAATCTGTTTAGAAGCTTAATTGCCTCATGTGTATAAGAATAGCTATGGAAATGCTAATGTAATTTTCAGGAAGTCATTTTCATGGCTGTTATTCCTCAAAGATGTCATGCGTTTTGAAACCGTAGAAGATGAGTGTTCAAAATTTAGTTGCGTAATACCATATTGTAGAGAATTTAATAAATCAGACATGTATATCTCACAAAATCTCTAAACTAAAAGCTGAACACGTATATTTTATCTATCATATCTTTTCAACTTTAACTGTAACTTATTTCCCTTTTTCAGCTTTATATGCTGAAGCGTAACTTTAATAAATTAAATGTTACAGTGAAATTAAATAGTTTATGTTATATTACATATTATTAAAAGCTATAAATATTATGTTACTTCTGTCTTCTTTAAATCAGAAAATTCATGTATTAATATTATTTTACAATATTATTTTTCTCGACTAAATTTTAATAAATAAACTTTTTATTATATTATTTTGTAACTTTCTACATTTATATATTTCTAAGAATTATTCGATGGCAAAATAACATGTCTAATAAATACTAGTATTTTTGTTTTATTTAATGCTATCAACGATGCCCCTGCTTTGCTACGGTGATTTTCATTGTTTAATGTTACACAACGTGTATTTCCTTCGTATAATATTCTAAATTTTTAATAATGCAGTCCAAATCATGAACAAATTAATATCTAGCTCTCTATCACACGCCTATTATAATTATATTAAATTATCATGAAACTTCAACTTTCAGGAGGCCTAGTTAAAAAATTGTTGAATAGTTAGGGCGCTGCTCTTCGGTAGTTTGTAGGTTTGAATCCAACAGCTGGCATGGATGTTTGTAGCCGTTCAGAATCATATTTGATAAGTAGTTTCAGGTGATATAAACTCTCGTGTAGTAATATAGACATTGGACCTTACAACAGAACAACTTACCAATCCATGAGGGAAAAAAGAACATGGTGAAAAATGGTCTTTAAAGATTTCATTTCTTAAAAATCTTTCATATAAACTTAATTATTTAAGTAATTAACTTTTGAAAAATTGAATATAAATATTTAATATTTTAGGGTTTAGATTGATAATTTTATTTGTGTATTTTTTCACCCTATTTAGTGTAACATGCATGTACCACTTAACACTGAACAGTGTACTTCTTTAAGTATACCTAACATTTGGTTTGACACTGGATGACTTAATAATTGTTACTGTATAATTAAGTAAAAACTGATAAAAATTGGAAGGCACTTTATTTAACATTAAAATAGTAATAAGTCTCGGAGTACTAGAATTCTAGTACTCTTGAGACTTAGGAAAATTCTTCTTTTATTTCAACTGCTTCTGTATTAAGTAATTATTGCCACATACTTAAAATTAGGACTCACAATACTTGTACACATTATATTTTAAAATGGCAGTGACATCATTGTTAGCACTAAGTAAAATGAAAATGCTAGTATTTATTAGAAATATTATTTTACCATCGAATTATTATTAAAAATATATAAATTTAGGAAGTTACAAAATAATATTATAATAAAAATTTTATTTATTGAAATTTAGTCGAAAAAAATTGATAATAAAAAATAAGATTAATAAATAATTTTCCTGTTTTAAAGAAGACGGAAGTAACACAATATTTATAGCTTTTAATAATATGCATTATAACATATGTTATTTAATTTTACTGTAACATTTAATTTATTAATAATCTAGTTTAAAATGGAAGTGGACATATACCTACACTAAAAGTGGCTATTCAATATTTCTATCTCACTGATTACGAAATATATTTAAAAATGTAGATAAAACGATTTTATTTTTATATTTATTAACATATCAAAAATGTAATCAATACTAAATTAATCTATAATAAAATTATTATTGATAATTTTAAATGATTGTTGCCTTGATTAAAAACTTTATTATTTAAAATGTACTAGTAATACTTATTTCTCTCTTTGACATTTATCGAATATTTAACATTTATAATTAATAACTTTTTAGAATAAAAAATATAAGATAATGAAAATTAACCCCTTAACTTGCACGCTCGAGTTCACTCGAGCGCGGTAAACTGGCCAAACTTTTCACACTCGAGAAAATTCGAGCGGAGTTGTACTTTATGTTGCTATAATTTTTCACACTGGAATGCAAGTGAGAATTGAAATTAACAATGTGAAATAAAAAAAGCAGTCGTTTTATTGATATTTATCATTTACATGGTATTGTAAGTGATAACACTTACTTATTCATGTATAAAATATATATATATATATATATATATATATATATATATATTATATATATATATATATATATATATTTTCTACTTATCACTTACTACTTATCTCTTATTTGTGAACCGCTTTTCGACAGCATATTCATATTCAGATTCTGATTCGCTCGTTTTTTAATATATATGTTACTAAAATATAATGTAAAATAAAATGTAATAGTTAATTATTTTATTACTAAGCTCTGGCTGTAAAGACATCCTTGACTCAAGGCGTTACTTTATATACTTGTTTTGAGATATGAAACGTAAGGGTTTCATATTTGATACCTACAAGACGCGTTAAGACAACGTTCTAATTTTTTTACACTAAGAAATTGATTTTTTTGGCCTTTCTTTAAAAAAAAAACTGTGCATTTAGGGGTTAATGTTTTGAAACTTAGTACCCCAATATATTTACCCCAAAAATTGTTATACACACATTGTACAAAATAAATATATAAATATTATACCTACCATTATTTGTTTTCATTTTTATTAATCTGTAAATGCTTATGACAACAACTAAGATTTATTCTAATGTCTAAATATTATATTTTATTAAAATTGCTAAATTATTCTTCAAAGGAATGAGCAAGAAATATTTTTAAACACTTAAATACTAGTAGCTCCAAAAACATCTAATATTATATCTTTCAAATTTAACAATTTTGTATAAATTCCCTGTTAGTCCCATATTAGATATTTAAATAAAATTATTAAAATAATAAGTTAACATTCAGAGTCTGCAGTCGCCTTAAAGCCAAAACATTAACGAATTTATGACTCATAAATTTTTGCTTAATTTCACGAGGCGGTAAATTTGTTTATAACTTTAATTTGATTTGCATAAAGCGGTTGAAAAAAATTACATGGAATTTATCCGGTACATTTAATTCTCTCCCCTAATGGAATTACCCTCTAAAATCAATTTTCTACGAGGATGAATACATTAGAAATAAATAACAGCTCTGAGGGGGTTTAACGTGCAACTAAACTTTTCTGTTCCAGACAAAAAATAAAAACCCAAATCTATTTTAAATTACAGCGATATATACATAAAATCTTTAATTTGGAGCAAATATTAGATTTAATTGTAAGCACATATAAAACCTGTTTAAAGCATAAAGGTTTTCCAAAGAAGTTTATTGACAACTTTAGTATTCTCCAAAGCTCTTCGGCGTAAAGAAAAATGGAACAAGCACTTGCATTTTCAGAGAAAAGGGGCAAAAATTCATTGATTTACGAGTTTGAAAATGTTGTTGTTGTATTGAAATGTGCTTTGAATTTAATGTCCCATTCCACTGAATTATGTTAAAGAGTAATTAAGTGTATTCCAGAATAACATAATGTTTTCTTTTATGATGTGTTTAGAAGCTTAATTGCCTGATTTATGTAAGAAAGGCTAAGAAAATGCTAATGTAATTTTCAGAAAGTAATTTTCATGGCTTTTATTCACCGTAGATATAATGTATTTTGAAACCGTAGAAAATCCGTGTTCATAATGCAAAGACATAATGCAAAGACGAAATTTTCTACTTTAAAGAATTTAGTATTTATCATCTCTAATAATATATTATTATAATAATTGTAATAAATTTTAATTCATAGGTTTTAGTTTCACTATAGTTGGAGTAAAGGATTTTTGTTGAAAGTAAATGTTATTATGAATTGTATATTATTAGGATAGTAGTTTATAGTAAATATTAGGTTGCTTCTCCAAAACAGATAATTGTCTTATCATAATAAAACATGTAATTCAGGAATTATAAAATTGCTGGACACATTTAACATTATAGTCCTTATTCTTTTCACTTGCCCCGGCTACTTGGCAAGGAGAAGCCTATAACTATCCTATATATATATATATATATATATATATATATATAATATATATATATACATATATATATACATATATATATACATATATATATATATACATATATATATATACATATATGTATATATATTATCTATATATATATTATATATGTATAATATATATATTCATATATCATATATATATATATATATATATATATATAAACACTTTATATATTAACATAACCGAACATATGCTTCTCACAATATCACGTAAAACGGAGATTGGAACCGTATATATGGTATTTTATATATAGCGAAAAGGACATCTTATATAAGCGGCATACAAGAGAAAGATATAAAAATAATTGTTCGATATAGAGGTGCATATATAGCGAAGACAGATAAATTTTAAGGGACAAAAACTTAGTAAGTGAATTTAACAGTTAAGATAGGAGAACATCTATATTCGATAACAGCTTGAAAACATGTTGAATGGACAGAAATATATATATATTCTACATTTTTACTATATAAGATTTGAATAATTGAGGAGGTTTTATAAGGAAATTATTAAGTTATTTTGATATATTTTCAAACATATATATTGATTTTACTAACCATTTGGCTGTCTCTATGTAAGACAATTATTATATATGTGCATTTATAAAATAAATTTATTCGCCTATATATAAAATATAAACTAAATTTAAGATGTACACACCAAATTATTTTTTCGCTTAAAATGTAGTTAACTTCTATACATATGTTATACGAGTATACACCATAGATGTGTATAAACTATGAAGCATAGAGAATAAATATTACATTATAATACATATATATAGTATTAAATATATATATAATAGTTATCTTTTAATATTTTATTATCGTATTGTAAATCTGCAACATATAAAAAATAATGCCGTTATATTAAAAGAGTATTATGTTGTTTATAGCATAAATTAGAAAAAGACACAAAATAAGAGAAAGTATACAGCCAGTTGTTTGTAACTTATAACAAATATTTTAAATACAAAAAACTAGTGGTTTATAAAAGCCGATTGAATATACATATTTTCGGTCAGTGGCATATATAGAAAATACTTTAGAGAGACAAATAGTGGGAGCAAGAAATCTTTTGAAAAAAAATTTTAAAAATATGATTTCAATAGTAAATGCATGATTGCTTATATAATAAATCTTCATTCAAGTGGTTGATAGTCCTGCCTCCTTGGCTCTTAATGAATATGAACATCCGTTTAAGCAGCTCTCTCTCAGTTCATTGTTTTTCTCTGCATAATGGAGGCTAGAAAACTAAATTGTATTCAGAGAATTAAACTACACTTTTAATGTTCTCGCTATCCATCGACATTCTTCTTGTGTAAAACTTCCTAGTTAATTTTTATTGAAGTTTGTATTAGACTGCATTATTATTTATGTTTAGAGTTTTTTTATATATGGAGACATAAACATATTTTCTGTATTACCAACTTCATTGAAATAATAATATATAATCTGAAATATTAAGTGTTTTGTTAATTTCCCTTCTCAAATCAATTAGTCAAATCTATAATAGCAAGGTACAGACTTCAAACTTTCATATCACTCAAGTAACACAGTTAACCATTAAAAACTAATATATAAAAACTAATAATTACAAATAACCATAAATTTTGAAATTAAAAATTTTACAACGTCATGCTGTCGCTTTAAAGTATTTAAAATTATTTTAGCTAATACATGCTAATTTTGATATAAGAAAATTCTTTACATTTCATATATAATTCTTCTATTCGATTGAACAGTTACGACCTGGAACACTAAATTTTAGTTAAATGTGATGTACAATAAAATATATATAAAAACATGTTTTTGGATGTAGTTGAATCTATTAAATTAATCATTCATTGCTATCACATCACAGTAAATAATAATATAAGCCAGATCTTGTTATCGTGTCAATTAAAAAAATTTGTTAAATTTCCTATAATTTAGATAATAGTAATAAAATCGAATAAAAAGATATTCAATGTTGCAGATTTAGGTAAATGACTCAAATCTCTATTTTTGAATTTATGGATGGGAATTATCCCTTTTACCACTCCCTGAATACACAATTTGATCAGTCAACAACATTACAGACTAGTTCATTAAACTTGAAATTTATACAGTGCGCATAAAAATGATAGCGAGAAATAAAAAAAAACAACACAAAGTGCAAAAGATTAAAAAAGTGATAAGTTACAGACAATTATCTAGAAGTAAGTTTTAGTGAAAAACACAATGTTATGAAATCAGAATAAACATAAAAACAGTACAGAGAATAATGTCTATGCAAATTGTGATATACTAAGTCAAAAAGAGTGAAATAAATAGATCCAGATATCATGTGGTCTAGATTGAAACTATATAAAAGTATAATAAACAATTAGAATTTAATAGCTAACGTTTTGTGTTCCTTTAGGAAATATATGTCCAAAAGTTATATTTAAATAGTTCTTTAGTGGATATTGTATATTGTCAACATATGTCAACTTTAATATCAAGTTAAATCTCATAAATAACTATATCGTTTTTATTCGCCTCCAATCTAAAATATTTTTAAGGTTTAAACTTTATTAATTTTTATAAATATAAATAAATAGTTTTTTTAAGTACTATATACAGAAATAGGAATATAATGAACATCAGATATGTGACTTAGATATCTAAACATATTAAAACGTACTCTCGATGTTTATAAAAAATATAATACGCATTCAATGTAGACTTCACTAGAAGTGGTTAATTTAAGAATGGAAAGCTATTTGCCCCAAAGATCGGTATCACACTTAGGACTGTTTATCTTTCATCCTAACATGTTAGACGTCATATCGACCTGATTACGACCTATTTGGAAGGGTTGTTTTCAATGCGACGTTGCCGATGTTCAAGACAAGATGTTCTCTTTAAACATAGGGATGTCAAAAAAATACATTCACGTTCTGAGGAGCTATTGTGATAATTAGGAAGTTTTATAACACATTGCATGTTTATAAAAATCATTATTCAAAGTTTAAATTGAGTTTTACGTATCAAAACACGCTCAAACTATAGATACAGATATTTATTTTAATGTATGAATATTTGGTGGAAATTTTGTAGAAATCTATTAAATTATATTGCATAAAAACAGTTTAAAAATCAACAAATAATGTGCAAAAAAGAATATTTAAAATTTGACCGATTAATACTACTACTATATTTATTTGTATTCTACCTAAATTATAGTACTACAATATTAATAAGTCTAAGTAAAATTTAAGATAATTTACAAAAATATTTGCAACCTTCAGAGTTCCTTTAAAATATTTATAAAAGTAAAAAATATTTTAGTCATTGATGGATTCATATAATTGTATGAAAAGAATGTTGACTCCATTCGAGAAATGTTGTTAAAAACTTGTTTAAAGTTGTCCTAAAAATTTAGAGCTTACCATTCCTTTCCAGATATATATTTTCACTAGAATGATAAATTATTAGTTAGCATGGTTGGTTTGAAGTATTATTCAAAGAGTAAAACTAGTAAAATAAACTAAAATCTTAAACTTTACCCTGGTATGTTTTGCAAATAAAAAAATGAATACAGATTCCAATGCACTCAATTCACAAAAATTTTAGCCCCAAGTATTTCGTTTTTTCGATATTCCCAAACATACCGTGAAATTCGTGGTATTTCCCCAGATACTCGAGGTATGTCGCATGCTACGATTGCCTTTTCCCTTTATGTCACATTTCGTTTATTAAAAGGGAAAAAGAAATATGACAGTTCTCCTTCCTTGATAGAATATCTTAGTGGGTTTATTATTTATTTAACACAAAGAATGCATTCGAGTAAACAGGAAGGAAATAACACAAAGGCTTTCTGCTCTATTACAGAAATTTGTTTGATAAGTTTGTTAACTACTGAAAAGTGCACGCGATGATATTATGGCATCTTATTCCTTTAGAGAGAAGTAACTATAAAAATATCAGTTCCAGTTGCAATGAATTATTAGTTTTGTAATTGTACTTACAATACGTACACTAGTATAATAATTCATTACAATAATAATTCATATAGTATATAGTATAGAATAATTCATTACAATTTTCTTTTTTTGTTTAAATGTTATTCCTTAGTCCAAATATTTAAATAATTATCTCAGGCCCAAGTAACAATCAGGAATATGATAAATCAGTTTACCTCCAGGCATTCTAAAGGAAGCAGTGTGCCGGGTAGGGCTCTAGGCCTGATCAACCTCGGAGCGGGCTTATTTACAAGCGTAGTCTTATGAAAATTGTGCCAAACTAAATGCTTAGTTTAGTTTTTGTACTCCGAGTTCTTGGTAACTATCACCATATTTTGACACCTTTATTCGAGAAATGCTTTCGCTTTCTGTTACCTTTACACTGGCCTGCGAAAATAGTTAAACAAAAGAAAAAGATAATATTACAAAAAAAAACCACAAAAAAATCAGCTTATCGTAAATTAAAAAAAAAAACAAAAAAAAAAAAGAAAAAGACCACGCAAAACTCAAAAAGCAAGAAAGAAAATACTACACAAAGAAATGTATATGTGAGTTTGTGTATTTTATATAATAGAAACAACTATGATACAAAACATATTATTTGGTAGAGATTTTTTACGAAATATGAAACAAGAATAAAATGTGTTTATCCCAGAGTATAGGAATAGTAGTTATATATTTTCTGGTGTAGTGATGTATTCTAAAAAATAAAATGAATACCTGTATAAATTCATTAGAATATTTTAAATATCCATATCTAAAAATAAGAAAAGAAGAAATTGATAATATTCTATATAAAATAATATATTATTAAGAAATTCTAAAAATAAGAAAGCTCTAAAAATAAGAGCTAGACAGAACATATGCTAATAAAAGTATCGAAAATCATTTCAGTGAAATTACACATTTTTGTTTGAAGGTTTTATAATGTAAACTTCTTCTAATGCCCAGGTCGTAGACCTTCCAGAAAGATGGAGTTTTGTTTTCAATATCGGGGAACTTGCCTTTATTAACACTAGGCTCTATAATTATAGCCTATAATCTATAGCCAATTTATGTAAATGTATTTAAATTTCTGATTCAGGTAAATTACTATTATAATTTATTATGGAGAATGTGTATCTTATACCTACTACAACGAGTAAATTCATACTATTTTTACTTATTTATAGTTATAGTGATGTGGATTTTTACTCAAGGTACGATATGTATATATCAAAGTCACTCTCTAATGGAACGGCACATTTGGTAGCAGGTAAATAGCAAGGTTTATCTTGCTTGAACCATAACGTACTTTTTAGAAATAATACTGCTTGACATCTAACTCACAATATAAGGAAATGAAATTACTCTCGATAGAATGTCGCCGAAGTTTGAAGCCGGAGTTTTGTTTTCAATATCGGGTGACTTGCCTTTATTAACACTGATCTCTAGAATTATAGAATATAATCTATAGCCAATTTACGTAAATGCAATTAAATTTGTGATTCAGGTAAAATACATTATAATTTATTATGGAGAATGTATATTTTATACCTATTACAACTAGTAAATTCATACTATTTTTACTTAGTTACAGAGATGTGGACTTTTACTAAAGGTACGATATGTATACATCAATGCCACTTTCTAATGGAACGACATTTTTGGTAGCAGGTAAATAGCAAGGTTTATTTTCCTTGAACAAAATAAAATTTTTTTAGAAATAATATTAATTGAAATCTAACTCCCAATAAAAGGAAATAAAATTACTTTCAATAGAATGTCACCGAAAGCCAGACCAACGGTGAGACACAGAAATCCACAATCCTATCACTCATTTGTGCCCATGTGACAAATACTTGCCTATGCTTGAATACAGCCTCTGCACGAACTACTTAATTTACTGTAGGTAAAGCAGCTGCAAACAAATAAGTCTGTTTAGCAAAATTGCTTATGCGTATTTATATAGTACCAGTTTATGCCAAACTTAGCATTTATCAAAAAAACTTATTAGCTTCTTCAAAACTATTCAAGTTTAATGGTCGATTAACAATAATCGACCATTAGGTAGGCTTTACAAGTTTAATACATCTTTCTTTGAATTGCTTATGCGTATTTATATAGTACCGGTTTATGCCAAACATAGCATTTAAAAAATTGTTAGCTTCTTCAAAACTATTCAAGTTTAATGGTCGGTTAACAATAATCGACCATTAGGTAGGCTTTACAAGTTTAATACATCTTTCTTTGAATTGCTTATGCGTATTTATATAGTACTGGTTTATGCCAAACTCAGCATTTAAAAAGTTGATAGCTTCTTCAAAACTATGCAAGTTTAATGGTAGATTAACAATAATCGACCATTAGGCAGGCTTTACAAGTTTAATACATCTTTCTTTGAATTGCTTATGCGTATTTATATAGTACCAGTTTATACTTAACTTAGCATTTAAAAAAATTGTTAGCTTCTTCAAAACTATGCAGGTTTAATGGTCGATTAACAATAATCGACCATTATGTAGGATTTAAAAGTTTAATACATCTTTCTTTAATGCTTATGCTAATATAGTACCTTTAAAACTTAGCATTTAAAAATTGTTAGCTTCTTCAAAACTATCAATTAATGGTAGATTAACAATAATCGACCATTAGGTAGGCTTTACAAGTTTAATACATTCTTTGAATGCTTATGCTTATATAGCTATGAACTTAGCATTAAAAATTTAGTTTCAAACTATGCTTATGGTATTAACAATAAACATTAGAGGTACAATTTAATACATCTTTATGAATTAAAAAAATGCTTTTTTAAGACACTTTTCAATTTATATTTGATATTAAATTCTAGATTAATCCCATTATCAATTATGGTATCTTAAAATAATATTTTAGGTTCTTAATAAACTATCAAAATGGATCTAATAGTTAAATAAAATTTTTTTAACTACAGCTAAATGTTTCAAGAAAATAACCATCACAATAAATAAATGACTGTTCTTATTCTATCTGCTTATCTGGACTATAAATTTTGCTTGAATGGAAATACAAAGCTTAATTATAATAAAAAATTGAAGCTACGGGATTTTTTTAAATTTTTACATAAGGTTTATAACATATATAAAATTAAAGTTTTAACTTCTACATTGAATTATGGTTGCTGGTAATATCCACTTCGAAATGAATAAAAATGAGTAAAATAATTTAGATTAGTAAAGTTAAAATCTGTTTCTAGTTTATAGAAAGCATTATGACTTCGGAAAATTAACATTCTTTGGCAGAACTCCAAGTTTAAGATTTTTTTGGAGCTTTCACAGTCATTCTTTTGTATTTTATGAAAAAATAAAGTAATATCAAACTAAAGTGATAGATGCATGATAATTACATGCAACTTTTATGAAACATAAGGGAATTTAATAACATGAATCTAAAAGAAATATCTTTCGTTTTGTTTATGCATTCCTTAATGAATATATAGAGATAAGGTTTTATCTTATTACATTTATTAGCTTTTTTAGATTTGTTTTGTTGTTATATAACTAATGAGTGTTCTGTTTTAATGTAAATTGTATTATTTCAGGATATGCAGATATACGATAGTAAACTTAAATGAAAAAAGAGTAGAATCGTCAAGATAATTTTATATAATCTTATTGATAAATCTGATTAATAAATGCTGATACATAAAATGTTAACTTGACGAAACTGTTCAAAATATAGATTAATATAATGTTTAGTTTAACGATTATTTTAAATTATATCTATCGTACATGTATGGCAAAAACAGGCGAATATGAAAAGTTATCCAATTTTTCAATTATCCATTTGTGATTCTTGAATCTAAACCTATCACTCATTTTATCCCCTTATATCTGTCAGAGATATTGCAAATTCACGGTTATTTTAGGAACAAAGTCATATTTCTCAGAAAAAAATATAAAAATTCTGATGTGAACACTACATGACTTTCTTGTATGTCCAGTATATTATATATCTCTTGCTATTTGGCCTGATTTGTCATCACAATTATCTTTTGCACATTTTCTTAAACATTCAAAGTTGGATTAGTTTATCACGGTACCCATGTTGTTACAGTAGAGTTTAAGTACTGTCATCTGAAGCGCGAAGCGTCATTCGTATATGGACTTTAGCATGATTTGTTCTAAACCAAATTATTTTTCATTACAATACTTTCTCCAGTCTGTAAGGAGAAATAACAATACAATACAGATAAATAGCATTTATTTTGTTTTGTAGTCCATTCTACGCTGACGTAAGCTAAAAAATTCAATTATAACCAGTACGGAAATCAAGACTAATGTTATAAATTCTGTTGATTTACGAGAGTCCCGTCATGGTTCGGAGATTAATGTGGTACAAAATAAAGATTAAACTATACAGAGTTAAGAAGATATTTACTACAATAGCTTCAATAATTTGTTAAAAAGAACCAAGACATTCTGTCTGGAAAATGATACTAAATACAAGGATATATATATTAATAATGTATATGGAAGGTCGGATGCGACGCGGAAAGGACAAGACTCTCATATGCCAATAAAGAACTAATCGGAATAGTGGAACGATATATAGAAAAAGCCAATATATATATATATATATATATATTATCGCTATATATATGATTGACTATATAAAATATATATATATATATTATATGTATATATATATAATTATATATATGTGTAATAAGGAGTATGTATATAACAACCGTATATCTGTATAATATATATTTTGTTTATACCATATATTATATATATATAATCGTGATTTCCATTAGGAAACTTTGTAAATACTCTATATTTATATATAATATATATATATTATATATTGTTTTAATGTATATATTGTATAATATATAACAATATATATATATATATATATATATATATATATATATATATATTATAGATAAGATATATATATGTTATATATACATACAGAATTTATATTATATATATATTTGGAACGATTATAAATATATATTCTATATATATATATAATAACATTGTTAGAATTACGTATACACACATCTATATATATATATATGAATTTTACCATTGTATATATAGCATTAATATATTATATATATATATTCATATAAAGGATATATACATATAAAAAGTGAACCATTATATATATAACATAAAATATAAATATACAACAAAAAATTCATATATATTTCACAGTTATATCAGAGACTAAGAAGAAATTTTATATAACATATATATAGATAATATATTTGGTGGGTATATAATAGATATAAATATATATAGAATGGTATATATATATATATATTAAAAGCTATTTGAAGTGTAACAATTTTGAAATTTTACATATATATACAATATATATATATATATAATATATATTATATATAATATATATATATATATTATATATATATATATATTATATATATATATATATAATATATATATATATATATATATATATATATATATATATAATATATATATATATATCATATATATATATATATATATATATATATATATATATATATATATATATATATATATATATATATATATATATATATATATATATATATACATATATATATATATATATATATATATATATATATATATATATATATATATATATATTATATATATACATATACATATACATATACTATATAAATATATATATATATATATATATATTTTTATATATATACCATATATCATATATATATATT
>CM063511.1:82502919-82507919 GCA_032207245.1 Pardosa pseudoannulata
GAAATTACACGAAAAAACTCCCTGGTCTAACGTTACCCTTTATGAGGATCTATAGAGAACTCAAAGCTATTGGATTTTTCGGCTGAATAACTGCTCACAGGGTAAACATAAGTATGATCAAAAGCGGACATTAATCAGGGTAGGACTTAAATCTTAGACATTATAACATGGCTTTTGGTGAATAGGTCCTCTAAAAGAAACAAATAAAATATACTCTGATCTCTTGGGTTTATATTCCATTAAACACGAGACAGAAACCTATTATTGGAGCAATGAGTAACAGCAAATATTTTCATTGTAAATCTGTAGTAAAGAAAGATGGAGAAATATATTTATAAGCAGTATTATTATTTTAATGATTGTTATTTTCAACATATATTTCCAGTGTTATTAAATTTAAAAAAACTAGTTTTTGAATATTTATTTTTTTAAATAGTCGGGCTAAATAATCTTTCTCATGAGATGACATAACTTTAATATAATATTTATTTCATTACAATAAAGATAAATAGATTGCATTATTTTTAATAAATAGGAAAATGATTTTAAATCTCCATTTAATATTAAATTAAATTATTAAAATTTCCTGCTCTATTTAATAGATGCATAACTAGTGCTTTTACACAAAATATTTGGCAGAAAATTTTATAAAACTCTTATATAACTTTTATATAACTCTTTATATAAAAATAGAAAAATTTTCATATAATTTTAATCTTAAAACTCAGTAAAATGATTCCCAGGTTAAAGGTCTTAGTTATATTATTCATGTATAAAGAAAACTATAATATTCAGATGTATAAATACACGAATTACGATACAATGTATAAATACACGATTACACGATTACAATATTTTTCTAATAAAGGGAAAATAACACAAAATCTTCCTTTTTAAAATATTAAATTTTCGTGCTACGCTTAATAAACACATAACTAATTTTATTACAAATATTCTATGGTACTAAAATCTACAATAAGAGAATTTTTGATATTAAAATAGAGAAATTTTTCATGCACTTTCAATATTCAAATAATTTTATAAAATTATTTTCAGAGCTTTATTTAATAACTAAATGACACAGTTGTGTTAACTGTATTTTAAATATATTGCAATAATTTTTTCTTGATAGTTAAAGTGAGATTGAATTTTTAATTTTTTAAATATTGAATTTTCCGGTTACGCCTAATAAACACATAAATAATGCTTTTACAAAGATTATTTAATACGAAAATCTACAATAGAATTGTTTGTATTAGAAAAAAGACTTCCTGCAACTTTAACCTTTAAAATATTCTTAAAATTATCCACAGAGCATTGTTTAGTAACTAAATATTTACTTTTTAATTAGAAAAATATGTGGGTTACCCAGATGTGTTTAAGACAAAATTAAATTTATCGGAATTTCAGTTACGTTAAACGCAGTTAATATAAAACCATTATAAGAATTTATACAACATTTTAAATTGTCCTTGTTTCGATGCCTTAAACTGACTGTAAAATTGACAAAATAATTAACGTTTAAAAATATTAAAAGTACTTTTAGAATAAACTATTTAATAAACACTCTCCAGAAATGCAAAATAAAATCAGAAGACAAAGAAAGCATCTGGAGCATTTTGCAGTTATCAATAATTTAAAAAGCATCATATTCGACAACATGGTTTTAAGTTTTTATCTTGAAAGAGCAACTAAAAATATATTTTTATGAAATAAGACGATAATTAGATTGCAAATGTTTGATTATGCTATAGAAGTGTACTTTTGTTTTTGGTCTAGGTTTTGTACCTGCCATATTGGACTTCTCTCGATCGATATTAATCTATATATATATAAATGAATTTGTGTGTGTCTGTCTGTCTGTCTGTATGTATGTACTCAATAGACTCAGAAACCATGCATCCAATCGCCGTGAAAATTTGGGAAATGTTTAGGTATATCCCTGGGAAGGTTTTTGTAAATTTTTAACGTTCGAAATCCATTCCTTCCCCCATTTTCGAGCATTTCATGCCACTATTCTAAGCATTATTTTCCCCGGTTAAAAGCAAACGATTAAATTTTTAATTTATCGCGTGATAACTAAGTGAAAGAAGCATTATTTCTAGCAATGTGACGTCATCCCAAATAATTGTTTTAAACGCAGTTTTCCTCGGTTAAAAGTAGAAGATTAAAATTTTTAATTTATTACATAATACATAGGTGAAAATGATATTTTTCTATCATTATGACGTCATTCCTTTAAATATTTCATTTATTCATTTTTTATTTTATAATCGTCTGCGTAGTATCAATTCGATTTGACCTGGAAATTGAGATATAAAGTGATTCACTTTCATTTCTATGTGACGCAAATTATAGCATTTTTATATGAGAACTCATTTTAAATTTAATTCTTGGTTCATTTTTAAGTTGCAATGAAATGTTTATCAATAATATTTTAACAACAAAAAGTACAAATTTCAGTGACTCTCATGGGCAAATAAATTCCTATCATTTTATATAGTTATCTTTATATTCACATATTTGACAATATGAATGTGTGACCTTATGTGCTTAGTTTATTTTATCATCAAAATATCGTAATTAGAATCAGTTAAAAATATATTAATTAAAATATGTAATGAGTGGTGCCATAGTTACAACTATTTTTCATACGCAATAACTTTTTCTCTTTGAAATATCCCAGTATCAAAATCATTTTATTTTTTATAGCTAAATTTTGTATTTCATCAAAATATGTAAATCTTTATTTTACTTTCTCAAATTTTTTAAGAAGTTAACATTTTTTCTGTTATATGTTGTCGTGATTTTTATATTCAGTACTTACAAATTCACCATGTTCTATCATATTTGTTTTTATTTCACAATTGCCATTTTTTTAAAGAAAAAGTTTTCATTTTAGGTTTTGTTGTTTAAAATTTAATTTTTATGTATGTAAAAGAGTACTAAAAGACGGTTGAGAATGATTTATCCCATTCAGAACAGTGCATATATATGTTACTCTCCACAGTATTTTGAAATTTGATTCCTACATTAAAAAAAAGTCGTGGAATTGGGAATTATTATGCAGCTTCTCACGGGCAACACAGTTCACTTACTGGACATTTGGCTATTAATAAACTGTTATAATCGTCAACAATCTAAAACATACGAAATTTATTCAGCATTTCTATCAATACGTCTTATTATCTTTAATAGTGGTTCTAAATCTTTCATCGAAATATTTGAAAACCCATATCGAAGGCTGGGTGCGAAGCAGCTAGTATATGATAAAAATAAAACTCCCTCTACTTCATTGCATTCAAAGAATAATTTTAATATTCCTACCATGTGATAGAACTGCAAATTATCTGTTCTTATAATGTGTTACTGTCCATAAAGTTAGAAAAATGCAAAATATAATTCCTAATAATACGAAATCAAAGCGACTGTGAAAGACTTTAAATTGAACTTTTTGTTTGGCCTGGTATCAATTCATGAACTGTTAGTGATATATTAACCCAAGAACTGAAAACCTCTCATGAAAAAGAAATGATAGTTAAATGATAGTAAATAAAATTTTGTAAGATTCGATCACTGTTATATCAGTTTTCGCTCATGCAATTACACAAAATAGGGCTTCGTAACATTTAATCTAGGAGCACTTACTTTTTAAAGGCAAATGTTGACTGAATTTTGGTTAAAGAAATTTTGATATTTTGTTTCCTCTAACATTATTTTATGTTCTTGAACTGAAAGTAAAATAGTTTTATGTCTTGAACATTTATTTTAAAGTAAGTTACTTTTTCTAAAATGTAATAATGTATAAAGTAATAATTTAGGAACACTTACTTTTAAAAAACAAATGATGGCTGAATTTTGGTAAAGGAAATTTTGATAGTTTTTGATTATTTCTTCTAATATTAATTTATGTTCTTTAACTTAAAGTAAAATAGTTTTATGTCTTGAGGGGACATTTATTTTTAATTAAACTGCATCTTCTAAAATGTAATAAGGTATAGTGTAATAATTTAGGGACACTTACTTTTAAAAGGCAAATGTTGACTCAATTTTGGTAAAGGACATTTTGATATTTTGTTTCTTTAATATTAATTTATGTTCCTGAACTTAAATTATAATGATTTTATGTTTTGAGGAGACATTTACTTTTAAGTAAATTTTATTTACTAAAATGCAATAATATATAATGTAATAATTCAGGAACACTTTTATAAAGCAAATGTTGAATGAATTTTGGTAAAAAAAATTTAATATTTTCCTTCCTCTAATATTAATTTATGCTCTTGCACTTAAAGTAAAACAGTTTTTAAGGGAATATTTACTTTTAAGTAAATAACACTTTCTAAAATGTAATAACATAATGTAATAATTTAGGAACACTTACTTTTAAAACGCAAATGTTGACTGAATTTAGGTAAAGGAAGTTTTGATATTTTGTTTCCTCTAATATTAGTTTATATTTTTGAACTTCAAGTAAAATAGTTTTATGTATTGAGGGAACCTTTAATTTTAATTAAATTTCACTTTCTAAAATGTAATAATATATAATGTAATAATTTAGGGACAATTACTTTTAAAAAGCAAATGTTGAAGGAATTTTGGTAAGGGAAGTTTTGATATTTTGTTTCCTCTAATATTAGTTTATATTCTTGAACATATCGTAAAGTAGTTTTATGTCTTGAGGGAACCTTTAATTTTAATTAAATTTCATTTTCTAAAATGTAATAATATATAATATAATACTTTAGGGACACTTACTTTTAAAAGGTAAATGTTGACTCAATTTTGGTAAAGAAAATTTTTATATTTTGTTTCTTTATGATATTAATTTATGCTCTTAAACTTAAAGTAAAAGTTTTTTATGTCTTGAGGGTACATTAACTTTTAAGTAAATTAAATTTTCTAAAATGCAATAATGCATAATGTAATAATTTAGGGACAGTTACTTTTGAAACACAAATGTTGAATTCTATTAAAAGAAATTTTGATATTTTGTTTCC
>CM063511.1:82512919-82532919 GCA_032207245.1 Pardosa pseudoannulata
AGGATTTATACAAATCCGTATTACTAATCAAGACATAACCAGGAAATAGTCCTCGTTGAATATGAAAACACAGTACACTACACTACAATATGCGTTGCATACTGTCATACATTTGACTAATACAAATTAGCATTAGTAATCTAGAATTAATCCTCGTTGAATATGAAAAAACAGTACACTACACCACAACAGGTGTTGTGTACTCTCATACTCTTACATCTGACTAAGAGAAATCAGTGTTACGAATCAAGATAATCAGGAAAAATTCCTAGTTGAATATGAAAACACAATACATTACACTACAACAAGCGTTGCATACTCTGATACATCTGTATAATACAAATCACTATTACTAATCAAGAATTAATCAAGAAATAATTCTCATTCAATATGAAAACACATTATACTACAATACAACAGGTATAGCGTACTGTCACACTTCGGACTAGAGAGCTCTTAATATTTTTTCTGCCCGACTCTAACCAGAAGATTGAAATCTCTAACCAAAAATAAACCCAATTTCAAAAGTTACTCAAACCATCTCGAACTTACGGGTTTGGCTACAAGTTGGAAACAAAAATCCTTTGGATGAAACATTGTCAGCGAACAGATATCTTACCCATTTTGTGAGATACCATAAAATCCTATGTAAACATTAGGAGTGCTAGAACACCCGTAATTGAGGTATTTTCATTTGCGTAATTTGTAACAATTCGATCTTGGGGAATAGTTGCTTACGCTGATTTCAGGTTTCTCGTGTGTGAATTTCGGAGATTTCATTTATTATTTGTTTGAGTGGAAGGACTCCATAATGGTTAATGAATGAGGAATACACAGCTTCATGATTCTAATCTTTGATTTATATTTAAAGATTTAAAAATAACTTTATCATGTGATCAAATTTTATCATATTAAAATCCTGAACATTACATATCACCATATTTTAAAACGTATTCTAGTAAAATGCTTCTTTTTAAAATTAAATATGGTCTTTCATTCTTTTTTAAAATTAGTTACGTATTATACTGTAGAATTTTAGATATATCACGTGGATATTTGTTTAAAAAATCTTTAATATAAACTTAGCAGAAGTAGAACTTTTATCACCAGGTGGCACGGAGTTTAAAATTCCACTCTCGCCTGAAATCAAATACCTTAAAAGCAAATTTACAATGGTTTTGACTATCGATGTCTCTGGAATGTTAGTTCCCGTAATCAAGAAACAAATGGAAAAGCCCGATCCTATAGGCAGTTATCCAGGCTTGTCAAATGATATTATTGTTAGAGCCCTAACTAGTTATACGAGAACATAATATGTGATCTCTATCAGAAATATATTTACATTAGCTTCACATAATGATTTCTTTTTAATATGACATGTAGAAAAAATATTATGCTGTTGATACTTTAAAATAAGAAATTATTATAAATCATAATACTTAACTCTCTAATTTCGTGAATAAATTATGCAAAATCATATAAATTATTTAAAATGCGTAATTAAGTTCAGAATTTTACTGTAGAAAATTGAAAGTATTTTTACTAGAAGAAAGTCATTTATAGTAAAGTTTTAATTTGAATTAATTTTTCTGCTTTTTAATGAAAGTCATGAGAGAGTTTTTTTAAAGTATAGAACCCTATTATGTTTATTAAAAGTAAAAATGAGAATTTTTAATCAAGTAGTAATTTTCAATAACTTTGGAAAGAGGAAACAGGAATATACAATTTTAACAGAGCTCTATAGTTATTATCTCGCATTTGATTGTACTCCGAACTTGACTGCAGCCAGATGTTCTTTCACTAATGAAGTATGAAGTCTTTCCTGGCATCTTTCCAGCTCTGTATAGTCGGGTATTGACTCACAAAATGTATACTTCATCATTCAGCATATAAGTTTAGAATGTTAGTAGAATTTTTGTTAGATATGACTTTTCTAAGTTAAAAATCGTATTTTTGACGATTGAATGCATATTGTCTTTAAATATGTTTGCCTTATATTTGGTACCTAAAAACACGTTCTTATTTTTTGAAGTATTGTTGCAAAATAAAATAAAAATTATAAGCATAAACATAAGAGAATATTTTTAGTTCGTCCCTTTATTACTGCAATTTTTACTCATTACCAATTCTAATAATTTTTTTACAATGCTTTTAACTCTAGAACACCCTTAGAGTTATCTCGATTCGAAGCTATGTATAAAATTTTATAAAACTTCGAAGTGTTTCTCTATGTGTTAATCTATCTATGTCTATCTACCTACCTATCTGTCTATCTATACACCCATATCTAGAACACTTTTCCTATTAGAAAGTGAACAACTTTGGTCTTTGAAGGAAATGTTAAAATGGTGACACATCATAAAATAAAAAAAAATTACGGTAAAAGTAAACCCCATAATATTTCTATCAGAATAATTCTTCACTTCGATAAATTACCATAATGTGTTTTTGCTGATTATGCCACTTGGTCAAACCAAGCATGATTGAACCGCGTGCTACTCGTATTTAGGCAATGAGGTGCTCCTTTCGTTTTACTTTTCGTTAAGAGCACCTCATGGGTGAAAGTACGACTTATCTCAAGTGGGTCCACGTAATTTTGAAGCAGGGACCAAGCAGAAGACTAGACTTGAGCTACCACCCCCAGAAGTATTTATTGAGAACTTGGAGGACATTGTGACCACGAACATATTTTACGTGCCCCAGTCATCTTTAACGAACACGGTAATCGTGTCCCAGCTCGAGGTTCGAACCCTCCATCCTCCAGTTACGAGAGCGTTGCCTTTGCCCACTGAGCTAACACATAAGGCTCACCCTTATGTGTAATACTAAGAGTAATCCAAGCTACTATTATTGTTTCCAAGAACATAATTAAGAGTGAACAATATGAGCTGCCTCTCATAAGTTAAAACTTCCAGTATTTTAAATTGTCAGTCAAATTGATTTTTTAAAATATTCATATATAAAAAATAACTCCTTTCAAAAATATATTTTCAGCGGATGGAAGCGTACATTTGTATTATATTTTTTAAATTTCGGATCTCAACTGATGTTATGTTTACTTCAACTGGTGGTTTATTTCACATTCAGAAGCCACATAGATTGTATAGCGTTTAGTGAATTGTGGTTTCTCGCTAAGGTTTTGAGTTCGATTCCCGCGTGTCTTGAATATATATGTGGGATGTTCCTTCATAGTTAGTGATGTTATCCTACCTATATGGTGCCTCCATAATAAATCAGTGGATTGTGTGATAAAATGCTATCAAAGACATGTGCCCAGCATTTGTAAGAAAACAAAATCACATTAAAAAGTGTACAGTGTTTACCATATGTCATAACTGTTATAAGGTGACATGGATGCATACAATAAATCATAAAGTGCCAATCAGAATGGAAAATTTGTATGTAATAGAAATTAAAATTTGTGTTGATTGTTTACAAGATTGCAATCTACCTACTTTCAAAAGGAATGTCGTTCTAAGAAAACATAAAAATTGTAGAAGTAATTTTTCCGTGGTATCTAAAATTAGACGATAGACGGATAAAATATATTAACCAAATACTCATATGCATAGTTATTTGCTAACATATAAAAAATAATAAATCACTAGGGACACTGCACGACAATAACTGAATTTATTGCATTTAGAGTAAAAGCATAAAATAAAATTAAGCAATAATAAATCTTCAATTGATTATTTGTTAAAATGATTTAGCATATTAAGTGTTAATTTTTAGTTTTTATACGATACAATAAAAAGAAGTTCCACCAAATTAAATTTGACTCTGACGATTGGACTTAAAATAAATAATGAGAAACAAAATCACATAATTTATTTCTACAAATTTAATTAATCTGAAAGTGTCATATTAAGATAATTCATTAAAATTCCATGCATGCTGATAGAATATACCCCTAAAATTACCTTAACTAGTTAACTGAGGAATTTATTTTTTAAAATAACTCACGTGGTGCTTAATCACAATCAAGTATATACAAGCGTCAAATCCAATGCAAATTGTTGTAAAAATTGCGAAAAAAAATGAAAATAGAGCATAATTATCAGATAAAAATATCAGCAATTTATTGTTTGAAAAGGTTGTTAAATATTTATAATTGATTGAAAATTAACTTAATAAATAGAAAATGATTCTATTTGATAATGTTTTACATCTTATTGAAATTTTGTGTTTTATATAGAATGGTAATTTTATACATGACGGGCATACACGTGAACGGCATTTAAATGAATATTTGGATTGATCTCCATACACGTCGAATGCAGTTAACTGGTTAAAATTATAATTTGATGTCTTTCCTTCAGTAAAATCTTAATAGTATGCTCAATTCTTACTTTCTCGTCTCTGTAATATAGGGAAAATGCCTTAATTTTATTTCAAACATTCGGCATCAAGATTTGTATTCACCTTCGTGTTTGGGGCCACTCAGAGTTCGAAAATATCTTTATAGAATTACGTGTGTGTATGTCTGTATGTAAATGAGATAGTTCTAGAATTCGTTAACTTACAGGAACCATACTTTTAATTGGATCATCATAGGAAATATGTAGTTTTCTAGCAATTTTGGCTATCGGAAATAACAGTTTACTTCCGGCTTATCTGCTCTTTTCCTTTGTGGTTCCCAAGCAGTTCACCTTTTTTTTTAAAGTTTATATAAAAGTGTATTACAGTAGCTAAGAACTTATCTGTGTTATAGTTGTCAATAGGTTTTGCAAAACTGAGAATAGAATAATGAGTTAAGAGATATAACTATTTTTTTCCCTTTTATGAGTTTATGAGATAGTTGGGATGATGTTATTTCCGATATTTAGCTACAGAAATGTTAATACATTACGCTCCAGTACGCACTAACAAATTTTTGAAAACCTGTTAGTGCTTGAAACATATTTTAACACTTTTTATTTACTAAAGAAATACTTAACGAATTATTTCCGATCATTCATTATGTGAAGAGCATGCTTAAATTTTAATTTTCAGTAATATACCGATTAGTTGTACATTTAAGGAATGGCTAAAAAGCAAGCCGAAAATAATGAAAGCTTTAATTGCCTTAAGGTTTGATAAAATGCTTGATTTCTGAGTTATATAGAAATTATTTTACGTTTGCCCCGGAACTTTAAAATTAGAAAGTGTTCATATTTATACTCTTCAATGCTTAGCGCTAAAACCGACACAACAATTAATAAAACGTCAATATCTGAGGAGATTAATTTATAAGAGTTGCAGAGTTTAGGGATGTCTTTAATAGTAGGCTACTCGTACAGTATACTGTATTCCAGATATAGTTCAAGAATCGTTAATTTATAAATTCACTCAGCATTTTGAATTTAATTTAAATGTATAAAATGAACTGACTCCTAAATCAATTTTCATCCAATAAATGATTTTGGATATTATAAAGAAGTTTAATAAATGTCCTAAAGTTGTTAGATTTTTCCCTTTCAAAGATATAGATATTGATAAATTGTGTATCTACCTTTCATAATACATATCGGTACCTTTGATTACTCTCGATATCGAATATTAAAAGAAAATGAAAAAGCTTTTATAATTTTATTATTAATAATGGATACCTTATGACTCAAACTAGTTTCCCCTATTTCGATTTAATATGTTCTACATTTTTAGTGGTTATTATTCTTTTTGACTTTTTAAACAATTAAATTGTATACAAATACTATTTCAAATCAAATATTCATACTTTTTGTTATTATTGCTATCGGTTAATAAAATAAAAAAAAGAGCTTTTATAATTTTTTTATGAATAAAGTGTCTTATGATTCAACGAAAACAATTTTTTCCTAATTCGGTTTGATATATTTTTTAATTTTTTGAATTCTTATCGACTTTTTAAACAAACTAAATTGTTCAGGTGTCGCAATTAATAATTAATTATTTCCTAAAATTACGCAGTTACTCTTTGATTGGACTATCAGACGAAACAGTTTTACCATCGAATATTTTATTGTTTCTTAACCTTCTTTTATTAACTAATTATTTGACAGCAGTTAAAATATGTATGCAGATTTTTCATATTTTTTTGGAACGATTTATATTATTATATTAGCATATATACGATCGTTATAAACCAGACTCACAAGTAGATGTTGACCAAAAGAGACCAAGATATTGGTCCCAAAATTAATAAGATAACTGGAATAACTCTCCAAAAATCAATATATCATATCAGTATCAATATATTATATCAACCTACGTATATTATATCAATATGTCTTCTTCGGCTCAAGTAGTACAACTGGTTCCAGGTCAATCAGTTTTCTCTATCTTAATCTGTCTTAGTTATAGTCTTCCATCTGTTGATTCCAATATTTATTTCTCAGTCACTGTTCCGCATTGAGCCATCTTGATATGTCTATAGCTATAGTACTCCATCTGTTGACTTCAATATTTCTCAGCCACTATTCCACATTATCAAGCCATTTTGATCTATCTGTAGCTATAGTCGTTCACCTGTTGACTTCAATACTTTTCAGCCACTGTTCCACATAATCGAGCCATCTCATACGCTGCCAGTCTCTCTTTCTCTTTCCCCCGGCCTTTTGAAAGTTATTTTTTTACCGGGATTTCATTATTGTATCTGTATATGTGACCAAGACATCTTAGCTGCTATTCTTTAATCATTTTAACGACATTAGGTTCTCTAAATTTTTGCCATAGTTCAAAGTTACATCTTATTATCATAATTCCATTCTTAACTGTTGAAAACTTCTTCTCAAGATTTTGAAATCTAAGACCAGTTATTTATCTTCGTTCAGTTTTTTCAACGTCCAGGAATCACTTCCGTGTAGGATCATGGGTCTTACTAAAGTTATGTAAAGTTGTATATTAGATTTCGTAGTAATGTATTTGAACTTAAACTGATTTCAAAGTCCAAAATAAGATCTTTTGGCCTTAGTTCTATTTTTGACTTTGATTGCTACTTTATTATTGTTATTAATAATTGTACACAGATATTTCAATTTCTGAACCTCCTCAAAATTGTAACCATTTAATACCATTTTGAGGCCCTATCTTTAAATACCATAATTTTATTTTTCTAGAGTTAACTTTCTTTTTAAGAGTTAATCAAAGACCAAGAATTGGAAGACCAAGAGAGAAATGGAGTAACCGAGTTGAAAAAGCCTTTAAATAATTGAGGATTCAGAACTGGAAAGATTTGGTTTTAGAGCCAAATCTATCTGGTGTAAGAAAAACAAAGGTATGCAAATATACAACGCGAGAGATCTTCTGAATTAATTGTACCCACGAAGGATCTACAGCGGATTATCAATAATATAATTTGGAGTTAACCCTGATTATAAGGATTATTCCTCATATTGAGCTTAAATTATTGATATATTCTTAAGAATATGTATTTAAGTATTATCCTACCATAAAGAACTTGAAAGTAATGGTAAATAGTGTTTCGTCAAGCGTTAGTTCCATTAGGATACCATGATATCTGATTTAGCAGAATGGATATCTGTTTAGCGGATGGCCAAATGGTTATGGCGCCGATCTTCAGTGCCGGAGTTCGTGGTTTCGAGTACCACTGTGCCATGTATGTTTCTAGTCGTTCGGAATAATCTTTAAGCAATTAGGCCCTCATGTTGCATAAATTAAATCGTAACGCCCAAACCAAACCAAACTTGGCTTTAGACCGGAGGCGGTGGGTGGCTGTTCTATCGGAAGCTTAGGGTTGTAAAAGGCTTTAATTCTAGATAACAAGACGATGGCCGAACGATGGCCGATTGGTTAGGGTGCTGGCCTTCGGTACCGGAGTTCGTGGGTTCGAATCCCACTGTGGCATGGATGTTCATAGCCGTTCGGAATCGGCTTTAAGCTGTAGGTCCCGGTCTCATTGGCCCTCGTGTTGCAAAAAGTAGACCGTAGCACTCCAAACCAAACAAGACGAAGAAGATAATGGCTGTCAGAGCATATTCCTAATTATGCCATAAATTAAAAAATAAATTAAAACAATAATTTCATTAAATTTTTTTTTTCGAAAATAAAAAAATATCTTTAACATACTAACTGCCAAGCAAGATCTAATGTGTGGTGTGGTGTGGTGTTATCACCCAATTGCCAATTACGTGTTGGTCCGTAATGTGAGATCATGATTCAATAGAAAATTCTCTGCTTATTCATTATCCAGCTCATTTGGCATTAAATGTAATGCATTTCTGCCGGTATTGTCTAACGTGTTGGTTAGAAACTAGGTATAAATAATCGGGGTTTGGAAATTAATGTTTAAATTTTTGTAGAATATAAAATCTCATTATATTTTATAGAAAATGCAATCTCTAACTTCTCTCTTATTATTCATTATCCCATTCATTTGGCATTGTATGCAATGTATTTTTGCCAGTATTGTCATAACTTGTTGGTTTGAAACTAGGTATACATAATATGGGTTTGGAAAATAATGTTTCATTTTTTATAGAAAATATAATTTCTTATTATATTTTATACAAAATAAAATCTCTAACTTCTCTTTTATTATTCATTATCCAGTTCATTTGGCATTATATACAATGTATTTCTGCCAGTATTGTCATGACATGTTGGTTAAAAACTAGGTATACATAATATGGGTTTGGAAGTTAATTTTTTCTATTTTTATAGAAAATATAATTTCTTATTATATTTTATACAAAATAAAATCTCTAACTTCTCTTTTATTATTCATTATCCAGTTCATTTGGCATTATATACAATGTATTTCTGCCAGTATTGTCATGACATGTTGGTTAAAAACTAGGTATACATAATATGGGTTTGGAAATTAATGTTTCATTTTTTTTATAGAAAATGTAATTTCTTATTATATTTTATACAAAATAAAATCTCTAACTTCTCTTTTATTATTCATTATCCAGTTCATTTGGCATTATATACAATGTATTTCTGCCAGTATTGTGCATAATGTGTTGGTTAGAAACTATATACAAAAAAGAGATTTGGAAATTAATGTTTCATTTTTTATAGAAAATTATAATCTCTTATTATATTTTACAGAAGATGCAATCCCTAACTTCTCTCTTATTATTCATTATCCAGTTCATTTGGCATTATATACAATGTATTTCTGCCAGTATTGGCATGACATGTTGGTTAAAAACTAGGTATACATAATATGGGTTTGGAAATTAATGTTTCATTTTTTATTGAAAATATAGTCTTGTGTTGGTATTTAGGTCCAATCTTTTTCCATGACAATGCATTAAAAAATCAATAAATTTAATGCACAGCAATAATGAGTAGAAGCTAATATTTTTAATGCAGTTAAACAGAAGATATAAGATTTAAACATCCATTACAGTGATCAATCTTTACGTTTTTAATTTAATTAGCATTATATGAATAATGTCTAACGTTGTACGTTTAAACAAATCTAATGAATTAGTAACTTAAAGATACAACCACTGAAATTGTTTTATCGCTATTATCGGTAAGCTTACACGAAAAAAGTCGGAAAAAATCTTATCTAGCCTTTCAAAAATTCTGGCTTTTTGCCATCGACGAATATTTATCAGAGAAATATCATAACGTATTCTGATATTAGTCAGTATATGACAGCTGGGATCAATATATCGTTTACTTTTCGGCTCTTGAAATAAATCTTTCGTGCAATAAACAAATCCTACATTTCACGTAACGGCATATTGCTAAACAGAGAGCTGTAAATTTTGATGGTTTGCTATTGAAAAAAGTAAAAGTAAACACTCGGTAATCTATCATTTATAAAAATCACTGTAAATGTTTGATATGTGTTTTTTGAAATGGAAAAAGCAATGAATTTTATTCGGTATTTTTCTAAACACTAATACAGGAACCATAATTTATCTTTGCATTGGAATTTATTATTTGAGAAATTGTTGGAGATTAACTTTGTTTTTAAACAGCCATTGAATACTGATTAGCGTATTAGCTCCCACCTGATGGGTTTGATCACCAACTAAAGGTTGGTTGTATTTATATGTTGTCCCCTCAGAGGGAACGATGTCCACGCTGATCGTCGGTACGGACTGATGCTCCCGTGTCAAATGCCACCTTTGCCACGCCCTAATTACGGCCATGACATGTGTACACATTAAGAAACTTCTCTGAGACGTAAGGTTAGTGTGCTAGGACTAATAGACTAATCGAGGCGCTTATCTTAATGCTAGTGCAGCAAAATATAAAATTTCACTGCAGTAGAAAATGTTAGTGCAGAATCTTTTTGTAAATTTATATCAAAACAAATCTATCGATCATTCACGATGAAATATAATAATGTCTTTACAAACCAAGGTTCAAAATTTGACCTTGGTTTGTAAACACATTGGATTTTATAACTAAAAGAATTATGTTTCAAATTTTCCTTATTTCTACTAGGCAAATCGTCCTCTTTTAGATCCCATTTTCCTTACGGTGCTGCGCCCCTAAGACTGATGTGCTCATGGCAAATGTCCCTTTTTCTATGCCGTAGTTACGGCCCTGACGTGTTTAATATTAAGAAACTTCTCTGAGACGTAAGGTTAGTGTGCTAGGACTAATAGACTAATCGAGGCGCTTATCTTAATGCTAGTGCAGCAAAATATAAAATTTCACTGCAGTAGAAAATGTTAGTGCAGAATCTTTTTGTAAATTTATATCAAAACAAATCTATCGATCATTCACGATGAAATATAATAATGTCTTTACAAACCAAGGTTCAAAATTTGACCTTGGTTTGTAAGCACATTGGACTTTATAATTAAAAGAATTATGTTCCAAATTTTCCTTATTTCTACTAGGCGAATCGTCCTCTTTTAGATCCCATTTTCCTTACGGTGCAGCTCCCCTAAGATTGATGTGCTCATGGCAAATGTCCCTTTTTCTATGCCGTAGTTACGGCCCTGACGTGTTTAATATTAAGAAAATTCTCAGATACGTAAGGTTAGTGTGATAGGACTAATAGACTAATCAAGGTGCTTATCTTAATGCTAGTGCTGCAAAATATAAAATATCACTGCAGTAGAAAATGTTAGTGCAGAATCTTTTTGTAAATTTATATCAAAACAATTCTATCGATCATTCACCGTGAAATATAATAATGTCTTTACAAACCAAGGTTCAAAACTTGACCTTCGTTTATAAACACATTGGATTTTATAATTAAAAGAGTCGATTTTCAAATTTTCCTTATTGCTATTCGGGGCGAATCGTCCTCTTTCAGATCCCATTTTCTTTACGACGCTACGCTCCTAAGACTTATGCGCCCGTGGCAAATGCCACCTTTGCCAGGCCCTAATTACAGCCCTGACGCTTATACACATTAGGAAACTTCTCAGAGACATAAGGATAGTGTGCTAGGACTAATAGACTAATAGAGGTGCTTATCTTAATGTTAGTGCTATATAATATAAAATTTCACTGGAGTAGAAAATATTAGTGCAGACTTTTTTTTGTAAAATTATATCAAAACAATTCTATCGATCATTCACGATAAATATAATAATGTGTTTACAAACCAAGGTTCAAAACGTGACATTGGTTTGTAAGCACACTGGATTTTACAATTAAAAGAATCATTTTTCAAATTTTCTTTATTTCTACTCAGGGCGAATCGTCCTCTTTCAGATCCCATTTTCTTTACGACGCTACGCCCCTAAGACTGATACGCCCCTAGCAAAGGCCACCTTTGCCAGGTCCTAATTACGGCCATGACTTGTACACACATTAAGAAACTTCTCAGAAACGTAAGGTTAGTGTTCTAGGACTAATAGATTAATAGAGGAGCTTATTTTAATGATAGTTCTGCAAAATATAAAATTTCACTGCAGTAGAAAATGTTAGTGTAGAATCTTTTGTAAATTTATATCAAAACAATTCTATGGATCATTCAAGATGAAATATAATAATGTCTTTACAAACCAAGGTTCAAAATTTGACCTTTGTTTGTAAACACATTCAATTTTATAATTATTTTAGATCCCATTTTCCTTACGGTGCGGAGCCTTTAAGACTGATGCGCCGTTGGCAAATGCCACCTTTACCAAGTCCTAGTTACTGCACTGACGTGTACACACATTAAGAAACTTTTCAGAGATGTAAGGTTTGTTTTCTAGTGCTAATAGATTAATAGAGGAGCTTATTTTAATGCTAGTGCTGCAAAATATAAAATTTTACTGTAGTAGAAAATGTTAGTGCAGAATCTTTTTGTAAATTTATATCAAAACAATTCTATCGATCATTCAAGATGAAATATAATAATGTCTTTACAAACCAAGGTTCAAAACGTGACCTTGGTTTGTAAGCACATTGGATTTTATAATTAAAAGAATTATGTTCAAATTTTCCTTATTTCTACTAGGCGAATCGTCCTCTTTTAGATCCCATTTTCCTTACGGTGCAGCTCCCCTAAGATTGATGTGCTCATGGCAAATGTCCCTTTTTCTATGCCGTAGTTACGGCCCATGACGTGTTTAATATTAAGAAACTTCTCTGAGACGTAAGGTTAGTGTGCTAGGACTAATAGACTAATCGAGGCGCTTATCTTAATGCTAGTGCAGCAAAATATAAAATTTCACTGCAGTAGAAAATGTTAGTGCAGAATCTTTTTGTAAATTTATATCAAAACAATTCTATCGATCATTCACGATGAAATATAATAATGTCTTTACAAACCAAGGTTCAAAATTTGACCTTGGTTTGTAAACACATTGGATTTTATCATTAAAAGAATTATTTTCCAAATTTTCCTTATTTCTACTACGGACGAATCGTCCTCTTTCAGATCCCATTTTCCTTACGGTGCTGCGCCCCTAAGACTGATGTGCTCATGGCAAATGTCCCTTTTTCTATGCCGTAGTTACGGCCCTGACGTGTTTAATATTAAGAAAATTCTCAGATACGTAAGGTTAGTTGTGCTAGGACTAATAGACTAATCAAGGTGCTTATCTTAATGCTAGTGCTGCAAAATATAAAATATCACTGCAGTAGAAAATGTTAGTGCAGAATCTTTTTGGAAATTTATATCAAAACAATTCTATCGACCATTCACCGTGAAATATAATAATGTCTTTACAAACCAAGGTTCAAAACTTGACCTTGGTTTATAAACACATTGGATTTTATAATTAAAAGAGTCGATTTTTGAAATTTTCCTTATTTCCTATTCGGGGCGAATCGAGCTCTTTCAGATCCCATTTTTTCTTTACGACGCTACGCTCCTAAGACTGATGCGCCCGTGGCAAATGCCACCTTTGCCAGGCCCTAATTACGGCCCTGACGCTTATACACATTAGGAAAACTTCTCAGAGACATAAGGTTAGTGTGCTAGGACTAATAGACTAATAGAGGTGCTTATCTTAATGTTAGTGCTATATAATATAAAATTTCACTGGAGTAGAAAATATTAGTGCAGACTTTTTTTGTAAAATTATATCAAAACAATTCTATCGATCATTAACGATAAAATATAATAATGTGTTTACAAACCAAGGTTCAAAACGTGACATAGGTTTGTAAGCACACTGGATTTTACAATTAAAAGAATCATTTTCAAATTTTCCTTATTTCTACTCAGGGCGAATCGTCCTCTTTTCAGATCCCATTTTCTTTACGACGATACGCCCCTAAGACTGATACGCCCCTAGCAAAGGCCACCTTTGCCAGGTCCTAATTACGGCCATGACTTGTATACACATTAAGAAACTTCTCAGAAACGTAAGGTTAGTGTTCTAGGACTAATAGATTAATAGAGGAGCTTATTTTAATGATAGTTCTGCAAAATATAAAATTTCACTGCAGTAGAAAATGTTAGTGTAGAATCTTTTGTAAATTTATATCAAAACAATTCTATCGATCATTCACGATGAAATATATTAATGTCTTTAGAAACCAAGGTTCAAATTTGACCTTGGTTTGTAAGCACATTGGATTTTATAATTAAAAGAGTCTATTTTCAAATTTTCCTTATTTCTACTCGGGAAGAATCGTCCTGTTTCAGATCCCATTTTCCTTACGGTGCGGCGCCTCTAAGTCTGATGCGCCCTTGGCAAATGCCACCTTTACCAAGCCCTAGTTACTGCACTGACGTGTACACACATTAAGAAACTTCTCATAGATGTAAGGTTAGTGTGTTAGGGCTAATAGATTAATAGAGGAGCTTATTTTAATGCTAGTGCTGCAAAATATAAAATTTCACTGCAGTAGAAAATGTTAGTGCAGAATCTTTTTGTAAATTCATATCAAAACAATTCTATCGATCATTCACGATGAAATATAATAATGTCTTTACAAACCAAGGTTCAAAACGTGACATTGGTTTGTAAGCACATTGGATTTTATAATTAAAAGAGTCTATTTTCAAATTTTCCTTATTTCTACTAGGCGAATCGTCCTCTTTCAGATCCCATTTTCCTTACGGTGCTGCGCCCCCTAAGACTGATGTGCTCATGGCAAATGTCCCTTTTTCTATGCCGTAGTTACGACCCTGACGTGTTTAATATTAAGAAAATTCTCAGATACGTAAGGTTAGTGTGCTAGGACTAATAGACTAATCAAGGTGCTTATCTTAATGCTAGTGCTGCAAAATATAAAATATCACTGCAGTAGAAAATGTTAGTGCAGAATCTTTTTGTAAATTTATATCAAAACAATTCTATCGATCATTCACCGTGAAATATAATAATGTCTTTACAAACCAAGGTTCAAAACGTGACCTTGGTTTGTAAGCACAATGGATTTTATAATTAAAAGAATTATGTTTCCAAATTTTCCTTATTTCTACTAGGCGAATCGTCCTCTTTCAGATCCCATTTTCCTTACGGTGCTGCGCCCCTAAGACTGATGTGCTCATGGCAAATGTCCCTTTTTCTATGCCGTAGTTACGGCCCTGACGTGTTTAATATTAAGAAAATTCTCAGATACGTAAGGTTAGTGTGCTAGGACTAATAGACTAATCAAGGTGCTTATCTTAATGCTAGTGCTGCAAAATATAAAATATCACTGCAGTAGAAAATGTTAGTGCAGAATCTTTTTGTAAATTTATATCAAAACAATTCTATCGACCATTCACCGTGAAATATAATAATGTCTTTACAAACCAAGGTTCAAAACTTGACCTTCGTTTATAAACACATTAGATTTTATAATTAAAAGAGTCGATTTTCAAATTTTCCTTATTCCTATTCGGGGCGAATCGCCCTCTTTCAGATCCCATTTTCTTTACGACGCTACGCTCCTAAGACTTATGCGCCCGTGGCAAATGCCACCTTTGCCAGGCCCTAATTACAGCCCTGACGCTTATACACATTAGGAAACTTCTCAGAGACATAAGGATAGTGTGCTAGGACTAATAGACTAATAGAGGTGCTTATCTTAATGTTAGTGCTATATAATATAAAATTTCACTGGAGTAGAAAATATTAGTGCAGACTTTTTTTGTAAAATTTATATCAAAACAATTCTATCGATCATTAACGATAAAATATAATAATGTGTTTACAAACCAAGGTTCAAACGTGACATTGGTTTGTAAGCACACTGGATTTTACAATTAAAAGAATCATTTTTCAAATTTTCTTTATTTCTACTCAGGGCGAATCGTCCTCTTTTAGATCCCATTTTCTTTACGACGCTACGCCCCTAAGACTGATACGCCCCTAGCAAAGGCCACCTTTGCCTGGTCCTAATTACGGCCATGACTTGTATACACATTAAGAAACTTCTCAAAAACGTAATTTTAGTGTTCTAGGACTAATAGACTAATAGAAGTGCTTATCTTAATGCTAGTGCTGCAAAATATAAAATTTCACTGCTGTAGAAAATGTTAGTGTAGAATCGTTTTTGTAAATTTATATCAAAACAATTCTATCGATCATTCACGATGAAATATATTAATGTCTTTAGAAACCAAGGTTCAAATTTTGACCTTGATTTGTAAACACATTGGATTTTATAATTAACAGAGTCGATTTTCAAATTTTCCTTATTTCTACTCGGGGCAAATCGTGCTATTTCAGATCCCATTTTCTTAACGGTGCGGCGCCTCTAAGTCTGATGCGCCCTTGGCAAATGCCACCTTTACCAAGCCCTAGTTACTGCACTGACGTGTACACACATTAAGAAACTTCTCATAGATGTAAGGTTAGTGTGTTAGGGCTAATAGATTAATAGAGGAGCTTATTTTAATGCTAGTGCTGCAAAATATAAAATTTCACTGCAGTAGAAAATGTTAGTGCAGAATCTTTTTGTAAATTCATATCAAAACAATTCTATCGATCATTCACGATGAAATATAATAATTTCTTTACAAACCAAGGTTCAAAACGTGACCTTGGTTTGTAAGCACATTGGATTTTATCATTAAAAGAATTATTTTCCAAATTTTCCTTATTTCTACTACGGACGAATCGTCCTCTTTCAGATCCCATTTTCCTTACGGTGCTGCGCCCCTAAGACTGATGTGCTCATGGCAAATGTCCCTTTTTCTATGCCGTAGTTACGGCCCTGACGTGTTTAATATTAAGAAACTTCTCTGAGACGTAAGGTTAGTGTGCTAGGACTAATAGACTAATCGAGGCGCTTATCTTAATGCTAGTGCAGCAAAATATAAAATTTCACTGCAGTAGAAAATGTTAGTGCAGAATCTTTTTGTAAATTTATATCAAAACAAATCTATCGATCATTCACGATGAAATATAATAATGTCTTTACAAACCAAGGTTCAAAATTTGACCTTGGTTTGTAAACACATTGGATTTTATAACTAAAACAATTATTTTTCAAATTTTCCTTATTTCTACTAGGCGAATCGTCCTCTTTTAGATCCCATTTTCCTTACGGTGCAGCTCCCCTAAGATTGATGTGCTCATGGCAAATGTCCCTTTTTCTATGCCGTAGTTACGGCCCTGACGTGTTTAATATTAAGAAAATTCTCAGATACGTAAGGTTAGTGTGCTAGGACTAATAGACTAATCAAGGTGCTTATCTTAATGCTAGTGCTGCAAAATATAAAATATCACTGCAGTAGAAAATGTTAGTGCAGAATCTTTTTGTAAATTTATATCAAAACAATTCTATCGATCATTCACCGTGAAATATAATAATGTCTTTACAAACCAAGGTTCAAAACTTGACCTTCGTTTATAAACACATTAGATTTTATAATTAAAAGAGTCGATTTTCAAATTTTCCTTATTCCTATTCGGGGCGAATCGCCCTCTTTCAGATCCCATTTTCTTTACGACGCTGCGCTCCTAAGACTTATGCGCCCGTGGCAAATATGCCACCTTTGCCAGGCCCTAATTACAGCCCTGACGTGTTATACACATTAGGAAACTTCTCAGATACATAAGGTTAGTGTGCTAGGACTAATAGACTAATAGAGGTGCTTATCTTAATGCTTAGTGCTGCAAAATATAAAATTTCACTGGAGTAGAAAATGTTAGTGCAGAATCTTTTTGTAAAATTATATCAAAACAATTCTATCGATCATTAACGATAAAATATAATAATGTTTACAAACCAAGGTTCAAAACGTGACATTGGTTTGTAAGCACACTGGATTTTTACAATTAAAAGAATCATTTTCAAATTTTCTTTATTTCTACTCAGGGCGAATCGTCCTCTTTTAGATCCCATTTTCTTTACGACGCTACGCCCTAAGACTGATACGCCCCCTAGCAAAGGCCACTTTGCCAGGTCCTAATTACGGCCATGACTTGTATACACATTAAGAAACTTCTCAAAAACGTAATTTTAGTGTTCTAGGACTAATAGACTAATAGAAGTGCTTATCTTAATGCTAGTGCTGCAAAATATAAAATTTCACTGCTGTAGAAAATGTTAGTGTAGAATCGTTTTGTAAATTATATCAAAACAAATCTATCGATCATTCACGATGAAATATAATAATGTCTTTACAAACCAAGGTTCAAATTTTGACCTTGGTTTGTAAACACATTGGATTTTATAATTAACAGAGTCGATTTTCAAATTTTCCTTATTTCTACTCGGGGCAAATCGTGCTATTTCAGATCCCATTTTTCTTAACGGTGCGGAGCACTCCTAAGACTGATGCGCCCTTGGCAAATGCCACCTTTAACAAGTGCTAGTTACTGCACTGCGTGTACACACATTAAGAAACTTCTCAGAAACGTAAGGTTAGTGTTCTAGGACTAATAGATTAATAGAGGAGCTTATTTTAATGATAGTTCTGCAAAATATAAAATTTCACTGCAGTAGAAAATGTTAGTGTAGAATCTTTTGTAAATTTATATCAAAACAAATCTATCGATCATTCACGATGAAATATAATAATGTCTTTACAAACCAAGGTTCAAAATTTGACCTTGGTTTGTAAACACATTGGATTTTATAACTAAAACAATTATTTTTCAAATTTTCCTTATTTCTACTCGGGGCGAATCTTCCCCTTTCAGATCCCATTTTCCTTAAGGTGCGGAGCCTCTAAGACTGATGCACCGGTAGCAAATGCCACCTTTAACAAGTGCTAGTTACTGCACTGCGTGTACACACATTAAGAAACTTCTCAGAAACGTAAGGTTAGTGTTCTAGGACTAATAGATTAATAGAGGAGCTTATTTTAATGCTAGTGCTGCAAAATATAAAATTTCACTGCAGTAGAAAATGTTAGTGCAGAATCTTTTTGTAAATTCATATCAAAACAATTCTATCGATCATTCACGATGAAATATATTAATATCTTTACAAACCAAGGTTCAAAATTTGACCTTGGTTTGTAAACACGTTGGATTTTATAATTAAAAGAGTCGATTTCCAAATTTTCCTTATTTCTACTCGGGAAGAATCGTCCTGTTTCAGATCCCATTTTCCTTATGGTGCTGTACTCCTAAGACTGATGCGCCCGTGGTAAATGCCACCTTTACCAAGTCCTAGTTACTGCACTGACGTGTACACACATTAAGAAACTTTTCAGAGATGTAAGGTTTGTTTTCTAGTGCTAATAGATTAATAGAGGAGCTTATTTTAATGCATGTGCTGCAAAATATAAAATTTTACTGTAGTAGAAAATGTTAGTGCAGAATCTTTTTGTAAATTTATATCAAAACAATTCTATCGATCATTCAAGATGAAATATAATAATGTCTTTACAAACCAAGGTTCAAAACTTGACCTTGGTTTGTAAATACATTGGAATTTATAACTAAAAGAATTATTTTTCAAATTTTCCTTATTTCTACTCGGGAAGAATCGTCCTGTTTCAGATCCCATTTTCCTTATGGTGCTGTACTCCTAAGACTGATGCGCCCGTGGTAAATGCCACATTTGACACTGCCTAGGTACGCCCTGACCGGTATATACATTAAGAAACTTCTCAGATACGTAAGGTTAGTATGCTAGGACTAACAGACTAATAGAGTTGCTTATCTTAATGCTAGCGCTGTAAAATATACAATTTCACTGCAGTAGGAAATGTTAGTGCAGAATCTTTTTGTAAATTTATACCAAAACAATTCTATCGATCATTCACGATGAAATATAATAATGTCTTTACAAACCAAGGTTCAAAACTTTAAATTACACGAGAAAAAATTTCTTTTTGAGGTACGCATTACTTTGGAATTCTCTTTTCAGTAGCGCACACAATAAATATGTTAGAGAAGGGAACACAGCGGGTGCGCACCAAGTACAAAGGAACTTCTGAACTTTGTAAACTTAAATTTGAGTAATCCATCATTCTTTTGATGATTTATTTCCCCAACTTTTTTCCTTGGAGTGTATACGTTAGAAATACATTGTTTGCAACATTTTAGATAAAAAGGCATGTGAAATGTAAAGAGAAAACGGAGAAAACTGAAAAATAAGTCTATCGAACGGTCAGTCTGTATTTTTATAATTATGTTTTGAATAATATTTTTGAATTAGGGAACATATATTTTTACAGATACTGTTCATTTGTTTGATGCCATTTTCTCGTTATAAATATTCATTACAGAATGCTGATAGTTTGGAAAACGTAGAAGTTT
>CM063511.1:82537919-82552919 GCA_032207245.1 Pardosa pseudoannulata
ATTAAGAAAAGTGATACTTGAAAGCCACCGAAGTAAATTTATAACTAAAAGACCATATTTCTGCACCAAAATATTATCAGATATTTTCTTATTTACAATGAAGGGAAATTTCAATCAAATTGAATTTTCATATGCCAAAGTTAGTTCTCAATTGCAGACGATGAAAAAAAGTAGCACAAGGAAAAAAGATCCGCTAGATTTGTGTAGAATTGGATGTACCTTTATGGATTGCAACAAGATCCTCATTTTCCAATAGAAAGCAATAACAATCAAACTGAATTTTTTCTGTTATCATAAATTGTTCCAGAACAAGGAGAAAACTATGGATCTGAATGGTGTGTACTCAGCCAGTATAAGAAAGCATGTGCCAAAGTTAGTTTTTAATTGTAGAAGATTACAGAAAGTAGCACAAGGAAAAAATATCGGCTACATTTGTATAGAATGGGATGCAGCTTTATGGATTGCAACAAGGTCCTCATTCGATTTACTCTTTTTAACCTCTAATCTAAGATAATTACTAGGCTTTCGACATTCAACCCTAGGCAAGAGACCTGACTAATATAAACTTTGAAATAATTCTTAGACAATTTATGGAATTCCCGATGTACTCTACAAGAGGCAAATTTGTTTATATATGCGGCATGCAACATTTATACATGTTAAATGATTTCATGTTAGTCTCCCCTCTAGAACTAAATGAGAACCAAATCAATGGTGACTGAGGAAATAAATATCTTTCCTAACTGAAATATTCTGCGGCTTCTGTATTACACCATTTGACTATGACTAATAACTCTACTTTGTACACTTGGTTTTACGACGGACATACAGAGATGTCTACAAGTTAGTGAACATTAAATTGTTTTTGAATTGATTAATATACTGGTGTGCAAAATTTAAGCAACAGGTGGGTTTATTGCCATAACTTTACGCGCAATCTTCTGAAAGACATGAAATTCAGAAATGAGGAAGAGTATTATATACGTAATAGATGACGAAAGGATCGCGGCTGAAAAAGGAATACAATGCATACAGTATGGAATCAAACCAAAAAAAGCTTTATTGAGCGTGTAGTATCGTGACTCATGATTGTCTATTCAAGAGGAAGAACAATAAGCAGATGTTCCTTAATATGGGATATGCCTTCCCCTAACTGCAATGGTTGCTTCGCACCGTCTCCTCAAACCCAGAACCATATGGTCCACCATTTCTTGCGGTAGGAATGACCATTCCGCAATCAACACCTGTTTCAGTTGTTGGGTGTTCTCCAGAGGATGTAGGCGTGCTGCAATGCGTCTCCCCAACACATTCCACACTTGTTTCAAAAGGTTTCAATCAGGGGAGTACGCTGACCAATCCATTCCAGTGATATCTTAATGATAAATATGATCATTCGACGTAATTGGTCTTTTTTCTTTCTCCATATGATGATTGTTTTATTCATCTTTTTTTTTACGAAATATTTTGTGAGGTAAAAAGGAGAGACAAATTATAGAAAAACAGTGTAGATAACCAAATGAAAAGAAACAGATTAAATCAAGAAAATTTTATTGCTTCTAGTTGCATAAAAAATTGTATTTATCTAGGTAAAAAATAATACTAAAATCTATGACGATTGAGGGAGACAAGTGAAAAGAATATATTTATTAAATTACATAAAGTCATAATATATAATGATAATGTAAACATAGGAGATTGAAAAGTATATGGGCGATTTTATTCGTAGACATAAAGTAAAGATAGCGTAACTGGAATTAAGAAATTTTAGTTCAGTGGTTTCCCAAAGGAGACTGAAAGTACAGTCATTATTTCGGCATTTTAGAGCAGTAAGGAGGATTTTTTTTAATGTAATAGTAAATTTAGGGGATACCAATAATAATGAAAAGTACTTAAAAGAGCATATTGAAAGTTTAAAAAATAGTAAAAATAACCGTGAACAATTTTGTGTACTTGTACGATGGAAAAGAAATACTAAAATCACGAAAAGCTTCCGTGATATTAAGCTTCCTTCATATTTCAATGGAGTTAAAACATTTAAAAACATTTTTAATTATAATATTGACTTAAAATTTTGTCACAGATGTTCTAAAGAATGGTTTAATAAAAACATTGAATAATTGATATTTTCATCAAAATAATGATTCCAAGTCTCTTTAATCCTTTTTCATTTAAACGTTGTAAAGATTCTTACCCGAATTAACATTACGAAATACACACGCAAGATGATCTAAATCCACAACAACCAAGCCAACAATTAGTATAGCATTAGCTCTTCAGCTAATAGATTGATATTCTTTAAGAAAATGGAACTGCCGTCTTGCTAGCTTACAAGAAAAAATAAAGGTTGCAGTACAAAATAGTTTGCCTTTTATTAGTATGGGAAATCAAAGGCAAAAGCTAATCTCCAACTATAGGCAAAGAAGGAAAGTAGTACAAAAATCAAGAAAAAAAGCCGAATAGCTAGGTTTGTGCAGAACATAATATATCCTTATGGATCCTCATTTTTCCATACAAAAAGTAAGCAATTAAATCGGACTTTTCCTAAGATTATAAATAGTTACAGAACAAGAATAGAGCTGTGCGATTACAAATAATGCAATTATGCTCACTCAGTCAGTATGGGAAGTCAATACCCAAGTTAGTCTTTAATTTAAGATCATGAAAAAAAGCAGCACAAAGCCTCAGGAAAAGAGGAATCAGTATTTTTGGGCAGAATGTGATGTACCCTTATGCATTGCAACAAGGTCCTCATTTTCTCATGAGAAAGAATAACAATTAATTTTGATTTTTCCTAAGATATTAAATTGTTTGAGAGTAAGAAGATACCTTTAAATTTCCGAATGGTATGCACTCAGTCAGCATGGGAAATAATATGCTAAAAAGTTAATCTCCAATTGTAGACGATGAAATAAAATAGCACAAAATGTCAAGGAAAAAGGATCCGACATTTTTGTGCAGAATGGGATATACAATTATGAATACCAACTAGGTCCTCATTTTCCAATAAAAAATAATATCAATCAAATTAGATTTTTTTCTGTGATCATAAATGGTTCCTGAACAAGGAACTGTGTGGTTCTGAATGGTGTGCCGCAGTCAGTATGAAAAATCACATGCCAATGTTAGTTTTCAATTGTACACGATGAAAGAAAATAGCACAAGGAAAAATGATCCGCTAGGTTTGTGTGGAATGGAATGTACCTTTTTGGATTGCAACAAGGTCCTCATTTTCCAATAGAAAATAATAGAAATCAAATTAGATTTTCTCTATGATCATAAATGGTTCCTGAACAAGGAGAAAATTGTGAGGTTCCGAATGGTGTGCCGGAGTCAGTATGAGAAATCACACGCCAAAGTTAGTTTTCAATTGCAGACGATGAAAAAAAGTAGCACAAGGAAAAATGATCTGCTAGATTTGTGTAGAATGGGATGTACCTTTATGGATTCCAACAAGGTCATCATTTTCCAATAGAAAATAATAGCAATCAAATTGGATTTTTTCTATCATCATAAATGGCTCCAGAACAAGGAGAACATTTTACGGTTCTGAATGGTGTGCACTCAGTTAGTATAAGAAATTATATGCTAAATTTAGTTTCAATTGTAGACGATGAAAAAAATTAGCACAAGGAAAAAGGATCTGCTAAATTTGTGTAGAATGGGATGTACCTTTATGGATTGCAACAAGGTTCTCATTTTCCAATAGAAAATAATAGCAATCAAATTAGATTTTTTCTATCATCATAAATGGCTCCAGAACAAGGAGAACATTTTACGGTTCTGAATGGTGTGCACTCAGTTAGTATAAGAAATTATATGCTAAATTTAGTTTCAATTGTAGACGATGAAAAAAATTAGCACAAGGAAAAAGGATCTGCTAAATTTGTGTAGAATGGGATGTACCTTTATGGATTGCAACAAGGTTCTCATTTTCCAATAGAAAATAATAACAATTTAATTGGATTTTTTTTTCTATGTTTATAAATGGTACCTGAATAAGGGGAGAACTGTACGGTTCCGAATAGCTTGTACACATTCAGTATAAGAAATCATATGCCAAAATTAGTTTTCAATTAAGGACGATGAAAGAAAGTACCTCAAGGAAAAAGGATCCGCTAGTTTAGTATAGATTGGGATGTAACTTTAGGGATTGCAACAAGGTCCTCATTTTCCAATAGAAAATAAAAGCAATCAAATTGGATTTTCTCTATCATCATAAATGGTTCCAGAAGAATGAGAAAACTGTACTGTTCCGAATGGTGTATACTTAGTCAGTATGGAAAATCGTATGCCACAGTTCGTTTTCAATTGTAGATGATGAAAGAAAGTAGCACAAGGAAAAAGGATCTGCTAGATTTGTGTAGAATGGGATGTACCTTAATGGATTGCAACAAGGTCCTCATTTTCCTATAGAATATAATAGCACTCAAATTGGATTTTTCTATCATCATAAATAGTTCCAGAACAAAGAGAAAACTCTACGGTTCCAATGGTGTGCACTTAGTCAGTATAAGAAATCATATGCCAAAGTTAGTTTTCAATTGTAGACGATAAAAGAAAGTAGCACAAGGAAAAATGATTGGCTATATTTGTGTAGAATGGGATGTACCTCTATGGATTGCCACAAGGTCCTCATTTTTCAATAGAAAATAATAACAATTGAAATTTTTCAATCGTCATAAATGGATCCAGAACAAGGAGAAAACTGTACGGTTACGGAATGGTGTGCACTCAGTATGGAAAATCATATGCCAAAGTTAGTTTTCAATTGTAGACGATGAAAGAATGTAGAATAAGGAAAAAGGATCAGCTAGTTTGTGTAGAATGGGATGTAACTTTATGGATTGCAACAAGGTTCTTATTTTCCAATAGAAAATAATAGCAATCAAATTGGATTTTTTCTTTGATCATAAACGATTCCAGAACAAGGAGAAAACTGTGCGGTTCCGAATGGCGTGCACACAGTCAGTATAAGAAATCATATGCCAAAGTTGGTATTCAATTATAGACGATGAAGGCTAAAGAAAAGAGGATTCGCTAAAGCTACATGTGTACGGAATATGATGTACCCTTAAGGATTGCAGTGGGCTCCACATATTCCAGGGGAAATTAATAGTAGTTAAATTGTTTTTTTCCTGTGATCATAAATGGTTTCACGGGAACTAAATTTAAATCCTCTAGAATGTAAATGTAAATAAAAAAATTTGCAAAATAAAGTATATTTCAAATTTAATTGTGCGATTGGTACTAAAAACACATGTAACACTAGAGAAATTTAAAAGAGAAATAAATGGGCCACAAATGGGTTATTAGTGTAACTTTTCAAAATTAATTTTTTCAATGGAGAATTTAATACCTTTGACATAATGAGGGGGTATCATATAATACTTGTTTGGAAAAGAAAAATAGTTTTAAATTTAGAAAATTATGCTTAAATCAAATTTTGGAAAATTATAAGGCTAAAAATGGAACAATGAGTAATTTTTTATAGTAAATGAGAGTGTTGGGTCGAAAAAGGTTGGAAAGTTTTAAATTACTGCATATGAAGTTTTCTGGAAAGTCATTTTCGTATTCCGTATGTACAAGGAACATTATTTTCGCATCATAAATTTTGGATTTATATTCCCACGAGTTTTAATGGAGAAGTGTAATAAAATTTTAAAATAGCTAGCTGCCTCCTAATCTCACTGTTTCCAAGATGAATTAATATTGTCTGAAAGAGTATATGCATAAAGTATTATAATGAAGTACAGTTGGTTTTCTTAGACCCTATATCAGGGGTGGCCAAGCTCCTTGATAATCCGAGACATTTTTAAAATTTGAAATATTTCGCGAGCTCCAATTAAATACGTATTTAAAAATTATGCAAAAAAGGCATTAATTTTTTTTCAGAAATTATATTTATTGAATGTCATTTGAAAGTTCTCCGTCCTTTAATTTTTCATTGAAATTTTTTAATTGTCGATGATTTTTGCATTGGTGCGAATGTAAATTACAATGTATTACACTGTTTTCATAACATCAGGATATTTTAAATTTTTTGTAACGAAATGTTGTCGGTGAATTAAGCAGTTAATTGGGTTGAATTGTGGAATTTGAGAATCATCTCTTAAAAGGACAATAAAACCGCATTTTTACCCATCATTGCCGGAGCTCCATCAATTGTAATAATTTTTTAAACTATAATAAAGCAAAAATGAAAAGAGAACCCTGATACATTTATCGAGAGCTACAAATAATCCTTCAAAGAGCTGCATGTGGCTCGCGAGCAGCAGGTTGTCCACCCCTGCCCTATAGATCAAATAAACATTAAAAAAGCCTCCTAATTTAAGTAATTGAAAATGATTTCACATAGATTTTGGATTAATTTCCATGTTCAGTAACATCATTTATACATTTATATCTCACATGTAGATTAACTCCTTGCCAGTAACACCCGTACTTAGTTCGGGCAATGCAAAGGCCAATTTTGGAATTCCCGACCTGTGTTCGAGCAAGAAGAAAAACGCTATTTCTATTCTGTGAAGCCCGAAATTGGTTAGTCGAATGCATACTATTTAATATACCAATTTACCAATAGATATATTTTCCAGCAAAAAGTCTGGCAGTTTTGGTCATATGTCGGTATTTGTCGGATACTGTAAAGGATTTATGAAATTAAAAGGAATGTGAAGGATATGGATCTTATGGCAGTTGATCCCCTATAAAATAATAACCTGTCCTTCTGTCCTCTAAATTATGAATAGGTTGAAACTGGAATGGATAGAGGCATCAATATTGGATTCTTGACGAGTTAGATTTGAAAAATTCAAAGTGAGTTCGAAAACATTCAAATTCCACCCCATTCCCCATTTTGATCATTTAATGACCTTTATCCAGCATTATTTTTTGTAGTAAGAAATTTTTTTTTTAAACTATTATCCTGACAGACAATGATCCAAGCCATTCTAAGAATATTTATGATCTGTGCCCAAACGAAAGAGTAGTGTCTAATTTTAAAGATACAACTGCTGCATTACAGCCAAATGACTTGGGAACTATGGCTATGCTTACAATGTGTTATTTTTGTACGACTTTTCCACAAGCTTTTACTTGGATCCGCAACTGCTCCAAACAGTCAAGTAAACAAATATGTACATTAAAAAAGCTAGCCGAAAATATCAAGAGATAGGAAAGGATTCAACGAAGCTATTTTATCCATTCACATTCCTAAATTCTAATTAGTTAGAATGATATAAACTATAAACCGTTTAAGTAAGTGCGACATTCATTTCCGTTGTTGAGTGGAAATCCTAAATCATTACTGGCGTCACCAATGCTCGGTTTGTTGTAATATCATTGGAAGCCTCGATATCTCATTTGGCAAAGGCAGTGATCCCGTAATTGAAAGGTTGTGGGTTTGAGGCTCGAACTGACCTAAGATCCGTCGTGTTCGTTAAAGGTGACTGAGGCACGTAAATAGGTTCTTGGTCACAACGTTCTCTATGTTCTCAAATGATACCTATGGGGGTGGCAGCACAATTCTAATGGTCTTCTGCTTGGTCTCTGCTTCTAAATTACGAGGATCCAGAGGGGCTAATGTTCTCTATGTTATCAAATTGTACCTATGGGAGTGGCAGAACAATTCTAATGGTCTTCTACTTGGCCCCTGCTTCTAAATTACGAGGATCCAGAGGGGCTAATGTTACTCGCGACAGTAACATACCTTAAGCTACATGTGCTCTTCTCGGGTGGTGTTAAATGGGTAACAGCTTCGCGGCCTTGTATTGGTATAAAGGCATACAGTGTCTGTTTTGCCAGCTGCGTTAAAAAAATGTAATATGATTGGCTTGGAGGACAATTTGTCAAATGTTACTTACATTCGGGTACCATACAATCTGGTTTATCTGAAAAGTGGCCGAAGGGTGAAAGCTGCTCTTTGGCACCGGAAATAAAGGGTTCTAATCCTGCTGCTTTCATTGATGTTCTTAACCAGTCGAGATTCTTTTTAAGCATTAGGTGTCTGTCTCATTAGTCCTCATGTTGCAAAACAGTAGACCGTAGCGTTCCAAACCAAACAAATCTGTTTAAAAAATATAAATGACTTTTTAAAAATATCTCCACTTTGTAAATACTAGAAACACTCAGCATATCTAAAAAATATCAGTAATATCATTTGATCTTAGTATAAGTACAACGATATCATTGAGAACTTTATGTAATAGAAAACCATAATTTGTCAAATGGTAATTCTTTACGAATACCCTCCCAAATAATTTTAAAAGAACATAAATTACTTTAGAAATGTCTTCTATTTATACTTTAACTCTCGAAAATCTCAAAAGTTTACAAAGAGTACAATAATGAATTATTTATACATCTAGAATAAAAACTCTTTGAGTCAAAAGGAGAGAGACATGTTTCAAATTCAGAAATTTCTGATTTGAACTTCGAAAAAGTCACTCTACATAAATTGGAATAGTCGAAAAGGATCACTTAATATCAAATACTCAATATTCAATATTAAAAGTAGCATTTTTTTACTAAAATCATTTACAAAAACCATTTGTTTGGTAGATAAAACAAACCACTGTATTATAAAATATGCTGATAAAAAATGTTAAATAATTATATCTTAGCATTTTATATCTTAGTTTGCTTTTTTCCCGCATCCTGAATTCATGTTTCTCATTAAGTTTAAACCAATTGTTTATAAGCTTTTAGAAGACTTTAGTTTTGCTTTCTGAATTTCTCAATAGTCAATACTCACACGAAAACTCAATAATGTCAAAGAAACCTTTTCCTTTAACCCATTAAATTCAAAAAGTTTGATCTGAGAATTCTTAATAAGGCAGTGTGTTGTATATTTATATTTCATTGAAACAAGTATTTTTTTTTCTATTCATGACACTAAGTTACACCCCGTATAAAAAATCACACACATTTTTAAGCATCTGCCGTTACCTATAAATTTATTATCTTAATGTTTACGTTTTTAACTTCATTTTATTTTTTCTACAGACAAATTTACTAAACTTAACACGAATAACATATGATTAATATATTAAAGTTCTGGGTGATCCAAAGGTTAGGTAAAACTTTAAATAGTAATATTTCCACAACAATTAGGGTTAAATGCAAACACAATGGGAGCAAAAAAGATTTTCCCGTAGATTTTCTTGCTTTGGTCACAATTAAAGAGCGTTATTCGCCATAAAAGGTTTAATGTAGAAACTTCAATAACACAGGAAGTATAACCTCTAATAATTATTAAATTTTCTGATTTTGATAAAATGCGTTGAGGGGAAGTTTCAATATCCTTTTCTACGCTATTTTGATTTCAATTTCAAACACGATGGGAGTAAAAAGGATTTTCCCTTAGATTTACTTGCTTTGGTCACAATTGAAGAACGTTATTCGCAACAAAATTTTTAATATAGAAATATCAATAACACAGTAACGCATATAATTATTAAATTCTCTGATTTTGATGAAATGCGTTTAGGGGAAGTTACAGTATCCTTTTCTATATTATTTTGATTTCAATTTCAAAGACAGTGGGAGGAAATTTTTTTCAAGTAGATTTTCTTGCTTTGGTCAGAATTAAAGAACATTATTCGTCACAAAACATTTTAAAGTAGAAATTTCAATAACACACAAAGAATAACCAGTAATAATTATTAAATTATTTGATTTTGATGAAATGCGTTGAAGGGAATTTTCAGTATACTTTTCTACATTATCTTGACTTAAATATATAGTATCCCTTTCTATATTACTTTTATTTCAATTTCAAAAATGGTGGTTGAAAAAAATATTTCAAGTATATTTTCTTCCTTTTGTCACTATTAAAAATGTTATTTGCCGTACAGTTTTTAATGTAGAAATATCAATTACACATTAACACATATAATTATTAAATTCTTTGATTTTGATGAAATGCGTTGAGGGGAAGTTTCAATATCCTTTTCTACATTATTTTGATTTCAATTTAAAACACAATGGGAGTAAAAAGGATTTTTCCTTAGATTTACTTGCTTTCGTCACAATTAAAGAACGTTATTCTCCATAATATTGTAAATGTGGAAATTTCAATCACACAGGAAGAATTACCACAAATAATTATTAAATTCTCTGATTTTGATGAAATGTGTAGATGGGAAGTTAATGTATAATTTTCTATATTATTTTGATTTCAATTTCAAATACAATGGGAGTAAAAAAGATTTTCCCGTAGATTTACTTGCTTTGGTCACAACTAAAGAATGTTATTCGCCTTAAAATATTTAATGTAGAAATTTCAATAACACAGGGAAGAATAACGACAAATAATTATTAAATTCTCTGATTTTGATGAAATACGTTGAGGGGAAGTTTCAGCATCTCTTTCTATATTATTTTGATTTCAATTTCAAAGACAATGGGAGGAAAAAAATTGTTAAGTAGATTTACTTGCTTTGGTCACTATTAAAGAATGATATTCACCGTAAAATTTTTAATGTTGAAATTTTAATAACACGGAAAGAATAACCACAAACAATTATTAATTTCTCTGATTTTGATGAAATGCGTTGAGAGGAAGTTTCAGTTTCCTTTTGTATATTATTTTGATTCCAATTTCAAAGACAGTGGGAGGAAAAATATTTTTCAAGTATATTTTCTTGCTTTGGTCACAATTAGTGAATGATATTCACCGTAATTTTTTTAATGTAGAAATTTTAATAACACGGGAAGAATAACCACATATAATTATTAAATTCTCTGATTTTGATGAAATGCGTTGAGGGGAAGTTTCTGTATCCTTTTCTATATTATTTTGATTACAATTTCAAAAACAAGGGGAGGAAAAAATTTTTTCAAGTATATTTTCTTCCTTTGGTCACTATTAAAAATGTTATTTGCCGTAAAAATTTTAATGTAGAAATATCAATAGCACAGTAAAACTTATAATTATTAAATTATCTGATTTTGATTAATTGCGTTGAGGGGAAGTTTCAACATCCTTCTCTTTATTATTTTGATTTCAATTTCAAAAACAATGGTTTCAAAAAGAATTTTCAAGCACATTTTCTTGCTGTGGTTGCAATTAATGAATGATACTAGGCTTAAAATTTTTAAGGGAAATATCAATAACACAGTAACACATATAATTATTAAATTCTCTGATTTTTATGAAATGCGTTAAGGGGAAGTGTCAGCATCCTTCTCTATATTATTTTGATTTCAATTTCAAAAACAATGGTTTCAAAAACAATTTTCAAGTACATTTTCTTGCTTTGGTCAGTATTAAGAATGTTATTTGCCGTAAAATGTTTAATGTAGAAATATCAATAACACAGTAACACATATAATTATGAAATTCTCTGATTTTGATGAAATGCGTTAAGGAGAAGTTTTAGCATCCTTTTCGATATTATTTTGATGTCAATTTCAAAAACAATGGGAGGAAAAAAATTTTCAAGTACATTTTCTTGGTTTGGTCACAATTAATGAATGATATTCGTCGTAATATTTTTAATACAGAAATTTTAATAACACGGGAAGAATAACCAGAAACAATTATTAATTTCTCTGATTTTGATGAAATGCGTTGAGGGGAAGTTTCAGTTTCCTTTTCTATATTATTTTGATTTCAATTTCAAACACAATGGTAGTAAAAAGGATTTTCCATTAGATTTTCTTGCTTTGGTCACAATTAAAGAATGTTATTCGCCATAAACATTTTATTGTAGAAATCTCAATAACACAGGGAGAATAACCACAAATAACTATTCTTTGGTAGCAACGAACAAAAAAGTAAATATTTTTATTCCTACATAACTACATTTAAACAACTGAGGGAAGGAAAATATCTACCTCATGATTCAAACCTAAAAAACATTTTTGGCATTATGCCATCAACGAATGATTATCAGACAAATACGATCATGTATTCTGTCATCAGTCTGTGTACAATATATTTGGGAGAAGAAGGATCTTGGAATAGATCCACAAAATCAAAATATATCTATTCTTTCTCCATAATGACATTTTTCTTAAACAATGCTCTAAATCTTTATTTTATTTCATAGTTAAAACTTGCTTAAGTTTTATTTTAATAGAAGATAAACTGGAATTATAAATGAACAAACCTTAGCTTTAAGAGTTCATTGGAGTAAATAAAATAAAAGTTGTTCTTGCAGGTATCTGGAACAAGAAGAAATAAGAACAATAAAACTTTTTAAATCTTATAGTGGTGTTGAAAAGTAGCTGAATAAGATAAATACCATATTTAAAACTGAATAATATCAGTATATATATATATATATATATATATATATATATATATATATATATATTATATATATATATGAATATAGATAGATATGTATATATATATATATATATATATATATATATATTATATATATATATATATATATATATATATATATATATATATATATTTATATATTATATATATATATATATAATATATAGATATAGATAGAGATAGAGATATAGCTATAGCTATGTATATATGTATATATATATAAATAAAAAAAATATATATATATATTGTGACCAAATAAATTGTGACCAAAGCAAGTTGAAAAGAAGCTGGATAAGATAAATACCATATTTAAAACTGAATAATATCAGTATATATATATATATATATATATATATATATATATATATATATATATATATATATATATATATATATATATATATATATATATATATATATATATATATATATATATATATATATATATATATCTATATCTATACACACACACACACACACACACACACACACACACACACACACATATATATATATATATATATATATATATATTGGAACAAAGGTAACAGTATATGAAGAATATAAAAAAGAATTCTTAAATGGTGATTAATATGACTCCGAATCACGATTAAATGTATATTTTATCAGGTCTGAACATTCATGTGGGCCATTAAATCAGAATAACTATAAAATAAAATATGCTTAAAAATCTATAAGATTAGTACATACAATTATATAAGATATACTATAATTAAAAGCACTAAATTAAAGTAAGTAAGTAAAAATAAAAGCAAATAATTTTCCAAACTACAATAATTCAATCTCACAGAAGTAATAGAGTAATATATAAAGGAAACGTTTCGATTAAAAAATGAAGTCAACGAAAGATACAATTCGATTAAGGCATCAAATTTTAATCCCAACGTGCACTTTTTTGACGAAAAAACTATTAGGATATCCCGATAAAATAGTTAAGCTAATATAGCTACTAAGATCAAAAATAAAATCATTGTTTTAACTAATCTTTTAGAGCGAAGAATATAATAGTGGATTAGGTTTCGTTTTACGTGGATATGCAAAAACTTACTCCACTTACATATTTTAGGTAATATAAATGGATAAGATGTAGGTTTATCATAAAGTTTATATGTCAATTCACCATTAATTTTTTTTAAATGTACACTCTAAGAAGGTAACCAACTATTGTTATCTTTATGGGTTTGCACGAACTGTAACGACTGTGCATAGTAATCAAGACTAGAAATCTCGAATTCACTATCCTATCCTCAAAACACACAATGAGGTCCTTTCCATACCGATACAGAATATATTTGTTTAAAATATGAGATCTAGATTCATAAAAAATTAGAAATAGATAAGCTAGTTCAGATGAAGTACCTCCTCAAATTGGGATGGTAGAAACTGTATACATCCGAAAGTTAGTTTTCAAAAAGTACTAGTTTAAGTAGATTTACAAAAATGGAGCTTGATATAAACTCCATAATATATCTATCAAAGTATTCAAGTATGATATTAAACAGGGCTAATCAATTATTTAATAATAGCCTAAGTTATCTGTCCCTCTTTCCTCGAATTTATGAAGCGGTTGGACCTGGAATGGATACCGGTATCCATATTGATTCTTGATGAGTTAGGGTTAGAAAATTCAAAGCCAGTAAAGTTTATCTTCTATCGATCTGATTCTAAAGTAAATTGGTGAAAATATGCTTCACATCACAGCGAAAAATAATGCCGTCTTTAAAACGTTTGAAATTCACCCTTTCCCCCCTTTTCGAGCTCTTAATGCCATTATTTAAACTCCTGTCCCTGGTTAAGAGTAGGCGATTAAATTTATCAATTTATCGCATTATAAGTAGATGAAAATAACATTTTTTCTAGCATTATGACATCATTCTATCTCATTAAATCATTTCTTATTTTAAATATCATCTACATTATTTTCATACGTTTTATCATTGAATTAGATATTACGTAAATAATTTTACTTGGCTTAAATAATAGATTAGTTACATGTGGGATAATTTTAGATTTAATCATCGATTATTTTTTGTTGCAATGAAAATCATCGGTATTAACAACAATTTCTTTTCTTAAAGTTAAAATTTCAGTGAGTTAAAAAATATTTAGCCTTTACAGTTTATATATCTTTGTAATTTATATATCTTTGTAAATTATGAAGTTTGTTCATTTGTGTGTTTGTTTTTATACATAACCACACGGTTTGACTAAATGAATTCAACGTGATTCTAAACTACATTCACAGTATCGGGAGACTTTAGAGGTGTATGAAGATAAACAAATTCTTGAGCGTGTACCAGATAATTCTTAGCTAAAAAACAAACCATTTTTTTACCTGCTTTCTAGGCTACTTTACAATTTTGGAAAATTAAAAATTTTACTGATCCTGTCATATGACGGGATTTATGTTAGTATATCAATATTATTAAACAAATCAACAATAACGTAAGACTTCAGACAAATCAGTAAGGTTGGGGTTGTCTTGTACACGAAGTAAAAATTCGTATCTGTTATTTATTTTAATTGATCCTAATCTTTTGAGCCACGGTAGCTCAGTTAACAAAGGCAACGCTCAAGTAACTAAAGGGCTGCTAATTCGGGACCAGCGCCAGCAGAAGATCTGCCGTGTTCGTTAAATTGACTTGGACACTTAAAATATGTTCATGGTCACAATGCCTGTTAGTAAT
>CM063511.1:82557919-82567919 GCA_032207245.1 Pardosa pseudoannulata
ATTTCATTCGGAAATCATTTAATATTTTTCTAATGGTTTCAGCTGCAAATATACTTCGTTATTTCTCCATAGACATTGGATTTTTTCTCTAACGGTGTATTCAATGAAAATAAGCCTCAGTTTTTTGAAAGTCTTGCATATAAATAGGACTATTTCTGCACATTTAGCATATCAATAGCTAAAATCATTTAATATTTTTCTAATGGTTTCAGATGAAAATATGCTCGTTATTTTTCCATAGACATTGAATTTGTTCTCTAGCAGTGTATGCAACGAAAATATGCCTCAGTTCTTTTGATAAGTTTTGCATATAAATAGGACTATTTCTTCACATAATAGCATATAAATAGCTTGATTTTTTGACTGTGAAAAATTTTGACTTTCAATTGCTCCGCGTTGGCTTAATATGTGTATATAAAATGTATAGTCCATAACAGACGATTCGTAATTAGACAATTATTAGACTATTACTCTGATTATTTCTTATAAATACTTGAAATATGAAATTATTATTTCATTCGGAAATCATTTAATATTTTTCTAATGGTTTCAGCTGCAAATATACTTCGTTATTTCTCCATAGACATTGGATTTTTTCTCTAACGGTGTATTCAATGAAAATAAGCCTCAGTTCTTTTGAAAAGTCTTGCATATAAATAGGACTATTTCTGCACATAATAGCATATCAATAGCTTGATAAAAATCATTTAACTTTTTCTGCTCTGTGTTGGTTTAAAAATCTTTGTTTTTTTCATAGAAATATTCGTTATTTATTATCAATAAATATAATTAATTTTTAACATAAGATATTTTATTTAATTAAAAGATTTATATTTATATATATATATATATTTTATATATGTATATATAAATAATTTATTTATTGTTATAAGTTAAAAATGTATTATATTATTTATTCTCGTCTTCGTAAGTCAAATTAAAATATAGTCTATAAATTAATGATAAATTAAATCTGTTTTTTCATTCTTTTAAATCATTTAATGCAATATTTTTATTTTTCAGTTGCAAATATTTTATTTTTTTTCTCTTATATCTACAATTTAAAAATGAACTTTATTTTCTATATGATATTATTAAGAGAGTTATAAATATATTGATATATAATTCTTATTATAGCTTATAAAAATCTTAAATCAGTCAATAAAAATAAATTTCAAATTTTCTAGATATTTTGGACTTTCAAAAATCTTCTGATTTTTTAAATGTTTCAAATAGATATTTTAATTTTTTAAAAAACATGCACATGCATGTGTAAATGTATTCATTTTTGTGATTAAAATATATAATTACATTTTTATTTAAATAAAATAAATATAGGTTTAAAATATTAGTAAAGTTATATAAGAATATAATGAAAAAAAAATCAAAATTGATCAAAGAAACAGTAATGAAGCAAATTTATAGGGCATTTCACCAACCAATCTTCTGAAATTTTCTCTGAAATTTCTTAATGATAAAGATACTTTGTATTTGGTCTCCAAGTTATAGAGAATTACAGCATTTTCAAATTATTCTTTTTTGATTGCAAGAGATTAATTAAATTTACATATTTAAATACAGTGAAACTTAAGAGAGTTATAAACATATTTAACCCGGGAGGATTGTCTGTGATAAGGAATAATAATAAAAAAATCAAAATATCAAAAAAATAGATATTTTGTAGGACATTTAGGCCCCCAATCTCATGCTCTTCTGAAATTTTCTCTGAAATTTCTCTCAGAAAAGATACTTTTAATTTTTGGTCACCAGAGAACCAGCCCACATGCACATGCATGTGTCAAATGTATTCAGTTTTTGTGATTGCAGGAGAGATAATGGGGAAATTACATTTTTATTTAAATAAAATGGTGAAATGAAAAGGTTATAAGCACTATTAGTAGAATTGCCTAGTGATAAGGAATGAATAATGAAAAAAAATCAAACATTGATCAAAGAGGAAACAGTAGATGAAGCAAATGTTAGTGACCACCAGCCAAATTCTGAATACTATATGGATAAATCGAATGATTAGAAGCATAAATGGTGTTATTTGAGCGAAAATAATGTTAATAAGGTAAGTAAATAAAAACTTTGTCCCAATATAAGTGTAACAAAGAGTTACATAACTATAACGCCAGCACGAAAGGCAAAAGTGGTTGCAGTGATACTCACCTTCGACCCGATTAGACAAGAGAGGATACTAACCGTGGAGTACCCATTTTCGGCCCACAAAACGTTGTCCACCGGACCTTTTCTAAAGATCTGTGCGTCCCGAAAAGAAGGAAGAAGAAAGAGTGTGTAGCTAAAAATCTTCTGCGGCAGTTTTCTTACCATTTTCTTTTTACAAGAACAAGATGCTATGTTGGGCGAATCATCACTCAAGAATGGTCTCTTTGGGATGATGGTATAATTGTTATTATTCATTCTACCCTTTATTTATATTTAAAATAAAGAAGATTCAGCAGGAGGAATTAGATTTCATTAAAATATGTAATTCCTTACGGGAACTCCACTTTTACGTGCGGCTGGCCTCTACAATACTCAAGAACACTGTTTAGTAATATAAATAAATGTCCCAAATTATTGAAGGTTCTAAATTCGTATTCTTTCCTGTAATTATCTTTTTTTCTTATTTATAGCACAATTATAAACTATTGTACAATGTAAAATTTAAATTTAAATTAATGTAGATAATTTGACACAAGTAAGAAAGAGTTGCCTGACAAATACTTTACAAATAAAAATTCAGAAATAAGTAATTTTATCGGTCTTCTTCTCTTTCGAGGTATCCACAAAAATTTATATTGAAATGCTTGAGACCTTTGGGCTACTGATAGTACAGGGCTCAATATATTTCATCGAATGTTTCCTCTTCCTCTTGATATCCTTGTAAAATATTAAAATGCCCCCAATAAAATGAAAAAATTCTTTAAAAAAGTGTTATGTCTTCTCAAAAGGCAGTAAATCCTGAATATGTAGAGTTAAATGTTGGAAAATGCATGAAGTTAACAAAAAAATATGTTTGCAACATATGTAAGTGAAAGTATTATAACATATTAATTAAATATTTTATAATCCCAATTATTAATTTTTTATAATCCAATGCCTGGCTCATGTAGCCATGGATCCTGCCTGCCAGGTTGGAACTGTGAAAGGACATGGGGACTCAATCATGGACTGGGCTGTTTTTTAGTGGGGCTGTTTGAGATCTTTGGTAGTGTGTTTGTTCAACAGCCGTTTTCTGTTTTCATTGCTAATCCAATTTCTACAGATTCTTCATGCAAGTCCCCAGAATTAACAAAAGGTATGCAATTACCTCATTTGGTTCTTAATTACTGCTAAACATTTACTATTATTATTTAACTTCAAGATAATTCTTAAAACTCAAAGTTCAAGATTTGGGATTATTAAAATTAGAAATTCATGAACTATTCATTCCACCGCCATCATTCGACACAATGAACATGTTGTATAGAATAGTTAATGAATTTCGAATTTGAATAATCACAAAACAAATCTTGAACTTTGGGTTTTAAGAATTATCCTGAAGTTAAATAAGAATGGTAAATGTTTTACAGTAATTAAGAATCAAATGAGGTAACTGCTTACCTCTTGTTAATTCTGGGAACGTTCATGAAGAATTTGTAGAAATTGAATTAGCGATAAAAACAGAAAACGGCTGTTGAACAAACACACTTTCTTTTTATTATACAACACGTCACGATAAATGAAGAATAAACGGAGACATGAATAAAGAATTATGAATTATGTTAGGCTTTAAACACATGTTTCACAGATGAATAAGAATAGAATACAGGAATATGAAGAGAATTACATTTAAAATCCAACGCCGAATCCTAACAGACTTAGTCTATTACACATATAGTTTATTTGTATGTTTCTTGCTTAATAGCGCCATCTAGCTTTCGGTGGCGAAATTAATCTAACACATGTAATGACGATAATAATATGGTTGACGTTAAATTAGATTGAAGAACTTGTATAAATTAACAAAATGCCTGAAGATATATCGAACCGAAATGAACTCGTATTTTTTTCGGTTCAATTCCGTTATCGTTCTGACCAAAATAACGTTTTTTTTTTCGGTTTTCGGTTCAGTTCCGGTTTTCGTTCCCACCAAAATAAGGGGATTTATTTTCGGTTTTCTGTTCAATTCCGGTTTTCGTAAATAAGTTTTCGTTCAGTTCCGGTTTTCGTCCCGACCAAAATAACGCTTTATTTCCGGTTTTCGCTTCAGTTCCAGTTTTTGTTCCGACCAAAATAACTGTTTTTTCTGGTTTTCGGTTCGAATTCCTGAAGGAAACACTTTGACATTGTTCGCTACGCATTTTCTGGTAATTTTTTCTAAATAATTTTTGTTTATTACTGTGAAATTTTGATTACCTTATAATTACAAGAGCATATACAAAATAACTTTCAAATTTGTTAAACTCATATTTTTTCCTTAATCAGTAAACTAATCAGAGAGGAAAACCTTTATGTTGGACATGTAAAAGAATTTGTGAGAATTAGTGTACATAAGCATTTATCAAAAGCTTTGTTTTAGATCGTAAGCCACTTATTTAAATGCCTGTCTACTAAACAGTCAACTACAATGGATTTGTTTACGAAATTTCAAAAGAACCTTTAATTAAGAGCTTCTGCTGCATAACATTGCCTCACACACAGAAAGTTCACCGATAATCAGATTCTTAAAAGTCGGGATTGGAATGCATTTATTTCTTATGCTAATCGATACTGTAATTCTAAAGTTCCCATGCAAAAATTAGACTGATCGCCTTTTCTTTGTTCGATTAAAACAGATACATGTCCCGATTGTTCCGCGCTGCAACTTTCCGGTTGCATTTAAATGTATTTGAATTTGCCGGTATTTCACTTTATTCATCGTGCATTAAGATATTTAAATTATTTTTCAAAAAATACTGACAGCGTAATTAAATTCCCAAGCAATACCAGAAAAGTCTTTTTTGGTTTTTAGAGCCTTAATCTCATTATCTTTTAGGGCTCAAGTTACTTCTGAATTTCATTTTGAATCGGGCCCTTCTTTCACCGTACGGTTTATCCTGCGTGTATTTAAAGAGATATCCAGCATGAACTCGCGGAAAACTTTTCTCTTAATTTGCATTCAAAAAGACTTTTTCCCGTTTCACATTCCTTTGAGGTTTTACTGAATGAATTCTACAAAGACAAAGCGAGTATTTCGGTGGGATGGGATAAAAGGGGGGAAGAAAGCATTATTTTACTTTACATACGGAGAAAAAGGAAAGATTTTTTTCCCTTACCAACTTTTGGATTATAAACCCGATTTTACGAAAACATTCACTATGTTTCGATTTTAAAGTAGTTTGATATGTTTGCTACAAAGAGTGAAATATGTTTTTTTCCTGACTGTTCCAAGTTATATAATTTTAATATTTTGTTATTTGTACATTGTCTGATAAATATATTGCTCATATATGCACGGGTCATGATTTATGTTGGAGGACGACCCGCCCTCCCTGTATACCCCGTGTATACCCTTTATATAATCATTTTCTGGTAGAAATAATTTGTTTTATTTACTATCCAAAATTTACCTTCAAATGACCTTGGTACTGAAATAATTGCTTATAATACATTAAATCAACATTTTAAATTTAATTTTTGATTTTACAACTTTTTAAACTTATTTATGTTTCTCTTATACAAAGCCCATTTTTGCGAAACAATGGTCGAATATTTAAGGCACTGATCTTCGGAACCGGAGTTCGTGGGTTCGATTACCATTGTGGCATGTATGTTCGTAACCGTTCGGAATCGGCTTTAAGCAGTAGGTCCTGGTATCATTATATCTCGTGTTACTAAAAAGTAGACCCTAATCCTCCAAACCTTCAACCATGAAAGCTTATTTTCAAAATTTCATAGTCACTTTTAATTTCTGTACTGTTATAATTTAACGCAGGATTGAAGTTTTGGATGAACTTTTTATTTAACATATTGAATCCGCAAGGACCTGAGGGTAAAATGTGTTGAACCCGCAGTTACACAAGAACACACGCCGGTCTTTGAAGGTTCGGTGCAACTATTGTCAGCCAAATACCAAAAAAAAAAAAAAAAATATTTTTCATAATGAACAGAAAACTTGTATTACTAAAATTGCTTTATTAAAAGTTTAAAATTTATTTTGGATTATTTGAAATATTAATTTTTAAAAATATTTTTGAAAGTAGATCTTTCTTATTAGTGTTCCGAATACACAAACATACGACACATACAAGTTAAAACTTAAATCACATCTTTATATTTCATCACTTTAATCCGATAACGATGTATTTTGATAGGCATCTGTCCTCCGACCCCAAACATGAAATAAAAATGCAAAAGTGCATTCTCCTGCACTCGGTCTTTGGAGCCCGAATAAATTTAAAGTATCACTTCCTGAAAAAAATATTCAAAGATAATTGAGAAAATGCATGTTATTGGGGTCTAAACCTATAAAGGAACTACTAAAGATTTGGGAAGTTTATTTTTATTGGGTGATTTTCTGTGAAACGTTTTTATAACGCTAGGGTTGCAGAGGCCCTGTGCATTAGGGGCTTTGGTGTTTTCCTATCTCTCGACCGCAGAATGGGGTCCGAATGATAAGGGTACTGCTCTTTTAAACTAGAGTTTGTGGGTACGAATGCCACTGCTGGCATAGATGTTTGCTGTTGTTGTCTTATTCCACTTGGTCGAACCAAGTACGATTGAGCCGTACTCGTATTAAGACAAAGGGGTGCGCCTTTCGTTTTCACGAGCACCTCAAGGATGAAAGTACAACTTATGCTCAAGTAGTTCCTCTTAATTTCAAAGCAGGGACCAAATAGAAGACAGACCCATAGACTTCAGTTGCCACCCCAGAGGTATTTATTGAGAACTTGGAGACCACGAACGTATTTTACGTGCCACCACTCACATTTAACGAATACGGCGGATCTTAGGCCAGTTCAGGTTCCGAATCCGCAACCCTACATTTACGACCATTTTATTCATGGTCTTTTTGGCTTTTTCTATCTTCCATAAGTTATTTCTGGTCTAATTAGTCTCGGGTGGTCGGTCTCCAATACTTGACTTAGGTCTCCAAAGAAAATGAGAAATTTTTCCTCGTGTTCGGATTTTTCCTGGGTCTGAAGGTATCTTCATTTCTTTATCAGATTCAGTGTTTTCGAAACCGTTTGGTGGTATAGATTTTGGCTGCCCTTTACCATTACTATTTAATAGCTTCTATGTTTTCCATATTGGTCCAAAAATAAGTAGATCTGCATAAAAAGTTTTATAGATTAGTTACCTCCATTTAGTTCAAAGTTACCTCCATTTAAATCATTAAAATTTTGAAATTTTCTGTACAGTATTTTAGGATAATATTCATATAAATAAAATCCCACTGTTTAAGTTAACTGTTTCCAACCGAAAAAATTTAACCTGATCCAAATTTCAAGGAAATCTTTTCTAAAATAAAATTTAAAAAGAAGCATGGCATTACTAATATGCATAGTTTGAAAATCAAGATATGTATAGTTCAATTGTGAAAGCAAAAGTTTTTTTCCTACCGTTAAGAAAAGCCTATAATATATATATATATATATATATATATATATATATACATATATATATGCATATATATATACATATATACATATATATATACATATATATACATATATATATACATGTATATACATGTATATACATATATATACATATATATACATGTATATACATATATATATACATATATACATATACACACACACACACACACACATATATATATATATATATATATATATATATATATATATATATATATATACATGTATATATATATATATATATACATGTATATACATGTATATACATATATATATATATATATATATATATATATATATATATATATATATATATATATACATATATGTACATATATATACATGTATATAAATATATATTATATTTACATATATATACATATACATATATATATATATATATACATACAAATATATATGTATATATATATATACATATACATATATATATACATATACATATATATATATATATATATATATATACATATATATATATATATATATATATATATATATATATATATATATATATAAATTTATACCAATCATTCACAGAAGCGGAGAGGCAGAGTGAAGAAGAAATAGATTTTCTTATTAAATACTTCATAAATAAATATATACACATAAGTGCGTATGTGTGAGATATATCCTGTATTCTATATAGCATAATTTGATTTACTTTAATTAAAAAATTAATAAATGACTAATCTAAAAAAAGTATTAGAAGCGTGCATAGGGAATATTTTATCTGAAAAGAGCTAGCTCACATTAAACTATAAGTAAACTATCACCGCTGAAACGGTAACATCGGGATTCCTTCTTAAGTTTTCTTTCCAAGTGAAACTTCATTAAAAGCATACCTCAGTAAGTTACAAAAAGTAAAAAGAAAAATATTTTTAATTTACCTCGGATGAATGGGATTTGTGGATGAGGCTTTCACTTTAAGCATATACACCGCAGGAAAAGTTTGTATCCGGAAAGGAATTTCCAGAAAAGCCTCTGAAAGAAATATGAAAGTTTTATATTGCTTCGTAGATTAGCATAAAAGAATGATTCGAGTAGTAAGAAAGCGCTACTTTCAGGAAAGTTAGCATGTAAGTAAATAAGTGCATGATTAAGGCAAGTGTAAAGGCACATTTGCGGTCATGAAGATATTTTTCTGGGTACTTTAATAAGTTCGTAAAATTTAGTTAGATCTATATAAAAAAAACAGATAATAACATGACTTTGTAGCAGTTTAGGACTATAATTAGTGAAATAAATAACATTAAATTTGTGTTTCCCGACTATATAAAATGCATTCAGTTATTTGGTTATACTTTACTTATGAATAAATGCCCCACACAACACAGCTATCTCTATTAGAAGTTTATGATACCACGCCTTACAAAAATGAGTAACTCTATAAGACGTTGAAAATATCTACATAGCGTCCAGTTCTCTATACTAACTTCGAAATGTGCTCCCATTGAAATCCATAAGATATCTACGATACCTAAGGGAAGTTCTACAGGACGCCAATAGAAGCTAAAATTTCGTAGTGAATGATATAAGATTTAAATGTTTTAGACCTCTGAGTGCTATTCCTGATGTTTTGGATTTCTAAAGGACGTGCTACTTTAGGTATTTTAGGTACCTAAAACACATGCTAATCCCATCCAAAACGTTTTATATATGATCTTAATAATAAATTAGCTTAGTCTATTTTGAACAATTTGCATTATATTAGGACACATTCATGCAAAAATAAGTAATGCAATTTAAAGTGATAATTACTTTAATTTTTAAAATAAAAATAAATTTATGAAATACAACAAAATATATAAAAATAGTGGTATATAAGGATTAATTAAGGTTAAAGCTCAAATTTCAAAACTCGGGGGTTTATTTTTATAAATTAGCTTAGTTTAATTTGAACAATTTGCATTATATTAAGACACATTCATGCAAAAATAAGTAATGCAATTTAAAGTGATAATTACTTTAATTTTTAAAATAAAAATAAATTTATGAAATACAACAAAATATATAAAAATAGCGGTATATAAGTATTAATTAAGGTTAAAGCTCAAATTTCAAAACTCGTGGGTTTATTTTTATAAATTAGCTTAGTCTATTTTGAACAATTTGCATTATATTAGGACACATTCATGCAAAAATAAGTAATGCAATTTAAAGTGATAATTACTTTAATTTTTAAAATAAAAATAAATTTATGAAATACAACAAAATATATAAAAATAGCGGTATATAAGTTTTAATTAAGGTTAAAGCTCAAATTTCTAAACTCGGGGGTTTATTTTTATAAATTAGCTTAGTCTATTTTGAACAATTTGCATTATATTAGAACATATTCATGCAAAAAT
>CM063511.1:82572919-82580419 GCA_032207245.1 Pardosa pseudoannulata
GCCAGAAAGCAATCAATGTAGGAAAGATAAGGAAGCAATAAAAGGTAGACAAATCTTTTAATAACGTTCCTTACGTAAAACATGTGGCATTGACCTATGTGGATTTTTCTATCACATATAGGTAATCACTTTATGTCTTTATGTTTTCTGACTGCAGAAAATATTTAGTTTACATTTGGAATTTTCTATATATATTAACCATTAGAATTTTCCTTTTTGATAACTACACACTAACAAGTTTATAAACATGCTAATTCTTCTTTTCCTTCAGACTGTCATAGGCCAAGTCTGTTTTTAAACGTCGCATTTATCTTGCTATAATTCGAGCAATATGTTGTCATTTTCTATACTCATTAGCCATTAGAATTTACGTTTTTGATAACTACACACTAACAAGTTTATAAACATGCTAATTCTTCTTTTCCTTCAGTCTGTCCCAGGCCAAGGCTGTTTTTAAACGTAGTCTTTATCTTACTATATTTCGAGCAATATGTTGCTATTTTCTATACACATTAACCATTAGAATTTACCTTTTTGATACACTAACAAGTTTATAAGCATGCTAATTCTTCTTTTCCTTCAGCCTATCACAGGCCAAGGCTGTTTTTAAACTTCGCCTTTATCTTACTATATTTCAAGCAATATGTTGCTATTTTCTATACACATTAACCATTAGAATTTACCTTTTTGATAACTACCCACTAACAAATTTATAAACATGCTAATTCTTCTTTTCCTTCAGCCTGTCCCAGGCCAAGGCGGTTTTTAAACGTCGCCTTTATCTTACTATATTTCGAGCAATATGTTGTCATTCGTTGACAATCAGATTTTTAAGATCTCTCTCAATAGATTCAACACACCTGGTGGGCGGGGCTTTTTACATTTCATGCACTCGCAACCTTTGAAAAAGTGACTAATTTAGTTGGGCTTTAGTTATATCTAAGAAGCTGACCTAGCCATTTAATGCGTCTAGTCTTTACAAGCCATATAATATCTTGTTCCCAAAATTTGTTGTAGACATGCTAATTATTATAATACTATTTAATACATTTTCATAAGCATGCTTATTATTGTAATATTGTTTAGTGAATTTTCTGTATATGGAAACCTTACGGGGATTCAGTTTGTAATCAGATTTTGTCAACATAACCCCTTACAATTTATCTCTTTAATTGAACATAATGAACATTTTTTTTTCTTTCCACTGTATCTGCTAATACAGGCAGACAGCTTTGTGTTAACCACGGATGCGAAGTTGTTACTCGAGAAGCATCTTTTGGACAGGACCTGTAGCTTAAGGAATGCTGCTCACTCTAGTAAACTTGCACCCGCTGGTTCCTCATAATTTAGAAGCAGGGACCAAGAAGAAGAACACCCAGATTTGGTCTTCCACCTCCAGAGGTATCGTTTGAACGTGAAGGACATTCAATCCACTAACCTATTTCACGTGTCCCAGCTACCATTAGTGTATAAAGCTGATTACTGGGAGTCTAGAGCCTCAATTTCACATTTTTCAGTTATGAGATCAATGGATGACTGAGCAATCTCGCATCCTATAGAACACTGTAAAGCTAGACATTAATAAATAAAATAATTAATTTAAGACATTTAATTAGTTTTTTTAGTATAACTACTTACAACTACTACAAACTTTTAACCCTTAACTTGACAAGATGTTTTATTAATTTTTTGTAATTTCTATTATTTTCCCATGTCTGTATAGACATTAGGATCTCTATAAAATAAACAAAAAAAAATATATCATTTTCCATTTTTGAGATAATTAATGTCAGCTGTGGCGAACACTGACAATTATGTAATATAGTAGTTATAAATATACATCTCCGGTGTACCGGCCAGACCAAATTAAGGTTTAATAAGCAATTATTTTAGTTTTATCTTTTCAAATAGTATATGGTTACAATATACAATTTAATAAAGCTATAAATTGCTTAAAATATAGCTCTGAGTACTGATTACAATATAGACGAAGACAACATTTGTAAATCAAGTATATCCTTATATCTTTTCCTTAAACTAAAAAAAATAATTACTTTTCTACTGAATTTATGAATATATTTAACTAGTTTTTTTAATTGAAAACATTGTTGAAGTGTACACCAAATTAAATTTCTTTATTTTAATCGAAAGTATGATTTAGAATTGAAACAAATAATATTACGATGAGCAAAAACGAATAATTATCCAAACGAATAATTAGTTTTCCGAATTCAGTTGTTAATCAGAAGCTTTCTACATTGTTTCTTATAATTTACCTCTTTAACTGAACATAAATAAATGTAGAGTTCAATATTCACTAATTTGCTAATAAATATTACATTATTTAATCCAATTGTTTAATTACTAATTAATTTACTAATAACTCTAAAGTGGTTTACATTAATAAGTAGATCATTTAACTTCGTTGGTGTATGATTTTATGATTTAAACAAAAACTACTAGAAATATAAGATGATAGTTTTTTAACTTTATATTGTATTAAAAATGTATATTAATAGGCTATTCTAAATTGAACATTATAACTTAGAATTATTTAATAAAATATTTTTTTGTAAGAAGGTGAATTCGTTTTCATATTTATACATTTTAAGCCATACAAATAAATAATGTTAACTATTCTATTTAGATAACAGTATTTGTTACAATTATAAAACACATATTTTGAAGTCAATTGGATTCTGTCAATATAAAAATTAATTTTTAATTTCAAAATTTTAAAAACTATTTTGCTTGTTAGAGAAATGCTATTAAATCCTTTTGGACATATATTTTATGTTGTTTTATAAAATACATTCCTTCCTAAAACAAAACTAAAATTTTATAAAGTTAGACACTTATTAACTGTTTATTTTGTATTAAATATAAAATAGTCCGTTTTAATGAAGATTTTTAAATTTGAAAGATAATATGTCTCCTTCAAAAAACTTTCTAAATAACAAAAATCGTACTTTCTTATACGAGTGAAAGAGAAAAGGAAAAATAACATTACTTCTGCCTGGAAATAGAAACTTAATCACTTCCACATTTTATCTCTAATCCAGCAAAAAGTCAAGAGGAAGAAAAACTGCCAACCCGTATCCCATTTCTTTACATTAAATACAAGGAATTCCTTTATGGATGTGAAGAGAGTAAGCCCTCCACATCCTGTAATATGAAATTCTTGTTAAAAGATACTACTTTGTCTTCTCAAGTACTCGATGATTTATTGAATATCTTGTTTCAGGATGACAATAAAACTTTGAAAGTTAGGGAAAGCAGTGTAAGTGTCATTTGTTTTATCGTGCCCTATTGCGAAAAGATTTCAAAAAGAATTTGGAAGCTCAAATTTAGATTATTGCTTACATGTTTCTTTTGATTTCTTTATCAGTTACATTCGGTGTTTGAAAATTCATTTCAAGATCCTTTTGAGTTATATACTTGTAATTTTCTCTGATTCATTTAGAATTAAAAACTTTAAAAATATATTTTAAGCATTATTTGAGCCATGTGCTTGTAACTTTCTAACATTAATTTAGAAGCTGAAGCTTATGGATTTTTAGAATTGTAAAAATTCATTTTAAATAGCTTGTATACTACATACTTGTAATTTTCATAGATTTAACAAGAAGTAAAAATTAAGAAATGTAAGTACTGAAAAATTTATTTTGAGAGCTATGTGAGCCAATATAACAATAAAACTTTGAAATTTAGGAAAGCAGTATGTCATTTGATATTGCGAAAAGATTTCAAAAAGAATTTAGAAGCTCAAATTTAGATTATTGCTTACATGTTTCTTTTGATTTCTTTACCAGATACGTTCGGTGTTTGAAAATTCATTTCAAGATCCTTTTGAGTTATATACTTGTAATTTTGTATGATTCATGTAGAATTAAAAACTGTAAGAATTGAAATCGTCGTAAAAATTTATTTGAAGAATTATTTGAGCTACGTACCTGTAAGTTTCTAACATTCATCTAGAAGTTGAAACTGCATGGATTTTTAGAGACGTAAAATTCCATTTTAAATAGTTTGTGAACAATATACTTGTAATTTTCATATATTTAACAAGAAGTAAAAATTGAGAAATGTAAGTACTGAAAAATTTATTTTGAGAGCTATGTGAGCCAATGTAACAATAAAACACTGAAAGTTAGGGAAAGCAGTATGTCATTTGTTTTATGTTGTCTTATTGCTAAAAGATTTCAAAAAGAATTAGTAAGCTTAAATTTAGACTATTTCTTACATGTTTCTTTTGCTTTTTTTACCAGTGACGTTTGATGTTTGAAAATACATTTCAAGATCCTTTTGAGTTACATACTTTTCTATGATCTATGTAGAATTAAAAACTGTAAGAATTGTAAACGTATGAAATATTTATTTTAAGAATTACTTTAGCCACTTACTCGTAACTTTCTAACATTTATGTAGAAGTTGAAACTGTATGAATTTTTAGAGTTGCAAATTCATTTTAAATAACTTGCGAACTACTTACTTGTAATTTTCATAGATTTAACAAGGAGTAAAAATTAAGTAATATAAGTACTGAAAAATTTATTTTGAGAGCTATGTGAGCCAATATAACAATAAAACTTTGAATGTTAGGGAAAGCAGTTTGTCATTTCTTTTATGCTGCCTTGTTGCGAAAAGATTTCAAAAAGAATTAGTAAGCTTAAATTTAGACTATTTCTTACATGTTTCTTTTGATTTTTTTTACCAGTTACGTCTGATGTTTGAAAATACATTTCAAGAACTTTTTCAGTTATATACTTGTAATTTTCTATAACCCATGTAGAATTAAAAACTGTAATAATTGTAAGCCTTGTAAAATTTTATTTAAGAATTAATTCAGTGACGTACTTGTAACTTTCTAACATTCATCTAAAAGTTGAAACTGTATGAATTTTTAGAGTTGCAAAAATTCATTTTAAATAGCTTGTGAACTACATACTTGTAATTTTCATAGATTTATCAAGATATAAATATTAAGTAATATAAGTACTGAAAAATTTATTTTGAGAGCTATGTTAGACATTTACTTGTAATTTTCTAATATTCAATTACAATTAACAAATGCAAGAATTTTAAAAAATCACTTTAAGGACCCTGTAAACTTTTTATTTCTATTTTTTATGATCCACCTAAAAGTAAAACCATGAAATCTAAGCATTTAAAAAAAATTTTAAGACTCTTCTAAGCTGCATACTTGTAATTTTCCAAGGTCCAACAGGGAGTAGAAACTGTAATAAATGTAAGAATTATAACCAATTGTTTTAAAACCTATGTGAACCACATACTTGTAGGTTTCTAACATCCAAATAGGGGTAGCCATTGTAAGAATTGTAATAATTAATTTTAATAATTTTATAATTCCATACTGTAAAAATTTTAAGGTTCACCTAAAAGAAAAACCTGTACGAACAATAAGTATCTAAATATTTATTTTAAGATCACTCTGGACTACATGTAATTTTTTTAGATTAAATTAGAAGTAAAATTTGTAAGGAATGCAAATATCAAAAGTATTTATTTTGAGAACTAAGTCAGCCACATACTTGTAGTTTTTATAACATCCGAACAGGGCTGACAGTAGTAAGTGTTATAAAAATAAATTTTCAGAACCTTTTAAATTTCATAGTGTAATTTAAGAGCCATCTAGAAGAAAAATTTTGTATGAAGTTACCTACTTGTAATTTTCTAAGATCCAATTAAGAATAACAGCTATAAGAATTGTAAACAATTATTTTAAGAACCTTGTCTTCTAATATTTGTGATATTCTTCAATTGAACCAGAAGTCAAATTGTAAAATATTTTAAACTCTTAGTAAAATAGTTTCAAAAAGAATGTTTTCATTTTTTTGCACCTGCTTGTTTTAAAAAAACTGATTCCATATGTTTTATTTGCCATTTTTAATAAGTTCTATTTACAATCTTTTTTTTTACCATATTTAACCATAAATGGAACCAAAGATGTATCTATAGATGTAACGGCTTATTTATACACATTTTAAGTACACTTCCAATTTTCAGTCTACTAGGTATCAAAATCTATTTACTTAAATTAGAAAGATGAATACATATAATCTCGTATGGGGTGATATAAAGGAGTTTCATTTTTTGGCAATGAATATATACTTTTAAATTATTTTCTCATTATAGTTTAAGTATATGCCCAATTTTATGTCTTAATAAAAACCGAAGTTATTTTATACAAACTACCTTCACATTCATGAAATTCAAATACTGGACGACATCATTTATGAATAAATGAGGGTTTTATTCATAAATGAGCAGCCCTAAAGGCAGTTCTTGTGGGATTTCCCAAGAGCAGAGCACAGCGACCAGATGTCTTTTGTAACCAGACACAAGAAAACACAACCCCAAAAGTATCTAAGAAAAGAGGCCAATGGCTGAAGCACATATCAGCTGATAAGAATATCCTGCAGCTTCCAAGAATCAAGAAGTTGGCGATCAAGGTGTTCAAATCTAAGAGCAAAGAAAAATTCGTGAAATGTAAGAAGACCAACCGTCTTCCTCAGGCCATTACTATTGTAACGTATTTATCACCTACACCAAAGTGTACAGGTGTTTAGGGAGAATACACAGACAACCAGTACAATTAATTTCCTTTATTGAAGAATCTTGGATAAAATGTTTATATACAAAGAATATTTGGTATATACAAGGAAAATGCGTATATACAAGGATCCACATAATGGAAATCCCCTGGAGCCGATAACAGGGGTAGACACGTTCTTCTTTTGCTGCTTCTTGACGAGATGAAGTTGATCGCTCCCTAAATATGTTTCTGGCAACTTGGCCGCAAAAGGAAGAGAAACCTTTTGTTTTAAACTAGCTAATATTTTACTGGAAACTTGTCCACAAAAAGGACGAGAAATCTTCTCTCCTTAGACTTTGATACTCTATCAATCAAGACTTTGCTTATAGCCCGAAGTGTTTTTTGCTTATAGCCAAAAAACATAGTCGCCCCGCGACTTGCTGAAACTTTCCTCTCTCTAGAGGGGTGGATGCGTCCTCTCGTTTCCAGAAGAAGACCCAAGAGCTGGCTCGCTCCCGTTTATAAAGCTCCCGGAAGTGACGTCGAATTAGCATGACCTCACTCATTTTCCGGGTCTCTCATAGGCTGGGGAGGTTGGAAGGGTTATCGATATGCCTCCATATTAAATTGTATCGGCTAGTCATCAGGGGTGTGACAGCTATCATACTAGTGTCACAAAGCTAGACTTCATGGCTCTACTCCATTGTTACTCCAATTCCACCAGTCTGAGAATAAAAGACAGATAAATACCCGAACTCGCGGGGAACAAGTCGGCAATTGTATTACAAGGCATAAGTCTGGAACTGCACACAATGAAGCAAAAAAAAGTTCTTTATGGCGTACTGGGCAATCACACTTCATCTCTTTGGCTTGCCTATGATCCAACTATGTTACCAACTAACGATAAGTCAGTAATATATATTTTAAGAAATGCTTATAACATT
>CM063511.1:82586402-82598902 GCA_032207245.1 Pardosa pseudoannulata
TTCGTTATTGTTATCCCGCATGCGCTGATGATGTTCGAGTATATAAAGCGGCTATATATTGTCTTTCCGAACATAGTGAGATTAGCGACATAATGGGAAATCAGTTGATTTATCGAACTTCGATAAAGGTCAAATCGTTATGGCTCGGCGACTGGTAACTTCAATATCAGAAACTCCGAGTTTAGTGGGCTGTTCAAGTGCAGTTGTGAGGACATATCGAAAGCGGTGTATAGATGATGAAACCATGAATTGCCGGCAAGTGGTGTCATGATTCCAGAGAAGAGATTGCTATTCATTGTTAACCGACGAACTACAACAGCCGAAATCAGCACCAGCTACAACATTGGCGACTCAGACTGTGTTTTTCAACACAATGTGCAGGGTACATTGCTGCATATGGTCCTACGCCGCCGGATGCCCAAGCATGTCCCTGTAGTGATGGCACGTCATCGCCAGTTGCAACAATTGTCCAAAAAATATCTTAACTAGACATTAGAAGAATGGAAGAAAGTTGCATGATTCAAAGAAACACATTTTCTGGTTCCTCACATGATGCAAACGTGTGCGAACAAATCGATTCTTAAGGAAAACCTTTCTCCCGGATACACAGTTGGACGGAGTCAGGCCGGTGGGGGTGTATTGTATTATGACATGGGCAATGTTTCATTGAGCACATTGGGCCGCATAATATACATAAAACTATCCCTGACTTCTGGGAGGTATATTAACATTGTTGCAGACCAGGCTCACCTATTCCTGACAACAGTATTTCCGGCGCGGTATTGCGTTTATTAACATTTACATGGGTCGAATCATCAGGGAGTGGATAGGAAAACATTCAATGATTTTCAAGTTATGCTCTGACATCCAAATTCATATGTGATTAATCTAATAAAGCATTTGTGATCCCACCTAGGAAACCAATTTGTGCTGCTAAGCTACCCCTTCGCAATGTGCAGGAGGTACAGGACCAGCGTGTGACAGCTTGGTACCGGTTACCTATCGGCACCTTCTTTAATCAATGCCATACACGTTTTAATGATTTTGTGGAATAAAAATGGTTCTACAGAGTTTTTAGTCACTTTTCACACACACACAAATATATATATAGGTCTGTGTATATGTGTGAGTCAAATTTTAAACCTAAATTTACATCAAAATTAATAATAAATACAGTTCCCCTTTTGACGGGGACTAATTAGAGGTGAATGTGTCAGGATTCCGATAAGGAAAAAGTGACGAAAAGAGTTCATGAGCACCTGAGCTGGGATTTGGAAAACCAGTTAAGAGCACAAATATGTATAGCCTTAAAAAGAAACGGGAATTTAATAAGTGTGTTCCACTGTGTGTATATATATATATATATATATATATATATATATATATACATATATATATATACATATATATATATATATATACATATATATATATGTGTGTGTGTGTGTGTGTGTGTGTGTGTGTGTGTGTGTGTTACGGCCAAAGCCCGAAGTTGGCCAGTTCCCGAATTGGCCGGCCAAATCGCGAAATATCCAATATTGCTTCACAATGGGCCAATGTGCGATCTTTCCTTGATTTCGGAGTTTGGCCGGCCAATGCGGGAACTGGCATGGGACGATCGGCCAAAGTCAGAAGAAAAATGTCATGAGCAAATTTTTGGTATTTGTATACCTTTTTGTTAATGATGATCACATTATAGCTGCCACAGAGGAGATTTCTGACGAATCCGCTCCTCTTAGGAGCCTAGGATCGCCTTCGGAACAAAGGTCAAGGAGATACGGTGGCCCTAGGTGGGCTGTAGTCTGAAGTTAGAAGTTTTAGTGAGTAAGGATCACACAGTACCAGAATATGAAAATTTCCTCTCCCTTGGAGAAAACAAACAAGCAAAAAGATAATCACGTTATCTGCAAAATTATTTTATTACAGAAAATTATCAGTATCATCACTTGTTACAACAAGATGAACTTTTATGACATTTCGAGTTGCACATCAGTTTGTTATTTTTACATCTGCAGCGATTTGTTGAACACTTAGTAGGGCAACTATATCGAGTGTAGCCTTGGCTGCAGGTCATCGATTGTGAAAAGGCAACGGTTCGTAATGATTTTTCTTCTGTGTCCATGAAAGCCATTTTCTCTTAATAAATGGAAAACTTTCAGAACTCTTCAGAGCTCGCAATAATATGAAATAATTTGTTAAATGATTCTGGTAATTGCGTATAAACTTGAATTCGCTCTCTGGGTTACTTTGCATGTCGATTAGATCTACCTGGCATCTTGAGTTAAATTATTTAAATATCAAAGGTATAGAAACTAGACCTTTCTTAGCATTAGATAATTTGGTCTGACACTGTTTGCATAAGCGGAGATACAATGTAATGATTTCCTTGGTGACATTTTTGTACTTAGTTTCAGTTTCTTCTCCATCCATGTGCAGCTCCATGTTCAATTTTCAAGTGAGTATTATGTAGCAAGTCAAATAACTCTTCTATGTGCACATAGAAAAAAATAAGGCTATTGTCTTCTGTTACTGGCACAATAAGTTTTTCATTTCCGTCAACCTCAATAACATCGTATTTTCTTAGTCAACGATAGTCAACATTTTATTTTTTCGGCTTGGATTTATCCTTTTTAACGTCCTCTATGAAAATACAGTACATGTCTCTGCTGAGGATCCAGCTATTATCTGCTTTTTCTTGACGCAATACATTCAATTCTCTTAAGAACACGGTTCTCATATGAAAAGTTGGATTCGTATTTGCATGTGTGTCATCATCGCCCAACATACTAGTTTCGTCAGGAGAAGCCATGGGAAAAAAATCTATAAAAAACAATACGATACTTTCAAATCACGCGGCGATCCCTTTCGTGGTTTAGCAATTAATGTATATGTACAAGTTTTAGGTGAAACTATAAAGTATTACTACTATAAATGTAGTAGTAATAGTATTAAAATATAAATTTGTAAGCATGTACAAATTCTTGGAACTGAGTTTTCATAGTATAACAAAAAACAAACGAATATTAAAAGGGCTTACCTATCCGAAGAAAGCACACTAACCCTCAATCAAAACTATTCAGTATAAGGGCACGTAAGCAATAACACGTTGCCAGATTCGTGATTCGATACTTGGATGCCAGATACATTGAAAATATAACACACTGTCCTTGCTATCATGTGCGTCCCGTCATCACACCGGAATCTACAGTTGCGCCCCCTACTGAACAGTCTTGCTTCAGCACATCGAACATTGGCCAGGGAGATCCGGGCACTTCGGGAACTGGCCGACCAAAGTGGCATATGCAATATTCATTTCCAGTACATCACACATTGGCCACACGCTCCGGCCAATGTGCGATTTGGCCGGCCAATTCGGGAACTGGTCGAACTTCGGGCTTTGGCCGTAACATATATACATACATATATATATATATATGCATATATATATATATATATATATATATATATACATATATATATATATATATATATTGATATATATATATATATATATATATATATTTATATATTTGCATATATATATATATATATATATACAAATATAATAATATATATATATATATATATATATATATATATATATATATATATATATATATATATATGAAACATGGCCTAGCATGTCATATTTTAGGGATGTAACGGGTTCGAAGGGGTATAGAAAATAATAAGATTTATCAAGAGAACTTTAGCAGCATCTTTATTTAGCAACATCCAACAGCAAAAACATAACATAGAATGGTCGTGCGGCCTTTTATAACTTTGGGGTGCCACAGGCTTGAGAAAAGTAATTTGCTTAATCAGCTAAGTAGAATGGCTAGTTAAATTCGCCATGAAGAAGGCGATTTTTCTAAGACCAAAGATTTTAACGCCAAGAGGCTACTACGGAGAGGACGAAATAGCGGATTTGGTGGTTTTTTAATATAGGAGTTAGTAATTATAGTTTAAAACTAAACTATTAAAATTATTATATATATATATATAAATATATATATATATAATATATATATATATATATATATATTTTATATATATATATATATATATATAATATATATATATATATATGTAATCCATTTTTTATATAACTCCTTCACAAGGAGAAAGTTCAACAGTTAGCATTCATAAAGTATAAAGATGCAGTCGGGTCTCATATTCAAGAGAACTCAGAAGTCTAATTTAAAACTTTATTTCAGAGCGGCAACACGGACATCTGTCCTTCTGGACAAATACAATCCAAAAGCCACAGAGTTCACTCTGCTCTCACACAAGTACACTCAAGAGCACTGACAACAAGAATTTTCCCACAACAAAAACAGCTTAATAAGCGAATTGACTGCAATATCAGCAAAACACGAACACATGTTCCGCCAACACCTGGAAATTGCTGTATAGACAGAAAGTTTACAGTTTTATGACAGAAAGGAATGTTAAGTGGAAAATACTTCGTTGATTAAACCATTTAGAGGCTGATAAATTATTTAGATGAATAAAAATGGAAAAGAGGAGGTTTTGAAGAAATATATAAATATAAATAATTTGATATATTACATATATATATATATATATATATATATATATATATATATATATGTATATGACATATACACAGTTTGAAGTATTTACGGCATTACTTTCATCTTTTTATAGTGGTTTTGTTCCTCTATTAGGGTAAGACATCTGATTTCTTTATTTTATCATGGACTACTACCGAATGGACGAGTGACTTTTAAAAAGAAGGGTCTTATTTTTCAAACTGTTAAATGTATTCTTTATAACAAATTTAGTAAATGATAAATATATGCTTTATGTGTATTTTAATAGTTTTTTTGTCACTTTTCTTTCGCTGTAAACCAGTAAGTAATGTAGTAAATAAAGTAAAGAATAGATCCATTTCAGCAGTTAACTATAAAAGGTATAAAGTAATGTTGTGCTAAAATTAAATATTACATAATATCAAAATATTCATAAAAGAACAAGTTTACTACCTCTGCTTTAAAAAAAAGAATCTCGAAAACAGCAAAATTGTATGCTTCATAAAAGTTATAATCTTATCATATTTTATACAATAACTCTTGCAGTGCACTTCCCTTAATCTATTTTCTTTAATGTAATATCCCTTACCTTAGCGAAAGTTTTGCCTCCGGGCGTATAAAATACAATAGAAAACAAGAGTTTCGAGAGTATCTTTTATTTGTTGTTTCCATATTTTCGTAGTATCTAGACTGTGGTATATTTTAATCTAGTTAGCATGTCTGAAAAATTTTGTTCATAATATACTTATATTACATTTACGTAATTTTTCATAGTTTTTCACCTAATACGATGCTTGTGTTTTTGTACACATTCTAAATTTTAAATTTAAGACATTTTCTTTGTAAGGATAAATCATAAATAAATATGAAATTTCTAATTTATTTTATTTCATTTTACATTATGATCTGAATTTAATATATTTTTATATTTTGCAATATTATATTTTATTTATTCTGAAATTTATCATTAAATTTATAAAACTTTGTATGATTGTTAAATACATCAAAATGATCTTACAATTCTTTAAAAGTAGTCATTTTTAACAGGAAATAATAAAATTACTTGATAATAATATACTTGATATAACATGTACATAACTTTTAAACATCTTAAATTTTTTTTCACCTGATCTAATATTTGTGTTTTTGTACACATTCTAAATTTTAAATTTAAGACATTTTCTTTGTAAGGATAAATCATAAATAAATATGCAATTTCTAAAGTCTTATTGCATTTCAATTTTATTTAGGTTAGTTTATTTCATTTTACATTATGATCTGAATTTAATATATTTTATATATTGCAATATTATATTTTACTTATTCTGAAGTATATCGTAAAATTTATAAAAAATTGTAAAATTATTAAATACATTACAAAAATCTTACAATTCTTTAAAAGTACTAATTTTTGAATAGGAAATAATAAAATTACTTGGTAATAATATACTTAATATAACATGTACATAACTTTTAAACATCTTAAATTTTTTTTCACCTGATCTAATATTTGTGTTTTTGTACACATTCTAAATTTTAACTAATTTAAGATAATTTTCTTTGTAAAATAAAATTGTAAATAAATATGAAATTAATAAAGTGTTATTGCGTTTCAATTTTATTTATTCTATTTAATTTCAGTTTACATTTTGGTCTGAATTTAATATATTTTATATATTGCAGTATTATATTTTATTTATTCTGAAGTGTACCATTAAATTTATAAAAATTTGTTAAATTGTTAAATACATCACCAAGATCTTACAATTCTTTTAAAGTAGTCATTTTTGAATAGGAAATAATAAAACTACTTGATAATAATATACTTGATATTTTATGTACATAAAATGTAAAGGTCTTAAAATTTTTTTTTCACTTGATCCGATATTTGTGTTATTGTACACATTCTAAATTTTAACTTTTTTAAAATGCTTTTTTTGTAAAGATAAATCCTAAATAAATAAGAAATTTCTAAAATATTATTGCATTTCAATTTTATTTAGGTTATTTTATTTCATTTTACAATATGGTCTGAATTTAATATATTTTATATATAGAAATATTATATTTTATTTATTCTGAAGTATATCGTTAAATTTACAAAAATTTGTAAAATTGTTAAATACATTACAAAAAACTTAGAATTCTTTAAAAGTAGTCATTCTTGAATAAGAAATAATAAAATTACTTAATGGTAATAATATACTTAATATTACATGCACATAACATTTAAAATATTAAGATGTTTTCACCTGATCCAATATTTGTGTTTTTGTACACATTTTAAATTTTAACTATTTTAAGATATTTTCCTCTGTAAAGATAAATTGTAAATAAATATGAAATTACTAAAGTTTTATTGCGTTTAAATTTTATTTAGGTTATTTAAATTCCTTTTACATTTTTGTCTGAATTTAATATATTTTATATACTGCAATATTATATTTTATTTATTCTGAAGTATATCGTTAACTTTGTAAAAATTTGTAATATTGTTAAATACATCACAAACATCTTACAGTTCTATAAAAGTGGTCACTTTTGAATAGGAAATAATGAAATTACTGGATAATAATATATTTGATATTATATGTATATAATTTTTAAAGTTCTTAAATTATTTTTCACCTGTTCCAATATTTGTGTTTTTGTACACATTCTAAATTTTAACTATTTTAAGATAATTTTCCTTGTAAAAATTAATTGTATATAAATGTGAAATTACTAAAGTCTTATTGCGTTTCAATTTTATTTATTTTATTTAATTTCATTTTACATTTTGTTCTGAATTTAATATATTTTATATATTGCAGTGTTATATTTTATTTATTCTGAATTATATCGGTAAATTTATAAAAAATTGTAAAATTGTTAAATACATCACAAATATAATTACTTGATAATAATATACTTAATATTACATGTACATAACTTTTAAAGATTTTTTTTTCACCTGATACGATATTTGTGTTTTTGTACACATTCTAAATTTTAACTATTTTAATATATATTTCTTTGTAAAGATAAATTGTAAATAAATATGAAATTACTAAAGTTTTATTGCGTTTGAATTTTATTTAGGTTATTTTATTTCAGTTTACATTATGGTCCGAATTTAATTTATATTATATATTGCAATATTATATTTTACTTATTCTGAAGTATATCGTTAAATTTAGAAAAAAATTTAAAAATTGTTAAATACATCACAAGGATCTTACAATTATTTTAAAGTACTTATTTTTTAATAGGAAATAATAAAATTACTTGATAATAATATACTTGATATTACATGCACACAACTTTTAAAGATCTTAATTTTTTTTCACCTGATCCAATATTAGTGTTTTTGTACACATTCTAAATTTTAACTTTCTAAAGATGTTTTCTTTGTAAAGATAAATCATAAATATATAGGAAATTTCTAAAGTCTTATTGCATTTCAATTTTATGTTGGTTATTTTATTTAATTTTATGTTGGTTATTTTATTTAATTTTATATTATGGTCTGAATTTAATATATTTTATATATTGCAAACTTATACTTTATTTATTCTGAAGTATATCGTTAAATTTATAAAAATTTGTAAAATTGATCAATACATTACAAAGATCTTACAATTCCTTAAAAGTAGTCATTTTTGAATAGGAAATAATAAAATTAATTTAATCTTTAGTACAGATAAAATAGTGGAAAATTTTTAAAATTATTTAAAGTTTTTTTTAACATTAGAAAGCGTAAAATATTCTGAAGAGAAATGAAAATTTTCATGACATTTGTATAAATAATAGGTTAAATTTTAATTTTTTTGTCGCTAGAAACTTTGCTACGAAGCTTTATATAGTGTGCTGTTAGAAGTTTTATCATTTACACTATTCTGAAAGGTTCTTTTCTTAATGTAGCAAAAATTTATACTTTGGCTCTCAACCATTGATTTCACTAGTACTTTAAGCCAACGAATACGTGAGAAATTCACATATTTTTCAACATTATTTCAAAGAAATTTGCAGTGCTAACATACTTTGGTATTCAAACTAACTTTACGAAAGCATGTTTGCTAAACGACAATAAAATATTAAACAGTGTTAAAATATTATATATATATATATATATATATATATATATATATATATATATATATATATATATATATATATATATATATATATATATATATATATATATATATATATATATATATATATATATATATATATATATATATATATATATATATATATATATATATATATTAAAATTAAATATATGTGATTTTTATAAAAAGCAAACATGGGTAACATTTTACTACAATATAAATTAAAAAGATAAAGTAAAAATTTGATTAATTTTACATAAATCATCTTACGATGAATTTAAAAATATTTGCTATACACAGTTGATGTTGTTTACACATAAGGAGATAAAGAGCATATATTATCCAATTTTAATTAGATCTTTTCAAAGGAAGTATAGCTTAAATTTTCCTGGGGAAATTAAAGGAAATTAGTGGTTGCAGTAATTAATTTATCTGTGAGACAATAATAAAACATCCGTGCATAAATTGAATAGAATAAACTGTTTTGAACAGAATCATAACGTAATTTCAAATTAATGTACGCGTGTTTGAAAATTAAACGTTAAAATGTAATAGCAATATGTTCTGTTTTATAGAAACGCTATAAATTTTTCATTTCACTTAATACTTTTAATGTTTTTTATTTTTCTTATTTACATATATTATATGCAGATAAAAAAAATTATCTAGAAAATTATTACTGGGAATAATTTTTAAAATATTATCTAACTCTGATATTACCAAAAGTAAAGGTATTTAATACAATAGATGATTTTATGATTTCTTCAGGACTAATCTCATAATTTACCTGTAACAGGAAAACAACGTTGGTAGTTGTAGTTTTTGCATAAAAGTACTATTAAAATGATACTGTTAAAAACAGCATTAAAATTTAATAATGGTGGTACAGTTTTCACATTCTAAATTTTAACTATTTTAAGATAATTTTCCTTGTAAAAATTAATTGTATATAAATATGAAATTACTAAAGTCTTATTGCGTTTCAATTTTATTTATTTTATTTAATTTCATTTTACATTTTGTTCTGAATTTAATATATTTTATATATTGCAGTGTTATATTTTATTTATTCTGAATTATATCGGTAAATTTATAAAAAATTGTAAAATTGTTAAATACATCACAAATATAATTACTTGATAATAATATACTTAATATTACATGTACATAACTTTTAAAGATCTTTTTTTTTCACCTGATCCGATATTTGTGTTTTTGTACACATTCTAAATTTTAACTATTTTAATATATATTTCTTTGTAAAGATAAATTGTAAATAAATATGAAATTACTAAAGTTTTATTGCGTTTGAATTTTATTTAGGTTATTTTATTTCAGTTTACATTATGGTCTGAATTTAATTTATATTATATATTGCAATATTATATTTTACTTATTCTGAAGTATATCGTTAAATTTAGAAAAAATTTAAAAATTGTTAAATACATCACAAGGATCTTACAATTATTTTAAAGTACTTATTTTTTAATAGGAAATAATAAAATTACTTGATAATAATATACTTGATATTACATGCACACAACTTTTAAAGATCTTAATTTTTTTTCACCTGATCCAATATTAGTGTTTTTGTACACATTCTAAATTTTAACTTTCTAAAGATGTTTTCTTTGTAAAGATAAATCATAAATATATAGGAAATTTCTAAAGTCTTATTGCATTTCAATTTTATGTTAGTTATTTTATTTAATTTTATGTTGGTTATTTTATTTAATTTTATATTATGGTCTGAATTTAATATATTTTATATATTGCAAACTTATACTTTATTTATTCTGAAGTATATCGTTAAATTTATAAAAATTTGTAAAATTGATCAATACATTACAAAGATCTTACAATTCCTTAAAAGTAGTCATTTTTGAATAGGAAATAATAAAATTAATTTAATCTTTAGTACAGATAAAATAGTGGAAAATTTTTAAAATTATTTAAAGTTTTTTTTAACATTAGAAAGCGTAAAATATTCTGAAGAGAAATGAAAATTTTCATGACATTTGTATAAATAATAGGTTAAATTTTAAATTTTTTGTCGCTAGAAACTTTGCTACGAAGCTTTATATAGTGTGCTGTTAGAAGTTTTATCATTTCCACTATTCTGAAAGGTTCTTTTCTTAATGTAGCAAAAATTTATACTTTGGCTCTCAACCATTGATTTCACTAGTACTTTAAGCCAACGAATACTTGAGAAATTCACATATTTTTCAACATTATTTCAAAGAAATTTGCAGTGCTAACATACTTTGGTATTCAAACTAACTTCACGAAAGCATGTTTGCCAAAACGACAGTAAAATATTAAACAGTGTTAACATATTATTATAAAATTATATATATATTAAAATTAAATATATGTGATTTTTATAAAAAGCAAACATGGGTAACATTTTACTACAATATAAATTAAAAAGACAAAGTAAAAATTTGATTAATTTTACATAAATCATCATATGATGAATTTAAAAATATTTGCTATACACAGTTGATGTTGTTTACACATAAGGAGATTAAGAGCATATATTATCCAATTTTAATTAGATCTTTTCAAAGGAAGTATAGCTTAAATTTTCCTGGGGAAATTAAAAGGAAATTAGTGGTTGCAGTAATTAATTTATCTGTGAGACAATAATTAAACATCCGTGCATAAATTGAATAGAAGAAACTGTTTTGAACAGAATCATAACGTAATTTCAAATTAATGTACGCGTGTTTGAAAATTAAACGTTAAAATGTAATAGCAATATGTTCTGTTTTATAGAAACGCTATAAATTTTTCATTTCACTTAATACTTTTAATGTTTTTTATTTTTCTTATTTACAAATATTATATGCAGATCAAAAAATTATCTAGAAAATTGTTATTGGGAATAATTTTAAAATATTATCTAACTCTGATATTACCAAAAGTAAAGGTATTTAATACAATAGATGATTTTATGATTTCTTCAGGACTAATCTCATAATTTACCTGTAACATGGAAAACAACATTGGTAGTTGTAGTTTTGCATAAAAGTGCTATTAAAATGATACTGTTAAAAACAGCATTAAAATTTAATAATGGTGGTACAGTTTTCTTAGGATTTAAACTCCTACATCTTATGTAAAAATAAAGAATCTCCAGCAGATGCATACAATCCGATTATAAAATGTTTCTCTTTACAATGTTATTTTTTTATTGAATCGCAAAGTGCACTTGAAAGTGTTATGTATAGAATATGAAGAATCATATATATATATTACATCTATATATATATATATATATATATATAATATATATATATATACATATGTGTATATATATATATGTATATATATATGTATATATGTATATATATATGTATATATATACATATATATATATATATGTATATATATATATACATATATATATATATGTATATATATATATATATAATATATATATATATATATATATATACATCTATATATATACATCTATATATATATATGTATATATATATATGTATATATATATGTATATATATATGTATATATGTATATATATATGTATATATATATACATATATATATATATGTATATATATATATATACATATATATATATATATATATATATATATATATATATATGTATATCTATCTATCTATATATCTATCTATATATATACACACACACACACACATACCTGTAACATGGAAAACAACGTTGGTAGTTATAGTTTTTACATAAAAGTACTATTAAAATGATACTGTTAAACACAGCATTAAAATTTAATAATGGTGGTACAGTTTTCTTAGGATTTAAACTCCTACATCTTATGTAAAAATAAAGAATCTCCAGCAG
>CM063511.1:82603902-82608902 GCA_032207245.1 Pardosa pseudoannulata
AACTACTTATAAATTTGAAATAAATATAACCTTCCTTTTGTAGCCTTAACTACCTCATCTGAAAATTGTACTTGGAAAGACTTGCATAAAATATTTTTCTTACTCTAAATTATTTACTCTTATATTAACTTAAAATAATAAAATAATTTAAAGTGTTAATATAAGAGTATATAATTTTATTATTTACTCTTATATTAACAGTTTAAATTATCATTTTATTATATAATTTAAAAACTACTTATAAATGTGAAAAAATATAACATTCCTTTGGTAGCCTTAACTACCTAATCTGAAGGTTGTGCTTGGAACGGCTTGCATAAAGTATTTTTCTTACTCGAAATTGTTTAGTCTTATATTAACAGTTTTAATTATCATTTCATTATATAATTTAAAAACTACTTATAAATTTGAAATAAATATGACCTTCCTTTTGTAGCCTTAACTACCTCATCTGAAAATTGTACTTGGAAAGACTTGCATAAAATATTTTTCTTACTCTAAATTATTTACTCTTATATTAACTTAAAATAATAAAATAATTTAAAGTGTTAATATAAGAGTATATAATTTTATTATTTACTCTTATATTAACAGTTTAAATTATCATTTTATTATATAATTTAAAAACTACTTATGAATTTGAAATAAATATAACCTTTCTTTGTTAGCCATAAATACAGAATCTGAAGGTTGTGCTTGGAACGGCTTGCATAAAATATTTTTCTTACTCTAAATTATTTATTCTTAGTCTTATATTAACAGTTTAAATTATCATTTTATTATATAATTAATTTAAAAACTACTTACAAATTTAAAATAAATATAACCTTTCTTTGGTAGTCTTAACTACCTCATCTGACGGTTGTGCTTTGAAAGGATGCATAAAATATTTTTCTTACTTTAAATTATTCACTCTTATATTAACTTAAAATAATAAAATAATTTAAACTGTTATATAAGAGTAAATAATTTTATTATTTACTCTTATGTTAACAGTTTAAATTATCATTTTATTGTATAATTTAGAAACTACTTATAAATGTGAAATAAATATAACCTTCCTTTGGTGGCTTTAACTACCTAATTTGAAGGTTGTGCTCAGAACGGCTTGCATAAAATATTTTGTTATTCAAAACTTTTTCCTTATCTTGGAAAATAGCAACTTTCTGGTAGAATTTATTACCATGATTACAGGTATCATTTTGGATAAAAAATACTACAGATTGAAGTTTTTTTTCCAGGTTTCCTTTCTTGACACACTGAAAGATAGATTACTCGTCTTTTCGATTAGGTATACACCGGTGGAAATATCAAGCAAACACTTCTTCAAACTTGATCCGAAGACGATCAGATTATGTTATTTTTAAGAGTCAGGTTACTCTTTACTTTAAGTTATAGGGGGCTCCTATAGAATATCGTATATAAATTTTCATGCCATTTATTTTGTAATGCAATAATAACTCTATAGTGGGCATCTATGAATAAGTAACACTTTTATTTTATTTGTATTTTCTCTGTATTAACCTCTAAATAAGAGAAGAGCCATTCCAAATAAAATAGAAAATAAATTCAACTGATAAATTTGTCTAATAGAATTTTTAATACAAAATATGAGGGTTGGGCATAAGTCAGAACAACTATTTTTCTCTTATTCTTGTTGTTGACTTATGCTACTTACTGAAACCAAGCACGATTAAGCCGTGCGGCTACTTCGTATTAAGGCAAAAGGGATGAGCCTTTCGTTTATAATGAGCACTACAAGGATGAAAATACGACTTATGCTCAAGTGGGCCCTCGTAACTTTGAAGCAGGGACCAAGCAGAAGACCCAAAGACTTGGTCTGCCACCCCCAGAGGTATTGATTAAGAACATGGAGGACATTGTGGTCAGGAATATATTTTACGTGCCTCAGTCACCTTTAATGAACCCGGCGGATTCTAGGCCGGCTCGGGTTCCTAACCCGCAACCTCTCAGTTACGAGATCGTTGCCTTTACAGACTGAGCTACCGCTGATCACCTTCTTGTAGATATATGAATGGATCACAAACGTGTATGTGTCATATGGAAGTTCTGCAGAATAGTGTGTATGCAGAACAACAGATAGCTCTGTGACAGCTGGTAGTAGTGCAGCGAGGACTGTGAAATCAGTCAGTGAGTGTCGTGCGAGATGGAAGTAACCTGTGCTAAGCAACGCGCTTACATAAAAATAGCTGTTCTCCGACGGATGAATATCACAGTGAATTAGTGGAAGCCCTTGGGAATAACGCCTTACCATACTGTACAGTAGTATAGTAGGTAAGCTACTTTGAGTGTTTTTAGGCCCAGACTTGTCATGTCAACTTTATGTGCACTGTGTTGTCCTTCTTTTGGGCCGTGAAGGCAATATTATCCTGTATAATACATTAATAAATTAGTGTGTTACGATATTTCAGTGCTATTCATAGTCCACATAAATAGTTAACACCTAGTACTTTCGTCTGTATGTCATATTTTAAAACCGGACTAGTATCTTTAAGAAAACAAATAGTTGCCATAACTTTTGCCCCAACCGTCGTATTATCTTTGAATATGTAGTTTCGAAGTACACCGAAGAGCCAAAAGACCTCCTTTATGAAAATAAAGAGATAAAGAACCAAATATATATAGGCATACGTATGCAAATAAAGAGATAAGGAACCAAATACAGGGTGGCCATAATTAAACTGACAGTGCTCAAATTGTTTTGTAGCCCGATATATTTGCGAGAATGACGCCACATTTTGTAGTAAGATTAAACAAGACACGGGATGAAGGATTCCGTGAATAAACAAATTAGTTTCAAAAGCCACCGCTAGGGGATTATTGGGCGCTGTGTCATAGAAAATAGAGTGTTAACAAATGCAAATCAATACGGAATAAAATTTAAATTATATACACCAATGGATGTAACGTGAAATTTGAATAAAGAACTTCTGCTCAGCATACGCGATATTGCAGATCACGTGTTTATCGGTGTTTATCTAGATTTTACAAAATTTATTATGCACATTTCAATATGGCAACACATTTTTTAAAAGTGTTGCCATATTGAACTAGAACTAAATCAGAAAATGTGTGCATAATAAAAGGTAATTTTATTCCATATTGCTTTGCATTTGTTAACACTCTATTTTCTATAATATTCCCCTAGCGGTGACTTTTGGAACTTTTTTTTTTTTTTTAAATCTTTCTTCCCCCGCCTTGTTTAATCTTCCTACAAAATGTGGCATCATTCTCGCAAACAGATCGCACTGCAGAACACTGTGAGCACTGTCTGTTTAATTATGGCCACCCGGTATATATAGGCATTTGTATGCAAATAAAGAGATAAGGAACCAAATATATATAGGCATGCATATGCAAATAAAGAAATAAGGACCCTAATATATATAGGCATGGGTATGCAAATAAAGAGATAAGGAACCAAATATATATAGGCATGTGTATGCAAATAAAAAGATAAGGAACCAAATATATATAGGCATGCGTATGCAAATAAAGTGATAAGGAACCAAATATATATAGGCATACGTATGCAAATAAAGAGATAAGGAACCAAATATATATAGGCATGCGTATGCAAATAAAGTGATAAGGAACCAAATATATATCGGCATACGTATTCAAATAAAGAAAAAAGGAACCAAATATATATAGGCATGCATATGCAAATAAAGAGATAAGGAACCAAATATATATAGGCATGTGTATGCAAATAAAAAGATAAGGAACCAAACATAATAAGGCGCTGCGGTCGGCAACGCCTATATGGCAATAAGTTTCTGGCACATATATTAGATCAGTTACTGCTGCTATAATAGCAGGTTGTTAAGATTTATGTGAGCTTTATCGTGCTGTTATTGTTGGCGCACGAGAAATGGGACATATCATCTAAGAGGTGACGATGAAATTTCGATTTTCACACAAGACCATTTCACTAGTGCACCTTGAATATCGGGATTCCTGTAAAATATCAAATATTCGTCATAGATGAGCCTGAAAAAAGATCGTGAAAGAACAGAACTAACGACTACTGAGGAGAATAATTAAACGTGACAGAAGTGCAATTCTACCGTAAATTGAGGCAGATTTCAACGCTGGACCATCAACAAATGTCGGCGTGCTTGCGGGGAGCTACACAATATTAAGCAGGTGCACCAGTTTTTTTTTTTTGGCTTCTTAGTGTACATTGTGTGTATTACGTTACTAAGTTAAAATTGAATACTTAACTTAGTATTTTTAGAAAAGTCAAACAGGTGTGTTTCGTAGAAATAGGCATTTACGATTATTCTAACCCAATTGTGATCTCTTTGTCTTTAGATAATCTGAATTTCATAAAAGGAGAAAATATGCATTGATTAACAAATCAATTCTTTTACATTTTCAACCCCAATTATTTTACATTTATTAAAATTTGTTCAATAAATATTTGTGCTCTTTGAAAAGCAGAATTTTTAGGTTGCTTTTGAAAAATCTAGGAACAAGAATATGTGAAAAAGTTTTAAACCAATGATGCACTAAAACAACCAAAAATATTGTTTTCTGGTAAAATATTAATATATTGTGGAGAAAATATGTAGGAAAGATATATAAATTCATCCATCCAACTTATTTTATTCATTGAGACTTTTTCAGTAAATGTTTGCGTCCTAATGGCTGCGTTTCAGGTAGGTTTGAAAATCTAGAAAGTTTAACTATATGTGTTTGAGAACCACTTCACTAGATGAACTGATAATAATTTAATCTGATAAATCTTCACCATTGTGTGGAGAAAATATGTAGTAACATATAAACTCATACACAAAAATAATTATTAAATTTTGAAATGTTTTCCAATGAATGCTTGTGTTCCAGAAGATCAGTCTTTTCAAATATCTGTAAATTCATTCACTCAGAATTATTATTTTATTCATTAAAATTTACTCAATAAATACACTTGGCGACAAATCTTTTTAGGCAGCTTTTAAAAAATCTAGTAAGTT
>CM063511.1:82623902-82633902 GCA_032207245.1 Pardosa pseudoannulata
ACTGTAGAATAGCACCAAGTGTATTAATCGATTAGATGATCCTTTTGCTGTACCCTCTATCTATTAAAAATATAATTTCAAATAAGTAATCATCTCTAAAGAGACAGTAGAAATGCTTTAAGTGTATGTATTGGTCAAATACAGAGGACAACAGAAGAATATAGAATACAGAAAATTTTTAGGTAATACGGAATTTTTAATAGCTACAACAGAATTGCATTTACTGATTGAATGATCATTTGTTGTGCTCTCTAGCTATTAAAAACATTTTAAATAAATAATTTTTAAAGCAACCATGGAAACGCACTAAGAGCATATATTGGTCAAATAATCATTTGTCATCTCCTATCAACCCAACTGTAAAACATCACAATTTTTAAATACTACTATAAATTGAAGAGCTCAACGGATGTGTTATTGTGAATAGAATAACAGAGTTATATACTAGACAATAGATCGATTATTGAACAGTAAAATCGATTATCGATTATTGAACAGTAAAATTCTTGGAACCTATAAGAGTGTATTTTATTCTAAAGAAATGTCAAAAATAAAAATTATATTAAATTTTCCTTTAAAAATTCTAATATAATAAATTTTCTGTTAAAAACATTTTAAATAAATAATTTTTAAAGAAACAATAGAAATGCATTAAGAGCATATATTGGTCAAATTATCATTTGTTATGCCCCATCACCCCAACTGTAAAACATCACAATTTTTAAACCCTACTCCAAATTCAAGAGCTCAATGGATGTGTTATTGTGAACAGAATAACAGAATTATATACTCGAAAATGAAACTTATTTATAGATTATTGGTCAATAAAATTCTTGGGACCTATAAGAATGTATCTCATTCTAAAGAAATGTAAAAAATAAAAATTATATTAAATTTTCTTTTAAAAAATCTAATATAATAAATTTTCTGTTAAAAAACATTTTAAATAAATAATTTTTAAAGCAACAATAGAAATGCATTAAGAGCATATATTGGTCAAATTATCATCTGTCATCTCCCATCACCCCAACTGTAAAACATCACAATTTTTAAACCCTACTCCAAATTCAAGACCTCAATGTATGTCTTATTGTGAATAGAATAACAGAATTATATACTCAAAAATGGAACTTATTTATAGATTATTGATCAATAAAACTCTTCAAATCTATAAGAGTATATCTTATTCTAAAGAAATGTAAAAAATAAAAATATATATTTTAAATCTTTTAAGCATTTTTAATGTCTTAATTTTTTTCCCGAAATATACTGCATTTGAGAAATATGCTTCTTGTAACATGTTTTATCGAATATAGAAGAATGTTTTTGAGAACTCGAGTTTATTTAGAATTTTAAAGAAACATAAACTTAAAACTTTGAGAAAAATAAGTTCATTTGAATATTCAGGTGAATATTAAATTTGAATTTGGCTTTGAAATGCGTTCCAAGATATATCACTCAAAATTTATTTCTCAATAGGATATTTAAGTTAAGTGAAATATATGAAAATTAAAATATAGAAAGTTTTAAATTAAAATGAAGTTTTATTATAATTAAAAAACTACTTTTACAATTAATCTTAAGTGTTCAAAGAGAAATCATTATTTAAATTTACAAAAGAAAAAACTATTCTCTTGACATTAGATAGGGAGTCAACGATCTAAAATTCAGTTTGTCAAAGTTTAGAAAGAGTTTAAATAATTGAGACTGATTTCCATTCATTATCTAAGGAAATAAATATTTATGAAGCTTTAGAAGAAACATCTTAGAAATGACGTAAATGTAGTACTTTGCATCAAATTAGCATCAACAGCAAACAGAAGCAATTTCTTTTTTTTATGAATTTTTACATCGTAAAGTTTTATATAAAGTCTAGACTGAGAGAAAAATAAATAAAACACTAGCATACAGTTAACAGTTGTACTTAAAAAATACTATTATTTATTTAATTCGTGCACAATTTAAATAAAATTACTTGTGTACAATATGTACATATCAACTGGAATTATTTGATTGGTATGTTTTTAAAATAGCAAAACCATCCAATATGTTTTTTTCCTTTTTATTATTCTATTGAAATTTTTTTTTTCGTCAAAACAGTACTTTTTTACTTAATCGTTTTCAAATCACGAGATTTACGGTTCCTCAAAAGAAATGTAAAATCTCCAGAAACAAATTAAAAACTAATTCCGGAAATCCGGAATAGGAAGTGCGGGGAAAGCTCGATTATAAAAGTGTGGTATGTTTGCAGAGAATTGGAGGAAAATTGAATTACTCCCGACTAATTTAAAATGGTAAGATTGATTTTTTTCTTTCTGGTATACATCAATTTTGTCATTTTGTTACTTAATAAATTTTTAATACAAAAGATGAATTAAAATTGATAGACGAATTTCATTAACTGTCAGTGTAAAAATATTTTTAATATAGAGGAATATATATTATTTAATTATTGTCTTTTAGAAACTAAAATTCGTATAAGAATTATATTTTACTGAATTATATTAAATATATTAACAAAGCAAGGAAAACGGCTAATTTTAATGTTTTTCTGATGATTCTTCTCATATGAAGCGGAAATAATGACAGTAGTTATTCATCAGAAATTTATAACAAAGTAAATAAATTTTGGTAACTAATGAATATCTATTCAGGTAACCAACATTCTCATACTTTTCACATATTTGTGCCGTTTGTACAAGCAGCAATTCAATCAGTATTCAGATTTGTAAAAAACAACAAATTAAAAAGTGTTAAAGTCATCAACTTTGTATTATTTAACAAACAATTGTATGTGTTAACATTTATAGAGTATTATTAATTTTAAAATTATCATTTTAAGCCAAAAATATTATGAGTCGTACTTTAAAATTGAACAATATGTTCGATCAGAAATTGTGCACGAAGAAAAATTCCAGTAATTGTTCTTTGGATAATCACAGCTCGTATCATTTTCCTGGAGAATTTTTTTAAAATTATTTTGTATACATAACAATAAATCACGTTTTCTTTCAATGATATCTGAGTAAAGATCAGGAAGATTGACATAAAATAATAGGATATTTTTTTCATTTGAGGAACATTTATTGTACAAAAATTTATCGCACAAAAATTTAATATTATTATTTTATTTATGATGTTAATAAAATTATTTTGCATTACATTTTAACATTTGAGATTTGTTATTTAACATGAATTTAAAACATAATGATGAGTAATAATATCCAGTGAACATTAAATGATTTATTTTAATGATATTTGAGTTACGATATCAGGAAATTAACATACGATAATAGGATATATGTTTTATTTGAAGCACATTTATTGTAAAAAAAATTGTACAAAAATTTAATAGTATTATTTTATTTATGATGTTAATAAAATTATCTTGCATTACATTTTAACATTTGAGATTTGTTATTTAACATGAATTTAAAACATAATGATGAGTAATAATACCCAGTGAACATTAAATGATTTATTTTAATGATATTTGAGTTACGATATCAGGAAATTAACATACGATAATAGGATATTTTTTTCATTTGAGGAACATTTATTGTACAAAAATTTATCGCACAAAAATTTAATATTATTATTTTATTTATGATGTTATTAAAATTATTTTGCATTACATTTCAACATTTGAGATTTGTTATTTAACGTGAATTTAAAACATAATGATGAGTAATAATACCCAGTGAACATTAAATGATTTATTTTAATGATATTTGAGTTACGATATCAGGAAATTAACATACGATAATATGATATTTGTTTCACATGAAGCACATTTATTGTAAAAAAATTTATCGTACAAAAATTTAATAGTATTATTTTATTTATGATGTTAATAAAACTATCTTGCATTACATTTTAACATTTGAGATTTGTTATTTAACATGAATTTAAAATATAATGATGAGTAATAATACCCAGTGAACATTAAATGATTTATTTTAATGATATTTGAGTTACGATATCAGGAAATTAACATACGATAATAGGATATTTGTTTCATTTGAACCCTATTTATTGTACAAAATTTTTTTACCAAAAATGTTAATATTATTATTTTATTTATGATGTTAATAATACTATTTCTCATTACTTTTGTAACAATTGAGGCTAAGTATTTAATATAAGTATTTAATTTTAATAAAAAGTATATACTTTTGTAACTGCTAAAAAAAATCTATTTTAAATTACTTGGCTAGTTTCTGATATTTCCTCCCCCTTCCCTTAAATAAAATTTAGTTTTTATTGTATACGTCATCCATATCGAAGCCCATAATATGCAATGAAAACAAGCAATGTTTTTCCAACGAAAAGTTGAGTTGTAGTCAGCACTCCTATTTTTTTACAAACATGAACTTTCTCTATAAAAAACAGTTAAATGGAAAGTGCATGAAACAGTTAAGTTGAAGTGCAACAGTGATTGAGATATTTTGGGTTGTACCGATAAAGTTATTTTAAGGCAATTTGTCGCAACTTCATAACCTACTATAATGCCCTTCCCATTCATTTTCATCTTTACAACAGCCAATAAACAAACAATAAACTGCCCTTCCGTTTGAAACAAAAGCCAGAATTGTCATAATTTGAAAATTTGCCCTACTACGTGAAATCGCCTTATTATTACGCTACATTTAATGTGAAATTAAGCCGAACGATGGCCGATTGGTTAGGGCGCTGATCGTCGATACCAGAGTTCGTGGGTTCGAATCCCGCTTTGGCATGGATGTTCGTAGCCGTTCGGAATCGGCTGTAAGCAGTAGGTCCCGGTCTCATTAGCCCTCGTGTGCAAAACAGTAGACTGTAGCGCCGCAAACCAAACCAAACTTAATGTGAAATTAAGGCTTAATAATTGTTTCATGTTAGTAATTTTTAAAGTTAGATATATTTATATATTTTGTTACATTAAATTTTCTTTTCTATCTTATTACGGAACAAGCAATATTTGTATTTTAGACACTCTCTGCATCAAAAGGTTATTTTATAAATCCTTTCTGTACTCCTAAAGCATCACATAGGTGCCATTACTATACGCTGTAATGCAAATAAATAAATTAGAATATTCTATCCGTGTTTAGGAAACAATGTTCTATAGATTAAATACGTATTATGATATTAGTGAATAGCATAATGTGAACTGCATGTATTGTAAATGACATTGGATGATAAGCATATTGCACTGCATGTATTGTTACTCTATTGATTCGTTAGATTGCACATTCTGGATGTCATATGTTAAATTATATACATTTGATGTTGGGGAAAGTCTCCTGATCTCCTAAAATCTTTTATACAATATGCATAAAAACTGGTTTTATATACTAGGGTCATATAAAACAAAGTGAACTGAAAAAAGGACATATGTAGACAAATATATACTTCTTTATTTCTTCTGAATTAAAATACATTTATTTCCCAGCCAGGTTTATCCACAGATCAAGCCAAATTTATAAATCCATCATAAAATTTGCGATTTGGCGGTATTTTGGTGACATTATTTTCGAGTATCTGGGGCACGTGATGCTTACTTTATATAATACCTATAAAAAAGAAGGTATTTTATGATTGTACGAGGCCCATCCAGAAAGTAAGTTTCCCAATGTTTTCACGTTTAAAGTAAACGTAATTAGCCGTGTCAATTGTACGTGCTTAACAGATCTATGACGTATTAATCATATGGCACCTGGACAAGTCCCGATTCGTGCCAGTAGAGAGGTAGCAGTGGTCCGAAATGGAAACTCAATTCCTTCTCCCGCCGCCTGCCAGGCTCGGTCGTTAATCGAATGTACAAAGATATGCGCCAATTGAAATTCATCGTCAGCTTTGTCAGGTCTATAAGTAGAAAGGGACACCCGAACACAAAATTCACCGCTTAGGAGCAGCACTGACATTTCTGCTAATGTATCACGATGACTGCGACGAGTTCCTCGACAGGATCGTCACAGACAATGAGACTTGGATTTCGCCAATCAGCAGTCAATGCATTGGCATCCTAGTGGATCTTCGGTCAGGACCAAATTCAAACAGACGCTGTCGGCACTGAAAGGGATGTGCACGGTGTTCTGCGACATCAAGGCTGGTTCCATTCACAGGCGGCAGAGTTCTACGACAGAGGTATACAAAAGTTGATCCCACAATACGACAAGTGTCTCAATTCTGGTGGTGGCTATGTTGAAAAATAGCTGAAACATTGCTGTACTTGTTGCCAAGAAATATATCCGGGAAAGTGTGACTTCTTTTTTCTTTTAAATAGGAAACTTACTTTCTGGATGATGCTTGTAGTCATATTTAACTAAGTGAATTTAAATAAGAGATTTGAAAAAAAATTTTTCAATTTTACAAGTCCTCTTCAACCTCCACTCAAAATACAGTTTCTTTTAAGTCAAAGAGTTTTTTGCTGGAATTTAAATTAATTTTACAATTTACACTAAATCACAAATTTGTGATGAAAATCACACTCAGTTTATTTAATTTGTGATTAAGTGAATGTTTCAGTCTATTTAGTATGAATGTTATGTGTTTCCTTTGTGTTTTCTTTGTTAATTCAATTAGAATTTAAATATTCAATTTTTGTAAAATTTTTCCTCAAAATGTTGTTTTTGTTTATGTATCAATTTGTTGAGTTACGATCCCCTCGCCAGATTTCAAACGCCACGCTGCAAGCACGCCACTCACGCAAGCTGCAAGCACGCCAATTTCGCCAAATGTGGTTGAAGCACCAACAAGATCCATGATTAGAAACAGGAGAGTGGGCTAAGAAGAGGAGTTGAAAAAGTCAACATACGTATACTAATAGTTACTCAACTACATAATTTTCTAAATACAAGTCAGTCTGATAAGGACATATACAATAATTTGTATAAACATATACATTTTTTTTGTTTTCCTCATCACAATCTACGTCATGTGGATATAATTAACTAGTGAATAAACATCAGTAATTAATTTTTCGCCTAGCACAAAAAATTAAACTTAAAAAATTTTTACTTCCCGAACCTTCACATTGCTCTCTTTGTCAAGGCATTTTACTGATTTTATATTCATTATTTAGCAATTTGTATTTTTAACGTATCTTTCCAGAAAAAAATCGTATCTTTTAATATTAATTAAAACATTCTGATCAAAGCATTATAAACACCAAAATTACTTTATCTTTACTGATTAATTTAATATTGCTCTTCTATATCATAAATAGTATTTAATAGCTAATATATTCAAGTTTAATAAATGCAACAAAAAATAGATAGCAAAAATTGATTTTTTTAATTTTTTGTGTTATTTTTAACCCATTTTATCCCATTGTCCTATTTAGAAGACAGCTGAAAACTATCACGTGAAAATCACTATTTATTTGTTGCGAATATTTTGTAAGCTTTAACATGTAGGGGTATGTATTAGCTTCTGCTAGCATGAGTTACGGCCCTCGCCCCCTACTCCTTCACCTGGGTATTTTCTCTCTTTATCGCATTAGTAGGCGTGGTTTGTACCATCTCTTTGCGATTGCATAATTCTTTTTCAGTTTACTTTGGACATTTCACTGAGCATTTTTTATGTGATAGTACTCTTTCGTTATCATCTTGCTGGTAAATTAGAGTTATATTATTCTTACGTAGGTTCTAGCCCATTAGTTTTTAACTGTCCTCTAAATAGGACAGTGGGACGATACGCATGCAATTGACCAAAAGTTGAAATCTTATTTACACTTTGTCGACAATGTAACTGTAAGTCAGCATACCCAGGATTGATCCTTCAAAGTAAAATCTTTATTTGTCATACTCAATAATAATTTTATGAGATTTGGACACTTCAATTTAACATGAAGATGCCGAATTTGATAAATTCTTACAACAACCATATGGATCACCACGACTAGTGGGCTCGACAATAAAGTCTAGCCAACCAGTCCATTAAAATTCCATTAAAAGTCCATTAAAACTCGTGGGAAAAAGTGGTACTGGCTACTATTTATACAATGCCACTATTGGATATGGCTATGGTAAACACATGGATAATTCACAAAACTCTCAACAAAAATGAAGCCCTAACTTTGAATGAGTTCATAAGAGTTACAACAACAGTTTATCTAAAGACATCTGTGATAAGAAGAAGAGGTAGACCTAGAATCTCGACTATACCTTCTGGTGCAAAAGGAGACGTCCGAAAATATAGTGTTGGTCATTTTTTACTAAAGCGAAAAAAACAGCTTGGATATCAAAGAGAGGGCTGCAAAGGAAAACCCAAAATATACTGTGGAAAATGTGACAAAACACTTCGTCAGGCTTGCTTTGGACCTTTCCACTAAGATTAAAGGGAAATTCAACTGAAAATTGAACTATTTTGGAAATAAGATATTAATATTCAAATAAAGTAAAATTTTGTACTCGGAAATCACTTTTTATCTTTGAAGAAAACAGGAAAACTTGTAAGTGCAAATTTTATCCCCTTTATTCCAATGTCCTATTTAGAGGACGAGTCAGATTTCTTATATGAAATTTATATTTTTTTCAAATTTTGTTATATTTAATTTGTTTAGGTTGAATTAACTTTAGAAAACATGATTCTTCTCAAATCTGAACAAAATAAATAAATTGGGATAAAACGGGTTAATATATATGAGTTTTATGGCTTAATTTTTGTTTCATCCATTCTAGAACTTTTTTTCCATTTTACGATTTACGAATCTTATGGTGGGTAGATTTTTATTATTTACTAAACGACCCAACAAACGTTGTTCTGTGTTAATTCTGTAAATCTAAAAATTGTAAAATGCTTTTAATTAAATTATAAATTGAACCGTTTTGATGGAAAATTAAAGAAAAAAATTATTTTAAAAGTACTTGACGTCATCACTCATACAATCATCAGTAATGTAATTAGATTAAATTAAAATTACCGCTTCACGTGTAAGGGAGTTCGATTCTGGGACTTCTCGTACTGAAGCCCGTTACTTGGACCACTGCGCCAAAGATACGTTGTCAGCGACATGTTTAAAGCGGCCTTGTAATAATCTCAATAATTTCGCAATTCTACATTTTTAATTAAAAAAACATTTTTTATCGGATCAAATTGTGAATCAAAACCACTCTTGAATCAATTTAATTACATATACAAAAATTCACCAAAATCAGTCCAATCGTTTAGGAGTTCTGGTACAAACATCAGAACAGAAGAATGTTAAATATTTGTTTATTTATTGTGTAAAAGTGGCTGTTTTACTATTATTTTGGTTGTTACCGAAATGATGTGTTTTTTGATGATTCCGTAATCTAAGATTTTGAAGAGATATTTTTTAGATATAATATTTTGCATCTTCTGTTACAAGTTGGTAAATCACTTCTTTACTCTTTACGTTATCAGGAATTAGTACTATAGAACTATAATTATATCTTATTATACTGAAATCCTCTATTTAAACAGTTTTTAAATAATTTCGTTTTCATCTGTAGCTCATGTATGTTTTGTATGGTATTTGTTAATGGTGTGCACACTTAAAGTAAAAAGAAAATAAGTTTGTGCTGTTTTCTATTGTCAAATTTTATAAAAGTTTATTTTTAAAGAGAAATAAAAGCTAATTTAAAGCAAAAATTCCTTTTCGTTTTCACTGTAAACGAAATTACCAATGGAATAAATGTTATATATCAATAAAATGAATACTTGAAACAAATTGGGCTACGTATCTGAATGTATAAAATAAATTTCAAAATAGAATGGTTTATCAAAACGTTCTAATTTCCTAATACAATATGTTGAAAACGTAACTTAGAAAGCTAAATAACATATTAAATCTAACAACAAAAGTCACTTAGATACATAAGTACAATATCTATAACTTAAACTCTGACAGTTTGGACTTTAAAAAAATTGACGGAAAGATATACAAAAAAAAAAATAATAAAAAATCACCAAATCTGTTATTTGGCATCACATCAAAATCTGTTATTTGGTGATTTGGTATCACATCAAAAATCTGTTATTTCAGATTAAA
>CM063511.1:82638902-82648902 GCA_032207245.1 Pardosa pseudoannulata
AAAGATTTTATTCTAATTGAGCAATTAATTTTATAAATTTTTATGAATAATGTGACTAAAGATTATAACCTTATAATTTTTAAATGTTAATTAATCCAATATGCATATTTTAAAATGTTTATAATACAATTTACTTGTTTTATTTTATTTAATTTTAATATTAGGTAAATTATATTGTATGCTACTCAAATTACACAATATTCCAATTATTAATATATATATATATATATATATATATATATATATATATATATATATATATATATATATATATATATATCTTTATAAATATAATTTGAGTTATATTATAATTTACGTAATATATATATATATATATATATATATATATATATATTATATTATATATATATATATATATATATATATATATATATATTAAAACAACTATATTTTATTAAAGTAAGATATTTAATTATACAAAATTTATTCCTTGCATTGTGGCCAAGAATAATTTACATATTTTTGAAAATACAATTTAAATAAAGCATAATTTAACAATAACTTATTTTATTTTATAATGTTTCAGTTTTAATTTTCTCTAATTCTATTCATACTACACTCCAGTACTTTCTTAAATGTTTCTTAAAATAGTTTTATAATTTAACATATATTTATAATGTACAAGTTGTATTCTACAATAATAAATTCATGATATTTTAAAAATCTGTTATAAATAAAATACATGCTGATGACGCTTAATTTACAGAGAAATAAAGAGAATGTTTTATTTACAGATAGATAAATTAAAATGTGGTATGTCATGTATGTAACACTGATTTTCTTTGGAATAATTAATCCTGCAAATTTTGATTAACAAGTTCTAGACTAATACTCATTATTAAATAGAAATATTCCATCACCATATGCTGTTAAGTCCATTTACATTATATTTTTCCAAAACTATAAAGTTTCTTTGATAGTTTTCCTTCTAGGTTCTCATTTGCCTGTAATGTCTTTCAGTGTCTTCCCCTCAGTAATTGGAAGGAGTATATCACAATCTATGATACAGAGAAATGGGTTGATTTAAAGCATCTCTATATAGCACATTAGAACATTAGTATCCTATGACAGTGTATTAAGTAGAAGCATAGTTAACAAATGGACTGTTAAGTCAATGAGCAGTAGTAGTAATTGTATAATTAATTAGTGTGTAAATGGGTTACTTGAAAATTTAAAGACTACTTCACATTTTCAGCAATTTCGACCGTATCTCTCAAAGTGGACTATGCTTATTCCATTCATTTCTTTATTAAAAAATAGTTTATCACAGCAGAAACTTTTTTGTTAAAACTTTCAAACTAATTTAACTTTTAATGTAGAAACAATTTCAAATTTCTGTAGATTTATATTTTATGAAAAATTATTGCAATATCAAATATTAGAATTAAAAAAAATACTGTATAAGTCAGCATAGTTTTTAACATAAAAGTATATATATATATATATATATATATATATATATATATATATATATATATATAATATATATATATATATATATATATATATATATATATATATATATATATATATATATATATATATATATATATATATATATATATATATATAGTAAAATTTGTTTTGGCATGGTAGAAATAAAAACACAAATTTGAGTCAAGAGTAAAGCTAAATATTGCTATAAGTTCAAAGTTTCTGTCCCAAACTTTTCCCACTTTCTTTCTTAAATGTTTTGCTACATACTTCTTGACAATGTTTCTATTTTAAATAGAAGAAGGTCTATAGATATTGCTTGAACAGACGAGGAACATATATTAGATGGAAAATATTCCAAAACTGACCTTAGCCGAACGATGGCCGAATGGTTAGGGGGCTGGCCTTCGGAACCGGATTTGGTGGGTTTGAATCCCGCTGTGGCATGGATGTTCGTAGCCGTTCGGAATCGGCTTTAAGCAGTACTTCCCGGTCTCATTGCAAAAAGTAAACCGGTGTTGCAAAAAGTAAACCGTAGCACTTCCAACCAAACCAAATCAAAACTGACCTTAAAGAACATTTGGTCGTAGTTAACTTCGTCGATTCAGTCGAAGTGAACTACAATGGAAACCTGTTTGACACTCGGGATTAGATAGCAGAGGGCTAAGAGCAGTGGTGCATGCCCAAGTAGTAAGCAGAATTTTAATGTTTATGTACTCAAAATTCTCTCAAGGTTAAGGTTTTTGTCTCTTTTTAAAAACTGCCTGATTTTGCTACACTACAAGTTAATTTAAAGTTAGCGTTTTATTCTCTCTTGTTAATCCTTTCCGCTGGTAGATTGGTTAGGGTGATGACCTTCGGTACCGGAATTCATGGGTTCGAATCCCACTGTGGCATGGATGTTCGTAGCCGTTCGGAATGGGCTTTAAGCTGTAGTCCCCAGTCTCATTAGCCCTCGTGTAGCAAAATGTAGACCGTAGTGCTCCAAACCAAACCAAACGAAAAACCAACATGTACAAATATCTGATCATCGATAAAGGAAAATTGTCCCAAAATGATCAAGTGGAATTATTTGAACCGTACATTGATCAATGGTTCCTGAATATGGAATTTAAAGTCTTCTTTAATAAGAAATTATCTGGAGTCTGCCCTCTTACCAGGTTATCTCCACATACCAGTTTAACATACTGGGCCTTGAAAAACGAAGACTTAACTGTAGATGTAATTTGATTGCAAATAGTTAGAGTCTGCTACAGTAATTCTCAGTTTTCATAATAGAGCCATCGGATATTTTGATGAACAACGATTGTAGTGGAAGAAACACATTTGAAGCAAAGATCATAAAAATATATTTACTGGAGTGTTAATTGGGCTTTACTTTATTAACTGATTTTTATTAACATGATTGCCAAAGCTTTAAGACAACTACGTGTAAGCAAAACTTATTTCCCTAAAAAGTTCCAAAAAAAGTTCCCTAAACCATCTTGGAAAGAGTCGGGTAAGAGAAGCATTTGATTTTTATTTCTAACTTTGAATACAAAAACTTTTAAATCAATTGACAGCATGACTTGAAAATCCCCTTAGGCTGCGTCACTATTTAAGGGGCCTCCCTACCAGTAAATATGAGTACAAAGAACAATATATAATAGTTTTTAGATAGTTATATAGCTTATCTACTTTGTGCACATGCAACACTATGTTAAATATAAAAGATTATTTCAGATTTAAGAATGTAACTGAATTTGTAACTAAATCTGCAGCAAATATAACTGAAACGTAATTAAAATTAAATTTCAACTTTTATTAATGGGTCTCAGCACCTTTTAAGTTGAAGAGTGTGTATTAAAATATCCGTTTTGGGATTCAATATAGAATAAAAATGTATGTTCTATGTAGAATAAAACTTTTCCTGGATAATCAATAGTGTTTTAGCTTTATAAAAACATTAGCTTTTGTATAAAACAATATAGTTTGAAAAAACACAAACATATAGATGAAGTGAAAAAAACTAGAATTCGTAAAATCCTGTAAATTTCTTTTGGAAATTCAATCTTTCAATTTTGTAAATTAGTAACTAATTTCTTAGGCCAACTCAAGCCCCATTTTTAATCTCTCAAACTCAATTTAATAATTTGATTATGTTTTGTTTTTATAGCATGATAAAGGTTAAGTTTTTAAAACATTTCCCCTTTTAAACAAATTTCAAATTATTAAAAATTTTATAATACTTTTGAAGATTTGGTTTACAGAATAAATATTATATTCTATTTCAATTTGCTTAGACTATGCATATTTTAAAAGGTATTTTGCGAATAGATAAAATTCGATTTTTTATTTGTGTGTAGTTTTTCTTTAGATGTAAAAAATATATTTGTTACAGAACTCTATTTCCGACCGCCCTCTAGTGGCGATTCAAAGAAACTATTGTCAGTTGAACTCCAACATCGATTAGGATAGGTTGTGTCATTTTATAACTTCAGTCTTAATAAAACCTTAATTGTTATGTTTCTAAATTATACTGAGTGTTGTTTTAATCCTGTTTTGCTCATTTTTCGGCTATTCTAATATATTAAGTCGAGAGCCGGTGTTTAGGCTAATTAAAGAACGATAACAACACCTGTAATTAAAAATTAAAAAAAATAATCCATGCAAAATGTATAGTGTTGTTAAAAAAGTTGTAAAGTTTCATTCTAAAAAAATCAGAAGATTTTATTTTGTGTTTAATAAAAAAAAAATTATAACCAAGATTTTAAATCCCGAAAGGTACTATCTCCTTTAAATATTAATTTCTTATTTGCAATTTGCACTTGTACATTAGTTTAAGCCTTAATATTATACTCTCAATGAAGAATATGCAATGTATTTTATAAAGTATTAGTCTTGTAGTAAACCTATATAAAAGCCTAAGTAAAATTAATAGTCTTATTAAGTCTTATTTAGTCTTATTAATAGCGTATATAAAATTAATAGTCTTGATAGACCTTTTTGAAATTAGATAACTATTGCTGGAAGACAATTATCAGATTATCATAAATTTTTGAATAATAAAGAAACTTTTTTGTCACTCATGTTTTGAAACTTTTAAACATATGACCATATTCAATAATTTACAGATTTTTATACAATGCATAATTTCACAAAATTAATAATAATAATTATAAACTCAAGCATTTCGCACACCTATCTTTCAGCATTGGATTTACTTTATATTTACCAACTCTATACAAAATAATATAATATGATTTATACGACGAAATGTGCTATGTCCTCATTTATCATATAAATTACAAAGAAATAAATAACTACTATTCAGGTGCTTTAAAAGTAGGAAATTCAAATCTTTTGAATAAAACTTTCCTAACTATATTTCATTCTAATAAATATGTAATAAAATAAACGAGTTTTTATTATATTGAGTTTCTAAGTTTTGAGATTTCTTTCAGCTGAATATAATAACTAAGCTGAATTTTAAACAGGTTTCTTTGAGAATGCTAAGAGTCATATTTCATCATTATACGTCTTTCTATATTTCATTTGTAATATTGAATTGAAAGAAAATATATTTTTTTACTTTTATAAAAGTTGAAAGTACTGTAATCATATATCAAATAATAATTGTATCTACTAAAAATATGGCAGTATTAAGATATGATATTACGTTTAATATAAAATATTTTTTTATTAAAATCATTTTTTAATTAAAATTTTTTTATAAGAGTCCCTTGTTAATAAAAATTTAATCAGTTAAAAACCTAACTTTTAAATATATTAAAGCATTTTTTTCCTTTATTTGTATACCCATATACGTATAACTGTATTTATATATTTAAATATATATGTGTATGCAAATATAGTACGGATTCGAAGGGAATATATTTATGATTTATGTTAAAACTTTAGGATAGTTTACATAGAAATCAAATAATTAATTGTATGTACTGAAAATACGACAGTATTAAGATACAATGATTCATTGATCACGGAATATTTTTAAAGTTTTAGATATATTTAAGCATTTTTTGTTCTTTATTTGTATACCCACATATGTATGTATAAAAGTGTTTATACTTTTAAATATGTATGTGTATGCATATACAGTACGGAATCGAAGGAGAATATATTTATGATTTATATTAAAACTTTAGTTTATATATAAATCAAATAATTAATTGTATGTACTGAAAATACGACAGTATTAAGATACAATGATTCATTGATCACGGAATATTTTTCTATGAAAATCCTTTTATAACTTAATTTCTTTTATTAAAGTTCGTCATGGATTAAAATTTAATTGGTTATGATTTACACTCAATTCTGGAAGACTTTAAGCATTTTTCTTTTAAGTTTGTACACACATATTAGCATAAATTTATACAAAATTCATATACTCTTAACAAAAGAAATTTAAAAAATTAAAAATTATGTATAACTAAAAAACACCAAGAAGGCGTTATCGTAATGGAACAATTTTCGATAGATGTGATGTACATGTACAGAAAAACAAATAATTACAATTTGAGAGAAATTGAATGATTTATTCAAGTGATAGAGCTTCACAAGGTGAAAAACACAGTAACACGTTTGTCCAATTCCAACCTTTGTGCAAGCAGTATTTCTGCTTGACATTAATTAGTAAATGTGGCGGATGTCCTCTTGAGGGATATCATGCCAAATTGTATCCTAACGGTGTTTTAGATCGTCAAAATCCCTAGCTGGTTTGAGCACCCTGCCCATGATGCTTCATATATGCTCAATAGGAGAGAGATCCAATGACTTTGCTGGCTAAGGTAGAATTCGGCCAGCACAAAGACAAGCAGTAGAGACAAGTGCAAGTGGAGCCGGGCATTATCTAGCTAAAATGTAATCTCATGATGGTGTGACATGAAGGACAACACAACGGACTTCGTCGACGTACCGCTGTGTTGTAAGAGTGTCATGAATGAAAGAGTGCCATGGTCCTACTATGAAATGAAATGACACCCTACATCATGACTCCTGGTTGTTGGCCTAAAAACAGTCAGGTTGATATCCCACAGCTGTCCGGGGTGTCTCCAGATACGTCTTCACTAGTCATCGGGGCTCAGTTTAAAGAGGGACTTATCACTGAAGACTATTCTACTCCAATAACATTCGAGTTCGAAATAGCCCGAAAACACTGCAAACGTACTTATCACTGTACAAAAGTTAATGGCAGTCGGATCAAGGAGTGTCGTGACTTCAATCCCCTTTCTGTGAGTCATCTACGAATGGTCCTTGTGGTCACTCAAGAAAACGTTTTGTACAAGTACTTGAAACATGTTAAAAACTAAAATTCGAATCTTTGAAGTTTCAAAGTCTCTCTTACCCCTTGGGTAAGAAGAATATTAAAATTGAAATTTTTGTGACATATACCAAAATAACTTTTCTGTTGATTCTTTTGAATTTACATTAGCTATGCCTTGTTTTTCGATTCTTGTTACCACTGTATGTAATTTTATTTTAATGAACCATATCCTACTTTCACACAGTAATTTATTTCGGCTAGTTTTGCTGACAGCACGCTGAAATAATATGTTTTACTCCCTTGATTTATGGACTGTCAGGATCCAGTTTGAGCGATTGTATCGCTTCATGTTTCATTCATATTAAGTAGCTGGGATTTTAACAAAACTTTATGAATCTGTTTGATACAGGAAGATTAAGCTGACAGGCATTAAGTTATGGTGACAAAACAAAGAAGTCATTATAGTGATGTCAGTGACAGGTAAAAGATTAGATAGTCACCAACTCATCGGTATATTATCTGGATATATATGCGATGTATATATTATGTTATATTATTACTTTATTGGTCAATAATATAATGATGTCTTTTATCACTTTTGTTTACTTAATTGTACAAAATAAAGAAATGATTTTAAATACGATAAATTGTTTTGCTGGAGTTTTCCTGAGACTGAATGATGACTGGTTTGCGAGAGCTGATGTACAGTTTTCCTTTTGATTGCAATTAAACCTCTACACAACGTAAAGTTTTAATATAACGTTATTCATACTATGGAATATAAACTCAAAATTATCAGCCGTAAAATATTACATTTAAGACTAACCGACGATGTCTTCAAAGCGGTTGTCACGTACAATTTTCGAACTCCAAAACGTTCCGAAAATGGATGTAATGTACATTTCTGCCAGTGTTTTCCCCTATGGAGTTTTGAGGTAGGAGGGTCAGGACAATTGTTTAGGAACTGCATACTTACTCTCTGAGGTACAAAGACGCTGATAGCATTTCATGGCTTTGTAAATCTCTATTTCGAAGTATTTCGTTTGCGGTAACAGATGTATCTCTAATTGCACCACTTAAATAGCTTGGATGTCTTTGGTAAAAAAGATAGAAATCATTCTCTTAAAGAATATTTTTATTTGTACTTTTAGAACCCATTATTTCTTATGGAATAATCTTCGAGACTTGACGAGCTTTATGTATATTAAAAATTAACAATCTATAATGTCTATTTATATATCTATTTATAACCGGAAGTAAAAGGACAGTAACGAGGGTGGGTTTTCCGTATTTCAGTCTAGTCGACAAAGGGTGAAGTAAAAAGTCATAGAACACTTTGGTCAATGACACAATGAAACTTTAGCGTATTTTTGGAGACTTTTTTTCCTCGGTGTGTACCACTCGGAGGGTTAAAGAATTTATCTTTATTTACTTATCTACATAAGCTATGTCGTGTTTTTCTATACTTATTAACACTGAATGTAATCTTATTTTAGAGCCCACTATTTTACTTTTATGCATTATTTTATTTCGGCTAGTTTAGCTGACAACATGCTGAAATAATATGATTTGCTCACTGGATTTATGGACTATCAGATTCCTCTTTGAGTGGTTGTATCACTTCATTTTTAATTCATATTAAGTAAGTGGGATTTTAACAAAACTTTATAAATATGTTTGATACAGAAAGATGAAGCAGACATGCATGAAGTTATTGCGTATAGTAGGCATTACACTGATGTCTATAACAGAGAAAAATTAGATAGGCCTCTTGCTATCAATATATTATGTGGACATATATGGGATGTATATATTTTCTTTTTTGCATGTTCTTCATTGGTCAGTTATTAGGTCGTGTATTTTACCACTATTTTTACTTACTTGAACAAAATGGAGGAAGTATTGTAAATGGGATAAGTTTCTGTTCAATAAATTTTTGGTTTCGAACAAAATTCAGATTTTAACACAAATAATTATTTTTTACCATCATTGATAGAATTTTGACTGCTTTTAATGTTGCACAGTTTATATACACCCTGATTATACTCCATTATAACTTTCTTTTTTAATAAATGCTTAGTAGTACGTTCGTCTCAGTTTCGAATAAAGTGTGTACAGGATTTTTAATGAGATTCCTATACGTATTAAAAAGTATTTAAGATTTCAATTCAAGTAAAATATTTTGAAAACCGGATGAAATGCATGATCTCAAGATAATAATTTAAATTTATTTAAGGAAATGTAAATTTTGAAATACATAGACATATCAGAAGCTAAATCTTTATAGAGAGTTAAAATTAGCTATAAGTTTGATTTTGTAAGCCGAAAACCTTTTCAAATGTATCTAAAATTTAATAATTTAAAGAATGAAACTAAAAATAAAATTTTATAAAGATATTAGTGATAATTACGAAATAAAATTTAAATATTTTTTTCATTGATATAGTTAAAGTAAACAGAAGAAAATGTTTAGCTTTTATTGACATAAAGTTTTAATTTCTAAATTGTCAGAAGTACTTTTGAATCCCCTTTATTTTTTTCATTTGGTGTGAACATTATATTTATTTATTTTTTAAATATATTTATCCAGGAGACAAAACTCAATATTTTTTTTAAAGTTAGAGTCCTTTTAAATAACATATAAGAGTTATCCTAAATCAAGCAAAAATTTTCTTTTGGGAGAAATATAAATAGTCAGTTACAATGAAGATTTTTTTTTATTAGAAATGGCATTATATTTTGTTAAATTGTTTTTATCTTGTTAAAAATTTCATTCTTAAAAAACTACTTATAGTAAATATTCTGCCGATGAAAGCATTAGCTGTTAATTTTCTCAACAAAAACTTCAGAATAATAAATGTTTTGAAATGAATTTGTTTTAATGTTTCCTTAATATTCTCTTTTATTAATCAGATCTTTACAGTAGTTTAAAGCTTTGGATTCATTTTAATGTACTTTGTTGGGTGAATTTAACATGCATTACCACCTTAATAACACGATTAAGGATGCTACATTATTTATACAATGTAAAAACATTTGTAATTAGTAATTTTGTCACTAACACTACCAAAATAAAAATGCTTTACATAGGAAAGTATTTAAGTTTAGTAGACCCATATGATTAATTTGTAATTTTTGAGGTTGTTTCATTAAACCAGATTCAAAAAATTTTTTAACTATAAAAAACTTCATAATTTTTAGGAAACATGAGGCAAAGGTCGTGTATCTTGGCATTTTAAGTAAATATTTTATCAACAATATAGTTTCGTTAATTACAGT
>CM063511.1:82653902-82663902 GCA_032207245.1 Pardosa pseudoannulata
AATTGATAATAGTAAAAATATTCATTTTTCATGTAAAAAATGAATATATTTATTTTTAAGTATATAACTGATTTATTGTGAGAATATGAACTTAAAATGACTTTAATTTTATCTAGTGGAGGTTTGACAAATTTTTAAGGATTAGGAATATCAGAAATATGTATGATCTGTTTAAAAAATTGCCATATAGAAAATTTGTTTTGAAAAATGTTTGTTAAGTAAGTTCTACTAATAATTGCATTTTATCTTAAGGTATATATATATGTTTCATAAAAAGTTGAACGTAAGGTCTTGAAAAATGTTTTTTAAAACTACAAGTAAAAATACCTAAATAATTTTTTTCCGTAAAAATCATGTGATAAAAAATGTAATTTATATTGTTTAAAAAAAACAGTCTTTTATAAATCAATCTATGCTTATTTTATATTTAAATATTCGCAACATAGCATTAATATTTTGCTGAAATTCCTGTACACATACAACTGCATAAAAAAGTTATGTTTATGTAAAAAATAAACTAAATTTGTTTAACTTTACTTGTCGAAAGTCATTTCCATTTTTATATAATTACAAATTTATGCTTACAGCAGTCGTAACAATGATTATTTTCATGAAAGAATATTTCATACATAACAATGTATTAAAAACAAAGCATTTTCAAAAAATCTAGTATACTATATATTAAGATATTTCCAGTTATCATTGAAAAAAGCTATTTTTTTTACTTTGGGATGACAAAAAATGTGTAATTGTATATTGACTCACGTTTATATTTAACCCGATTATTACAGAAAATAGCATTTTTGTAAAGGAACACAATTTTACCTTTATTTAGTTTTAAAATAGCGTTTTTCTAAATAGAAAAACATTAGTTATGAATATATATTGTTGCGTACTCAGCTTAAGTCATCTGGAAAAAGAATAGGGGAGGACTACGTACAGACCAAAGATCTTTATTTAAAACAAAATACGTTTAACGTTCATATATATGACTATGATAATTACAGTGAATTGCTCGTTACGGGAATTATTTTTCATAATCGTGTCTTCTCCGAGTAATCAGGTAGGGGGAGAAAAATGAGGGGGGGAGGACAATCTCGGTTGTACTCCTGAAGCTATCAGTCAACGAGTTCATGATGCTACTAAAGTGTATATAAGGTTCACATAAAATTTGAAGGTTATGTCTTGAAAAATGTTTTTTAAAACTATATACAAAAATACCTAAATTATTTTTTTCGTAAAAATCATATTATAAAAAATGTAATTTATATTGTTTAAAAAAAACAGTCTTTTATAAATAAATCTATGTTTATTTCATATTTAAATATTCTCAAACATAGCACTAATATTTTGCTGAAATTCTTGTACTTATACAACAGCATAAAAAAGTTGTTTATGTAACAAATAAACTAAATTTGTTTAATTTTACTTGTCGAAAGTCATTTCCGTTTTTACGTAATTACAAATTAATGCGTACAGCAGTCATAACTATGATTGTTTCGATGAAAGAATATTTCATACATAACGATGTATTAAAAACAAAGCCTTTTGCCGGAATTTTTCAAAAACCAGATTCATATTCAAATAGATGTTTAAGATCTAATTTGAATGTAAATTTATTATTTAAAAAGTATTTTTGATGGTGAGTGTCTATAAAGTATTTTAATGACAATACATAAATTTTCTTTTGTAAAAATAATCTTTCAATGATTTTATGATGTTATAAACTTTGGAGAAATTAATAGGTTTCCTTTTGATGAAAACTCGAAGAAACTTTTCTTGGATCGCATTTCCAATTTAAATTGGGAATTTGAATTCTAAGTGCACAATGTTTAAACACAGTCGAAAGTATCTAAATAAATTGTCATTCTCAATTTTTATCTTTAAATAAAGCAAAGGGAACTTTGCATTTTAATACACAAAAATATAAAAGAAACGTGGTTTTCATTTGCATTTAAATTAAACTTGACTCATAATTATTTTCTAAAAATGACGAGTAAATATAATTTATGTAAATGAAAGAGCTAAGGCATTTTTACACGAGGGAAATGTTTAGCATACGTGAAAAATATAGTAATATTAAAGAATAGCTGTTATGTTTATATATGTAGAAACTTTCCAATTAGTTGTGCTATGCCGCCATCCTGCTCATCAATATTCAAATAATGTCATGTAACTCAATAGCTTTTCAAGTGAATTACGAGTAGGTTGCAGAAGATGAGTTCACCCTTAGCTTAATTCTGCCACCCATCCATTTCTTCTATTCTTCTGTACAGCTAAAAACCTTATATAGTTCAGGGTAATCTCGCTCTTCAGGTCAGAAGTACGAAGATGCGTGAGTGGTTGGGGCCTAATGAACTTGCCTTCTTGGACCGTAATAAGTACAATAATTTATTTTATCACCTCCATCTTTTGTTGAAGGAATAAGATAGCGTTGGGTCGTTTCTATTCTTTTATTATTCTTTTGAAGCGTTCTTTGAAACTTATACAACACCAGTGAATATTGCAAAACAAAAACTAGTGCTCTCCATGTCAGATTATTGTAAGATATAAAGTTGTTTAAAATCATATATAGTTCAAAAGAATAGTAACAACAAAGAGCGGAATTGAGATAAGAGTACTTTCAGAAGCTATTTTGTTGAACATATTTTTGTTTGTTCAAATATGTGCATATTTTTATAGAAAAATAAACAGACAAACAAAGTCAAATGTATTTATATGTATACGAATACATGTAAACATAGAAGTGTAAAAATGTAAACATATTCTCATAAGTGTGTATGAATGTATAAACACACACAAACATAAATGTATATATATATATATATATATATATATATTTACATACTATACATATATATATATATATATATATATATATATGTATATATATATATATATATATATATATATTTACATACTATACATATATATATATGTATTCCATATTTTTCGTATTATTTTTATTCAGCGATTAGATGATACTAATAACGGAATGTTGTGCATTCAGGTAATATTGTCGTGTGTAAAATACAAATTAATTTTAAGAAAAAAAACCCTTACCATATGCAAATTTATATTGTTACTACAAAAGTGTTTGGAAATTATTCATATATTTGTTTTCTGTAAAAATATTTCAAAAATATTTTTCATTTTAATATGCTATCAATTTATAACAGAACAAGAACTATGCCATACGAAGTAAAAATAATTTACTTTCATAGTTCATATCTTCAAGAATATATAAATTATTGACTTAAAACATAACATTTTTATGACCTTTTTAAATTATCTTTCTCATTATTTCTCTTCAACTTTGAGATCTTAGAGAGAAAACCCTGCAAGAAGTTGACAAAATAAGATAATTAATTTTAAAATATTCATTTTACTCTCCTAAACGATCACCTTAAAAATTGATTGTGTAACTGAATTTAAATTGTTTAATATTAAAGTTTTAATTATTTACATATGTGGTTTGGATCACTGAAGTAGGTTCTTGGAGAGTATTATCATGTCTTAAGAAACTACTGAAAAAACAAAGTGGTGATTTTACTTTAAGGTGATTCTTTCTCAAGGTGATCTAATCCTTGGATGCTTCTTCAATTTGATTCCGTATAGACAAATCATTCGACAAAATTACTTCCTTACTGAGAGAGTGGGGTAACAAATTTGACTTCATATAGAAAGCTAGAAGGTTAATTGGATGATACCTGTACAAATCTTCAGTGATATAATTCTGTTTTATGCATTTGCATAGTTGCAAAAAGTGAGTTAACAGACAAATCTCCGAGTTTATCAGAAAATTTTTAGAGGTACTTTATTTTATATTTGCAAGGGAATGTATCGTGTAAAGCTCTTTAATTGCATTAAATGTTCTTAAAATATAAAAGTTTTCATTTGTTTTCTCAACTGGTTTCCAAAATGGTAATGTATTCTTATTCTTAAACTTAAATTGAAACATTCGTTCGCAGTGTTTAAAATAACACAAGATCTGTTTTCACACATTGTGCGTGAGTACATTTCGCTGCGGAATTGTACCATTTCCTCGTAAATTTAGTTATTCAGTTAAATCTCAATAGATAAAAAATTTTTAAATTTTTTATTAAAATTTTCGTATTTTATATTGAAATATATTAACAAATTTATAAATAGAAATATATAAATAACAACCATAAGATTTTTGTAAACAAAATATTATATTTTTAGTGGATAAATTTATAATAGTACCGTAAATATGAAATATCAAATAGAAATAGTAGGATAGATTTTCAATTTTTTCGAATTATGTTATATATAAACATTTTTGCATTATAAAAAATGAAAGACAAGAACATTCGGATTTGTTTTTCTGTATATACCGTTATTTGTGTACCCACAAACAAACCATGTTGTTACACTAACCCATACTAGTATATGACCCGCGTTCAAGTATCAATCTTCAGAAAACGTAGTGGGATATGTCCTGCATACAATACGTTAATATGGGTTTTTACCATGCTAAATGCACACTATGGAAGTAATGATATAAAATTGTAATTCAATAGTTTTCAAATTAATACCATTTGTGTACTTAAAGCAAATAAATAAGCATGCAAAGTTTAAAACGCGTCCGATTATTTTTCAGGTGTACTTTATTTATTATTTGCAAAGTAATTTATAATGCAGAGTTATTGGATGATATTATATATTCATAAAATAAAAAAAAAATTGAATTCGTGAATACTCTCTCGCACGCCAACTATATAATAGGCTTCCTGGAAGCTTTCACTTTTCCATTTTTACTTAATTTAAGGTCAAAACACGTTCTTCTCCGGGAGATTCTTATGTGGCACATATGCATTTGTTTGCTTGTACTTGCCGGCAGCAATTTTGAAAAAGTCGGTCGCGATGTCGCTGATAGCAGACGGTATTTGTGCAAGGATAGGTCACAAGCTGTCAAACATGCATTACAAGGTTGATCATAAAGCTTTCGACGTATGGTTTCTAAATTAGACTGACTCCTCTATTAGTATGGTTACGGAACATGTAAAAGTTTTGAACGAAAAAAATCTTTTCTTTTTCTTCCCAACATTTTATATATGACATAAATTTCTTCCACATACATTATATACACATATAGCTGTGATATACATTGCATTTCTTTTAATCTTTGTAATTATAGAGAAATGTTTGGGGAAAAATTTTTGTGAAAGTCATTTTGCTTCTGGATGTGGATTCTAAATTAGTCTCTATTCACATGATTCATTTTGAATACAGAAAACTTTTTTTTTCTAATGCAGCTGGTAATACAGACACTATATTAATTTATAATATAAAAAAACTATAAGGAAATATTTTTCTCCCAAAAAAGTCTCATAAATATTTCTACATAAAACATGTTTTTTCTCATCATGCATTATTATAGTTGTATAGGTATTGCAATGTTTTCATCCTTTTTATCCCCAAAGAAATATTAAACTAGTAAAGTACTTTGAAGATATTTTAAGCTCATTATATTTTTTTAAGTGTATATAAAAACTCTTCCGTTATACTGAAAAATTATTAAGCAAATAAAAATTAATGTCTAATATAATGCCAAAAATATGTTTAATTCCTGTCATCTTTGGACACATATTGGAAAAGCAATTAAATACCAGAATCTTGTAACATTCATGTCAAATACTTGTATATTTTTATTACTTAGAAGTATGTTTTTCTAAATATATATTATGGTTAAAAAATATATTACTTTAGCAAAATAGTTATAATTTTTCTTTCAGGAGGGGAAAAAGGCAATGATTATTTTTTAATTGTTCCCTTATTTCTCTCAATAGAAAAGTACTATGAAGTTATTTTTAGCTTGGTATATATATTTATACATAAAAGAAACCTACCTTAATTTTTATAGATGAAATAAATATGCCTTAAATACAGAGTGTATTTCATACATTTTTAAATACAGAGAACTTCATTACTTGCATACTTCACTATTATTTTCTTTGGAAGATAATTAAAAACAGTTTTGCAAAGCAAATTTTAAACAGAAATTTTAAACTTTTATTTGTTACCACCACGTTGTAATATAGAAATACCTGTATACAAAACCAAGAATAAAAATTGATTTTTGAGTACTGGTTATGTCTCTTTTTTAAACAATATACTGTTATTGGGCAAAGCAAATGTGAACATATCTATTCATAACCTATTATTAAGGTTCAACTTATTGTGTTACCTCATAAATATTACACAATTTATGATTGAGTTAACTAAACAATTATTAGTGATTAGCGTAGAGATGTAACGTTCTGAAAGTATACTCTTTAAACACCTTTAGATAATCTGCCTTCTACAAATTTCAATGTGATGTATAAAATAGACAATGAACAATTTTTGAAACTCCTGTGCTAGATTGCCGACTATGAAAAGGTAATTTTAATGGTTTTTTTTTTACAAAATGGTCATTGTTATACTGTTATTATATGCAGTTTATGTGTGCATATAATATATGACTTAAAAAATCTAGTTTCCTTAGTATTCTAAAGAAACAATAAGTTTTTTAATAGTTGTAAGAGACATTAATTTTTTTTAAATTATTTTTTTAATTGTACTAAACGAAAATTTATTTATTTAACCATAATTAGTGTTAAATCTCTTTTTGACATTTTTAATGTCCTTTGCACTTCATAATCTAGAAATTGTCTTTACGAGTTACAAAATACAAATTTTATGTAATCGTTAAAGAGAAATATACTTACAGAACTTCAAATTATTTTTAAATAGTGAAATATTTGTCCCTAATAGAAGTTTATTAAGGTTATTACACTCTTATATCGTTTTATAAATATCGCGTAAACCATTTATAGTTTATCTTATGAAGTATTTATTAGATCAAAATATATAAGTGGTGTGAACGAAAATTTCATATAGTCTTTTACCATATTTGTATATTCTACTTTTTACATATTTTTTGTAGCGTAGAAAATAATCAATGAACGCTTAATGAATTCTTTTTACCACAGTTTTGATTATTAAAAGATACTTTTATTGCTGGTTTTGAAACATTGTTGTCTTAATTATACTAATTAAGTTTACAGGGTGTTTAAAAAATGACTGGTATATTCGAAAAATCAATAAAAACTAAACGGACAGTGTTAGAAATTCACGGTTTATTGCAATATGCTTGGAACAATGGTAAATTTTCAGGCAGACTAAATATGAGCTTAAAGTCAATGAGGTAGAAATAAATAGGGAGTTGCAGTCTGGAAAAATCGAAACTTCTTTTACGGTTATAAGCTTTTTATAAAACACTATAGAAAGAGAGAAGACTCTGTGAAAAAACTGCTTTTTATTGGTTTTTCATTTTTTCTATTAATTATAATACAAAAAATTATATTTAATGTACTTTTCATAGCAGAAAATTTATTTTTAGACTTTCGTAATTCTTTTGAGAATTATAATAAAACAATTCAATTTATGAGGTAAAGAATGGTAAGTTTACTTGGTGGATATGATAAATATATCAATTAAGTGTCAGCTAGTATAATAAGATAGAGAAAAATTTAAAAATGTTCCCATAATTATTAAGTGAAAAAGCTAGAAACACATATAGGGGGTTTTAATAATAAGGATTCCTCTTTTAAGTTTGTAACCTTTTTATATAATACTACAGAAAAAGAGAAGACTCTGTGAAAAAACTGCTTTTTTGGTTTTTCATTTTTTCTAATAATTATAATATACAAAATTATATTTAATGTACTTTTCCCAGAAGAAAATTTATTTTATGGGTTTTATAATTCTTTTGAGCATTATAATAAAACAATTCAATTTATGAGGTAAAGAATGGAAAGTTTACGTGGTGGAAAATAATAAATACATCAATTAACTCAGCTGGTATAATAAGATAGAGAAAAATTTGAAAATGTTCCCATACTTATTAAGTTTACTAAACTCGCGTGTTACTTCATAAATACTGCGCAATTAATTTATAAATTCGTTAATTACATCGGAAGAGATCAGAGTCTCGAAAGAGTGTTTTATAAGTATATAGTGTTAAACTAACTTTAGAACATTAACTTCTCTTCCTTCTAGAAATATTCCTTTATTTTATTAATTAAGCAGTGAATTAATAGTGAAACTTTCTTCCTCCAAGATACGTTTATTAACTTTCATTTATTGCTCCTTTTGACGGCCTTTTGTTATCATGGTTTTGTTTTTTATCATTTTGTTCTCAATTTAGTAATCTACTCTTCATCAAACACCACACACCATATAATAATACCATTACACCATATTATAATACAGTGTAAAATAATTTTAATTGCTTATCTAGAAAATATTTTGGTAAATAATGATCAAAACTTGGCGTTAAAAATATTTAAAAAGGTTACAGAGGTTTATTAACTTTCATTCCTTGTTCTTTTTGACGACATTTTGTTATCCTGTTTTTTTTAATATTTTTTTTCTCAATTTAGTAAGCTACTCTTCACCAAACACCATACACCATATAATAACTTTACACCATATAAAAATAGGGTAAAATACTTTTAGTGCTTACCTAGAAATTATTGTGGTAAATAATGATCAAGACTTTGCGTTAAAAAGATTTAAAAAAGCTATAGAGGTTTATTAAAGTTTATTAACTTTCATTTCTTGTTATTTTTGTTATCATGGTTTTGTTTTTTACCATTTTTTTCTCAATTTAGTAAGCTACTCTTCACCAAACACCATACACCATATAATACCTTTACACCGTATTAAAATATGGTGCATAATACTTTTAGTTGCTTATCTAGAAATTGTTGTGGTAAATAAGGATAAAGGCTTAAAAAAATTAAAAAAAGATTTTAAAATGTTATAGAGGTTTATTAACGTTTATTAACTTTTATCTCTTGTTGTTTTTGAGTACATTTTGTTATCATGTTTATTTTACCATTTTGTTCTCAATTTAGTAAGCTACTCTTCACGAAACACCATACACCATATAATACCTTTACACCGTATAAAAATATGATGTATAATACTTTTAGTTGCTTATCTAGAAATGACTGTGGTAAAATAGTGATCAAAACTTTGCGTAAAAAAAATTTAAAAACTGTTTAAGAGATTTGGGTACGCTGCGGTATACGTTTATACTACAAGACAATGTAGTCGCTGCTTAAAGCCGAATGACTAATGACGACGAAGGTCCATGCTTAATAAAGAAAAACAAAAATAAAAATATGTTACTTGAAGTGAAGAGTCTGGAAATTGTTATGATCATTGCAAACTGAAAGAAGTTTTGTTATTGTAAAAAAATTCGGTTTAGAACGAAATATTAGTAAAACAATCTGTGTAGTTATAATGAGTATTAACGGTGCGGGATGGTCGTACTTCAGCTCTACTCAAACATCATGAGTATCTTGGGGAACGAAAATTACTTTAAATCTTGAAAAGAAAGAACAAATTATAATACTGAAGACTCCTATTGAAAATATAAAAAAAGTATATAGCAGATGAATAAGGGAGTCTTGTTTACATCAGATTTTTTTGGGTGCTGGCTATTTTTAATTGCTCTACTTATTATATATATTTCATATAAACAACTAATTTTTTTAAGATAAATAAATTGTAGTAAGTTCTTAAAATGTTCTTAGGGAATTGAAATTTTTAATTGCGAATTAAGAATTAAAGAACACATAGAACATACTTCCTGTTAAACGTTACATAATCCGGTTAACCTGCATACTAGTATTAGCGAAGAGTTTATAATATATTCGTAAATGCATGTTATTATTGCTACTTGATTCTTGTATTAATTTAAACATAAGGTAAAAATATATTACTTATTTACAGTTATTTGAAGGTTAACTATGCAAATTTCTGTTGAATTGCCCACTATTTTAAGGCGAATAAAAATTCGAGAATATACCTAACTACGAGCTTAGCCCCTTCCGGTACGATTTAATAATGAAAAACTATGCGTGATGTAACCATTTATTTTTAATTTAAAAAACTTGTTTTATTTTACAATTCTTACATATTC
>CM063511.1:82681402-82692514 GCA_032207245.1 Pardosa pseudoannulata
TACATATGAATATTGCTACTTTTTATTTATAGTACCTAGATAATATAAAAATGTACATTATATAATTCAAACAAGCATTTTCTTAAATGTTTAATAATTCTATTTTACGTAAATTTTTAATTTATATTTATGCTTATAAATATGAATAGTAGTACTTTTTTATAGTACCTAGATACTATAAAATGTACATTATATAATTTTAAATACGTCTTTTCTTAAATTTTTAAAAATGTCAGTTTACATAAACTTTAAATTTATTTTTATACTTATAAATATGAATAGTAGATACTACAAAATTGTACATTATATAATTTTTTAAAACAAGCTTTTTATAATTTTTTAATAATTTCATTTTACATATATTTTAAATTTATTTTTAGGCTTATAAATATGAATATTAATACTTTTTTATGATACATAGACACTATAAAAATGTACGTTATATAATTTAAACAAGCATTTTCTTAAATGTTTAATAATTTTATTTTACATAAATTTTAAATTTTTATTTATACTTATAAATATGAATAGTAGTACTTTTTTATAGTACCTAGATACTATAAAAATGTACATTATATAATATTAAACAAGGTTTTTCTTAAATTTTTAATAATTTCATTTTACATAAATCTCGAATTTATTTTTATGCTTATATCAATAGTATTATTTTTTATAGTACATAGATACTACAAAAATGTACATTACATAATTTAAAACAACTTTTTTCTTAAAATTTTCAATAATTTTATTTTACATGAATTTCAAATTTATTTTTATGCTTATAAATAGTAGTACTTTTTTATAGTACCTAGATACTACAAAGTTGTACATTATATAATTTTTTAAAACAAGCTTTTTTAAGTTTTTAATAATTTTATTTTACATAAATTTAAAATTTATTTTTATTCTTATAAATATGAATAGTAGTACTTTGTCATAGTACTTAGATACTACAAAAATATACTTTATATAATTTTAAACAAGTTTTTTCTTAAATTTTTTAATAATTTCATTTTCACAAATTTCCAACTCATTTTTATGTTTATAAATATGAATATTACTACTTTTTTATGCTACCTAGATACTACAAAAATGTACATTATATAATTTTAAACAACATTTTCGTAAAATTTTCAATAATTTTATTTTACATGAATTTCAAATTTATTTTTATGCTTATAAATGTAGTACTTTTTTATAGTACCTAGATAATATAAAAATGTATATTTTTTAAACAAGCTTTTTCTTAAATTTTTAATAATTTCATTTTACATAAATTTCAAATTTATTTTTATGCTTATAAATATTAATATTAGTACGTTTTTATAGTACCTAGATAATATAAAAATGTACATTATATAACTTTATATCTTTTTTTATATATTTTTAGATTTCGAATTTAAAGTACAATTTATTAAGAAATGTTTCTGATAAAAGTAATAGAATATTTTTCTTAACAATAACTCACAATAAATTACAGCGTTCAATAAATATAAGTGAAATAGTTCTGTAGAAAAATAAATAATTCTTTCGTATGAAATTTTTAAAACAAAATATTTGTATTTTTGCCATAATAAATTATAAACAGTAAAAGGCTGAAAAGAGCTAAAAATAGAACATATATGTTTTAATGTTTAAAAATGAAGATAAAATAAAAAAAAAAGAATTATATAAAAAAATAAGCCAAAGTTGCTTACACATTATTTTGTCTTTTATATTTCTTGCAAATAGGACAAAAATATTTTATCATTTTCTAATATTTGCATTGTTTAATGTGTCTTTTTTCGAAATATTTAATTATATGTATGCACATAATTTTGTATTAACACTCAGAAATTCTAGCTTTGATTTAATAAATTTTGCATCAGATATATGGCGTCTTATTTTGACACTTTCTCAATTTGCCATATACGATGCTTAGTGCTATGGTACGGTGCTTGTCCATGTACTATTTAGGTTTTTAATGAAATATTATGATGTATTATTATACATTATTTGAATACATAAAATTTCTAACTTAAATTTATATACAGTTAAACCTCTATATAACAAACCTCTAGTTTGCAAAATTTTTCTTTGAACCAAGAGCATTTTATGAATTTCTTTGTAAAATAACCTTTATATAGCGATTCTCCTTCACGATTTTTTTTCTGTGCTCTAATTTTTGATCCATATTAAAAAAGCGTATCTGAGAAAGTTTTAAACTTATTTCTTTATAAGCATTTTATGACAACCCATGAAAATGAACATGTTTTACAACATGTCTAATTCACCGAAGGCAATAAAATCGATGTCTTTTCAATGTATTTTCAACAACCCCAAGGTCGACTTCCCTGGTAAAACTTTCAACATCCGTATTTCAGCCACAATGCAAACGTGTGGTTAGATATTCTATTATTGTAACAAATATTAAGTGTTTATGAATATTCATGTACTAGCATAAGGCCCGTCATATAACGGAATCAGTAAAATTGTTACTTTTCGTGAATTATAAAGTGCCCTACAAGGCAATTCAAAACATGGTTTAATTAACTGCAAAATACCTGGTACATGCTCAATAATTTGTTTATCTTTAATGACAGCATGCTAGTTGGCCAACTTTTATTTATCTTGTCATATTACATGATAGGATGGACATTAGAGGTTTTAATATTGAAAGTGATTATTTGGCGGTATATATGAATGATATTTAAAATTTAGCAAATGGATCACAAACTGTGTGATTTTTTATAAAAAATAAACACAAAACGAACAAAATTCTTAATTTTCTAAGATATATAACTTCAACGATATATATATATATATATATATATATATATATATATATATATATATATATATACATATATATATATACATAATATATATACAATATATATATATACATATATATATAAATATATATACATATATATATATATATACATATATATATATATATATAATATATATATATATATATATATATATATATATATATATATATATATATATATATATATATATATATATATATATATATATATATATATATATATATATATATATATATATATATATATATATATATATATATATATATATATATATATATATATATATATATATATATATATATATATATATATATATATTAGTCCATGAAATAGACTCTTAGACTTTGTTAACACCGGTGATAAAATTTTCATTGCAACAAAAGAAAAATCGTTGATTAAATTTAAAATTATCACATATGTACCAAATCTATTATTTAAGACAAATATAAAAGAAAAGTATTTATGTAATATCTAAGTTTAGCGATAAAAAGTACGAAAATAATGAATACGACATTTAAATCATTTAAAATAAGAAATAATTAAATGAGGCGGTTAAAGGAATGACGTCATAATGCCAGAAAAAAATTATTTTTACCTATTTAATATGGGATAAATTGATAAATGTAATCTCCTGCTCTTACCCGGGGACAATAAAGCTTTAAATAATGCATTAAAAGCTTGAAAAGAGGGGAAGAGGGGATTTTGAACGTTTTCTAACTGGCTTTGAATTTTGCTAACTCTAACTAATCAAAACTCCAAAATGGATGCCTCTATCCATTCCAGGTCCAACTGCTTCATAAATTCGAGGACGGATAACTTAGGCTATTATTATATATGGGGTATAAGAGTAATCTGTGCTATAAACTTTTTTATGTTCTTTAAAAAAGTAATATCTATCTCACGAAATTTCGATATAATGGACTATCTAGAAATTTAGTGACGTTAAATAGATGTGTAACTGTAATTACTTAGCCCAATATTCAGAATTAAATATAGGTAAGGCAAGAAAGTCAATCGTATGTTTCACATATATGAGGCTATCATCCATAAACTTCTAAATTATCAGAGTATTATTGTGTTTATTTGAATATGTCAGTGTAATATTTAAGTATTAAAAATTCAATTTAGAAACTGACTCAAGTCAAACGCTAGTCACTACTAGTAATAGAGATTCACAAAGATAGAAAATTATTCCAAAATATAATGATTATCTGTTTGAAATAAGTCGAAAATCATTATAGAATTTTTCATGATGTTTTAATGCTACGTCATTAATGTTACGACAGATATTCATTAAAGAATGAATATCTATCTGACGAAATTTCAATATAATGGACAATTTCTAGAAATTTAGTGACGTTAAATAGAGGTGTAACTGTAATTACTTAGCTCAATAATTGAAATTAAATATAGATAATGCAAGAAAGTCAATCGCATGGTTTACATATACGAGGCGATCATCCATGAACTTCCAAGTTATCAGAATATTATTCTATAAAATTTTGATACTCTCTATTACTAGTGGTGACTTGAGTAATGACTTGAGTAGGTATATGAATTTAGAAAAAATAGTTATGAAGCAAAGGGTATTAATATATTAGAAGTTATTTTGTTTGATTATTTGAATACTGGTATTTTGCTTCGAAAACGTAATCATTTCTTTGTACTAATACAAATGGTATTAAATTTTATTTAATTCTGATGTTTTTTATGGCGTTGTATGTTTTATAAACAATAATTGAAATTAATTATAGGTAAAGCAAGAAAGTCAATTGCATGTTTTACATATACGAGGCAATCATCCATGTACTTCCAAGTTATCAGATTATTATTGTGTAAAATTTTGCTACTCTCTATTACTAGTGGTGACTTGAGTAATGACTTGAGTAGGTATATGATTTTCGAAAAAATAGCTATGAAGCAAAGGGTATTATTATATTAGAAGTTATTTTGTTTGATTATTTGAATACTGGTATTTTGCTTCGAAAACGTAATCATTTCTTTGTACTAATACAAATGGTATTAAATTTCACTTAACTCTGTTGATTGTTTTAAGGCGTTGTATGTTTTATAAACAGTAATCGGAATTAAATATAGGTAAGGAAAAAAAAGTCAATCACATGTTTTACATATACTAGGTGATCGGACATGATCTTCCAAGTTATCAGATTATTATTGTGTTAAATTTTGCTATCCTCTATTACTAGTGGTGATTTGTGCCAGTACAAATATATAAAATTGTTCCCAAAATATGATGAAATAATCTCCATAATTTTCGCACTTATCATATTTAGCCACATTTATCAGCATTTATTACTTATATTATTTTATTTATTATTATTTCTTTTGCTATTTTTTAAATACTCATTTACTTTAACTATTCATTTTTATGATATATTTTACTTTCAACTTGAGTACATGTAATATCATTATGAACTGTTCTATTGTCATATTAAATACCTTCATAACTAGAGATATGCCATTCAGGACCATATGCTCTAAAAATAACATTCGACTGGTAGAGAGATGAAAATCTCTCGAAAATAAGCACAAAATCATTAAAGATTTTTGTGTTATGTTTTAATGTTAAGCCGTTTTAATGTTGCGCCATGTTACTCTTGACACAACCTAATTTATCTGAAACCAAACAAACCGTGGATGTTTTAAATTATAAGAATGAATTCCCCGTTGGTCATGATTAATTTATATGTTGTAGTTTGTATCTGCTCTCCGCAATTCAAATGGAATTAACTGGTTCATGTAAACTGGATTTAATACTCACTGAGTCAGATGTATATACTGAGATTTATTTAGATACAGGAATAAATTCCCACCCGTGACGACGATAGATAGGAAATATTATTGATAACGATTAATGTGCTTAAAAGGTGGTCGTGGTTTGAAATTATCTTAAATACTAACAACTTATGTATATATATGCATATATTATATATATATATATATATATATATATATATATATATATATATATATATATATATATATATATATATATATATATATATGTATATATGTATATATATATGTATATATATAAATATATATATATTATATACATATATATATATATATATATATATATATATATATATATATATATATATATATATATATATATATATATATATATATATATATATATATATATATATATATATATATATATATATATATATATATATATATATATATATATATATATATATATATATATATATATATATATATATATATATATATATATATATACATATATATATATATATACATATATATATATATATATATATATATATATATATATATATATATATATATATATATATATATATATATATATATATATATATATATATACATATATATATATATATATATATATATATATATATATATATATATATATATATATATATACATATATATATATATATATATATATATATATATATATATATATATATATATATATATATATATATATATATATATATATATACATATATATATATATATATATATATATATATATATATATATATATATATATATATATATATATATATATATATATATATATATATTATATATATATATGTGTGTGTGTGTGTGTGTGTTTGTGTGTATGTCTACGTATAAGCCAGTAAGTTTTCTTTTTTGGTTACTCGGTGAAGCTATAATACACGTTTGATTAGTTATATATATGATTATATATTATTAATGCTGACATTTGCAGACTTTAGCTTGGTGGCTTTTGCTCGTTTATATCTTTCTAGAAAATAGAGGACAAAAATGGAATTTCCTCAAAAGATGTAGATTATATTAGGTGGAAACAACTTCTATCCACATGTTCACACATACGAATAAACACTGCTTCTCCCTTCCATATAAGTGAGTTTCCATTATATGTATATATTCGAGAGAAAGAGGAGAGAGAAAAGGAGGGAGTCTGTGATAGATTATTTAAAGCCAAAAAGTTCATTGAGGCATGGAGATTAGCCAAATAACGTCCTATAAAGACTTGTATTATTAAAACTACCCTGAGTTTTAGTGTCTAGTTCTCTTTTCTGGCAGAAAAACTCCAGACATTTAAATGTTCTACTTGTCTAAAAAGCCATTCTTTTCTTATCTAAAATGATATTTTTTCCAGTCACCAAACTATTCGATATCAGTAGAAAGGACCATAGACGTTTCTATAAAACTTTATATATCAAAAGTTATGCTAATAAAAAACTTAAGATATGTAAAAATCATTTAATATTTATGTAAATCAGGTATATGATTCTAGAAAAAATACCTTAAAGCAAAGGGTATTGAATTTTTAGAAGTTTCTTTGTTTGATTATTTGAATACGGGTATTTTGCATTGAAAATGTTATCACTTCTTTGTAACTATACAAGTGCTATTAAATTTCATTTGATTCTGATGATTGTTTTATGGCTTTGCATGTTTTATAAACAAGAGTTTATCTTTATGCATTAGTTTATAAAATTGAAATATAATTTATGTAAAATGAGACTTTAGAAGCATCTAAAACTTTACACTAAATAAAATTACAAGCTATTGTAAAATTGAAAATTAAATAAAATTATTTTTTCTGTAAAATAAAACATGTTGCTAGCGTCAAAATAATTAAAGCCTGTAGAATAAAATAGATACTTATGATCTATTAATAAATTTTCAAAGTGGAGGTAAATGGGTTTATATTTATAATTTAGTATTATATTTATGTGACCTTTTTAAAAATGTATTTTTTTATAAAAAACTAAATAATTTCTACAGAGTATCCTATTAATCTTTAATTTTATATTTATTCATATTAATGGTTAATATAAGTCTAAACAAAGTATTTTCTGTATGGAAGAAAGTGACCCTCGCCAAGTAAAATGTATGAGTGGCAATGTATCAGTGGCGTGCGGTAGGTTTTCATGCAGGGTGTGCAGAGAACATGGGTTTTCCAATAAATCTTTAATTATTGAGACATCTGAGTTCTCCATTCTGAAACGGGTTATTTATTATGAATATAAATTTAAAAATTACAACAAATAAAATATTTATCTACGAGTATTCGAGTTATAACTATAAAAACAGCTAAACTTAAGAGAATTCTACTAGCACTGAATCAAAAATCATGTCTTTTGTTGTATGGTGTCATATCGGAGTTAAAAAAGACACACTTCGGGTTTCTACGAAAAACTTATATTTTCAACAAACGAAGCACCACACGGCTTCCACCGCTGCGGTGCCTCATCCGGATGCTCATTGGTGTCGACAAACCGACCGTCTATTCCACGTGCAGAGGATTTCACTGCACGCTGGCACAATAGAACGAACTGTTTCTTGTTTGGTCAGGGGATTAAATTATATTTATTAAACGTTTTTAACATTTGGAAATCGTATATTCTGTGAAAAACATCTTGACAATTTTTAAAAACAAAACCAGGGATATGGTGTTACAGATATAACTTATATACTGTCTGTAAGCCACAGTGAATAATAAAATTTGGACTGTTCTGTTAAAATTCGTTTCTTTAAAACAAAACAACATTGTTTTTCAGCTAATTATTTCAATAAATATAATACATCACCGAAATTACTTTACCACGCTAAAACATTTCACTATATATTGATGAAATACTTCTTTTATATTTCCATGAAAACAAAATCTTACAATATATAAATTTAAACATTAACCGTCTTCAAAATCATATGACCAAAATCGCTTCAGCACGTAAGTCCTCGCTCTAATACAACGCTTAATAAACCGTACCTTCGGATGATTCTGAATGTCAAGTGCAGGAAGAATAGCTGCACTTGCCTCAGTGCCATAGTATGCTGTTCTTCTCCAGTAGCCCATACATATAAAACGTGATTTTCAATTTAGTGCGCAGTGCATACACATCAGAGCTTCCTATGTTCGTTTGCGGGCTACGTGGTGCAGCACCTATTACAGCATTCACTGCAGGAATACAAGAAAATCAACATAATATTTGCATATATTATCAATAATATTTATTATATACCATATAAAGATAGGTAGACATAAGTGCAGAAAATTATTGTCTCTCACAATTTTGCCATGTTCTGCAATGCACACCCTGCACATATGGACCGCACGCCACTATTATGTATGTATGTATGTAACGATATTTTAACCAAACTAACCCAATTATTTATGATTATATTCAAAAACAATTTTTTAGTAATTCTATCCCTAAAATAAGACCCTTCGGCCAAATAGTTACAGCTATTAGCAAACCTTGACGATTGCGAGAATACAAAAATTAATTTCCACTTGGCTTAACTAATTTTTTATAACTCGTTTACTTAACTTTCTCTTCTAGTAACTCCCCACCCACATGGCAAGCGTTTTACTCTCCTGTTGTCTGTGCACTATAAGCACTATATCAGCGAAGGAAAAAGGTTCTTTTGGGAAAGGAGCGAAGATGAATTAGGCAAGGGCAAGCCTAATCAGCTAGCAGTAATAATGCTGTCGGGCCATTGAAAGAGACCGGCAAAAGTTTAATTAAAACTTTATTTTATAGTTGCTAAAACGGACATCTTTAATACTCAACAACAGACAAAGTAAAAGACACAAAAATCACTTTCTACTCGAACAGAGATGCACCCAACAGCGAAAGCAGAAAGAATTTTCCCAAAGTAGAAAAAAATTGCTCAGCGAATTAAGTGTTAAGATCAGGAAAAAATGTGGAGCAGTTGGGAAGCGTGTTGAATAGACAGAAAATTTATATCTATAGGATAGAAAGCTTTGTGAATTGTATAGAAAGAATTTTCAGTCGAAGACACTCATTTAATTAAGACATTTAGGTACAGGGAAAAAGATTTTAAGGAATTGGAATTTGAGAGAGGAGGTTCTTAAGGAAATATTAAAGTTATATAATTTTGATATATTCCACATACACACACACACACACACACACACACATATATATATATATATATATATAAATATATATATATATATATATATATATATATATATATATATATATATATATATATATATATATATATATATATATATATATATACATATATATATATATATATATATATATATATATATATATATATATATATATATATATATATATATATATATATATATATATATATATATATATATATTATATATATATATATATAAATATATATATATATATATATATATATATATATGTATATATATATATATATATATATATATATATATATATATATATATATATATATATATATATATAATTATAAAAAGAAGAGAGATTTAGAGAGACAGGTGGTGAACAACTCGAAGATATTTTATACGAGTTTGAAGAAATATTTCTTATAAATGTTATAAATGCATAATATCTAAATTTGCGAAATGTCTAGAAATATTTATTTATTACTAAATAGGAAAGAGCATTTTGAAATATATATAATCTACTGTCATATATATTTTACAAGATAGGACAAATTAGGATAATTTTTGTGTATTTCTGGAAGAATAAAAGCATGTTGCTTCGGACTAATATTTGAAACAGATATTTTTAAACTAGAAGAGAAAAGTTTATAATTTAAAATTTATTTAAACTACTAAAACATCGAGCACATAATCAAAACTTAAAATGCATCAATGAATGATTTTTTCTATTGTGTTTTACTTCATCTAACAATTTAATTTATTTAAGAAATGGAATGAAACTGGGGGAAATATAAATTGAATTAATAAGGTGTGAGAAAATAACTAGAATTTATGACACAAATTCATAATTAATAAACATTTTGTCTTTTGGAAATTTATTTTAATTACTGTAAGAAATAATTAAAGTTAAAACTATTTTTTTAGAATATTTAACAAAGGCAAAGAGCTACTTATTCTGTGAATTTTTTTTTATAATGCAGGTTATATTTTCGTCTTGCGATGACATAAAATTTTGGTTAATTAAACGTTTGAATTAAGGTCATTTTAAAAATAATTTTAATACATTTATTTAACTAAATAAATTTTAGAAAAATATCTCTCTAAAATGTTTTCTCTGAAATATTTTTCTCTCTGTTTTTTTTATATGCTTTTGAAATTCATTTTCATTATTTATTAAACCTGTAAAGTATTTATTAAGACAGTAAATTAATAATGCTAAATAATTCGGTACATGATTTCGTAACGTCCTTTCCGTCGAAAAATTTACTGAATTGGCATAATTATTAAATCTAAGAGTATGATGTACCTCTCCCCTGAATGGACCTAACTTGTCCTAGTATATAAAATAAC
>CM063511.1:82692614-82700114 GCA_032207245.1 Pardosa pseudoannulata
GTTTTTGATTTAGCAAGTAAGATTAAATATTTGCACTCATTCATGCAATAATAATTTGAGTAGGAAATTATTTTTTTAATCTCACGAGAAGTCATAAGTTCAATATTTTATATAAAAAAAAGGTATTACTTTCATGTAAAGTTTAGGAAGTATAAAAATTCTCTTATTTTATTTGAAAGGAGTAAATTTTCTACTAGAAAAATAAAGCTAAAATAGGAGATTTATTTAAAAAATAGAGTTCTAATAAAACTTGTAATGTAAGTGAAAGAAAAAGCAGTTTTGATAGTATGAAAAATTAAAAAAATAGCTGATATTATATTAGTTATTTAAAGGAAAATCGAGTGGGTATAAAAATGTATAAAATAAAAAAATACCTTATGCAGTCTTTACAACCTCCTTTAGGGCATACGGATGGAGTATAACGGAAAGTAGCGTCAATAACTTTAGCTTCTTGTGAATCGTAGGCTAAAACCTATGAAAGAAGTTTATAATATATTTTTTGTTTGCTTTCAGATCAGCTTTTATAAAAAGTGAGTTTATAAAAAAACATGAAATTCTATAGTATATTTCAGTTGAAAGAAAAAGCTAATAATTTCTGAGGAATATTGATTTCATAATGCATATACTGCTTTGTATAAGACTTTGAGTAACTTAATGCAAGATGCTCCACAAAGTTATTGGTTTTCATAAGAACTTGATTCTGATCTTGAATAAGTGTCGAAATTACATCAAACAAATACACTCAAGAGCCAAAACATTATGACAACTCCTACATTTTGTAATGAACTCGCTTGGATGACGTGGAAGGCACGTGATCAGGTGGATGTGGTATTTTACTACTGCTGGGCAGTCTGAAGAATCATTCTTTCACTTACTTCTGTGTGTGATGGGAAAGGCTGCGGATCTAAGCGATTTTGATAGAGGGTAGATTTTAATGGCTCGAAGGCTCGGAACAAGTATTTCCAAAACTGCACGAATCGTGGGTTGTTCGTGATCTACAGTTGTTAGTACTTATGCAAAAAGGGTGAATGACGGTGAAACCAGCAGTAGACGACATAATGTTGGACGTCCACACACTATCAAAGAAAAAGGTCGTCAGAGACACTCTCGCATGGTGAAGCAAAACCGGACCCAGACAGTGGCTCAGCTGACAACCCAATACAATGCAGGGCCAAGTAGAATAGTATCGGAGCACACTGTACAGTGGTCACTGTTGGATATGGGGCTACGCAGCAAACGCCCCACTCGTGTGCCTTTGCTGACCAATCATTATCGCCAACTGCGCTTACGCTGGGCCCGTGAACATCGCGACTGGTCCATGGATCAGTGGGAGAGAGTTGCCTGGTCAGATGAATCACGATTTGTCATTCATCACCCCGATGGCCTTGTCAGGATAGGCCGTCTTCCAGGTGAACAGTTGCTACCCCAATGTACAGTAGGTCATACACAGGACCAGTTTCACCCTTACATGGCCTCTGTTTTGCCAGCTGGAAATGGAATGTCCCAACAGGACAACGCCCAGTGTCACAAGGCTAAAATTGTGTTGAGTAGTTCCAGGAACATGATGCTGAATTCCAGTTAATGTCCTGTCCACCTAACTCACCGGATATCAATCTGATAGAACAAGATTTGGGATGCCATGGGACGGCAGCTCAGAGTTCAAAGACCACCAATTCGCAATATCTCGGATTTGCGTAACCGTCGCTTAAATATCTGCTACAATCTCTCTCCGGCCATCTATCAAGGACTTGTGGCATTCATTTCAAGGCGAGTTGAAGCTGTGTTGCGCTCCAAAGGTGGGCCAACTTGTTATTAACAGGTGACCATAATGTTTTGGTTTTTGAGTGTATATATTCTCTAACGATGTATTTGATATATTTAAAAATATTTTTCCTGGTGAAGAAAATAATTTTAAATGCACAGTACTTCAACAGCTAAATTTTACAGTTTTATATATTTTCCTTCATCTAAAATCTCAATTACATTTATTTATGAAGATCGTATATCCATGTTACAATAGAAAAACATTTATTCTTTAAAAATATATTTAGATGATTTAATTGTCTTGTATTAATAAAAAATTTTAAAAATATCAAGTTTTAAGAAAATTACCTAATGTGTGTGTGTGAACACCTTACTCAAATCAAATACAGTATGGATTTGTAATAGAAATGCGCAGGACAACTTCAGTACACATTTAATGATAGAGCATCTGCTATGTCAATACATCCAATTTACCGTACCAATTGATTGCTATTCAGATTGATTAATATCAAATAGTGATTTGATCCAACTCTATATATATCCTCACCAAGCATTCATCTATTGTCTAGCATGAAAACAAAAGAAATAGGTGAAGGTGTATCTTTTTCTTAATACACATTATATTCTCATTAGTTGACACTCTTCAATGATTGAAATTGTTCCGGATATAAAATTTTATAAGGAATTAACATTAGGTACAATATTTAACACTAGATTTACGGACCGAGGCAATTTAACTCATTAAAAATTTGATCACTATATATACATAAAACTTTAATATCAGTTTTCAAAAACATACGTTGGTGTTTAGTTAAGTAATAAAATATATGTAAACTTTCATTCCTCTTCCCCGCAGACCCCTTTATTTCGCATTATCAAATGTGGTATACCTATTTTCACGGTTGTGAGCCAATTTGACTCATAGAATGGTTTAATTTTTAATGGTTAATCGATTAACATGAAATTTATTGGTCAACTAAAGGAAATATTTCACGAAAAGATTTTATTTTCCAATTGGCTGAAGAGCTAAGATGTAAATATAGAGAAGAAGTCGAGAACATTTCCATTTCAATGACAGAAATTCATGCTACTGACGCACGGAAGAATTGTCAAGTTCAACAATCATGCAAAAGAAACAGATTTAGAAACCATTGTGCTAAATGTAATAGAAATGTTTGTGGAAAATGGTTTCAAAAACAGACTTTATATGTAAAAAACGCTTTCCATGAATTTTTTGATAATAAACATTTTGTTTAAATTAATTATGAACTATTTTCTTTGAAAAAAACTTCAATTTTCTTGTATGAGTCAAATTGGCTCACTTCAGTAAAAATAGGTATATAATCAATATCCGTAAATCTAGTGTTAAAGAACTTAACGAGTATAAATTAATAGAATTATTTCAACTGTCGAGATAATCTGAAGTTATATAACTGTCGTAGTTGCATAATTTGTAGCTTATATAACTCTTGTAGAGTTATATAAAGTTAAGAACTTTTCCAGACAGCTTTTTTGCTTGTTACTCCGTAATGTTTATCAGAGAAATGATTTATTTGCAAGTTCTACTGCTGTTTGATATGACGCAAAATCATTAATTCTCAGCTGTTGGAACATATTATCATTACATGACATTACACGGTCTGGAATGATGGATGAAAGCAGTCTATGCGTCATTGAAAACCATGACAAATGCACATTCTGCTCGATAAGAAGCACAGTGTAGTAGTCAACAAAATCAGTCTTCAAGAAACTGAGAGATTGTAATTCAAAAAGTGAGCCAACGCAAACGCAAAATAACAGTGGACAGCCGTTAATCAGAAAGCATGAAATTAATCAAGATTCCAAGTTTCTCACATTTGCATGTATGCTTCACATCTGATTGCTAATATAAATGAATATTATATTTGTAACAGAATCTACATTTCAGAGAGCTAGGCATTATAATCCCAATTCACTAAGTTTAACAATTTAAACGGAATAACAAATATATTGTATAATAAATATCTATCTTCTCTACTCATGTTTCATTTAAAAAAATTTGCTTCTTGATTGGTTTTTTCGTAAAATTCTAAGAATTCTCTCTTTTTTGAATAAACAAATATATTTGATAATGCCAAAGTGGACTGTATAATAATCAACCAGACATGGTTGTATTCATACACGATTCTTTAAAAATAGAACACTCGTTGGAATCATTTCGACTCCAAGCCATGTCTATTCTTTCTTAAAATCCAGTAATATTTAGCTATATGTTTATCATTTTAACAATTAATCAATCAATTAATCTATTATATATATATATATATATATATATATATATATATATATATATATATATATATATATATATATATATATATATATATATATATATATATGTAGAAGGAGAGACAGAGTGAGAGAAAGATTAGTGACAATTATATAGTAACTACAGTTTTATTACGTTATATATAAATACTTTATAAATATTTACACACCTTTATATAACTCTACAATATAAAAATTAAATGCATTATACATATAAATAAATGTATGCGTGTGTGTAATGCTGCAAAATTAACTCTAGCAATCCTCAAATTCTAAATTTATTTTTCTCATAATCAATAAAATTATTTTAGGCATAGAGATAACCGGAGAGTTTTCACAAATACTTTTATTTAACTTGGGTTGGTGGTTTTATACACATGTGTAGGTATTATACATACATATATATACATATATATATATGTATATATATATGTATACTTATATATATATATATGTATATGTATGTATGTATACATACATATATATACATATATATATACATATATATATATATATATATATATATATATATATATATATATATATATATATATATACATATGCATATATATACGTATATAAACATTTTCATATATATATATATATATATATATACAACGTATGTTTTTTGTAATAAAATGCAATAAAACAGCTTACAAATAAGTAAACTATTACTGAAGTTAAATATTAGAAATAAGTACTCAATTTTTATTCTAATTATTTCATACCTTTTGGAGCTGAGAGGAGTTGTAGATTAATACAGCATTTGCATAAATTAAAAGATATATAGAACTAAAGAACGTCAGAAATTTAAATTAAATTTTCTAAATTCTAATGTTGTAGATTAATTTTATAATTTTTGAATTTTTTCCAATAGGAAGGAAAAAATTAGGTGACCAGTTTATTTACTTACAATTATACCAACATACTTCTCAAACGTAAAAATAAATTTCATTACATAACTCCCAATAGTTTTTTTGTAAGCAGAAAACAAGGGAAATAAATAATAAACGACTCTTAGTTATGCAACAAAATTCCCAGAGAGTTGAAGTACACTGCATAACTAATACAAAATACTCAAGCATTATTTGCTTGTCTAATGGCACAGTTTTAGTTAAACATGCAGTTACCGTACTAAATGTGATTATTTCAAATACCTTCCTTTAAGTGTTTATGCCATATTTCCCTTTCTATGTTTATTACCCAAGTAAAACTTTCCTTGTTATCTATAAATTATTAAATTAGAAGAGGCGCTTTTCTCCTATTTTGGATAGTATCATGCATTTGGAATTTAATCACATTTGGTAGAATAATATATAAAAAGATGCTTGATCACGTCAGATTACTCCAAATGCAGAGAAGTGGAATAAAATTTGCATGTAAAAATAGTCTTTATATCAGACACTGGTAATTCCTCCATGATTCCATCATTTATGAATATTTATATAAAGTGCAAGGAAAAGTTCTAATTACGGACACGAAGAGATTAAAACTCTATTCCATCAAGCTTGTCTCAGAAGTTCAGTCCAAAAGTTATGTCTTTAATTGAATAGAGGATTATAAATTATGCACAATTATTAGGGATGATTACGCCATGCTGAATAATGTATTGAAGAGTAGTTTGAATAAGTTGTTACTGGAGAAAGTATTAAATTATTTGATGGAAATACATTACACCTACCTGATGGGCCCACAATAATACAAGCCATTTGGAAGGTAATGTATTATTATCTTGTAATATCTTACGTTTTGAAAACAAACCTATTAGTTAAATTACTTTTAAATGCAAACTCCCATTCTATTTGATGGCATAAAACAGGGATCGACAAACTTTGTTAAGACCAGGCCAGATAATGAAATATTTGAGTTCGGTGGAACAGATTGCAAACTCGAATAAGTACTTTTTATATATATTTTGACTCATAAAGTTAAATAAAAGAAGAGTTACTCCAGTACATCAAATTTATACACATTATTGCTGATACTAAACAAATACAAAAATTAATGAACTAATTATACAATGACTGAGTTTTTACTAATGAGAAGAGCGAAATTTATTTTTCCGACACAATATTTCAACATCATGGGCTACTAAGTTAGTAATTCCTATTTTTAATGTTGCTTGTTGTGGTATAGTCACATTCTATTTAAAAGAGAATGCCAGGAATTGCCGGCTTCCTGACCCCTTATTTTATGGAATGGGGCTTGTCCATGTCCTAGTCACCTTGAATTTTCCCTCGCTGACCATCCGTGGGTTGTCATTTTGCTCTCCCCATCTTTCACCATTTGTCCAGCTTGAGCGTTGTTTGGAGCCATAAGATTCCTAGGCTATTCTTCCAACTCAAGCTAAGTTTTGGCGATAGTCTTGGGTTCCCACTGGCGGAATTTTTCCACTGACCTCGCCATGCGCGGTATTGAGTGGGAATTATTTTGGCCGAAATTGGGGGAAAGATCACCCGCATCATTAAAAAAAAAACGAGTATTTTTTTTAGCATTTTGTTTTTTCTTATCTTTGTGTCATGTCGAGAACGGGTAATTTTCTGACAAAGTCAGCAAGGAATAGAAAATAAATAAAATTCCTTTAAGCTAATCAATTAATAGGACTCTTTTCTATTCGTCAATTTGCATTCACCTCTGTTCTAAAATTCTAGAGCATACCATATGAATACACTGAATTGTGTCTGCCGCCATATAGTTCCACCAAAGAACCGGTGAAAGGTTATTGCGGCTTAAAGGAGAAATGCAATATTCAACGACATCAATAATAATTACATCAATAATTCTACAATAATAATTCTACACTTGTAAACGGTCATAAATAATAATGACTCGTATTGGTATTTTACATACAGTGCTGTGGATGTTCATATTACTGCGACTGTAGAGCAAAATGGTCAACTTGTGGCATTCTATTCTTCATTGAACCAACAACATACAAGTAGTGCCATGTGCGGTCATTACTCAAAACCTAGTTTGGATAAGACTGTCCGTGCTATACTCATTTGATTTACTCTCATGAATCATAGTTTGCTGATCTCTGGTTTAAATGGATTATCAGAATTTAAAATATAAATGAGCTGCAGTAGCTAAGTTGGCAAAGGAGTCCACACATAGTGCAAAGATTATGAGTACGAATCCAGAGCAGGCATAAAAATGTAGTGATCATAACGGTTGTTGGAGTACGTAAAATAGATTCGTGATCATAATCTTCAAGTCCAAACATTACCTCTGGAGGTGCCAGGTCTACCCTGGAAGGGGGGGGAAGAGGTCTTCTGCTTGGTCCCTGATTCTGAATATACTTTGAGCTAAAGTGATTCTTTCACCCTATCGGTTTTCTTCAAAACAAAAAGCACGACCCTTCGATTTAAATCAAACGCTAATCAGGTCACGACCATGACACATCCAAGTGGCATTAGAAAAAACAACAAC
>CM063511.1:82710114-82725114 GCA_032207245.1 Pardosa pseudoannulata
GTACGTATTTGCAATTTTTTGTAGCTAAGTGATTTTCTTGCGAAAACTAAGTCATTTATAATAAATTTAGCAAATAAACATAAGAAAATAGTTTCAATATAAAAAAGTTATTTCTTTGTTTTTATTCAGTTTCAATAAATTACAATTGATTTAAAACGGTATTACACTCATGTCCATAAATTAAGGATAATGAAGTTCAGGCAATGAAAGAGACAAAAGCAAAACAAATTTGACTTATTTGTAAAGTCTATTTATTAAACAAAAGGTAAAGAGCAAAAAAGATGCTATGTTTGACATAATTAATAAAAATTGCGATTTTTACTCCCTGGAGCAAATTTCAAAAAAGAACCTATTTACAGAAAACAGTATAACATGGTTAGTATGAAGGTTAATACGGAGTATGTCTCCCGGACGATGTAATACAAGCGTTACAACGCCTACGTATGCTGAGTATCAGATTATCAATCTGATCTTGGGGAAAATTACACCACTCATCAAGCAATGCCCTCCGAAGTTCCGATAGACAGTTGGGAGGGGGTTGACGGGCTGTAATTCGTCGGCCAAGCATGTCCCACACATGCTCTATTGGATTTAAGTCCGGTGAGTATGCTGACCAATCCATACGGGTGATATCCTCCGACTGAAGGCATTCGTCTACAATGTTTGCACGGTGAGGTCGGGCGTTTCATCCATATACAGAAATTCAGGACCCATGGCGCCCCGAAACAAACGTACATGTTGTTCCAGAATGACATCCCGATAGATGTGGTCTGTCATCGTTATACTCTGAACATGCAGGTCAGTTCTGGAACCAAGAATAATTCCTCCCCAAACGAGCCATCCTGCACCACCGTAACGGTGTCGTTCAATGGTGTTCTCTTGGTGGTAACGGGTACCTGGCGCTCTCCATATGAAAGTCCGGCGAGAATCAGAATGTTAACTGAACCTGGACTCGTCTGAAAACATCACACAAAACCACTGTTGCGGTGTCCACAATGCATGCTCTCTAGCCCAGCATAATCGCAGGCGACAGTGAGTTGCGGTAAGGGGAACACATCTGACAGGCCTACGAGCATATAGACCAATGTTCCCTAAGCGTCTGTACACGGTCTGCCTTGAAACTGTCGTACCGGTAGCTGAAGAGAGCTGACGAGACAAGTCTGATGCTGTGCTCCGTCTGTTTCTTTTGGCAGTAACTGCCAAATACCGGTCATCATTCGGAATAGTAACGCGGGGGCGACCTGTGCTGTAACATCTACTCACATTACCATCATGTTTGAATCGTTGCCAAAGCCTGGAGATGACACTCTGGGCGATTCCAAGTTCCTCGGATACTTCCAGCTGGGTACGTCCACATTCCAGTCGTCCGATAATTCTACCACGTAAAAAATCATCCAAATGCTTCCTTTGTGCCACAACTATGCGGTTATTGCACTGAAAGGCTTTTAAAGCGCTTGTGAACAATTTTACTTCTTTGCTACTATTCCTTATATACCCCTTTCATACACTCTCGTCATTGTGACGTACTATCCGCGCCATCTGGTGGTTTCCTGCAATTTGCATATTCTTCTTCACGATGTGTGTGATAATTCTACAGGTGAAATTTTTATTTTAGAGCTCAATTTCTGTATGATTCTGAATTATCCTTAATTTATGGACATGAGTGTAATTAAAAATGCAAATATAACATGATGCTTCCTATCGAATATGCCGAACGATGGCCGAATGGTAGAGCGTTGCTCTTCGGAACCGGAGTTCGCGGGTTCGAATCCCGCTGCGGGCATGGATGTTTGTAGCCGTTCGGAATCGGCTTTAAGCTGTAGGTCCCGGTCTCATTAGCCCTCGTGTGCAAAACAGTAGACCGTAGCGCTCCAAACCAAACCAAACCAAACCAAACCTATCGAATATAGTTACAATTATCAATAGTTTTAAAGAAATTTAAGTTAAACATTTATACAAGTATTTTTGTCGTTTTGATATCACATTAGGTTTATTAAAAAATTTATAGACTTTTTTTCCATAGGTCTGAAGCGAAGAAAAATATCCTTCAAAATAGATGATAAAAAAACTTTCTGTTCTTCATTTAGTAATCTTTATATTTATATAATATTTATACTACTTCGGTCTTAAATTTTTCATTTATACAAGGTATTTTTGTCGTTTTGATATCACATTAGGTTTATTAAAAATTTTATAGAAATTTTTTTCCATGTGTCTGAAGCGACGAAAAAAAAAAATCCTCCAAAATAGCTGATAAAAAACTTTGTGTTTTTCGTTTCGCAAGCTTTATATTTATGTAAATATTTATACTATTTCAGTTTTAAATTTTTCGTTTATACAAGGTATTTTTGTCGTTTTCATATGATATTAGGTTCATTAAAGAAGTGATAGAAGTTTTTTCCGTGTGTCTGAAGCGAACAAAAAAATATATCTCCAAAATAGCTGATAAAAAACCCATTTTATTTTTGTTTCGCAAGCTTTATATTTATGTAATATTTATACTATTTCTGTCTTAAATTTTAAGTTTATACAAGATATTTTTGTTTTTTGATATGATATTAGGTTCATTAAAAATTGATAGAAGTTTTTTCGATGTGTCTGAGGCGAAGAAAAAAAATCCTCCAAAATAGCTGGCAAAAAAATTTGTGTTTTCGTTTCGCAGTTTTTATATTTATGTAATATTTATACTATTTCGGTTTAAATTTTTCGTTTATACAAGGCATTTTTGTCGTTTCGATTTGATATTAAATTCATTAAAAATGTGATAGAAGTTTTTTCAGTGTGTCTGAAGCGAAGAAAACAAATCCTCCAAAATAGCATTTTTATGCTTGCTGTTAGAAATCTCTGGATTGGAGGGCTTGGTCCATAGAATCCAGTTGCACCATTGCTTTGAAATCCTTGAACACAGCATTTCGTTCTTCAGTATAATTGTATTTTGTTTTAAAGTGTTAAGTTCGTAGGATGCAACAAATAATTTAAATTATGTTCTAAAAGTTGATGTTGGAATTAAATTTTTTTTTGATTCGATGGTAAAATTTCCTGTACTGAATATTCACTGTACACTAATTTAAATTTTTTTTTGTAATAAAAATTGTTTTTGTTTTATAAATATATAATGTTGATTTTATTACTACTTTTTTACTCGTTTTTTTGAGAAAATATTTAGTCTTTTCATGGTATACGATTTTTGAAAGTTGTGGAACATATCCTAAAATTTAACATATGTCACATTGTTTTCTACTCTTATTTATGCGAAAGGCTGTTGTTAAATAATAAGTCTAGTTTCAGGAATCATTTTTTATTCGTTGGTTACGTTCCACAACGCAGTAAAAAAAAACACATCACAAGATACTGCACAAAAAGCAACATCATAGACAAGCATACATAGAGAAAAGTAAATGGCACCATGGGAAAAATATATAGCTCTCGTAGCTCCACCTATCATAAAAGGAGAGGGCAGCAATTGTACCTACTACAGCATGTATTTTTTTTACAAGATGGTTTTGCACGGTTTTCTAAGGAACGTATCTACATTATAAAAAGAGAGTTGAGTGTATATAATGGCAAGATAGAAATCTAATGAAAGAAAATTGTTTTCTACGGCATAAGCAAATTCGGTTTTGGAGTGCTATGGTCTACTTTTTGCAATACGAGGGTTAATAAGACCGGAACCTGCTGCTTAAAGCCGATTCCGAACCTCTACGAACATCCATACCATAGTGGGATTCGAACCCACGAACTCCGGTTCCGAAGGCCAGCACCCTAACCATTCGGCCATCGTTCGTCCGGTATAAGTAGGATTCTGTCTAACTGTATACAGGCAGCATATAAGTTTTAGTAAAATATAACAAAACAATAAAATGAAAAATATTTTTTCTATATGTAGATAAGATCTTTTAAATCATTTGGCATACAATTTCTATTTCAACACAAACTTCAATTCTTTATTTTCAACCATTTCGCGAATCAGTAAGTAATTAAAAAAAACATTTGAGGCATTTTCATTCATTTGCCACCTCGACCGCTTTGAACTTTAAAACAGATATACGCAGGAAACAGTTATAATGCGAAAAGTTTTATAACGTCCGTTCCGATATCGGCGCTAATATGCAAATTGCTTTCTCCCGCCGAACAATTCCTTGCATTTCTTCGGCATCCCCCATCAGCACTTCATCAACAGAGTAACCATGGGCCTAATGCATTCCAGATAGAGAATGGAAGTAATCATTACCTTGGCCATTTGTTCAGGCGGGACTGCGTTCTCTTGGCGAAGTGGGACAACCGGAATGATGTATCGACCGGCAGTCTCGGCCACTCTTGAATCGCTCAGGATTCGACTCATGTCCACCATTCCTGCAAATCAAAAGGAGTCAGTTAGAGGATGCCTTTCCTAATAGGAGAGTGGAAACGCAATTATAGGATTTGTATCGAGACGAAAGTTATGGAAGGTCGTCTCTTCAAGGAAGAAAATATATACTCACTAACATTTCAGTACAGAATTAGATTTAAATGGAAATATTTAGCTAATGAAGAGCTATGGAATCCCGCTTTGAGGCATTCTTTAATATAAAAGAAATAAAGAAGCTGTTTCGTTACAATATAGGAATTTAAAAACAAAGAATTTTCAATAAAATTAAAAAAATATAATCAAGTAGATATGTTTCAGTAACAAAATAAGTATTTTACACTGAAAAAAAAGGTGTATTTTTTATATAAAATAAATAAAGAAATTGTTTTGCTGCACTAAAGCAATTTTAAAACAAAGAATTTTCAATAAAATTAAAAAAATTAATCAAGTAGAAATTTTTTAGTATCAAAATAAAGGTTTTACATTGTAAGAAAATGGTGTATTTTTTATATAAAAGAAATAAAGAAGCTTTTTGTTGAATTAAAACAATTTTAAAAGGAAGGATTTTCAATAAAAAATGTTTCTTAAATAAACAAGTAAAATGTTTTCAGTAACAAAATAGAGATTTTACATTGAAAATAATGTGTACTTCTTTATATAAAAGAAATAAAGCTGTTTTGTTGCCTTAAAGCAATTTTAAAATAAAGGATTTTCATTAAATAAAGAAGTAGAAATTTTTCAGTTTTAAAATAAAGATGTCACATAGAAAAAACTGCTTATTTTTTATGTTAAAGAAATAAAGAAGCTGTTTTGTTGCACTAAAAAACTTTAAAACAAAGGAATTTCAATAAAAAATTTTTCTTAAACAAGTAGAAATTTTTTAACTTCCAAAATAAAGATATTACATTAAAAAACGGTGTATCTTTTGATATAAAAATAATAAAAAAGCTATTTTATTACACTAAAGTAATTTGAAGACAAAGGATTTTCAATAAAAAATGTTTCTTAATTAAACAAGTAGAAAGTTTTCAACGTCAAAATAAAGATTTTACTTTGAAAAAAAAGCGTATTTTTTTAATATAAAACTAAATAAAGAAGCTGTTTTGTTGAACTGAAGCAATTTTAAAACAAAGAATTTTCATTAAAAAATGTTTCTTAAATAAAAAACTAGAAAGTTTTCAGTGTCAAAATAAAGATTTTACACTGAAAAAAAAGGGGTATTTTTTTATATAAAAGAAATAAAGAAGCTGTTTTGTTGCACTAAAGCAATTTTAAAAGAAAGGATTTTCAATAAAAATGTTTCTTAAATAAACCAGTAAAAATTTTCCAGTAACAAAATAAAGATTTTACATTGAAAAAAAAAGGGTGTACTATTCGATATAAAAGGAATAAAAAAGCTATTTTGTTGCACTAAAGCAATTTTAAAGCAAAGAAATTTTAATAAAAATGTTTCTTAAATAAACAAGTAGAAATTTTTCAGTAACAAAATAAAGATTTTACATTGGAAAACGATGTATTTTTTGATATAAAAAGAAATAAAGAAGGTGTTTTGTTGCACTAAAGCAACTTTAAAACAAAGGATTTTGAACAAAAATGTTCCTTTTCAATAACAAAAATTTTTCAATAACAAAATAAGGATTTTATATCGAAAAATTAGTGGTGTACTTTTTAATTTAAAAGAAATAAAGAAGCTGTTTTTAAACAAAAGATTTTCATTAAAAAATGTTTCTTAAATAAGCAAGTAGAAAGTTTTGAGCTTCAAAATAAAGATTTTACATTGAAAAAATTGTGTATTTTTTGATATAAAAGAAATAAAGAAGTTGTTTTGTTGAACTAAAGCAATTTTAAAATTAAGGATTTTCATTAAAAATGTTTCTTAAATAAACAAGTTAAAATTTTTACATTGAAAGTATTTTACATTGAAAAAATAATGGTGTACTTTTTGATATAAAAAATAAAGAAGCTGTTTTGTTGCACTAAAGTAATTTTAAAACAAAGGATTTGGAAAAAAAATTTTTTTTCTCAAATAAACATATAGAAAATTTTCAGTATCAGAACAAAGGTTTTAAATTGAAAAAAAGGCTTTTTTTTATATAAAATTAAATAAAGTAGCTGTTTTGTTGCACTAAAGCAATTTTTAAACAAAAGATTTTCAATTTAAAATGTTTCTTAAAATAAACAAGTAAAAATTTTTCAGTGACAAAATAAAGATTTTACATTGAAAAATGGTGTACGTTTTGATATAACAGAAATAAAGCTGTTTTACTGCCCTAAAACAATTTTAAAACAAAAGATTTTCATTAAAAAAATAAGTTTCTTAAATAAAGAAGAAGAAATTTTTCATTGTTAAAATAAAGATTTTACATTGAAAAAACTGCTTATTTTTTATATAAAAGAAGTAAAGAAGCTGTTTTGTCGCACTAAAGAAATTTTAAAACAAATGATTTTCAATAAAAAATGTTTCTTAAATAAACAAGTAGAAATTTTCAGTAACAAAATAGAGATTTTACATTGAAAAAAAGGTGTACTGTTTTATATAAAAGAAATAAAGAACCTGTTTTGCTGTACTAAAGAAATTTCAAAACAATGGATTTTCATTAAAAATGCTTCTTAAATGCACAAGTAGAATTTTTTAGGTAACAAAATAAAGATTTTTGATTGAAAAAACTGCATATTTTTTATATAAAAAATAAAGAAGCTGTTTTGTTGTCCTAAAGCAATTTTAAAACAAAGGATTTTCATTAACAAATATTTCTTAAATAAAGAAATAGAAACTTTTCAGTGTCAAAATAAAGATTTTACATTGAAAATGGTGCATTTTTTATATTAAAGAAATAAAGCTGTTTTTTTCCCTAAAGCAATTTTAAAACAAAGGCTTTTCAATAAAAAATGTTTCTTAAATAAAGACGTATGCTATTTTAAAACAATGCATTTTCAATAACAAATGTTTCTTGAATAAACAAATAGAACTTTTTCAGTGTAAAAATAAAGATTTTACATTAAAAAATAACACAGCCAATACAAATCATTTACAGGGGAACTTATATATAAGTGCTTGTGAGTACATACTTGAAAAACGTTTTGTGAAATGTAATATGTAAAATTCCAAAGTAGATTACAATTAACTGATGATCATTACAAATAACGCTATAAACTTAAAAGTTTAGTATGAGGAAAAATTGATTGTTTTATATACAAAAATTTTATCGTTCAGATTAAAACAAATTTGAACTATTTTTTAATGAATACATAAAAATGTTTTTATTTGTTTCTAAATGTAAGCAATAATGTGTATAGTATTATGTATGTAAAAATATCCCCTCTGAATATAATTCTTTTCAGTTTACTTTATGAGTATAAATGCCTAATAAAAATATATCCACTAAAATTTTTTATTTAGTCCACAGAAGCTATTTTTATGGCCTCGGCTAGTTTTAAAATAGTTTGCATTGTAGTATTTCAGCACGAGGGGAGAAACTGTCAAATATTCCACATTGTATTGTGTGGATCCACATTGGACCCTTTGAGATATAAGTTATACTTTCTGGAGGTTTGAGATTCATAAGTATCTCATTTGTTTTCAACATAAAGGTAAGATAATGAAGGTTATTAAGCTTACATGATCGATAACCAGAATTGATACGATTATTAAGGAAAACTGTTTCTGGTATTTAACAGCAGTGCCTAGTCCACCGAATTTTTTTTTTTTATGACCTGGGCTAGTTCTAAAATCGATTGCATTTTAGTATTGCACCACGAGGAAGGGAACTGTCCAATATTCCCCATTGTGTTGTGTGGATCCACAATGAACCTGTTTGAGATATAAGTTATACTTTCTGGAGGTTTTGGGTTCATAAATATCTCATTTGTTTTCAACATAAAGATAAGATAATCAAGGATTTTAAGCTTACATGATAGATAACCAGAATTGATACGATTATTAAGGAAAACTGTTTCTGGTATTTAACAGCAGTGCCTAGTCCACCGAATTTTTTTTTTTTATGACCTGGGCTAGTTCTAAAATCGATTGCATTTTAGTATTGCACCACGAGGAAGGGAACTGTCCAATGTGTTGTGTGGATCCACAATGAACCCGTTTGAGATATAAGTTATACTTTCTGGAGGTTTTGGGTTCATAAATATCTCATTTGTTTTCAACATAAAGATAAGATAATCAAGGATTTTAAGCTTACATGATAGATAACCAGAATTAATCCGATTATTACAGAAAACTATTTTTGGTATTTAACAGCAGTGCTCAGCTAGCGTTCATCAAGAACTCGTGTTTACTTATTACACAAACGAATAAAAAATTAAATAGCGAAACAAAACTTATATTGATAATTTATTTTTCATGTTTATATTTAACAATCGCAAAGAAGTAAAAAAGAAATCGCCGAAAATGTTTCAAATACCCGAAATATAAATTCGTTTTAAAAGCTGCAGATTAAATACGGAAGTAAACGCAGCTGCGTTCTGAATTATTAATCACATCTTTTGAGCTATATTTTTCTCAACCTGACCTTTAAAAGAATGAGGTAGAGCATTTCTCCCCTCTTTTTAAAGGACTAAAATGATGGAAAATTATTTAATTAGAGGATTTTTCTTTTCTGAATTTCGGATGGGAAATCTGCATTAAAATAATGGGGTATTTTTGGGAAACTGTCCTCTTTAATTAAAATCGGAACATACTTAAAATAAATTTTAAAACAGTTACCATGGTTATGATACGAAAAAAAAAGAATTAATATTTCCAGGAAGGAAAAATAAGCGGTTGAAAGGTGTTTTTGTTTTAATATTTCCTCTAATTTCTTTACTACTTTTATTTCTCTACCTAGAAATTTAAAATTTAGGAGCATTAAACTGTTAACTATGCACAAACTGTTATTTTACTAATTAGAAATTCTCCTTTTAAACCAATCAATCTTATTTTTATGAAGTAAAAGGCATAAAATAATAAGTTTTTTTAACTGTCTTCAAATGCTGAGAATTTTTAACAGTTAATTGAAAATACAAAAGTTATGCCAATCCTGCTGTAGCTTTAAAACTTAATATATTCAGCGGCGCGTTAAATTTTTGAATATTATATTAAGCATATCTTTTTCATAAATTTCAAAATTCTTTGTTTTGGAATATTTTGAATTTGTTCAGATAGAATCCAAAGCATAATGAAATGATATCTGTTTTTATAATTAATTATTCTTTGTTTTTTGCTCGAGCGCAGACGTGTTATACATTTCATTGTAAAAGCAAATTTGGCTTCGTTGATTAAATTCTAAATTTATTTAGTCTGTACATTTTAATTTGTTATGAATATTTACCATAAAAGATATAGCTCTCTTTACTTTTAATTAATACGTAGAAAATTTTACACATTTATTAAATACGCATAAGCATATCAAAAGCTTATTTTAACAAAGAATTAGAAGGAATACACCGATGCAAAAAAGGAATCATGTTAAAGTCTCTGATGAATTTCAAGGAAGTTTTTTTTTGCACATTTTAAGAAGTCGTATTCTGCAGAAGCACAGCTTTTAATTACAATGATTTAGTCAAACAAGCAAAAAACCTCCTCTTTATATGCATTCTAATTAGCAAATTCTTTTAAGCTCAATCAACAAAAATGAATATTTAAAAAAAGGGAAGTTCAAAATTAAACCGAGACCTTTTTTTATGGTCATTATAGCTTTTATGAAAAAAAAATCAGCAGAGAATATTTTAACTCGTTAAAAGCATCGAATTGTTTTCATCAAGAATTAATGACTACCAGTAGAAAAAATGTTAATGGTATGATTGAATTAACACCTTTAAAGCTTTAAAAAGCTTAATATTTATTGGGACTTTGGTACCTTAAAGCTGAAACGAAAACAGTTAAAAAATTTTGAAATTATTTTTGTTTATGCAAATGCCAGGTATTTTGTATGTATGCCATTAACTTATTTCTTACTTTTCAATATTTTGACGAAACAGTAGGCTCCTAAAATGGTAGCTGACGCATTCGCCATTTTCCACCCAAGGTTTACTATACCTACTGCCATTAACATCATTATGTTTTACTATTCAATATTTTGACAGGACACTACTTAGAGCTCCTAAAAAGGGTGTTGATGCATCCGCAATTTTGCAATCAAAGGTTACTCTACCTACAGCTATTCACATTGTTAGGTTTTACTTGCCAATATTTTGACAGAACACTACGCAGGGCTCCTAAAATGGGAGCTGTCACATCCACCATTTTGCAGAGGGTTACTATACCTACTGCCATTTACATTGTTATGTTTTACTTTCCAATATTTTGGCAGGGCACTACTTAGGGCTCCTAAAAAAGGAGTTGACGCATCCGCGATTTTGAACCGAAGGGTTACTATACCTACTGCCATTCACATTGTTATGTTTTACTATCCAATATTTTGACAGGACACTACAATTGACAGAAAACTACTTAGGCTCCTTAAAAGGGACGCATACACCATTTTGTACCCAAAGGTTACAATACCTATCTCATTATGTTTTACTTTTCAATATTTTGACAGAACACTACGTAGGGCTCCTAAAATGGGAACTGACGCATTCACCATTTTGTAGAGGGTTACTATACCTACTGCCGTTCACATTATGTTTTACTTTCCAATATTTTGACAGGAAAATACTTAGGGCTCCTAAAAAGGGAGTTGACGCATCCGCTATTTTGAAAGGAAGGGTTACTATATCTAAAGCCACTCACAATGTTATGTTTTACTTTCCAATATTTTGACAGAATATTACTTAGCTTTCCTTAAAAGGAACCTGGCGCATCCGCTATTTCGCCACCCTAGGGTTATTATACCTCCTGCCCTTCACATTGTTATGTTTGTGTTGTCAGCATATTACAGTCCGTTTCTTATAATTTATCCATGAATTAAGCGATGTTGTTTCGTCATCAATTCCTCTAACTACTCCAGAAATAAACTGCGAATATTCAAATTTCTTGTAGACGAACTTAGAAAAAGAAACTGGAAAGAATAGAAATTGCCACCTAGATGAATTTGTTCCGTTCCAAAAATCTGGACTTTGTAGTGTATGACTGAATAACTAAACTATATTTTAGAGTCTTTAGATGCCTTCTGATTCTTATAAACGCTTCAAAAAGATTTTAATTGATCGTATTCTGTATATCTACAATTTTGGGAAAAAGGTGTTTATATAATGTTCTAGGATATTTTGGCAGATTTCACGAAAGTTTAATAGCCTGTAGTAGTTTTCAAAATCTCAAACATTGATGTATCAATATTGTAGTTATGATTTCATTATAATTAACTGTTCTCAAATTTCATTTTGATAAACTATTGGAATAAAATGATTCATAGATTATTTTTCTGTATTGAAATTCTCAACTTTGTCTATCATAGAACTGAATGTCAGATTTCCTTTAATCAATTCCTTGAATAAACATTTCAAAACGGTGTACGAATGGGTAGGATACTGCTCTTTGGTTTCGGAATTCATGAATTTGAATCCCACTGATGGTGTGGATGCTTCATAGCAGTTAGGAATCGGCTTTAAGCATTAGGTTCCTGTCTCATAAGCCCTAGTGTAGCAAAACATTATACTGTAGCTCTCCAAACTAACTAGTATACCAACCATTTAATAAACCAAAAAGGCGATAAAGTTGCCAAAGAGGTTCGTCCGAATTGCACAACTTTCGTGCTTTCTTGTGCACCAATTTTAAGCAGACGGGTTCAGATAACCGTTCTCAATCTGAAGACGAAATAAAGTGACCGCTGAAATGACGATGGAAGTCCAGATCTTTAACCCTTTGCACTCCGTTGTCGCCGTATTTGCGACATTAAAATGCTAACATTAAATCCACTTCGCGGCTATGGCGACACGGTGAACCTACTCAATAATGGTCACTACACTCCATTTTTCTTTTACTTCACAGGTATGTACTTGTAACTAATATAATGCTGGAGGTATTGGAATCCTCTATGAGTTACTAGGCTGGATTGCAAAGGGTTAAGGTTCAAACACACGAGACTCTCCACCCGCCCCCATGACTCGATATGAAGAATAAGAAACAAAATTACTACTAAACATCGATTTCATTAAAGGGTTTACAATAGGGTTATCGGACAGAAAGTAAATATTTTCTGTCTTAGAGTAAATACCTAGTGCATTATTCATTATAAGACTAGACTGAAGTATCCGCAGTTGCAGAGCAACTGAGAGTATTTCTTTACAAGAAAATTTCTTTTATGTAACACATAGCGGTTGCATTTCTTTCTGACGAAACAATGCGTTAAAAAGATTTTGTATATCTACAATTCTATATACGTACAATTTTGAGAGAGAGGTGTTTATATAATGTTCTAGGATATTTTGGTAAATTTCACGACAGTTTAATAGTCTGTAGAAGTCTTCAAATCGTAAATGTATGCAATTTTTTTTTTCTAATTTTTATTTATTTCAGTGTGTTTTCCTTGTTTACAAATAGAAATATTAATATAACTTCGTATTTACATTATGATTATTATGTTTTAAAAATTTGTGGGTCAATTGTGTTTTTCTTTTCCTTGAAGTACATTTTTTCATTACATTCAATACCATAGTTGATAGGTACACAATGGGGGATAAACAGATTGACACGAAAATTTAAAAACTAGAATAAGGGATGTTTAGGAAAATTCACAGTGTGATCTGAGTAATAATTTGCAAAGCAGCTTTATCATCGGACTCTATAGAAATTTTTTACAAGCAATTATTTGCATCATTGCATTCAATCTCATCGTCAAAACTGTTATAATTTTGTAAAAAAAAGAACATAAAATAAAATAGTTTTGAAATATTTTATTCCTATGTAATTTTAAATATATGTCTAGATTGATTATTTTAGTTATGTTTTATTCCTGGAATGAATTCTTTGAAACAATGTATTATCATTATGAAGCATTGCTTTATTTATTTACTATGCATTACTTTTTTTTGCATTGCTTTAAAATAGAATAAGGGATGTTTAGGAAAATATACAATGTGATCTGAGTAATAATTTGCAAAGCAGCTTTATCATCGGACTCTTTAGAAATTTTTTACAAGCAATTATTTGCATCATTGCATTCAATCTCATTATTAAAACTGTTATAATTTTGTACAAAAAATAAATAAAATAAAATACTTTTGAAATATTTTATTTCTATGTAATTTTAAATACACACCTAGATTCATTATTTTAGCTATGTTTTATTTCTGGGATGAATTCCTTAAAACAATGTATTATCATTATGAAGCATTTCTTTATTTATTTACCAAGCATTACTTTTTTTGCATTACTTTAAAATAGAATAAGGGATGTTTAGGAAAATATACAATGTGATCTGAGTAATAATTTGCAAAGCAGCTTTATCATAGGACCATATAGAAATTTTTTACAAGCAATTATTTGCATCATTGCATTCAGTCTCATCCTCAAAACTGTTATAATTTTCTACAAAAAAGTACATAAAATAAAATACGTTTTGAAATATTTTATTTCTATGTAATTTTAAATACATTCCTAGATTGATTATTTTAGCTATATTTTATTCTGGGATGAATTCCTTAAAACAATGTATTATCATTATGAAGCATTACTTTATTTATTTACTATGCATTACATTATTTTGCATTACTTTAAAATAGAATAAGGAATGTTTAGGAAAATACAAAATGTGATCTGAGTAATAATTTGCAAACAGCTTTACTATCGGACTCTTAGAAATTTTTCTACAAGCAATTATTTGCATCATTGCATTCAATCTCATCATCAAACCTGGTATAATTTTGTACAAAAACGTACATAAAATAAAATACTTTTGAAATATTTTATTTCTATGTAATTTTAAATACACACCTAGATTCATTATTTTAGCTATGTTTTATTTCTGGGATGAATTCCTTGAAACATTATCATTATGAAGCATTGCTTTATTTATTTACTATGCTTTATTTATTTGCATTACTTTAAAATAGAATAAGGAATGTTTAGGAAAATACAAAATGTGATCTGAGTAATAATTTGCAAACAGCTTTACTATCGGACTCTTAGAAATTTTTCTACAAGCAATTATTTGCATCATTGCATTCAATCTCATCATCAAAACTGTTATAATTTTCTACAAAAAAGTACATAAAATAAAATACGTTTTGAAATATTTTATTTCTATGTAATTTTAAATACATACCTAGATTATTTTAGTTATGTTTTATTCCTGAGATGAATTCCTTGAATAAATGTATTATCATTATGAAGCATTACTTTATTTATTTACTATGCATTACTTTTTTTTGCATTGCTTTAAAATAGAATAAGGGATGTTTAGGAAAATATACAATGTGATCTGAGTAATAATTTGCAAAGCAGCTTTATCATAGGACCATATAGAAATTTTTTACAAGCAATTATTTGCATCATTGCATTCAATCTCATCATCAAACTGTTATAATTTTCTACAAAAAAGTACATAAAATAAAATACGTTTTGAAATATTTTATTTCTATGTAATTTTAAATACATTCCTAGATTCATTATTTTAGTTAAGTTTTATTCCTTTGATGAATTCCTTGAAACATTATCATTATGAAGCATTGCTTTATTTATTTACCATGCTTTATTTATTTCATGAATCATGCTTTATTTA
>CM063511.1:82730114-82755114 GCA_032207245.1 Pardosa pseudoannulata
TGTTCTAAATAAAGTGATGAGTATTATAATGCAGTGGTAAACGAAATGAACTGCAGAATACAGCCGCAAGGTGTGATGCATGGAAAACAGCTGCGTGATCAGGAGAAACTGGAGGCTATACAAAGATAGATTTTTAATTAGAATTGTATCTGTCTACAATTCTTATATAATAACGACAGTTTTTCCGTGTCTTTTTAAGTTCTAAATAGTTTCAGACAGATGATGTAACAACCATCAACTGTGGAAACAATTCAACCAAACTTTACCTCTTGATGTTGACTGTTATACATGGACAACAGCAAGATAATTGTTAATGAGTATGGTGACAAGACCTCTTGTAACAAAAAATGTTAAAGAATATTGAATTAGAAGCTATAGGACAAGGAGCTAAAGTTAATCCTAGACAGGGAAACTTGAAAATCGAAACGTAGATTTATATTAGAATATTACAGGAAAACGCAAGTGATGTTGGATTTTCTAAAATCTTCGTTCAAATTGACCAAATTACTACACATTTAGTGAATGAGACATGAAATAATCTTTAAAACGTGAGTATTTAAGCTTTCTGGACCAAATTACTACACTTCTACTGAATGAGACAGGAAATAACGGTTAAGACGTGAAATTCCCATCTTTCTGTCACCGTTAACTTAAAAAGCAATGTACGTGAGATATTGCTGTTGAAATCAAGACGTGAAAGCAAAAACATGAAATTCCTATCTTTCTGTCACCATTAACGTAACACTTCGAGTGCGGGCAACGTATTTTTATGTTTTTTTGCAGTCTGTTACTGGACCGCGGGTCACGTAAAAATACGTATTTAGTAGATGCGTAGTGGATACCCGCTAACCACTACAAATCTACTGAATACGAATAATTATATGTATATGTGACATTATATGCTTGTTGTTTGCTTTGCTATGCAGCGCTTTGCATTTTTCCTTTCCAGAAGTTAGGATTGTCGAGTTACTCGATCTTTTGTTGCGTTATATCGTCTTCAATCGAATTTCTAGCTCCAGAACTTTCAAGTCGTGTTTTGTCAATTTGAAGCTTGGTTTTTTTATTGTTGAAGACAAAATTGATAATAAATAGTTCTATTTGTACTTGTCATGAAAAGATATTTTTGAATACAATCTAAAATTTAAAAAATCGTTTATTTTTGTGATTTAGTAAAAATATGGTTTTTTTTAAATAATCCTACAGTATATATTAAAGTGTAAAATAAAAAAAAAATTGTTCATAAAAAGAAAGTGGTTTCCGATTTACTGCGATTTATCTGAATAACTAAACTTTTGCTTGATTCATGAACAAAAAAAAAAAAAAACCGCCTGCTACACGAGTAAGTTGGTGGTGAAGTATACCCTTATGCCAAGTGTTAAACAGCAATGCAGCAAACTGAAAATTATCGTATCGTTCAAATTGACCAAATTACTACATATTTAGTGAATGAGACAGGAAATAATCTCTAAATCGTGAGACTTCAAGCTTTCTGGACCAAATTATTACACTTCTACTGAATGAGACAGGAAATAATGGCTAAGGCGTGAAATTCATATCTTTCTGTCACCGTTAACTTAAACAGCAATGTACGTGAGATATTGCTGTTTAAATTAAGACGTGAAAGCAAAGACATGAAATTCCAATCTTTCTGTCACCATTAACTTAAACAGTAATGCAGCATACTGAAAATTATCGTATCGTTCAAACTGACTAAATTACTACACAACTAGTGAATGAGACAGGAAATAATCTCTAAAACGTGAGCCTTCAAGCTTTCTGGACCAAATTACTAAAATTCTACTGAATGAGACAGGAAATAATGGCTAAGACATGAACTTCCAATATTTCTGTCACCGTTAACTTTTTTACGTGAGATATTGCTGTTTAAATTGACAGCAAAGGCATGAAATTATTTCTGTCAATTAACTTCAGAATGCAGAAAACTGAAAATTATCGTATCGTTCAAACTGGCCAAATTACTACACAACTAGTGAATGAGACAGGAAATAATCTCTAAAACGTGAGCCTTCAAGCTTTCTGGACCAAATTACTACAATTCTACTAAATGAGATAGGAAATAATGGCTAAGACATGAACTTCCAATATTTCTGTCACCATTAACTTTAACAGCAATGTAGAATTTTGCATTCACATTTTGAGGAATTTCTGTAAAATATGATTACTTACAGAACACAATACGATTATCAGTTACATACAATGAGAATGTTTTTCGGTTGTAGCATCTAATGAGATTTAATACTTGCTATCTTTACTATGAATAGCAAACAATGTTCCAGAGGTATAAGTAAATAATTATTTAGAAGAAAGGATTTCTCTGATTAGGAGATCGTATTCTAAATATAACTTTTCTTACAAATGTTCTTACTGTAATAATATAACACACACAATGCTATCCTTTTACTTATTTAAAAACACATTTTCCACTATCCCCGATGTTTTTATTTACTATAAACTCAAAGATGCCTGGACAAGGTAATTAGCAGGGTTATTGCCGAATGCTAAACGATCCTAGAATCTCATTAGCATATTCAATTAAGAAATCAGTTTTCAGTAATTAACTTCTCTTAGTCATATATTTTAACGAAAGCAGCATGAAAGGCAAGAAATAAAAACTGCAACCTTAATTTCATGGTGAATTAGTGGTAACGTGAAAACAAGACTGAAACACACTCTGTAGAAATGCGAGTTTGATTTTCACTTTGAATAAGAGCTGGACATGAGAGAGAGAGAGAGTTTTGATGTAAATTAAATACTGTAAGGTAAATTCTAGACTTCAGCCTGAAAATAATCTTGTGATCATGCATTATTCTGATTATTAGTTTATCGGAAAGTAGATAAACTTAAATTTGAAAAACAAAGGCCCAGCTAAGAATAACGTCAATGAAATTCAGACTTATTTATTGCTATCCACTTACTCCCAACCATAAGACTGAGAAATTACGAATTCCAAATAAAATTTATAAATATTCAAAAATTTAAATTAGATTTTATATTTGCTTACACTAATATAATATATAAACAGTAATATAAACAATTTCTGGAAAAAACAACATAAATATATTGTTATAAAACTAATAACACATTTTCCCCCTTAACTATTACGGGCGTATATATACGCCCTGTGCAGTTGATTCTTTAACTGTTTTGGGCGTAAAAAAAGCTTTCTTGTAATACATTATTAATTTCCTCTATTGTGATATAAATACGCTCACTTATGCCTCATAAACCAGGTATATGGATGCGCATTACGAGATGGTTATCGCATCAACTACGCAAAGCTTATATATACGTTAGTGGCAATTAAGGGTTCACTTAAATTTATCATAAATTAAGAAATATAAACTCAAAATATAAAACAGATCATATACACACATATGTATATGTAATATATGAAAATTATAACACTTACAAATATCTCTTTATAAGATTTAAAATTTTCATTTCTCTATTTTTATTATTTCATATATATTTTTCCAGCCAAAAAATCTCAGAACTAAAAGCAGTGTCAGGGACTTGAATTCTTCCAAACCATTTACCAAGCGAACTCTGAATTTAATGCAAACTTTCTGTCCACTCGCCCCATTTTCTAGTTCTCCCGGGCGAATAGCTCACTTTTTCCACTGATATAAGTTCCTTTTTGATTATTAAATTCACTGACAAGCTGCCTGTTTCTTGGTAATAATCTCTGCGTTTCTCGCTATGTGGCCAACACTATAATCCATAAGTGTTTTCATGTATCATTTATTGTTCTTATCTCACCAGAGAAAGATGTCTGTTACTTAGACCTTAAATAAAAGTTAAGTTCCACAACTGACTCGCCGTTTTCTTTTTATGGAATGGCCTGACTGCATCTTCAAACTTAGGATTATTAACTAAGTTTTTCGTTGCCCAATAAGCAAAGGCAATTAAAAACATTAGGGGCTAACTTCAAGTGTAACCAGTGGATTAAATTTCGGCATTTTGCACACACACACACACATACACACACACACACACACACACACACACACACACACATATATATATATATATATATATCTGTAGTATGACGGACTTCATGAAAGGTGGTTGCAGTCATGGCCATAAAAATGACATCGTTTTAGTCAAAGACCTGAGCAGAACTGAGAAAGCAGCTAACATGAAGTTCTATGTAAAAGTATAATTAATATCTGGGTCAACGTCTGTGTGAAAACTTCAGTCAAAATCTCTGGGAAAATCTGCCTTCGATAGCATGGATCTCTTTTTTGTTCTGTAATTTTCTAAATTGGTCGCTAGGGCAGCATAAACCTATAATTGGTTAGTCCCCTTTCCTGACGATGTGAACTGTAGCCTCTGGGGTCAATTTAGGTTAAGAGTTAAAAAGGGGAAAGCAAAAGGACGTAGGGATTTTTGCCCTTGATTTAAGATTTGAAAACCCTTAAGATATTTCTCGGGCCTTGATGAGGGCCGTTTTTGGGGTTTATATAAAATACCTGCATTTCTTTCCCGATCTAGTTTACTTTTCCTTAAACACACACACATATATATATATATGTATATATATATATATATATATATTATATATATGTTCTATATATGTATATATATAATATATAAATAATATATATATATATAAAAATATATAAATAAATATTATAATATATATTTATATATATATATATATATATGTGTGTGTGTGTGTGTGTGTGTATGTGTGTGTATGTGTGTGTGTGTGTGTGTGTGTGTGTAAAATCATGTGTACTGACCTTTTAATGCCTAAAATGACGTGGTATACGTTATCTTATAAAATTATTATTATAACTGAAGGAATTATAATTGATACTATACCTTTACTTTATTTATAGCAACTGGAAACCTCAGCTTTCCTATGGTAACTTGAATATTTAATAATGTGATAGTACTATAATATCAGCTTCAAAATTGTTATTAAATAGCAATATCAATTTAATTATGCAGAGTTATATTTTAAAGAAATGTGTACACAATGTTCCCAAAAGAATGAAAATTTAATGTTGGAAGATTATTAATTAAGATGCATTAATAGTAATTAGTTTTCTTTTTTCTACTTTCTTTACTAAAACACTTAATACATGAATAAATAAAAGTCTGAAATTAAATAGAGCTGCAGAATTCAAGATATTTTAACAAGATTTTACCTTTTTTTCACTTTTAACTTAAGAGATCCCCGCTAGTGTTCAGAAGAAAATATACTAACTGTTTCGAAACTAAGCTAGTTTTGAAAAGATTTCCTTTTACAGAATATTATCCGTATAAATTCTTGAAAAATTACTGTAATTTTAAAAATATATACTAAATTGGTTTCAATTTTAACAGAAAAATGCAATTTTACTAGTTAAGAATTTTTCGTCAGGTTTACTAAAAGCTGTATATAAGTATTACGTTTGTAAGACGAGACGAAAAATACAAAGCATAATATCTTTGGAACAAGGATCAAAACAATTACTTTTTTAAATGCGCATGTCCTGGCTATTTTATTTAAAGTAAAAGTCTAGCTTTTGTTATAAACGCTTTGTAACAGGCTTATAGAAGCACTGAGTAGAAGACATTGGTATAAACAACTGCATTTTTCATGAGACAAACAGCAGTGAAGTTTACATAATAATTTATAATATTTAGAGTTGTGTCATAAATTGTGGAAGTAGTTCTAAAAGTTTATATTAAATTTTATCATAAAGGAACACTAAATAAAATTAAGAAAAGAATGCTTTATATAACGTTTTGTTTCCAAGAATAAAAACTCTTCTATGACTGCGAATTTCAGTAGTTTGAATTAATTCTACTTTCATGTTGTGGAAAATGGAAAATGAACTAGGATCTATGGCCCTTACTCTGGACGTTGCGGTTCGTTTCGCATTTTCGTTGTGACGTCATTTTGACGTCAGCTTGCGGACATTATGTGAGCAAATGATCAAGCTGACGTCAAAGTGTCGTCAAAACAAAGGTGCGAAACGAACCGCAACGTCCAGAGTAAGCCCCTATGGTTTTTTCTTTTTGTATTTTTGTAAAGTTTTTCCCTTCCCGAATGGCAACAGAAAAGAAAGAACGAGTTCCTTTTGTTTTTGATTACGGTTTTTAGTTGTTCTTTGGAATCGATGTACAATGATCGTGCTTCTTTATGTCTTTAATTAGTGTTTCTTCAGAACGTGTAAAATATTATACCTCAATTTCTATTTGTACAAGGTTATTTAGCAAGAATAATTTATCTTTTAATGCTCTAAATTTAATATTCTAAGATTTTCAATTTATATCCATTTCATCGAAGATATAAGTTTTACAGAACGTGAAATGATCAGACTGATAAGTTTACATCATCGGGGATGAGATGTTTGTAGTTTTGGTATTTGTCAAATATCCCGAAGAATTACTACAGTATTGTGTTATGATATAATATTTGAAATTAGTGTTTATAAAACTTTTCAAATCAGAAAATGCTCCCCCTGAAATATTCTATTTACATATATATTAGAAGTATTAATCATTTAAAATTCAAACTTTCCCAAACTCTGGTTTGCGACCACTTTTGTAATGATCTACTTCATTAAATATTTAGAACCACATATAAATAATACTCTTTGGCAACATGGTGTTTTTAAAGGAACAAGCGAATTGAAATATTTATATTAAAAGTACTAATAATTTCTTAAAAATTATCAATCGAAGATTTCTAAAATTCTGGTTTCTTGTAGATTTTGTAATGATATTAATGATGTACCAGTAAGTTAAATAGTTGGAAGTATTTATAGATAATATTCATTAATAACATGATGTTTTGACAAGAAAAATAGATGTATTGGAACATATATATTACATATATTCATTACCAAAACTTATCTACGATCTATAAAATGTCAGATTCTTGCTGTTTTTGATAATACCAAGTATTAGAACGTCAAGTATTTAAAATGGCTTTTAAATAAAAGTCTTCAGTAATGTCTTTAAACTTAACACTTGGCATGTGGGTATATTTCACCGCCAACTTAGCAGTAGGCGATTTTTCGTGAATCGTGCGAAAGTTTAGTTACTCAGAAAAATCGCAGTAAATCGAAACTACTTTGTTTTTATGAATGAAACATTTTTTTTATTTTTCACTTTGATATATACTGTATGATTATTTAACAACAACAACAACAACAACAACAAAAAAAACAATATTTTTACGAAATCACAAAATAAACAATTTTTAAAATTAAATTCCGATAATCTGTCAGCGCATATTTCTTCATCACTATCTTTGTCACAACGGCTCATTTTATCAATTTTGTATTCAACAATAAAAAACCAATCTTCAAATTGGCAAAACACGACTTGTACGTTCTGGAGCTAGAAATTCGATTGAAGACGAAATAACACAACAAAGGACCGAGTAACTCGACAATGATAACTTGTGGAAAGAAAAAAATGCAAGGCGTTGCATAGCAACGCAAACAACACGCATATTATGTCACACATATATATAATTATACGCATTTAGTAGACTTGTAGTTGTTAGCGGGTATCCATCACATTTGGCTTTTGGAGTACTATGGTCTACTTTTTGCAACACGGGGGATAATGAGACCGGGACCTACAGCTTAAAGCTGATTCCGAAAGGTTACGAACATCCATTCCACAGTGGGATTCGAATCCACGAACTCCGGTACCGAAGACCAGCACCCTAACCAATCGGACATCGTTCATATCCATCACAAATCTAGATAATACGTATTTTTACGCGACCCGCGCTCTAGTGACAGACTGAAAAAAACGTAAAAATACGTTGCCCGCATTCGAAGTGTTAAAAATGTTGAGTTGAAACATGCATGAGAAGTATGGGAATTATATGTTTAGGATAGAACGCATTATTACATATAAATTGGAAATACTGATCATTTCCAAAGATTAATACAAACTATCTAAAATTCTAAACAGTTTTTTAATGATATATAATAACGTTTAATATTTACAACAACATATATCTAACAGTCGTTAGTAGAACGATGTTTCCACTAAGAAAATCTAATACAAAGGATGAAAAAGGATAAAAGTCAATTTCAGTTTGTTCTATTGAATGTAAATTTTTATCGATATGCTCAAGTAAACACAAAGGAATGTATGTTTAATGATTCAAAACTTTCATTACTCCAACATTATTTAAAATCAAATTCATTCAAAGCAACTACAGTTGGTAAAATTAAAAAAAACCCTTCCTTTTCCAGTTCATTTAAATGAATCATTTAAATTCTCTCTGGAATTGGGAAAAGAGATTGATGTGAAACTAATCGAATCCTTTTCCTGTTTATTTCTTCGAAAGCTGGAATAAAAAAACATCGAGGGGAATGTTTTTGGAAGATTTGATGCTTCCATACGTAAAATGAAACAATCTACTATAGTGTTTTGTTTACAGTTTATTGGCCTCTCTGTACATTTTACCTGAGGCAACGAATCGATTTTAATTTAAAACTTAATAGTTGCCATTACGAATGAAATGAAATTTACAAAAGAAAGGCAAAGTTTTGCTGGATTTCTGTATTCACGATTTCTTTATTTCCTTGATTCACATATAAGTATTTGACAGAATATTTATTCAGTTCATACGCTATGTTTTGTACCTAAACTTTAAAACAATGAAGTAAATAAAAATGTATATTTAGTAAAAGCGATAAGGAAAATTGTCGTTTTTATTAACTGAATAATAATATCCAACATCAAAGCCTCTAGGATAAATTCGAGAAAGAATTCTAATTATATTTTGATGATAGTAAACGTTATTCTTTTATGGTGGGTTGACATTGGTTTGGTCAATATTTTGATAGACGAGGGCTAATGAGACAAGAACTACTTCTTGGAGCATATTCACTTTTCATATAAAAAGCATTGAAATTATAATTTAGGTAACGCTTTGACCGGAACACGGGAATGCGAAATACATAGAGTACTCATTTTTCCTACTAGCGACGCTGTTGAAGATAGATGGAACAGTCAGCCATAACAGCTCTTGACAGCTTTAGTTAGATACTGAAGATCATGCAACATGGCTATTAGATTTACCTTGACACAAATATCTATTTATGGCAAGTAGTGATTTCCTGAAACTTAATGGGTATGGGCATGCCAAGTCTGGTTAGCTCTACCTGTTTCCCTGTTATGAGATTTATCGTAAGTTGTTACTCTTCTTTTCTCAAGTTACTTCTATTTTGTCCCTTGCAGATCAACAGATCAAGATAGTTTGAAACCTCTTGTGCTCTAGTTGGATATTGAAGTTGATACAACATGGCTAGTAGAGTTACCTTGACATAAACCTCTATTTATCGTAAGTAGTGATTTTCTGAAACTTACTGGGAATGGGCATACCAAGCTTGGTTAGCTATACTTGTTTCCCTGTTATGAGATTTATCGTAAGTAATTACTCTTCTTTTCTCAAGTTACTTCTATTTTGTTCCTTGCAGATCAAGATGGTTTGAAACCTCTTGAGCTCTAGTTGGATATTAAAGTTCATACAACGTGTCTACTAGAGTTACCTTGACACAAACGTCTATTTATCGTAAGTTGTGATTTCCTGAAACTTACTGGGTATAGGCATACCAAGTCTGGCTATTTGTTTTCCTGTTATGAGATTTATCGTAAGTTATTACTCTTTTCTCAAGTTATTTCTATTTTGTCCCTTGCAGATCAAGATGGTTTGAAATTCAACACCCACCGACCCCCCCATATATATATATATATATATATATATATATATATATATATATATATATATATATATATATATATATATATATATATATATATGTGTGTGTGTGTGTGTGTGTGTGTGTCTATTTTGTATTAAACCTATCGCAGATTCCAAAACGACATCCATACACGTTCAATTTATTTTTTATTTATTACAGATCCCCTTCTCCCCGAGCTGTTATATGGAACCCTGGTGGTTCGTAGGAACCAATTTGGAAAGTTCTAGATCATATTTCTGGTTATTTCAGTAAGTTTTTGGAAAAGCTTATTAACTAGGGTTTTTTCTGCCATATGAACATTTTTGTACTCATGAAATAGCAATTCATTCGAACGATTTCATTCTGTAAATGAAAAAAATGAACTTGGATTTGGACTTCTCATATAAAAAATCAATAAGGAAAAATTTTTAATTATATTTTAATGAAGATAAAAATAATCTTTTATCATAAGTATAGTTTTTAATTTAAGAAAAAATAGAAAGAAGTACTTATCTTTTGTACTTTATGAGGAAAATTCATATGAAAAAAATGCATATTTCTAGCTTTCTTAATTCGATTACGCAAGCTAGAATAAACATTTGAAAGATTTTAAATAATTTTATTTCAGCGAATTTGACAAAACAAAAAGAAATAGCAGCCTAAAATACCTGAAAAATTAATAAGGGCCAATATATTGAAAGCAAAGAAGACATACGAAAATTTTTATTTTTCAGGTATTAAAAGCAAAATCAGATTGAAAAATAAAAAAAGTTCTATATATTTTTTAAACACGTAGCTTTAGTATTAGATTATTTAAACAAAAATAAAGTCTTAAAATAATTTTAGAAAAAGGCATCCCTCGGCTTTTTAATATTGAATTATTATCATGAAATCTTTAAGTGTGCGCTGAAGTTAAAAGTAATATATTTCAGATAAATTTTCAGAAATTTCATTTTATGCTTCATCTCCAAAAAATTGATATTTTCAGAACAAATTACAGATTCACGCATGGTACCACCCCTTCACAAAAATTTAATTTCGAAAAATGCTTTTTGAGCACATTCAAGCTATTGATCCCAAATAAAGGGATAAGATCAATATGGTATGTTGATATTTTTTTTGAAAACTAAGCATATATTCATATGAAAAGTTTTTTATTAAATTTTTAACCACTTAGCAGTTTTTTCTCTCTCACCATGTTTCGCTAAAAAATAAACACATTTTTAATAAACAGTTTTAAGTTCAAATTGATTATATGTATTCGATCAGGAAAGATGTATTGAATTAATTAGTATAAGCTTATTTATATTTACAGCATAAAGAAATTTTTATTTTAACTTAAAGTGGATTCTTTACTGGAATCACTAGCTGTAAAAGAAAGAACACGCTACAAAGGTAAACAATAGAAAAAAGGGTGTTTTTAAATTTTTTTAAAGACGCGTATTATGTAAAATATTGTAAATTAATATTTACAGCATAAAGAAATTTTTATTTTTACTTAAAGTGGATTCTTTACAGGAAACACTAGCTGTAAACAAAAGAACATTCTGCAAAGGTGAGCATTAGAAAAAAGGGTGTTTTTAAAGTTTATTTTAAAGACGCGTATTATGTAAAGTACTGTGTATGCTAATATTTATGTACAAAGTAAATAAAAATTCTTTTTTTTTTACTTTAAGTTGCTATGCTTGGCTGTATACGAAATCACACGTTACAAAGGTAAGCATCAGAAAATGGTGTTTTATATTTTTTTTAAAGACACATATTATGTAAAAATATACGAAATAACATTCGTTAATAAATGTTAGTTTATGCTAATCTTTGTTTACAGCGTAAAGAAAATTTTGTTTTTACTGAAAGTTGGCTTTTTACCAGGAACATTAACTATACTGTAAAGAACTATTTACAAAAGTAAACACCAGAAAAGAGAGTGTTTATTATTATTTTTAAATACGCATATCATTGAAAGAGCAAATAAAATAGCATTCATTCTTTGTGTATGTTGGTGTATGCTACTCTTTATATAGAGCATAAGGAAAAATTTATTTTTACTTAAAGTCGGATTTTTATCACTAAACTATGCTGGAAGAAAACTTTACAGTCGTAAACATTAGAAAAGAGAGTGTTTGTTATTATTTTTAAATAAGCTTATCACATAAAAAGTGCACAAAATAGAATTCATTATTTGTGTATGTTAGTGTATGCTAATATTTATGTACAGAGTAAATAATTTTTTTTAAGTTGTTTTTTATTACTAAATGTAACTATGCTGGGAAGAACACTTTACATTCGTAAATATTATATTTTTAAATATGCATATCATTTAAAAAGTACACAAAATAGTATTCATTATTTTTGTATGTTAGTGTATGATAATATTTATGTACAAAATAAATAAATTTTTTTTTTACTTTAAGCTTGCTTCTAATCACTAAACTTATCTATGCTGGGAAGAACACTTTACAAACGTAAACACTAGAAACGAGAGTGTTTATTATTATTTTTAAATTGCATATCACTGAAAAAGTAGAAAAATATCATTCAATTCTTTGTGTTCAAATATATCTATATTTCTTGTTAAAACATCATGTTATTAATGAATATTATTTATAAATACTTCCAACTATTTAACTTACTGGTACATATTTAATATCATTACAAAATCTACAAGAAAGCAAAATTTTAGAAATCTTCGATTGATAAACTTTGGGAAATTATTAATACTTTCAATATAAATATTTCTATTCGTTTGTTTCTTTAAAAACACCATGTTGTCAATGAGTATTATTTATATGCGGTTCTAAATATTTAACGAAGTAGATCATTACAAAAGTAGTTGCAATTCAGAGTTTTGGAAAGTTTGAATTTTAAATGATTAATATTTCCAATATATATGTAAATCCAATATTTCACGGCGAGCGTTTTCTGATTTGAAAAGTTTTATAAACACTAATTTCAAATATTATATCATAACACAATACTGTAGTAATTCATCGGGATATTTGACAAATGCTAAAACTAGAAACATCTCATCCCCGATGATGTAAACTTATCAGCTTGATCATTTCACGTTCTGTAAAACTTATATCTTCCATGAAAGGGATATGAATTGAAAATTTTATAGTATTAAATTTAGAGCATTAAAAGATAATTTATTCTTGCTAAATAACCATGGATAAATAGAAATTCAGGCATATTATTTTACACGTTGAAGCAAGTCTCGAATGTATAAAAAATTATTGTATAATTTTATTAAGTATTTAAAAACTTATAGGTCAAAAGAGACATATATTTAGCTTACACATTTTTAGCTTTTTAGTATGTATGAGACCCCTGAAAACAGCTTAGAAAGATTCACTTCACCTTACATTTTGCCTGAAGCAGAAAATAGGCTCTTAATAAAAAACAAATATTACTCTTTTCTTTTTTACGAGTGAAAACAGCCAATACAGTACCAACCGTCTTAAGAATGGAACTTGAACTTCAATAAGCATAAGGTAAGATGTGAGATAATATCGTTTTCTCCAAATCCAAGTTAACATTCAGGAGTTTTGTTTTCGAACCAGGAGCAGAGATTCGATTTCAATTTCAGACAATGAAGTTTTTATTGTTGCATGAAAAAGATATTTTCTTCAAAGATTTCGCAAAAAAAAGTAATTTTGTAAAACTGAAGTATCAATGTAAAAACTGGAAGTCTATTTAAAGCAGCTTCCGAGATTCTGTGATTTTATTATCAGATATTCACAAATGGAAGTGAAAAGTAGAAGTTTCATGAATAAAAATATTAAGAGTTTATTTCAAGGAATCAACTCTAAGAAATATTCAATACATGCAATGAATTTAGAATTCTATCAGAATAAGCTTATATATAATTCTGTGTTATTTTAGTTATTAATGGATATGAAAAGTAGAAGTTGCACGAATAAAAATATTAAGAGTTTATTTCTAGGAATCAACTCTAGGGACTATTTAACAAATGTAATGATTTTAAAATTATATCAGATTATACTTCTATATATTTCTGTGATTAATCTTCTGAGATTCTGTGATTTTATTATCAGGCATTCAGAAATGGAAGTAAAAATTAGAACTTGCACTAGTAAAAATATTAAAAGTTTATTTCAAGGAATCAACTCTTGGGACTATTCAATAAATGTAGCTATTTTAGAATTCTATCAGAATAAGCTTGTATATATTTCTGTGTGAATTTAATTATTAATAGAAATAAAAATTAGAAGTTGCACGAATAAATATATTAAGAGTTTATTTCAAGGAATCAACTCTTGGAACTATTCAATAAATGTAATTTTAGAAATCTATCAGAATAAGTTTATTTCTGTGGGATTAAAGCCTCTGAGTTTCTGTGATTTCATTATCAGATATTCAGAAATGGAAGTAAAAAGTAAAACTTGCACGAGTAAAAATATTAAGAGTTTGTTTTAAGGAATCAACTCTTGGGACTATTCAATAAATGTAATGATTTAACAATTTTATCATAAGCTTATATATATATATATATATATATATATATATATATATATATATATATATCTTTGCTATTTTAATTATTGATGGAAATAAAAATTAGATGCTGTACGAATAAAAATATTAAGAGTTTGTTTTAAGGAATCAACTCTTGGGACTATTCAATAAATGTAATGATTTTAGAGTTCTAACAAAATAAACTTCTATATATATCAGTGTTATTTTAATCATTAATAGCAATAAAAATTAGAAGTTGTATGAATAAATATATTAAGAGTTTATTTCAAGGAATTAATTCTTGGGACTATTTAATAAATGTAACAATTTTAGAATTCTATTAGAATAAGCTTATATACATTTCTATGTTATTTTAATTATTAATGGAAATAAAAAGTACAACACTTATGAATTATTTAGCTATCTATTTATTACAATTAATAATAGTTATCAATTGTCCTTCCAATATAATTATAATTTTAAGAAATAATTGTGTCTATGCTAAACAAGGGTTGGTTATACAGTTCACCCCCACGAAATCCAGAGCCTGTGAAGAAATGTAAATTTTTTTTCTCATACTTCACATTTATAGGGTTTATAGATAATATTTATCACGTAATTCAATAAAATACCAAAGCTTTTTAATAATTATGAACATTAAAGAGTTAAAGTGTTAAACACTAGACACTTCAAGATGTTACATTTGCTTTATTATAAAAATTTCAAACAATCTTATTTTTGTTAAAGAAAAAATAAACGATGAAAGGAAGTTTCAGTCACGTGAGATGCTAGTTTCTTTCAAAAACCAATCTCTCAGATTTTATTTACTGTAAGGCGTTTTATTATTTCCAAGAGTCCTCGTAAAGGAAATACTGATATTCTTTTACAACAGTACCCAAGAAATTGTTTCGGAACTATACCATTAACAATATAGTCTCAAAAGAACTGATAGGAGAATTTCAAAACTTTGTGTAATTTTTTTTACGGTTGCAATAACGGAAATTCCACACAACGTGAGGCTTCAATCAGTTTTTCTTCAATTCGCAAACTATATTTCCGAACCTTAAGAATCGATTTCAATTCTAAACGCTGAATTCTTTGTCGTTGCCATTACAAATATAACATCCTTAGAAATAAAAATAAACACAAGACGACTGGGGATTATTTCTCTTTTTTTCGCAAGAAACTTTGCTTCATCATGAAATGTTTGTAACAGTGCCAAGATTCAATTTGAGACTTCAGTGGTTTTATGGTATAGAGTATAGAGAAGTCAAAGATTTTACTAGAAAAAGTAAAGAAAAAACAGTAGATGCAGAGATAGAAAATATATAATTTGAAGTATCGAAAGTTAAACTTTAATTCAATAAAGAATTCTGCAATAATCTAATTCTAAAGAAGTTTTATTTTTCTGTGGAAGCAAAATGTGCCTTATGCATATAACTTTTTCAAAACTAATTTTTTTTCATGTATAGTTGAACCTCTATTTAACAAATGTCTCTGTCACGAACTTTTACTTGGACATAAAAGAATGCTGCAAAATTTTTCGTAAAAAGACCTAGCTGCAAATAGCTAAATGCATTCTCTATTTTACCTGCGATCTAATTTCATTATCAACTTATTCCTCAAAATACTTGTCGATATTTAAAATTTATGAGATGGCAAAACTTTTGAATTGAAATATAGCATAAAGTACAAAGCCAGTGTTTGTAACGCACAAATAGAGAGATAAAGTACGCAGACAGATGTTTCTTTGCATTAAACGAGCAACATACTCAGTTCCAGAGCACCCATTGACTTGTAAACCACCTGCACTGAACCAAACTATACTCACTTGTCATTTTTTTCATGTACAGTTGAACCTCTATTTAACAAATCTCTCTGTCATGAACTTTTCCTTGGAAATAAAAGAATGTTGCAAATTTTTTCATAAAAAGACCTATCTGAAAATAGCTAAATGCATTCTCTATTTTACCTGAGATCTAATTTCATTATATCTCTGTTTCTCAAAATACTTGTAGATATTTAAAACTTATGAGTAAAACTTTTGAGTTGAAATATAGCTTAAAATACAATGCCAGTGTTAAAAACGTACAAATAGAAAGATTAAATACGCAGACAGCTGTTTCTTTGCATTAAACGAGCAACATACTCAGTTCCTGAGAACCCATTGGTTTGTAAACCACTTGCACTGAACCAAACTATACTCTCTTGTTATTTTTTCATGTACAGTTGAACCTCTATTTAACGAATCTCTCTGTTATGAATTTTCCCTTAGAAATAAAAGAATCTTGCAATTTGTTTTCGCAAAATGACCTATCTGCAAATAGCTAAATGCATTCTCTATTTTTCCTGCGATCTAATTTCATTATCTCTCTGTTTCTCAAAATACTTGTCGATATTTAAAATTTATGAGATGGTAACACTTTTGCGTTGAAATATACCATAAAATACAAAACCAGTGAGCCGCGGTAGCTCAGTTGGCAAAGGCAAATATCTCGTAACTGAAAGGTTGCGGGTTCGGAACCTGAACCGGCCTACTATCCGCCATGTTCGTTAAAGGTGACTGGAGTACGTAAAATATGTTTGTGGTCACAATGTCCTCCAAGTTATCAATCAATACCTCTGGGGGTGGCAGGCCAAGTCTGTAGGCCTTCTGCTAGGTCCCTGCTTCAAAATTACGAGGGCCAACTTGAGAGAGGTCGTTCTTTCACCTTAATAGTGCTCATTAAAACGAAAGGCGTACCCCTTGGCCTTAATATGAGAGCCTGAAGGCTCAATCGTGCTTGGGTTGTCCAATTGGCATGAGAGGCAACAACAAAGCCAGTGTTAGCAACGCACGAATAGAGAGATAAAGTACGAAGACAGATGTTTCTTTGCATTAAACATACTCAGTTCGAGAGCACCCATTGGCTTGTAAACCACTTGCACAGAACCAAACTACACTCTCTTGTCTAGTGTCTGTGTGCGTTGGATCAGTTCATGTGCCTTTGTGTTTCGGTACTCTTGGTTATAAGAGTCGATAGGTTTGAAGAACTGCCACACTAATACCGCTAATGAAAGAATCTCAAAAGGTATTTTTAATACAGAATTTTAACTTTATTGCTCACAAAAATATAAAAATTACCAAAATGTATAAAAAACACTTTAAAAAATGTCAAAAAACATTTATAAACATATATAAATATAAGAAAAAGTATAAAATTTAATTTAAAATGACCATCTTATCCTTCGGTACTTCCCATTTTGTCAGAAAAGCTCATGTTACTGAGAAATTTTCTATTGAGACCAGCGTTCCAATCTCCCGTGTAACGAAAACCACTCATTTCTGATCGAATGTCTCTGACCAAGTAAAATTATCATTACATGTTTACTGAAATAGATCTGAGAATTAACGGGAAAGTATCATATAATCCTGTCGACTAATTTCTGGAAGATCCTAGTGCTCTCTCAGCCAAAGGTGATATAAATCAGTATAATAAAGTTATTCGAATGTTTTAATATTTTTTTAAAAATTAAAAATAAATTTAAAGTGACCTTACTATTTATCCGATTTTGATTGATATTTACAAGTAGTAGCTAAATGTCAAAATTATTAAATCTACTTAATAATTGATAGTATTATCAGTTGTTAACACTGTATAGAAAAGAAAAATGAATTAATATATGAAAAATATCATGTATTTTCTTTTCATCAAAATAATTTTTAACCTTACGGAAAGTGGTAAAATTATGGCTTTTAAGGAAAAAGCCAGTAATGTTAAATAACCCACAAATAACGTATGCTATATTCTAAGATTCTGTCTATAATTCATATACTGCAATGAAATTTTCAAAAGTGCTGTTTTCTTAATATGTTAAGAATAAATTTCAGAATATTTTGGTGTAGATTTTTTTCGATATATTAACATATAAATGTTCTAGAGCTTTTAGTTTAATAAAACATAAAAGCTTTTCAAAATCAAAATATTATTTAAGTTACTCTTAGGGTTTGGTTTGTTACAGTCTACTTTTTGCAACACAAGGGCTATCGAGGCCGGGACCTACAGCTTAAAGCCAATTCCGAATGGCTACAAGCATCCATGTCACAGTGGGATTTGAACCCACGAACTCCGGTACCGAAGGCAAGCACCCTAACCAATTGACTATCGTTCGGCCTCTTAGTTTTCAATAATTAAATGATCTACCATATTACTAAATTAATTTTTAGTTACTATATCATGTTTTAGAAGCAGGATGTCCTATTATATCACTTGGATAATTCAAACAACTGATTTGTTGATAAAAATTATGAAAACTAATGTTACTAAAAATATTATGCTTTCCAGTGATAGCCAGATTTCCATATAAATGCTTTTAGAGATTAAAACTTCCATGTTAAAAGTTTTTATTTAATATTTTCTATTACTATCCCATAGATTTTAAGTATTTTAAAATAGAAAGAAAATTCTAATATTTTAAAAATATTTTATAATATCTAAATTTTATAATACATGATAAATATTTAAAATAATCGAATATTAAAAACATTTTAAAATAATCAAAAATATAATCACTTACATTTTGTTTATAGTGTATTTGTTCCACTATCATTTTTTTTGAGATTTCTAAGTCTCCAATATCTAAACATTGACTATTATAATAGAAATTCTAAAAGACTTGGGTAGTAAGAATTGTACTTATAAGAAGGAAATGAAGTGCAGCGAAAAATTCAATTTAAAATCTCGAAAGAATTGTATTTTTCTATATACGTCTGGAATGCGATTGTCTGTACTTTGAATATTTTGATATGCAAGAACTACGGAAAATATCCCAAAACGATATCTGTAACGAAAAGTTAGAGAAAGTTTTGTCTTTAGATTAAATGAAATGGAATACGTAATTTTCAAAATGCATGGGGACATTTTTTTTTATCATTTTAGAGTTGTTTCTGAATAGAAATTTTTATTTCAGAACTATATTTTCTGTATGCTTCTAATAACAAAAGGAATGTATGGTGACAGTGCCTAAGAAAATTCACGATACATAAGAAGCAAAATCAGATAGTCATTTATTTGAATGTCACATCGGATCCACTATAGAAAATATTTTGAATGATGACCAGAAAGTAAGAGTACTGCATCTCGAAAAGGAAAGATTTCAACGAAGTTGGCAACATTGCTTTAGAGGGTAAGGTCTCTGGTGGTTGAAAGAGTTTAATCCGGGAGCTATTGTAGAATCAGAAATTTCAGATCATCAGAGTTTCTCAACCTTTTCTGGACCACTGCTTCCTTTAAAATAATATTCGAACTCCCCCTTCTCTATAACATTTAATTATACCAAATATTAAAATGTTGCACAGTATCTATATCTATTTCATCTGTCTGTCTATCTGCTAAGGCTAAGGTCTCACTTTGCTGAAAGTATTTAATCTAGGAACATTGTAGAATCAGTAAGTTCAGATCATCAGACGTTCTCAACCTTTTCTGGACCACTGATTCCTTTACAAAAAATATTCGAGCTCCCCCTTCTCCATAACATTTAATTATAATAAATATTAAAATGTTGTACAATATCTATATCTATTTTATCTGTCTGTCAATCTGCTAAGGCTAAATTATCACTTTACTGAAAGTGTTTAATCCGAATGTAGAATCAGTAAGTTCAGATCATCAGAGGTTCTCAACCTTTTCTGGACCACAGCTCCATTTACAAGAAAAAATGTTCTAGCTATATCTATTTTATCTGGTTATCAATCTGTTATGGCTAAGGTCTCAGTTTGTTGAAAGTGTTTAATCCGGGAGCTTCTGTAGAATCAGTAAGTTCAGATCTTCAGAGGTTCTCAACCTTTTCTAGACTATTGCTCCGTTTACGAGAAAAAATACTTGGGTTCCCCCTTCTAAATAACATTTAATTATACCAAATATTAAAATGTACAGTATCTATATCTATTTTATCTGTTATCAACATGTTATGGCAAAGATCTCCGTTTGTTGAAGGTGTTTAATCCAGGAGCTACTGTAGAATCAGAAGTCCAGATCATCATAGGTTCTCAACCTTTTCTGGATCACTGCTCCTTTTACAAGAAAAAAATTGGAGCTCTCCTTACTCCATAACATTTAACTATACTAAATATTAAAATGCTGTACAGTATCTATATCTATTTTATCTGCTTATCAATCTGTTAAGGCTAAGGTCTCAATTTACTGAAAGTGTTTAATCCAGGAGCTACTGTAGAATAGAATCAGTAAGTTCAGATCATCAGAAGTTCTCAACCTTTTTTAGACCTCCGCTCCCTTTACAAGAAAAAACAATTTTAGCTCCTCCTTCCCTTTAACATTTAATTATACCATATATTAAAATATTATATACTATCTCTGTCTATTTTATCAGTCTATCAATCTGTTAAGTATCACAGAGTAGAAACGAATTAAAATGAGAATGAAACGGAGTAAAAAAAATATAAAAAAATAATAATAAAAAAATAATAAATGATTGTTGAGGCTGGTGGAACTTTAACAATTTGCTAATTCTGGGTTTCAATTCCATCAACATCATTCGTAAATATTCCCGTTCAGTGATATTCATTTCTTAGATAATCATTTAGCTGTTGCGCTAAGCCCACTTTCAACCAAATATGACGAAGGGAATACAATTAAAATTTCTGTACTCTAGCCCATGGGTAGCCAACTGGTCATCCGGGGTGGAATTCAGAAAAATTTATAATTGAAAAAAAACATCGAATTTATTACGGTAAATACTATGTTATTCTAATGATATATTGATAGCTTAATAGGTATTGTGTAAATTTCATAAATATTACATGCAAATGGCATTGGAAAGGAGAGCTCTAAACTAAACTCCTCGAAACCCCCAGTGTTTAGTTCCCAAGCATGCTTGGTCCTCTATTCATCTACCCACTGAAGAGACGAAAGGCTGTCAACCTTACCCGGCTCAGTACCGTCTTCAATAAAGAGAATGATATTAAAATGATTAAATTTAAGCAGCTTCAGTATAAATAAGAAGAGATAGTATGAACCATAAAGATAGAAAAAAATACAGAGAAACTGAGAAAAGTCTCTGTTTATCAGATTCATATGAAAATATTTAAGATTTTAAATATTCGCATGTCACGCATTTTAATGGGGTACTGAAGCTATTACTTTTAAAATCCCAAATGAAGCCACGTTTATAACACTTATTTAAAAACTTCTATTTATCATTAATAATATTTCTGAAAGGTATTAAAAATACAGGAAGAGTCTTAACGAGATCATAAGAAAGCATAAATGTTAATAGGCATATTAATGTAGCGGTTAAACTGTTTTCTTCTTTTAGAGCATCATTAAACACTACTTTTATGTCGCTTAAGTCTCCGAGAAAGTATAACAGAAAATAAATATTGCAAGTATCGTCTTTATGAGATTCATAAGGATGAAGTTTAGTTAATTTTTTTTAATATTTTGACTATAAGCTACTTGGCTGTTATTGTTATATTAACATGAATTCCCTTACTTAATCTTATGAAATTAGGCATGCCTTACAACAATAATATATTGAAATGGTTTGAAAAAGGGAAAATATAGATTGCAGGCTATCATTATATGTTGCACTAATTGCTTAGCCAGGCATTGTGCTCAGGCTATCTTGAATAATCCCTAGCGAAGAAAAGAGAGTTTACATGACACATGCTCAACATCATCTCCTAAGCTGAGAGGGTCACGTGACATCTGATGAAATAAATAGTAAATAACCTGCGGATGCATAATGCTTTGATTTTTTAAAAATTTATTTTTTAAATTGAATTTAAGTAATTATTCCTTAAATGCTTTAAGCGAAGAGCCTCGCGTGGTTGGGCTATCTTGAATGCAACGTCATTCTCTGAAGAGAAGAAATGACGTCACGTGACAGATACCCGGCATTCTTTTTTATATAGATTGGCTTGGTTTGGAACGCCACGGTCTACATTTTGAGACACTACGGGTAATGAGACCGGGACCTACTGCTTAAAGCCGATTATTAACGGCTGCGAACATCCATACCACAGCGGGATTCAAATCCACGAATTCTGGTGCAGAAGCTAAGCGTCCAAATTACTCGGCCATCGGTCGGCTTTTTACGAGGATAAGGAGAAATTTTTAGGACTCTTAGAAGACTGAGGGCTCTATGAAGTCTTAAAATTTAAGGGTGAAATTTTAAGAGAAGTATTATTTATCGCATAAAGGTTTTAGAGACAAATCAATGTGACTTAAAGTTAGAAACTATTGACAACGTTTGGTATATTTTTAGCTAATGATTTGAGAAAAATATTATTTTTGAATTAGTGTATATAAGAATTGTTTATTTCTGATCATTTCAATATAAAGTCGATATACTACATAGAACTCGAGTTTTTTTACGATTAACAAATCATCTTGTAAAAAAGTTTCTTAAAATATTGTTTGATATGTAATCTATATTTTTTTAATTCAACATCAAGTTTTTTTTCAAAATATTAATTTCGAAAATGCCCTAAAGAGGTGCAAATTAATTATGTCTATTGTAATAACATTATATTGAGCTATTGAAAGTCGAGATAAAATTCATTTATAATTTAAGGGTGAAATTTTAAGCGAAGGATTACTTATTGCAGAAAAGGTTTTAGAGACAAATCAATGTGACTATGTTAGAAAACATTGACAACTTTTGGTATATTTTTAGCCAATGATTTGAGAAAAATATTATTTTTGGAATTATGTATCTAAGAATTGTTTATTTCTGATCATTTAAATGTATATTTGATATGCTACATAGAACTCGAGTTACGTTACGACTAACAAATCACCTTGTAAAAATTTTCTTAAAAACTGTGTAATATATATTCTATATTTTTTTAATTCAACATCAAGTTTTATTTTCAAAATATTAATTTCGAAAATGCCCTAAAGAGCTGCAAATTAATGTTGCCAATTCTAATAACATTATATTGAGCTATTGGAAGTCGAGATAAAATTAATTTATAATGTAATGCATTAATTTAAAAACCCTCGAGGTACCTTGTTAAATATTATCCAGTTATCGGATTTATGTTCTCTTATGATTGATGATGAATGGGTCATATTAAATGAAGAACATTTCAGTTTATGTGGTACATATCGTTTCTGTCATTGGTTTTATGTAAAAATACTCACCTAAGATTGATGACGAATTGTCCATCTGTTCACTGCATAATGAAGCTCCCGACTTCATAACTGGAAACAGCTCCGTCATATATCTCATAGCAAGATCTTTATGGCCACAAGAGTCATAGATTTGTAAGCCTAAGAAAAAAATACAATGTAAATATTAACATTATGTAGCTGCAATTATAATGAAGTCAATTTATTAGGTGAAATAACAAGATAATTTGTCTCTTAATGAGATAAGTGCTGTTCAATATGAAATTTTTTAGCTCCTTCATATATCTCATAGGAAGATCTTTATGGCCACAGGAGTCATAGATTTGCAATCGTAAGAAAAAAATACAATGTAAATATTAGCATTATGTACTGCCATTAAAGCGAAGTCAATTTATTAGGTGAAATAAGATAATTTGTCTCTTAATGAGATAAGTGCTGTTCAATATGAAATTTTTTAGCTCCTTCATATATCTCATAGCAAGATCTTTATGGCCACAGGAGTAATAGATTTGCAATCGTAAGAATAAAATATAATGTAAATATTAACATTATGTAGCTGCAATTAAAACGAAGCCTATTAGATGAAATAACAAGATAATTTGTCTCTTAATGAGATAAGTGCTGTTCAATATTAATTTTTTTATTTATAACTGCTTATTTTATATTCAATATAAAATAAAAAGTTCTCTGTTTAACATTAAATTTTTCTTAGATAATTAAAAAGGAATAATTTTGTAAATAGCATATAGCCCGTCATATGACGTGATCAGTAAAATTTTTAATTTTTTAGTATTGTAAAGTACCTTATGAGGCTGGTAAAAATGGTTTGTTTTTTGGCTGAGAATTATCTAGTACACGCTCAATAATTTGTTTATCTTCATATTCATTTAAAGTCTCCCGATATTGTGAATGCAGTTTCGAATCACGTTAAATTTATTTAGAAACATAATTCAAAGTTTTCTCAGCTACGTCGAAATTATCGTTAAGTTCTTCCCAATTTTATTCCACAGTAATTAATGGAAGTAAAGGAATGAAACTATCATTTCCACTACACCCTAGAGGTAGATAGAATTTGTTGCTAATACCAGTGATAAATATTCATTGCAACAAAAAAATAATCGATGATTCAATTTAAAATTCTCACATATGTACCTAATCTATTATTTAAGCGAATTATAAAAGAAAGGTATTTACGTAATATCTAAGTTCAGTGATAAAACGTATAAAAATAATGCAGACCATATTTAAATAATTTAAAATAAGAAATGATTAAACTAGATGGTTAAAGGAATGAAGTCATAATGCTAGAAAAATGTTATTTTTACCTATTTATTATGCGACAACATTGATAAATTTAATCGCCTGCTCTTAACCGGGGCAAATAGGGCTTGAAATAATGGCATTAAATGTTCGAAAAGGAAGGGGGAAGGGGGATTTCAAACGTTTTAAAGACGTTAGTATTTTTTGCTGTGATTTGAAGCCTATTTATACCAATTTATTTTAGTATCGGATTGATAGTTTAGGAGAAGATAAACTTTACTCCCTTTGAATTTTGCTAACTCTAATTTATCAAGAATCCAATATGGATGCCTCATCCATTCCAGGTTCAACCGCTTAAGAAATTCGAGGAGAGACGGTTATGATTATATAGGGGAT
>CM063511.1:82762614-82772614 GCA_032207245.1 Pardosa pseudoannulata
ACGAAAAAAACAATTACTACTTAACTCTTTTAAGAGTTACTGGGTCCATAACAGGAAATTGACTTTACATATTTTTTTTCATGCAAAGTAATACTAGAAAGCATTATTATCTTAATAAAACAATATCCCGAATAACGATAACTTTTATTTTGAAATCGTTCATGCGGAAAAATAGTGCTGATTGAACATAATGAAAATTTAGGAATCATAAAAAATGCATTTTATAAAAATTCAGTTATAAAAACTATTCTCAAGCTAAATAATACTGAAGAGATACTAGTATTTTAGTAAAACAATATCGGAAATGAAGATAAATTTTATTTTGAAATTTATATGCGGAAAAATATTACAAACTAAACACAAGGAAAATATATAAAAATTTAAAAACATAGAATATGAAAAATATAATGATCGCTTACTGATGGAAACATATGTTTGAAAGTTTTATTTTTTTCACAAGCAAAAATTTTAAAGGCTCGAATGAATTTTGAAATGTTGAAATAATTAGAATTTTTTAAATCTCCAAATAGAAAGGAGTGACACAGTTGAAGGTACAAATGGTAACGTTGCATTGGTGACAATTATTTAAAATATACGTTAAAAGCTTTATTTCTCGGAAAAACACAAGTTTTAAACTTTCCAAAGAACTTTGAAATTTTCGAATAATTAGAATTTTTTCTCTAAATAAGAAGCAATGACAAAATTGAAAACAAAATTGGTTACAAATACAAATTTAGATTAAATGTGTGACATTTTATCTATTGACATTAATACACTTTTTGAATGATGTCACGTTTTTTTAACCTTTATTTTAATGGCTAATACTCACATATAAAACATAAATCTCAGATTCCTATAATTTAAACATAAAAAATAGTTTACAATAATTTTTCGTTAATTTGTTACACAACATTATTTAGCTCCGTCATGTATCTCATAGCAAGATCGTTATGGCCACAGAAGTCACAGATTTGCAATCCTAAGAAAAAAATGCAATGTAAATATTATATATTTTATAAAAAATTGGTAATAAAAACTATTCTCAAGCTAAATAATACTGAAAAGATACTAGTATCTTAGTAAAACAATATCGGAAATGAAGATAAATTTTATTTTGAAATTCATATGCTGGAAAAATACTACAAACTAAACACAAGGAAAATATATAAAAATTAAAAAAAAATACATTTAAAAATATCATTGCAAACTGATTACTTTAATGTAAAAAAAAGAGTAAAAAAAAATTAGAAAAATCAACTGCTTTAGAGAGAGAGATTGTTTATATAAATATATAAATGAATGAAACGTAGACGATCCAAGCGTTGCAAGGAATCCGAACTTAAATAATAGCTTTCAAGTAGAAATAAATCATTCGTGCATTGGGTATAAGTTTCCGAAATCCAGTTCATTGAAGTGAATTGAGTGTAATCATAGTTCACATAAAGCGGAAAGAAACTAAACGTTTGAATATTGGCAGGAACAACTTCTTTCTGAAAATGGATAATCTCTTAAGTTCTTTCCCCAACGCCCTCTTTCTTTTTTTTTTAAATGGGGATATTACCTATGTATTGATAACCTATAAATACGACGGAACAAGTTTCTATCGGAATCTAAAATTTTTTTCAGCGTTTTATAATTGATAACTTGGAAAATGCAAGAAGACTTGAACGGGACATAAAAAAGGAACAGATTAAAACGATTTTTCGGATGATTAAAAATATCGTAGTTATTGAAAGGGAAATATCGATAAAAGGTAATAAGGATCATTTAATCCTGTTGAAATGACAGCTGCAACGAGTACGCATTTCTTTTGAAGAGAAAGAATTATTTCTGTAAAATGGCCAATTATCTTTTTCTGATCGTAAAATAAAGATGTTCCCGAAACTGCTTTCGGAAATGAAAAATATAATGATCGCTTACTGACAGAAACAACGTTCTGTGCAAATGGTATGAAAAATGAGTACCAGAGGAAATTAATAAGATGAAAATTATTTAAAACATACGTTTGAAAGTTTTATCTTTTGCACATGCAAAAAATTTAAAGGCTCGAATGAATTTTGAAATTTTGAAATAATTAGAATGTTTTAAATCTCCAAATAGAAAGCCGTGACACAGTTGAAGACACAAATGGTAACGTTGCATTGGTGACAATTATTTAAAATATACGTTAAAAGCTTTATTTATCACAAAAGCACAAATTTTAAACTTTCCATTGAACTTTGAAATTTTCGAATAATTAGAATTTTTTTTCTCTAAATAGGAAACAACGACAAAAGTGAAGACAAAATTGGTTACAAATACAAATTTAGATCAAGTGTGTGACATTTTATCTATTGACATTAATATATTTTTTGAATGATGTCACGTTTTCTTAACCTTTATTTTAATGGCTAACACTCACATATAAAACATAAATCTCAGACTCCTATAATTTAAATATAAAAAATAATTTACAATAATTTTTCGATAATTTGTTACACAACATTATTTAGCTCCGTCATATATCTCATAGCAAAATTTTTATGGCCACAGAAGTCACAGATTTGCAATCCTAAGAAAAAAATGCAATGTAAATATTATATATTTTATAAAAAATTGGTAATAAAAACTATTCTCAAGCTAAATAATACTGAAAAGATACTAGTATCTTAGTAAAACAATATCGGAAATGACGATAAATTTTATTTTGAAATTCATATGTGGTAAAATACTACACACTAAACAGAAGGAAAATACATAAAAAATAGCATTGCAAAATGATTACTTTAATGCAAAAAGTATAGAATAAAAAGAAAAATTAAAAAAAAAAACTGTTTTAGAGAGAGAGATTGTTTATATAAATATATAAATGAATGAAACGTAGAAGATCCAAGTATTACAAGGAATCCGAACTAAAATAATAGCTTTCAAGTAGAAATAAATCATTCGTGCTTTGGATATAACTTTCCGAAATCCAGTTCATTGAAGTGAATTGAGTGTAATCATAGTTCACATAAAGCGGAAAGAAACTAAACGTTTGAATATTGGCAGGAACAACTTCTTTCTGAAAATGGATAATCTCTTAAGTTCTTCCCCCAACGCCCTCTTTCCTTTTTTTTTTAAATGGGGATATTCCCTATCTATTGATAACCTATAAATACGACGGAACAAGTTTCTATCGGAATCTAAAATTTTTTTCAGCGTTTTATAATTGATAACTTGGAAAATGCAAGAAGACTTGAACGGGACATAAAAAAGGAACAGATTAAAACGATTTTTCGGATGATTAAAAATATCGTAGTTATTGAAAGGGAAATATCGATAAAAGGTAATAAGGATCATTTAATCCTGTTGAAATGACAGCTGCAACGAGTACGCATTTCTTTTGAAGAGAAAGAATTATTTCTGTAAAATGGCCAATTATCTTTTTCTGATCGTAAAATAAAGATGTTCCCGAAACTGCTTTCGGAAATGAAAAATATAATGATCGCTTACTGACGGAAACAACGTTCTGTGCAAATGGTATGAAAAATGAGTACCAGTGGAAATTAATAAGATGAAAATTATTTAAAACATACGTTTGAAAGTTTAATTTTTTTCACAAGCGCAAAATTTAAAGGCTCGAATGAATTTTGAAATTTTGAAATAATTAGAATGTTTTAAATCTCCAAATAGAAAGCCGTGACACAGTTGAAGACACAAATGGTAACGTTGCATTGGTGACAATTATTTAAAATATACGTTAAAAGCTTTATTTCTCTCACAAGCACAAATTTTAAACCTTCGATAGAAATTTTCGAATAAATAGAATTTTTTTCTCTAAATAGGAAGCAATGACAAAATTGAAGACAAAATTGGTTATAAATACAAATTTAGATAAAATGTGTGACATTTTGTCAATTGACATTAATATATTCTTTGGATGATATCACGTTTTCTTAACCTTTATTTTAATAGCTACCCTCTAATTATAAAACATCTTAAACTCCTATAAAATCTCAGACTCCTATAATTTAAATATTAAAAAGAAGTGAAAAATGAAGCAAAATATTTTATTTGTGCTTGATTTTTGTTTCTTTGCTACTAATATTTTTAAAAACATCTTTAATAATAACTCAGAATATTAACATAAGTGTCAAATTCATCATCTAAATGCAGAGTTTATTTTATTTTTCCAAACAGCCTCCCCCCCCCAACAACAGACATTTAAGCCTCTTAGGAAGATCTATGAGTTTTACTTAATATGACTTATTATTTAATGTTTGACTTAATGATCAATGGTCGGCAAACTTTAGAATTTAAAGGACCACCACATATACAATTATTTTTTGGTGGACCATCAATTATATAAATTTAAAATAAAATTGGCAGTAAATATATTTCTAGAATAATAATCAGAAACTTTTATTTTATTAATACAAACTGTTCATATTAAAAGTAATATAATTATACTATAGTTTTAAAAAAACTTTATGTTTTCACATCTTTAACCAATCTTAACTATCAACTTTTCAATGTTGTGCAACAAATTATTGAAAAATTATTGTAAACTATTTTTAATATTTAAATTATAGGAGTCTGAGATTTATGTTTTATAATGAGAGGGTTAGCCATTAAAATATAAAATAAGAAAACGTGATATTATAAAAAAAATATACATATTTTAGTTGTGATATTTTTTCTTGCTTAAGATCATCTGTATGTGGAATTTAGGTTCCAAAGACGTCATTTCCAGACGGATTTATGTTTTATAATGAGAGGGTTATTCATTAAAATAAATGTTAAGACAACGTGACATCATCCAAAAAATATACATATTTTTAGTTGTGATATTTGTTCTTGCTTTAGACCATCCGTATCCGGAATTTAGGTTCCAAAGACGTCATTTCCAGACGGATTTATGTTTTATAATGAGAGGGTTAGCCATTAAAATAAAGGTTAAAAAAACGTGACATCATCCAAAAAATATACATATTTTTAGTTGTGATATTTGTTCTTGCTTTAGACCATCCGTATCCGGAATTTAGGTTCCAAAGACGTCATTTCCAGACGGATTTATGTTTTATAATGAGAGGGTTAGCCATTAAAATAAAGGTTAAAAAAACGTGACATCATCCAAAAAATATACATATTTTTAATTGTGATATTTGTTCTTGCTTTAGACCATGCGTATCCAGAATTTAGGCTCCAAAGACGTCATTGAAAGATGGAGAGCTGCTTTTATTTCAACCCTAAATCGATATACGAAAGCGTTTTAGTTGCTGTGACATATGAAAATGTTTTTTCTTAAAAATATGTATTTTGAAAATTAAATTAAAATTTTCAGGGATTTTTCACTCAGTGATGGGTATTTATTTTTTTATAGAAAGCCATAAGTGAGATCTTGACAAAGATGACTGAATTATAGCTTTAAAATTTAAGTTACCAAATCGATGGAGCTTTTTTCCTTCATGTCTAATTTGCTTTCTTCAATGTAAAAATAATAAAAAGTTCTTTATTTATAATAATTCCACATAATAATTCTTCATAAGTTATGTTAGTTTTCATTTTTTTAAATATGAATGCTAATGAAACGTTTTATTTGTTGTGTTGCAGCTTGGAATAAATAATCATCCATTTTTTTGCGGACCATCAAACATTTTTTACGGACCACTGGTGTTCCATGGATCATCATTAGGGGACTGTTGATCCAGATTACTTAGAAATTTTTTTTCTACGTAATTTATAATACATTTCAAAACTATTTATGATTTAATTTTTTGTACGATTAAACTTTTTAATAAATCATACAGGCAATTGACAAGCATTTCATTGAAAAAAAATTAGAAACATAGAAAAAGGATAGTAATATTAATCATTCTTTCAAAATTTGTAAAAATTTGCTGTACCTTCAGTAAAAGTAAAAATGAGTAAGTGCTAATTTTTTTTCTAAATTTTTCCGTAAAATACTAAAAAAGAAAGATTACTAACTTTTTTCTAATATTGTACTACAGTAAATATTTTTAAAAAATTCAATAAGTTGACCACCTCCGTATGTTGACCACTTAGTTACAGTCCCATAGGGTGTCAATTTATGGAGGTTCTACTGTATAGATAAATGTGTGTGTATTTGTGCATACGTAGTAATGATTATACATATATATCAGTGGTATTAATTTTTAAAATAGTCTTTGAAGAAACACATGGATCCCGGCAGAGTAGATATCCGTTCTTTTATTTACATATGTCTGTTTACATATCTCATTAATAAAAAATAATTAACATTATTAACGTGAAATCTTTTACGGTGATTTATTATAAAGAAATAATCCATAACATTTTTTTTCATGCAAACACTTGAAGATTATACCAACCGACAAAATTATTCATATTTTTTATTTTCATAAAATGAGTAAGTGAGGCAGTTTAATTTTTTTTATAGATAATATCGACGCAAAGAAAAACAGCGGTTTTATTTAAATTTTAATCATCCTGTTCATCAAATTTTCAGGCTTCTCTGAAATCTCTTAAGGTAAAACAAACAGTTAAATAAAATTCACTAAACCACTGCTAACTCAAGAGGGCAATCCTTTACGAAGCCAAATGTGTTTACAGCCGTTAGAGGTTACTTCGCCGGAGAATAAGAGGCCCAAAGGAACTCTTAGACTGGAGATTTACCGGTTTAGGGCGAAAAAGTTTTCAGCTAAGTTATGACACGTAAATGTACGTAAAGTTCGTTGATTTTTTTCCCCTAATGTCGAAAAGAGGAAAGATCAAGCAGAAGGGAAGGTATAAAAGATGACAGTTTTAATAAGATAGCTTTTTTCTCTACGTTAAGAAATACTGTCGAGTAATTTGTAAATAATCAAGTTTTAAAAAAGTGTTAAAAAATCTGTGATAGTAAAAGATGATTAGCTATTTATTTTAAATTTTAATGCATTAAAATATTTTTAACCTTTTCACAGTTGGATGTTACTTTGTATTCGTGAGCATAAGAACGGGAGTCTGAGGTTCAATGCTTTTCCCCTTAACAACGATTTCTTTATTATTGTCACTTTGTACAGCAACAGGCAGAAAGAATAGCAATGATTATACATTTTAATAGCAATTTTGACAGGAATGATTTGAAATAAAAAGAACAGAGAATCTAACTGAGTAAAAGTGATCAAGGCTTCCCAAATAAAGTGGCTAGGATATATATTTCGATATAGCAAGGAAAATCCTGTTAAAAATGGATAGCAATGATAATAAAAGATTTGATAGCAATTTTGACAGGAATGATTTGCAATTAAAAAACAGAGAATCTAACATAGTAAAAGTGATCAAGGCTTCCCAAATAAAGTGGCTAGGATATGTATTTCGATATAGCGACAAAAATTCTATTAAAAATGAATAGCAATGATAATAAATTTTGATAGCAATTTTGACAAGAATGATTTGTAATAAAAAACAGTGAATCTAACTGAGTAAAAGTGATCAAAGCTTCCCAAATAAAATGGTTAGGAGATATGTATTTCGATATAGCGAGGGAAATCCTGTTAAAAAAGGATAGCAATGATTATAAATTTTGATAGCAATTTTGACAGGAAGGATTTACAATAAAAAAACAGAGAATCTAACTGAGTAAAAGGGATCAAGGTTTCCCAAATAAAGTGGTTAGGAGATATGTATTTCGATATAGCGAGAGAAATCCTGTTAAAAAAGGATAGCAATGATTATAAATTTTGATAGCAGTTTTGATAGGAATGATTTGTAATAAAAAACAGAGAATCTAACCGAGTAAAAGTGATCAAGGCTTCCCAAATAAAGTGTCTAGGATATGTATTTCGATATAGCAAGGAAAATCCTGTTAAAAAATAACTTTCCAATCCCCAGAGGGAAAGAGGAAAAGAGGAATACCGAAAACGAGGAGGATTGATCCAGTGGAAAAGTGGTTGGAAGACTTGGGAGTAAACAGATGGAAAATTGTAGCGTCGAGTAGACGTGTAAGATAACTGAGACGTCCTTAGCCGGTTACCGGATGTAGTGCCTAGGAAGAATAAAAAGAAGCAGATGGAAAAAAATAAAGAATGTTTCTAGAGTAGGATGAAAAGCAATCCAAAGAAAACAGGGCAGATAATAGAATATATTGATAATGATGGTTGTGACTCACCCCGTACTACAACTGAATGGGGACAGTGGGTGAATGAATGGCTTGGTGTATATTTCAACCAGTACCGTACTTTTTAAGATTATCATATTTTGATGTAAATATCGGCACCCGCACTGAAAAAGTTAATTTAATTGCAACCACTTACGATCATGGACATTTAAGTTTACAGTGTCAAACTATCAAACTTTCAAAAGAATCCATGAAAATTAGCCTGTACAGGTTTGAATATCCACCATATCGTTATTAGTAAGATTGATTTTGTTCTTCATTAGGAAATAGAAAGAAGTCTGCTTACCGAACTTCACTCCCGGAATGAATGAATCTGTTACAGTGACTCCACTCACATCTCCAGTCTTTTGATTGAGCGTGTTAAGAGCCCATCTGAGGGCTTCATAATACTGAACGCCTTCCGTGGACGGACGACCACACCCGAACACCCCTTGACCAGGTTGGTGCAGCTCCAGGACACCTCCTACGATGACATCAGCATCTGACTCTAGTTCCACAAAATAGGGGTCACCGGGTGAACAGGTGTCAGACGTCAAGTCTTGGGATTCAACGTAGCAACTGATGAGGAATAATAATGCAATATACCTCCACTTTGACTTCGTCATGGTGGGTACTAGAAAGAAAAGAAATATTTATTGAATTAATGTCATTTATCAACTCTATTTAACTTACAGTTAAAGAAAGATAAAATGTTTGGGTTGTTAGGTTATACGTGTATTTTATCTTTATGTCAATGCCTCGCTATTTACCCTTCCTGGATATGAAGGGGATTATACCAACTGAACTGGAGTGCCACACTTTGCATGGTACTGCGCAGGATTTTTGTTACTCAGCAGTGTAGTTGTATTTGGAATTTTCGGAATGTGTTGTTAATTGTCCGTGATCGTTTCATTAACCGTTGTCTATGACTCTACTGTGCATTTCTTGTTTCATATTACTCTGATACTAAGCCCAATATGGGTAACAACATTAAACATTCGATTGAATAGTCTGTTGCATTGTTTTTTGTCTGTTGATTGAATTTTTTGTTGCAAGATAATTCTCAGCCAAAAAACAAACCATTTTTTTTACCTGCCTCACAGGGTACTTTACAATTTTGGAAAATTAAAAATTTTACTTATCTTGTAATATGACGGGCTATATGCTAGCTCTATATCAAGAATAGAAACATGATATTATATTAGAAATTTCGTACTAAAATTGATGTCATACTGCAAATCTGGAAGGTGTTTTTCCCCTCCGGTTAAGAAATCGCTCCCGGTATAGATTAATTAGTGACGTCAAACCAGTGGAGATAATTCTTATAATTCACTTCACCGGGCGGCATTTTAAAACTGCCGATAGCACGTGGCTATTATGCAGATGAGCAAGAGAAGATTATATTTAAGCCGCCGGCAAATGCAAGCAGTGAAGAATGTTGTTTTTCTTGTGCTGCCATGTAAGGGATGTCAGTCCTGTAAACCGTTTGTTTGTAGATAGCAAGCTGCTATCAAGTAGTGTAATTCTTAATGATATTTTTAATAAACGAGTCAGCCTCTGGCATTACGAGTGTTTTTTTTTTCGAGGAACTTCACATCTACTGCATACCTGCTAATGATATGGCGTAGTATTCTAACAAAAAATCATGAAATGTAATTTAAATATTTTACAAATTCATTTTATATACATTTAATTAGTTGCCAAATTATGCAGTTATTTGATGACCCTTACAGATATTTAGATTAAAGAAATGATGTAGATAATCAAAAATAATTGCTGGATCAATTTATTATAAATGAAAAAAAGTAATGAATTAAAAACGTTAAATAAAAATATCATCTGTCTGAAATTAATGAAAGTAAGTTTCAAAATAAAATAAATAGCTTTAATTAATCATCTAAA
>CM063511.1:82777614-82817614 GCA_032207245.1 Pardosa pseudoannulata
AATGAAGATTTAAAGTCCCAAAAGGTACTGTGCCCCCTTAAAATATAAATTTTTTAATGCTTTATTTTTGTATATTTGAAAGAATCCAATGTCATGAATGATTCAGTAAACGTAAAAAATTTCAGCTATGTTATAAAACGTTGTTTAAAACTTATTTAGGTATGGTTTGGAGAGCTACGGTCTACTCTTTGCAACACGAGGGCTAATGAGACTGGGACCTACAGCTTAAAGCCGATTCCGGACGGCTACGAACATCCATACCACAGGGGGATTCGAACCCACGAACTCCGGTACCGAAGGCCAGCATCCTAACCAATCGGCTTAATTAAAACTTATTTCACAGGTAACTTTTTATTCAGGTCTTATATTAATACAGAATTATTAAGAAATTAAAACTAATTTTTGTAAATGTCTTCTATTAGGATGTTTTCAAATATTTAATAGCATTTGTTATACTTTAAATATTAATAAACGTTGCTAGTTTGTAGTAAAAAGAGCTTTCCCTTAGTGAAAATCATAATTTTTTATTTTTAGTACAGCCTTTTCCTAAAACTTACTTCGTATCTTTGCATGCTCATTAAAACCGAAGAATATGATCCATGGCAGAAAATTAAGAACTGCCAAAAGTAATAATATGTACAATCTACCAAACATGTTTGGCCGTTTTGAAACGAGGGTGAAATACAAGACGTTTTATCACCTTCTGACAAAAAACGTCATCTCATATTAAAGGATGCATAAAAACGAGCATTAACAAGATTCTGAGCTCTTATTTTACAGAAAATTCTTAAACAAGAGATTAGATAGACATATAATGATGTAGTATGAAGATAAAAGTATTAAAAAGGTACTAGTGTATTCGAATAGATTCGAAATGACATTTATTTCAAAACTAATACCGTTTAGCGATTAATCGTATGTTTATATCCTTTATAAAAACACGTTGAGATGTTTTAAAGAATTTTTGGATGTATTAAAATTTGAAAAAATTCCCTATCATGGAAAATTCAATAAACATTAACATTTTCAACTATATTAAAAGTTGTGAAAAAATTATTACACTTTTACAAAACCAATTAGATACCAGATAAATTTTTGTACGTGCTTTGTTGGAAAGTTTTTAAAATATTGCTGTTATACTTTAGTTTATACATTACTAGTCTGTAGCAATTCATGGGAAATTCAATAAACATTAACATTTTCAACTATGTATTAAAAGTTATTAAAAACTTAACAAATACTTTATATTTCTTACACTTTTACAGAACCAATAAGATACCAGATAAATTTTAGAACGTGCTTTGTTGGGAAGTTTTTAAAATATTGCTGTTATACTTTAGTTTATATATTACTAGCAATCCGTGGGAAATTCAATAAACATTAACATTTTCAACTATGTAATAAATGTTCTTAAGAACTTATTTAATAGATACTTTATACTTATTTCATACACTTTTACAAAACCAGTAAGATACCAGATAAATTTTTGAACGTGTTTTGTTGGGATATTTTTAAATTATTGCTGTTATATTTTAGTTTATACATCGCTAGTCTGTAGCAAAAAGATCCAGTAAGCATTAAAAATTTCAATGTTATTTAAAACTTATTTAACAGAGAACTTCTTTATCCAGTTCTCACATTAATACAGAACCAATAAGAAATTAAAAAGTAATTATAATGAATGTTTTACATCGGGAAGTTTTTAAAATATTTAATAGTAATTCTTGTTGTACTTTAAATATTAAACATTGTTATTATGTAGTAAAATGAGCTTTTCTTTAAAGAAAATTAATTATTTTTCTTTCAAGTACAGTATTTTTAAAAGCTATTTTCATATCGTCGTTTCATGCTCTGCAAATTTGAAGAGTATGATTTTTAGCAGGAAATTAATGACTGCCTAGAGTAATAATATGTGTGATTTACAAAAGAAGTTTAGATGTTTTGAAACGAGACTAAAATATCTGCAAGAAGTTTTAGCATTTATTGACAAGAAAGCGTCATATTTCATTAAAGGATGCATAAAAACAAACATTAGCAAGATTATTATTTTACAGAATATTCTTAAATAAGAGATTAGTTAGATCGATAATTATGTAGTATTAAGGTACACGATTTTAAAAGGGCTAGCGTAAAATAGATTCAAAATGACAGTTATTTCAAAACTAATACCCTTTAGGGATTAAAAGTAGGTTTTTATACTTTATAAATAATATGTTGACAGGTTTTAAAGAATTTTTGAATCTATTAAAATTGGAAGAGAAGGCTTTAGAAATAAGCCTTAATCGTGAAATAAATATTTATACCTAAATTCAATTATTGTATATTATTATTATTATTATATAATATTATATATTATATATATATTATATATTATATATTATATATTATTATATATTATATATTATATATTATTATATATTATATATTATTATATTATTATATATTATATATTATTATTATATTTATTAAAATATTTATTATACTTAAAATGTAGAATAAATGATAGTTTTTAAATGTTAAAATGTATTTCATACCAATTGTTTTGAAAAAATTATTTTTATATTATATATTATATTATTGATTATATATAATATATAATTTAATTATATTTTTATATTATATATTATATTATTTATTATTTTTATATTATATATATTATTATATATTATATATTATTATTATATTTATTAAAATATTTATTATACTTAAAATGTAGAATAAATGATAGTTTTTAAATGTTAAAATGTATTTCATAAAAATTGTTTTGAAAATTTTTTTTTATTATTTTTGTATTATATATTATATTACTGATTATATATAATATATATTTTTATTTTATTTTTATATTATATATTATATTATTTATTATTTTTATATTATATATTATATTATTTATTGTTTTTATATTATATATTATATTATTTATTGTTTTTATATTATATATATTATGTATAATTATTATATTTATTAAAATATTTATTATACCTAAACTGAAGAATAAATGATAGTTTTTAAATGTTAAAATGTATTTCATAAAAATTGTTTTGAAAAAAATATTTTTATTAATTTTATATTATATATTATATTATTGATTATATATAATATATAATATAATTATATTTGTATATTATATATTATATTATTTATTATTTTTATATTATATATATTATATATTATTATTATATTTATTAAAATATTTATTATATCTAAACTGAAGAATAAATGATAGTTTTTACATGTTAAAATATATTTCATAAAAATTGTTTTGAAAAACCCTAATTTTAAAAGTTTTGTAACCTAAAATGTGTTTAAAACACATTTTAGGCTAAAACACTGAATAATAGATTATAGTTAGCAAATGTTAAAAATAATACAGGAAGTTTGAAGGAGTTAAAGAAAAATGATAAAAGAATTATCATTTTTAATTGCTAGAAAAAATTAATTTATCAGCAGGTAATGTGCAATATAAAATAATATTACAGTTTTAGTGAAATAGTATCTTAACCTTCCCCAATTGTGTAATTTTACAATCTTTTAAAATTTTGTGTTTATTATTTAGTAAAAAACAAGTTCCTAAAAATAACTTTAAATTGTTAGTCTTAAATGTAAAGAACATTTAATTAAGAAAACTTTAATGCAATTTAGAGTTATTAAAACTAAAAGCCTTATTTCGATTTTGAAAAATTATTTTTACCCTATATACCCTTTTTTTACGAGGGGTTGAATTATGCTTTCAGTTAACTAATTTTTAGATATTTGAACCTTAATTTTTTGTTTTGATTTTGGGACTAATAAACCATGTATAACAAATTTCTTCTGCCCTTAAATTATCATAATCAGCAATCACTTGAGACGATTTTAAAGTACATATCAGTGTTGAATTTTTTACACCAAAATTCTCTAAAATTTGAACTGATGAAGGAAATTTTTTTCTCTTTATTCTTATATTTTTTTGTGTATTTAAGTTAGAAATTATTCTAGAGATTAAAATATGTAGATAATGATATAAATGATTATTAAAAATTGAAATAATCTGTTGTTAAGATTTCTGTTAATAAATATATATATATATATATATATATATATATATAATTCAGAGATAATCAACCTCTCTACTGATATATATGGCCTTTATTTCTTTAAGTAATGCAGAATAATTGAATTGGACTCTTAAGTGATTATTTACTTGATGTAACGCTAGAAATGGTCCAAATTGGTTCTTTCCACCCTGATAAATATAATCTAAGAGAAAATAAACTAAATTAATCTTTATTCTTTATCTGGAAATAAAATCTCATCTGTTTTCATTGATAAATTATCTACAAATTAGATTTTAGTGTTCAAATATTTAAAACATTTTAAAAACTGTATGGTTTTTTTAATTTATATATACTATTCTATAATCTCATCTTAAATCGTATTTTAAGCAAGCATTTCTATTCGTTAAATTGCTCAATTTTAGTTTCTAATTCGTCTACGTAATTTTTTAATGAAAAACAAAAGAAAACATAACAAAACATTCATCTATTGTTTTTGTTCTTAAAAGAAAAGAAGTGTCTGTCACTTAAAATATTGCTTTTGTTTCAAAATACCACAAGTCTTCCATATATTTAAAAATATGTGTGTTGATAAATACATTAAAAATTATCATTTATATTTTAGCAGAATTATTTTAAAACACAAAGTAACGATGTCTATGAAAATTTCTGAGTGCATAAACTTTAAAACATCTTATGCGACACTCTAGAAAAATAAATGAATTACTTGAAGACAGCATATCATTCCTAAGGGTAAGTAATTTTTTGTTTCTATCTATATGCTACTTAACATGTTTGTGTTTTCCTTAAATGCTCTGACTCATTTTGTCGTCTTTTAAAATTTAATAAATTGCACTCCATAAATTGCTGTGATAATATATAATTTGAAAAAAATGACATTTATTTTTAAAGCTTTAACTGTTTCATGCGCAATTAACTTCCTAATTTCAGAGAGAGTTAATGTGGGAAATCGGGCTCGGCGATGGGTGGGTAATCAGAGCGTTTGACTTCACCAGACGCGATGACTCTAATGGATGACGTCATTAGTTCAATTTTGCTTCTTGCGGGATTCCGGAAGATAAACATGCGTAACGATTACGATGAATACTCGTCTTTACCCAACCTGGTGGAGGTTAAAGGATGAAAGGCACGATCATGGTCATTAGTTTCTTCTTTGGAGCATGCATTGTCGGAATTAAAATTAATTCAAACATTGTCTTCTAACCTGGTGGAAAATCACGTTACGCTTATTGTTCCTGCAATATAATGCCTCATTCACGATACCCTTTTCAACAAATTCTAAAAATAAATTTTATGGATGACTTATTTGGATTAAAGGAACTTAGATTTTAATTGACTTTTAAATAGAAAAGGTAAAATTTAATTTCCCTGAAAATTAGTCAATTTCAAGAATCTCATTGATATTTAACAATAGGAGAATATCTAACTTTACATATATTAAACTATTTTGCAGAACACGAATTTAGGAATTCAAAAATGGTTTAATTTTTTTTCTTTTCTTATAATTAGAGGTAAAATTATAATAAGCCATAAGTACAAACTCGAATATCAGAATTAGGCTTTTATAGCTATAAACATTTATATTTATCAACTATTTTATTTTATTCTTAAGTTTTCTTGAAGGTTAACTGACTGTTGTGACCAAGCACTTAATATCAGCACCTTCTATATATACCGATATTATTGTAATAAATTGGTGCGCAAGTGCGGGAAGAACCAAAGTATCTGCTGCAAATGCGAATTTCCGGTCTTGATTCGAATTCTTCGTTATCGAGATATCATTGGTTTACCGAAGACCTGAACGGAGACGTGATAACCTTCAAGAACAACCGAACAATGGCCGATTGATTAGAGTGCTGTCCTTCGGTACCGGAGTTTGTGGGTTCGAATCCCGCTGTGACATGGATATTCGTGGCTGTTCGGATTCGGCTTTAAGCTGTAGGTCCCGGTCTCATTAGCCTTCGTGTTGCAAAAAAGTAGACCGTAGCACTCCAAACCAAAACCAAACCAAAACCTTCAAGAACAACTTATTTGGCTTGTGTTTGTATCAAGTAAGCGGAGAAATATGCGAAGAGGACTTCAAATGAAAGCAATAACTTGAAAAAATATTACTTTATGCGTAATATTTAGGATGTCTTTTGACAATCGACGTTATCGAGTACAGGTGAAAAACAGTATCGCCGACAGGGATATATCGGTAGAGCAGAATTTTAATATTGTTATCGCGATACTTAAAGTATAGCCGAACAATGGCCGATTGGTTAATGTGATGGACTTCGGCACCGGAGTAAGTGGGTACGAATCCCACAGCGGCATGGCTGTTCGTAGTCGTTCAGAATCGGCTTTAAGCTATTGGTCTCGTGTAGCAAAAAGTAGACAGTAGTACTCTAAACCAACAAAACTTAAACCTCATAAATCATATCAATATTTGACGATATATTGATCAATGATCTAGCCCTATCCAACATACGCTGTTCTTACTTGTCTGTGGGTGTGGGTTATGTACCTCCCGATAAAAAACCCAAGTTATTTACAAAACCCTATGTGCAGTCAATATAATATATCTACGGAAATTCAGCAATATGCTGAAAAGTTTAAAAAATATTGCTATACCTTGTGGAAAAAATGTTTTACTTTTATGACGGAACCAAATCCTTTTTAAAAGCTAGATTTTCTTTTGCTACAGATAAATATAAAATCTTCCATTTTCTCAAAGGAACACCTAAAGCATTTTTGCATATTTTAGGAAACATTTTGCCTTTATATAAGAGAAAACTCAAACATCAGAGATAGCAGTGTACTTAAGCTTGTTGTTTGTTTACGTTTCCAGCGAACATGATGTCTTTGAAAAGCGCCTTAACCCCGTTTTAACCAGTGCGGTGAAATGGAAAATATTTCCCATTTGACGTCAAAATGTTGTTTGAAATATTTTCCGATGTCCATGAATTTCGGACAAGGATTTATTTATTTGTGGTATACGCAAATAAAATAAAGATATTCCCAGTGACCTGTGTAGGAAAGGGATGGAATGAATATATCTACAATATACAAATATTGGGAATTATGGTTCAAAACTGAAATTGAACTGGTTAAAAATTTTGTTATGTAGAAAACACATAGCATTAGGAATTGATCAGTTAAAAAATTTGTTATATTCATATTCATGTATTAATATTTTTTAAAAGTAATCCTGCGTGAATTTGTTATAAATATTTAATTTTGTACCAATTAATATTTATTATTTTTTATAATCATTTAAGATTATAATTTATATATTTATATATGAAAATTTTATACAATTATTTTATTTATTTATTAAAAATTAAATTATATAATATAATTTTATTATAATATATTATTTATTAATTAAAATAATAATTATAATATATTATATATTATAATTATTATTATAATATATATAATATTATATATATTATATTATTATATATAATAAAATTATTCATTATATATAATAATTTTATTTATTTTTTCCATCCTATAAGAAACAAAGACTGTATTAAAATTAGAATAGACATAAAATTAATAAATAGTTTACAATCACAATTTATAAGAAAAGAATTATTTTTTCATAAATTTATTTTTTTTTTGTCTCAGGGACAATTATTTAATAGATACTACTTAAACTACACTCATGTCTATAAATTAAGGATAATTCAGAATCACTCAGAAATTGAGCTCTAAAATAAAAATTTCAGCTGTAGAATTATCACACACATCTTGAAGAAGAATATGCAAATTGCAGGAAACCATCAGATAGTACGTCACAATGACGAGAGTGTATGAAAGGGGTATATAAGGAATGGTAGCAAAGAAGTAAAATTGTTCACAAGCGCTTTAAAAACCTTTCAGTGCAATAACCGCATAGTTATGGCACAAAGGAAGCATTTGGATGATTTTTTACGTGGTAGAATAATCGGACGACTGCAATGTGGACGTACCCAGCTGGAAGTATCCGAGGAACTTGGAATCGCACAGAGTGTTATCTCCAGGCTTTGGCAACGATTCAAACATGATGGTAATGTGAGTAGATGTTACAGCACAGGTCGCCCCCGAGTTACTACGCCGAATGATGACCGGTATTTGGCAGTTACTGCCAAAAGAAACAGACGAAGCACAGCATCAGACCTGTCTCGTCAGCTCTCTTCAGCTACCGGTACGACAGTTTCAAGGCAGACCGTGTACAGACGCTTAGGGAACATTGGTCTATATGCTCGTAGGCCTGTCAGATGTGTTCCCCTTACCGCAACTCACTGTCGCCTGCGATTATGCTGGGCTAGAGAGCATGCATTGTGGACACCGCAACAGTGGTCTTGTGTGATGTTTTCCGACGAGTCCAGGTTCAGTTTACATTCTGATTCTCGCCGGAATTTCATATGGAGAGCGCCAGGTACCCGTTACCACCAAGCGAACACCATTGAACGACACCGTTACGGTGGTGCATAAGGGCTCGTTTGGGGAGGAATTATTCTTGGTTCCAGAACTGACCTGCATGTTCAGAGTGTAACGATGACAGGCCACATCTATCGGGATGTCATTCTAGAACAACATGTACGTTTGTTTCGGGGTGCCATGGGTCCTGAATTTCTGTATATGAATGACAACGCCCGACCTCACTGTGCAAACATTGTAGACGAATGCCTTCAATCGGAGGATATCACCCGTATGGATTGGCCAGCATACTCACAGGACTTGAATTCAATAGAGCATGTGTGGGACATGCTTGGCCGACGAATTGCAGCCCGTCAACCCCCTCCCAACTGTCTATCGGAACTTCGGAGGCCATTGCTTGATGAGTGGTGTAATTTTCCCCAAGATCAGATTGATAATCTGATACTCAGCATGCGTAGGCGTTGTAACGCTTGAATTGCATCGTCCGGGAGACATACTCCGTATTAACCATCATACTAACCATGTTATACTGTTTTCTGAAAATAGGTTCTTTTTTGAAATTTGCTCTAGGGAGTAAAAATTGCAATTTTTATTAATTATGCCAAACATATAGCATCTTTTTTGCTTTTTACCTTTTGTTTAATAAATAGACTTTACAAATAAGTCAAATTTGTTTTGCTTTTGTCTCTTTCATTGCCTGAACGTCATTATCCTTAATTTATGGACATGAGTGTATTACTTAATAGATACCTTAGAATACAGATAGGTAGATAGATTACCTAATTTTATTAATTAATAGATATTACTTAATGGATTATTGATAAAATTTACATTTACTTGGAGTGACGCTTTGAGAAAGAGCTTTAGTTGGGAAACTGGTGCATTTTTATTTCAGGAATATATTTAGAATATACATAAAGTACTAATTAAAAATAAATAATATACTATTTAGAATATACATAACATTAACAGTTTACAATCACAATTTATGTGAAAAAATTTATATTTTGCGTTTGATGGACAATTACTTAGTAGATACCTTAGAGTACAGATAGATATATGGATTGATAGATTACCGAAATTTATTAATTAATAGATGCTACTTAATAGATTATTGATGAGTTTTACATTTACATGGAATGACACTTTGAGAAAGAGTTTTAGTTTGGGAAACTGGTATATTAATTTAAAAAAAATTAATAAGCATAATTGAAGTAAACACTTTCAATATTAATCTTTCAGATAAGAAATATTTTAGAGTTACTGAGAAGTTGAAATGGAGGAAAAAAAGATCAGGAAATCATGGAAGATACACTTGATGATTAAAAAAGGAAAGATTTTAAAGGAACAATTCAAAAGTTTCATACATATCTCTGAAAGAGAACGAGGGAGGAAGCGTGAATTTCAAATTTGAAATTACGGATGTAAAACAATATTCCCTTCTTCAGAAAGATACAAACTGAGGAAATGAAATAATTTCAAGACGCATTCCGATGGCATCGAATAACTATAATCCTATTAGCTTTTCTGCTTGCATTCTTCTCACGCAAAATGAAGATCAGGAAAGAAATAACTGAAGCAGAGTTGATAACGTTCGGCAGCACGAGAAATTTAACACTCGTTGCTGCTTAAATAATTTATGTAGCAAAGAAATCTTTTGTCTTGCACTGGCAGTTTTTCTTCCATCCACGCCCAGATGCAGTCGAGGGCACATCATTTACATAATGGAGAGAAGTTGCGAGATTTGATATGCTAATGAGAAGATAATGGGTCAATAAGGAAAACTATTTTAGTTATTGATGAGGAAGTTGTTATTTAATATAGACCCGTGTACTAGTTAATAGGCTGCATGTCGGCTGAGCTAATGATCGTTATTAAATGAATTTTCAGTACGTTAAAGAAGAATATCTAATTGGGTCATGAAAAAGGCCATTTCTGAAAAAAGAACATTATTAATATATATGCTTACATGAAGCTTTAAAGTGGAATTAAAGAAAGAAGAAATTTAAAAATCTTCGTTCGTGTATGACGTTAAGTAATGGAAAGAATATTAAAAATAAGTATTTTGTCTTTAAGTAAAGGCTAGCTAATTGTGGAACTCAGTGTTTTCCATTAATTAATTAAGGAGTCTCAGTGCATGCTGAAAGTGTAGCTGTATCGATAGATCATAAATTTATAAATATGGAACACAATTAAGCAAAAATATGGAGACATTTAAAGCTTTTTCCACCTTCTATACAATCATGAAAAAATTTCCTTAGTTTTCTATAACAAAAATGTAGAAGTTTTAATGCATTAGAATTTCAAAAAGATAATTTATATGTTATATTATGATTCTCTGAGTAACTTATTTTTTAATATATGTATTAAACTCACAACTTAAATTATAGTGATCTTAAATCTGGAATCTATAGAATAAACTAACAATACAGAAATATTTTTTGATGTAAGAAGTATGTTTAAAATACCTCATAAAATTTAGAAAAATTTAGAAATAGAATAAAATTAAAAATTACTACTCATTAAATTTATTCGTATCTGTTTGTAATCAGCGTTAAGATATATGTCCCGGTCTCATTAGTTATCGTTTAGCAAAACAGGAGACCTTAACGTTCCAAGCCAAACCAAACCGTACAATTTAAATAACTATAACACAAATATGATAAAAAAAGAAGTTTATGAAAATTTGTGTATTCTTTAATAATGTACTTGAAATTCTACTTTATCTATTTATGTATATAATTTAGGAAAAGCGTATTTTTACTTTCTCCCTTTGACAATTATTGAATGTTTCAAAGCATTTTATTAAGATCGAATATCGGTAATGTACAGAAAGCAAAACTTAAGAACTTATTTTTCCTAATTTTAATACCTTTGTTGTAGAACGCTGGTGATCTTTAGTTCTCCTTAGTTCTCAAATAGCAAAAAATGAGACTCTAGTGCTCTAAACCAAACCAAACCAAACCAAACCTCTCACCTCCTAGTTAAAAGTGAACCTCAACTGGTACTGCGAAATGTGATAGCATGAGAGGGGAAAAGCCACTGCCATTGGAATAAAAACAAAATTGAAAATTGGAAATAAAATTGGAATAAAAATAATCCAGTTTATGAAGATTTTTGTATTCCTTGTATTTGAAATTCTACATTAGCTATTTATGTATATAATTTAGGAAAAGCGTATTTTTACTATTTGCCTTTGTCAGTTATTGAATGTTTGAAAACATTTTAATAAGATCGAATATCGGTAATGTGAAGAAAGCAAAACTTAAGAACTTATTTTTCCTATTTTGAATACATTTGTTGTAGAACGATGGTGATCTTTAGGTCTTACTTCTCACGAAGCAAAACAGGAGACTGTAGTGTTCTAAACCAAACCAAACTTCTCCCCTCCTAGTTAAAAGTGAACCTCAATTGACATTGCCAAGTGTGATAGCATGAAAGGAAAAAAGCCACTGCCATTGGAATAAAACACATAACATAAAGTTCACCGACTATCTCGTTTTATACAAAAAGCACAATTCATTTCAATTTCTATCCATTTAGTTCTCACTAGTTCTCATGCAGCAAAGCAGGAGACTGTAGTGCTCTAAACCAAACCAAACCTCTCACCTCCTAGTTAAAAGTGAACCTTAATTGACATTGCCAAGTGTGATAGCATTAGAGGAAAAAAGCCACTGCCATTGGAATAAAAACACATAACATAAAGTTCACCAACTATCTCGTTTTATTCAAAAAGCACTATTCATTTCAATTCAAATTCATTTAGTTCTTATTAGTTCTCATGTAGCAAAAAAGGAGACTGTAATGTTCTAAACCAAACCAAACTTCTCACCTTCTAGTTAAAAGTGAACCTCAATTGGCAGTGCCAAGTGTGATAGCATGAGAGAACAAAAGCCACTGCCATTGGATATATTCCAATGGCAGACAAATACATAACATAAAGACAAACACATAACATAAAGTTCCCCGACTATCTGTTTTTATACAAAAAGCAGAACCCATTTCAATTCCAATTCATTTAGCTCTCATTAGTTCTCATGTAGCAAAACAGGCGACAGTAGTGCTCTAAACCAAACAAACCTCTCACCTTCTAGTTAAAAGTGAACCTCAATTAGCATTGCAAAGGGTGATAGCATGAGAGGGAAAAACAAAGCTATTGGAATAAAAACACATAACATAAAGTTCACCGACTATCTCGTTTTATACAAAAAGCACAATTCATATCAATTCCATTTTATTTAGTTCTTATCAGTTCTCATGTAGCAAAACAGGAGACTGTAGTGTTCTAAACCAAACCAAACCTCTCACCTCCTGGTTAAAAGTGAACCTCAATTGGCAGTGCCAAGTGTGATAGCACGAGACAACAAAAGCATCTGCTATTGGATATATTCCAATGGCAGACAAATACATAACATAAAGACAAACACATAACATAAAGTTCACCGACTATCTCGTTTAATACAAAAAACACAATTCATTTCAATTCCAATTCATCTAGTTCTTATTAGTTCTCATGTAGCAAAACAGGAGACTGTAGTGCTCTAAACCAAACCAAACCTCTTACCTCCTAGTTAAAAGTGAACCTCAATTGGCATTGCAAAGTGTAATAGCATAAGAGGGAAATAGCCACTGCCACTGGAATAAATACACATAACATAAAGCTCAGCGAGTATCTCGTTTTATACAAAAAGCATATACACACGGAATCGATGCTTTTCATGCTTGAAAAAGAGCGAAACGTCCACATTTGCTATTTTTAAATATTCTAGGACAGAATAAAACGATAGCAGCTTAAATATTGTAGAAGAGAGTAGAGATAGATGAAACAGAATTTGAAAAACAGATAATAAACTTTTTACCCCTAGGAAGTGGTGGGATAAGGGTTTTCCCTCTCCGATGACCCCGGGAGAAGTTATCTCATTTGCATGATAGATAACGAGTGGCGGCGAAATTTGACACATTAATGAAACGCTAATGAGAAAAACCCCCTTGAGATGGGCTGCGGGGAAAAACGATTTTCGATACTCATTAGCGATGGTCTGGTCGAAATAATATTTGAGAAATGTCTCTGGTTGTATGTTTAGCCCCCTTCGAGTAATGATGTGGAGTGTGTGACAACGCCTGCTTGTCAGCTGGTATATTGGGTCATGGGTATACTCAGTAAGTACTTTAAAACGTCTGTTTTGCAGTAGAGGTTTGATTAATTGAGTAGAGAGAGATAAAGAGCAATAAATTATAAATATAATTTGAAATATGCATTTGTGGGGAAAGACAAGTAAATTCAATAAGGGTCGGGATTAATAATGAGTTAATGTCAAAAGTGGATAACCATAAGCGTTTTAAAACAAGAGTGTTAAAAATAGAAAAACTAAGTGCTTAAGTTTTGCTTTCTATGCATTACTGATGCTCGATCTTATGAAAATGTTTTGAAATATTCGATAATTTACAGAGGGAGAAAGTAAATAGTCTTTTCCTCCATTTTTTACATAAATAGATAATGTAGAATTTCAAGTACGTTATTAAAGATCGCACACAGATTCTCATTAAATTGTTTTTTGTCATCTTTGCGTTATAGCTGTTTGAACTGTGGTTTGATTTGACTAAGTCCAGTCTCACCAAAGTCGTTTAACGGCTAACCGAGATTAATCTCTGCTTGAACGGAGAATAGTGTCTCGCCATTGGTTGGTGCCAAGGGTTAATCGCGGTTAGCAATTAAACGACTTTGGTTAGACCAGCCCTTGGAGCTCTACGATCTACTGATTTTCTACAAGAGGGATAATGAGAACGGAATCTACTGCTTTAAGCCAATTCTGAACTGCTACGAACATTTATGCCTGAAATGGATTCGAAGTCACGAAGTCTGGTACCGAAGAGAAGCACCTATCATGAAGCCATCGATAGGCACTTTAACTATGTGATAAGTTATTGTGAGAATCACATTCTTTATACTGAAGTAATATATTTCCCTCGATATATAATCATTTTGCAATCCCAAACTCTCTCAGTTACGGTTAAATATTATAAAAAGACTGATTCAGCAAATGTTGTAAAAAATGTCTTAATCAGTGTAACCGTCTGGGTTTGCCTGATCACAAGAGGGCACTCTGCAATGTAACTTAACCTCAAAACCATAGTTTTTCAAAATTGTTGATCTTACTTCTTGTAATTGTTATGTAGTTGAAATCGGGTCGATTTAATCGGCGACTTTTATAGATATTTTTAATTAAATACTTAATTTTAAATGCGTATTTTTCTTTAATCAGTATCAGTGTCCTTTCTGGAACCTTTTAGTTATAGCCAGATTTTCAGCTGTGGTTTTCTTTCTTCGAATGTATGTTTCCTTCATAGGATTCCACTAAAACTAACACAGATAAATTTTGTTAGACATTAAATTTAAGCGAGCTGTTTTCTAACAGTCTCATTAAATCTACTAAAAGAACTATTTCAATGTCAAGAAATTCTTATGAAAGTTTATATTCTAAACATCTAAGAAGCAGTTTTCTATTTGACAATAATTTCATTTGGTTTAACTTTAGTACCATTTGAGATTTGAGTCATTAAGAAGTAATAAGGTGTAGCTGACTGATTGAAAATTTGGAGATAAAAAATGCAGGTGATAGGCAAAATACATACTAAATTTGGAGATAACAAGTGCAAGTGATAGGCAAAACACATACTAAATTTGGAGATAACAAGCACAAGTGATAGGTGAAACAGATACTAAATTTGGAAGTAACAAGTGCAAGTGATAGGCAAAACACATACTAAATTTGGAGATAAGCACAAGTGATAGACAAAACACATACTACATTTGGAGATAACACGTCCAAGTGATAGAAAAAATACATACTAAATTTGGAGGTAACAAGTGCAAGGGATAGGCAAAACACATACTAAATTTGGAGATAACAAGTACAAGTGCTAGGCAAAACATGTACTAAATTCGGAGCTAACAAGTACAAGTGATAGACAAAACACATACTAAATTTAGAGATAACAAGTGCAAGTGATAGGCAAAAAGCATACTAAATTTGGAGATAACAAGCACAAGTGATAGGTGAAACAGATACTAAATTTGGAAGTAACAAGTGCAAGTGATAGGCAAAACACATACTAAATTTGGAGATAACAAGTGCAAGTGATAGAAAAAATACATACTAAATTTGGAGGTAACAAGTGCAAGTGCTAGACAAAACACGTACTAAATTTGGAGCTAACAAGTACAAGTGATAGGCAAAACATATTTCATATTCAAACAAACATATACATATAGGACTCGATTATAAGAAAATATATTCACGAAAAACTTATAGAATTTGAACTGTTTAACTAAAGATGCAAAACATTTTTTACTTACATCTCTCTGCTTTTTGATGCTTTAAATGACTAAAGTTATGGAATCAAAATATTCACAAATGTTTGTAGTTTATTAGGGAAAAAAATGTAAATTTTGAAGATATAATAGTTTTGAGATTTCTCAAAGAATTCAGCAGAGAAGAATACTTAATTCAAATCCCAAAAATACTTAACTCGACTGTTTCATGTGAACAGGCAACTTATTGCATCTCCAGAGGCCGTTTTCACGCCTTGAGTTTTTAAAGATTCAGTTCAAATCTAGCCCACTCCTCCTACACGTAATTCACATCCAAAGTTCAAATTTGAAGCACAACCTTTTAACGTGAGTTGAAATCCAACTACTTTCAAATAAAAGCAGAAAGTAACAAAAATTATTAGTTTAGTGCGGAAAATATCATTCTGGAGACTACATATTTCTTATGAATCAAACTGGGTTCATTTAGCTGTTAAATTTTTAAATTAAACATACATTTGAAAAATTTAGATTTAAACAATATTATTGTAAACTAGCATATAGCCCGTCATATGAAGGGATCAGTAAAATTTTTAATTTTCTAGAATTGTAAAGTCCCCTATAAGGCAGATAAAAAAAGGTTTGTTTTTTGGTTGAGAATTATCTGGTACACGCTCAATAATTTGTTTATCTTTACTGACCGCATGTTAGTTGCCAACTTTAATTTATCTTGTCATATTACGTGATAGGATGGACAGCAGAGGTTTTAATATTTACAGTGATTATTTGGCGGTATATATGAATGATGTCCAAAATTTAGCGAATCGATTGCAAACCGTGTGGTTATGTATAAAAAACAAACACACAAACGAACAAACTTCTTAATTTTCAAAGATATATAACTTAAAAGCTAGATATTTATTAGTCCGTGAAATAGATTCCTAGACTTTTATGAAAAGAATTTGTTGTTAATACCGGTGATAAAATTTTCATTGCAACAAAAAATAATCGATGATTAAATTTAAAATTAGCACATATGTACCTAATCTATTATTTAATACAAATATAAAAGAAAATTAATTACGTACTATCAGTGATAAAACGTATGAAAATAATGCAGACGATATTTAAATAATTTAAAATAAGAAATGATTAAAGGAGATGGTTAAAGGAATGACGTCATAATGTTAGAAAAAAATGTTACTTTTACCTATTTATTATGTGATAAATTGATAAATTTAATATTCTGCTTTTAACAGGGGACAACAGAGTTTGAAATAATGACATTAAACACTCGAAAAGGGTGGAAGGAGTGGATTTCGAACGTTTTAGAATTCGCTTTGAATTTTGCTAACCCTAACTCACCAAAACAATATGGATACCTCTCCATTCCAGGTACAACCGCTTCATAAATTCGAGGACAGATGGACAAATCGACAGACAACTTAGGCTTTTATTATATAGGGGATTTTATTTGTCATTCAGTAGTAAAAGAGCACTCTACTTTTTTTTTTCTCAGGAGAAAAAAAAAAGTATTTGTCTCAGGAGAAAAAAAAGAAAGACTATATTTGCTTTCGTATAATGTGTATATTGTTCTTTATAAGAAAAAATGGCGAAAATATTTATCTCGTGTATTAGGAGCCCCTAAAAATTTGGCATACCAACTAGTTTCCAGATTCTAAACCAATTGTTAAGCGAATCCTATGAATCAATCCCCAATTCTCTTTTAATGTCATTCTAAAGATGGCGCCATTCTTAACGAAGACCATCAAGTTTGTTATCGGTTATTGTTGGGTCTTAGGTTATTGGGTAAGAACTGGCTACTATAAGATGACCGTGGGAGCTGCAATTAAAGACCTCTTACATTATCCTTTTTTTACAGGTGTTATATATATGGGAAACAATTCAAATCTAAAATGTTTGCCTTTTGACAGAGGGAAAAATTATATTAAATTTTATAATTCTTCTGATCAATTTTTACGGTATTAACATGTCTTTAAAACGTTTCAAATATTTATTAAAGCTGGTGGAGAATTTTATTATTTCACTAACTTTAAGAAAAGGTTCTTAAATGCAAAAGAATTTTCTAGTTTCAGAAACTATTTTCATTAAATAAAGTATTTTACAATGCTTTCCAGAAACAAATACTTCCCTGCTGCGAAAAGTATTTGTTTATTCTGCTTGCCGCAAATAGAGTTTTTATTTAATTTACCATCGTTACACTGGGGCCTTGAGATAAGTAATGACAGAAAAGTAATAAACCCTCAATTTATTGGTTTAGCCATTTGATATTTTAGGTTATTAGTCTTAAGGAATATAAGGTTTTCTCTTCAATCTCGAACTAGCTTTCGGCAGCAAATTTAATGCATTTCAGTCGGGACTTATAAAATTGCAGTCACCGTAAAATGTCAGATTTCTAATGTAAATACGATATTTGTGTTTCGTTAAAACAAATAAGTTTCACACATAGATTTTCATTTCTGTGTAAAAATAAATAAAATTGTAAAAAAAGTAATACGATTGTAACCATTTTCAGTGTTCAGATTTCGATAGAGATATTCACTTGGATGATGACTGGATTCATTTTGACAAGTTTAAGATTTACGTCTAAACGATTTCAAGAGTGATTAGAGCTTAAGTATTACCATCTGGTGGTGATCGATAGCGTTCTAAAATTTGTCATTTTAAGTTAAATTATATTAATATTTATCACTATGTCGATTTCCGATTGCAAGGAAAAAAGGAAATGTTCAATAGACATACCCACTTTAATGAAGACTGAATTCACTTTGACAAGTTTAAGATTTACGTCTAAAAGATTTCAAAACTGATTAGAGCTTAAATATCACATCTGGTGGTGATCAGTAGCGTTTTAAAATTTGTCATATTAAGTTATATTAATATTTTTCACTATGTAGATTGCCGATTGAAATAAAAAAGGGAGGTGTTCAATAGAGATACCCACTTGGATGAAGCCTGAATTCATTTTGACAAGTTTAAGATTTACGTCTAAACGATTTCAAGAATGATTAGAGCTTAAGTATTACCATCTGGTGGTGATCGGTAGCTTTTTTAAAATTGTCATATTAAGTTATATTTTTCACTATGTAGATTGCAGATTGCAATGAAAAAGGGAGGTGCTCAAAGAGATACCCACTTGGATGAAGCCTGAATTTATTTTGACAAGTTTAAGATTTACGTCTAAATGATATCAAAAATGATTAGAGCTTAAGTATTACATCTGGTGGTGATCGATAGCGTTTTAAAATTTGTCATATTAAGTTATATTAATATTTTTCACTGTGTAAATTGCAAATTGCAATGAAAAAGGGAGGTGTTCAATAGAGATACCCACTTGAATGAAGCCTGAATTCATTTTGACAAGTTTAAGATTTACGTTTAAACGATTTCAAGACTGATTAGAGCTTAAGTATTACATTTGGTGGTGATCGATAGCGTTTCAAAATTTGTCATATTAAGTTATATTAATATATTTCCCTCTGTAGATTGCAGATTGAAATGAAAAAGGGAGGTGCTCAGTTAGACTTACAACAGCCCGAAATTAAAAATTTCAACTATCTAGAGCTAATCATTTTTGTAGTGCTCAACAGTGTTCTATATAGACATACCCAGAAAGTTTTACGAACCTCTCATTATAAATTCTAGACATTAGGAGAAAAGATCTTATCCTTGATTAAGAAAAGATAGAGAAAAATTACCAAGAAAAAAATAAGTGAGTAATAAGATATTGGTGAATACCTAGACTTCACTCGAATGACTGGATTTATGGGTTAAAATTTGTTGGAGAGACATGTACTTGCTTTTAATAATAATATTTATAACCCTATATTCTTTATAAAATTTTTTCCCGTATCAGTTGCAAAACATATAATTTCTTTATTTTTGTTACCTTTATAAAAGATGATTCATGCAGCATGAGAATCAAATCAGAGCTAACAATGGTGAAATTAAACAAATATTTACTACAAATTCTTATTTATATTAATTCTTATTCTACATCTATCTTGACATGCGCCTAGAAAGGTGTGTTAAAACAATCTCTAGATATTTTTCATCAAGAAAGATAAAAATTTATCTGGAAAATATCAGAGTAGAATGTCTCAGTTAATGTGTTGTAAGAAATTGAACACCTACTCTTCAAAAGATTCATTATTTAGATTATCTTACTTTCTGACTAAAATATAAAAAATAGAATTATAAAACTATCAAAAGTGTATCAGGTTATTTTCCCTATTTTCTAAAACTTGGTTATTAATATCTATAAACTATTTTCTTTGTAAAATTTCTTTCCCGTATACACTAAAATAGAGCATAATTTCAATATTTCTATAACTTTAATAAATGATATTCCATGCCTGAAAATCAAATAAAAATTAGTGCTAACTGTGGTAAAACTTAAATATTTACTACAAATTCTTATTTATACTACATCATAATGGCATGCGCGTAGAAAGGTGTTGGGAAATAACCTCTAGATATTTCTGATTAAGAAAAGAAAGAAAACATATTACAGGTTGTATTAGATTATTTCCCCTCTTTTCTAAAACTAGGTTATTAAGATCTATAAACAAATTTCTTTGTAAAATTTCTTTCTTGCATTGATTAAAGGACAGCATAATTTCAATATTTCTATAACCTTAATAAAGGATATTCCATGCCTGAAAATCAAATAAAAATTAGTACTAACTGTGGTGAAACTAATATTTAGTAGAAATTCTTGTTTAGACTACATCATCCTGGCATGCGTTTAGAAAGGTGTGGAAAAATAACCTCTAGATATTTCTCATTAAGAATCTATAAACTATAAACTATTATCTTATCTATATCTATAAACTATTTTCTTTGTAAAATTTCTTTCCACATCTTTTAAACTAGAGCATAATTTCAATATTTCTATAACCTTAATAAAGGATATTCCCTGCCTGAAAATCAAATAAAAATTAGTGCTAACTGTCATGAAAATTAAATATTTAATACAAATTCTTGTTTATACTGTATCTTCCTGGCACTCACTTAGGTATGGGAAAATAACCTCTAGATATTTCTGATTAAGAAAAGAAAGAAAACTTATTACAGGTTGTATCAGGTTATTTCCTCTATTTTCTAAAACTCGGTTATTAATATCTATAAACTATTTTCTTTGTAAAATTTCTTTCCTGCATCCATTAAAGGAGAGCATAATTTCAATATTTCTATAACCTTAATAAAGCATATTCCATGCCTGAAAATCAAACAAAAATTAGTGCTAACTGTGGTCAAACTTAAATATTTACTACAAATTCTTATTTATACTACATCATAATGGCACGCGCTTAGAAAGGTGTGGGAAAAATAATTTCAATATTTCTATAACCTTAATAAAGGATATTCCATGCTTGAAAATTAAATAAAAATGAGTGTTAACTGTGGTGAAACTTAAATCTCTACTATAAATTCTTATTTATGCTACATCATAATGGAACGCGCTTAGAAAGGTGTGGGAAAATAACCTCTAGATAATTCTGATTAAGAAAAGAGAGAAAATATATTACAGGTTGTATCAGTTATTTTCCCCTTTTCTAAAACTCGGTTATTAATATCTATAAATTAATCTCTTTGTAAAATTTCTTTCCTGTATCCATTAAAGGAGAGCATAATTTCAATATTTCTATGACCTTAATAAAGGATATTCGATGCCTGAAATCAAATAAAAATTAGTGCTAACTGTGGTGAAACTAATATTTAATACAAATTCTTGTTTATACTACATCATCCTGGTATGCGCGTAGAAAGGTGTAGGAAAATAACTTCTAGATATTTCTGATTAAGAATCTATAAATTATAAACTATTATCTTATCTATATCTATAAACTATTTTCTTTGTAAAGTTTTTTTCCCGCATAAAGTAGAGCATAATTTCAATATTTCTCTAACCTTAATAAAGGATATTCCCTGCCTGAAAATCAAATAAAAAATAGTTCTAACTGTGATGAAAGTTAAATATTTACAACAAATTCTTATTTGTACTACATCATCCTGGCATGCGCGTAGAAAGGTGTGGGAAAATAACCTCTAGATATTTCTGATTAAGAAAAGAAAGAAAACATATTACCAGGAAAAAAAAGAGTAGAAAGTGCTTAGTTAGTGGGCGGTAAGGAATTGGTGAATCTCTGACCCTCATGTCAGTGACCTTTTAGAGTACCGAAACAGGCTTGGCGAGTCTTCGGAATATTTCTCTAACGAGGCTTCACATAACGGCTGCGGTACAGGGATGCATTGACTTTTGTAACCAAACCTCCATGCGTAGCGGTGTCCCTTACCACACGAACCGTATGACCTTCTTCGAACGCGGTCTTTGATTGTCTCCGTGTACCAGATTAAGACTGATGATAGCATTGTTTGTTGGCCGGAGCAATAATGTGTGCCAATTAGAAGAGTAATGAAAAAAGATTTTGCGAGTTGTTGTAATTGGTCTCACGGATTCACTGTGCTACAAAACAATTTGCGGATTCTTATTTTTTATTAATGTGTTAAGCAGATGTTTTTGTACTTCGCGATCCTCTTGTATCACTGGATTGAAATTGTTCTTTTTGATATATTAATGAGCCATTTGCTGCAATGGCATGTGTTTTAATGCTGTAGCATTGTTTGCATTGAAATGGAAAGCTGATATATTTTGATTTCAAAATTGATAAATGAATGTACATTTTACGGCGATATAATACCTTTCAAATTGAAAAGTCTTCATTATAATAAATAGCGTATTTTTAATTCAACATAAAATAACAGTTCTGCTCTGTTTAGAATAATTTTTTTCCTTAATCATTAATAATGATCTACCTTTATAAAAAGTGTTTAGTTTTATTACACGAAACAATACAGTCTTTAAAAACGAAAAAAATATATACTCCATATAAAAAAGAAAGAAAGATACCAGCAAAATGACTTTTAAAAAAAGAAATAAAAAAACTAATTTTTTGTTTTAAATTTAAGTTAACTAACTTTATGTCTATGAAACTCAGATAGATTCATACGAAAGATCTATTTTATTCCATAACATGATGAAGGATTTTTTAAATTTTTTTACTTTCTTAAATGTTTTTAATTTTTAGAAGTTTAAAATGACAGATACCTTTAATGCTTTAGGTTTACAGAATGAAAAATATATTTATCTTTAATTTGATATAAAAATTTAGACTGATATTGACTTACTGATATAAATTTTTCAAAAAATATTTATTGGCTTAAGTATATATATATATATATATATATATATATATATATATATATATATATATATATATATATATATATATATATATATATATATATATATATATATATATATATATATATATATATATATGTTTTAAATATAAATCAATATATTTTAACTTCAAAATGATATAACACATTTTAAAGTGCCATCAAATATTCAAACAAAATTTTATATATATAATTTCAGATATATATCAAGCGTCTCTTCTTAAAAATAAAAGAATTTAATTATCTTATACTCTATGAAATGAAGGGAAAAAGAAATAAGGAAATAAAATGAATTCATATGAAATTTAAATATAATGTAAATCGCAGATTCATTCGTAAAAGTAATAAAAGACTTAGTTCTCTTATATCATTCAAAGAAAACTTACTATTCTTTTGTTACATCATTAGTTCAAAAATGTTCTTTTTTATTCACTTTCATATGCTTCAGTGCTTTAGGGTTGTTATCATTGAAATATAAATCAATATATTTTGACTTCAAGATAATATAACACGTTTTAACGTGCCATCAAATATGCAAATAAAATTTTATATGTATAATTTCAGATATATATCATGCGTTTCTTCTTAAAAATAAAAGAATTCAATTATCTTATATTCTATGAAATGAAGGGAAAAAAGAAATACGGAAATAAAATGAATTCAAATATAATTTAAATATAATTTAAATATAATGTAAATCGCAGATTCGTTCGTAAAAGTAATAAAAGTTTCAGTTCTCTCATATCATTCAAAGAAAATCTACCATTCTTTTGTTACATCATAGGTTTAAGAATGTTTTTTTTTATTCATTTTCACATGCTTTAATACTTTAAGGATTGTTAGTATTGAAATATAAATCAATATATTTTGACTTAGAGCTGATATAACAAACATTTTAAAGAGCCATGAAATACGCATACAAAATTTTATATGTATAATTTCAGATATATATCTCTTCTTAAAATTAAAATAATTCAATTATCTCACACTCTATGAAAATGCAGGGAAATAAAGAAATAAGGAAATAAAATGGATTTAAATATAATTTAATTTAATGCATTATTTGAAAATGGATATTTTCCGTTCTCAACTTTTAACTTTACTTTAGAATATAGCATATTTTAATGCCTCCATATACACATACATAAATAGGATAGTTAAATTAAATAAATATATTTAACTAGGCACATAATTTGAACCCAATGGGTAGATACACTCAAAAGTGCATATTCTTACATAAATGCATACATAAATATGATAATTAAAAGGAAATAGCACGAAATGCATTTGGAAACACATTAAGCATATAAGTATAGTCCAATTAAATCATTAATCAGTTTAAGACTAACATCTTATGTTAGTGCATAGAGTTTAATATTTGCATTACATGCGTGTATGAAACAAAACTGGTGCTCTATTTAAAATCCATTAAAGTTGTTTTCGTTTTGTTGATGAAAAAAAAAACCAAAATAAAAAGTAAAAGTCGTTGCTGTTGAAAAAAATTGAAAAATGAGCTACATCGGGAAATTTTTTAAAAATCTTTTTTTATACGTTAACTCATCTCTTCTAGTTTCCTAGTGTTAGATTTCGTAAATATTAAAAATGATATCATCTAAACTTATACTAAAGTAATTATTTTTGTTTGATGCATATTTCAGAAAGTGAAAAAAATCTATATTTGAAATTAAATTGAAACATTCAAATTCATTCGAGGAATCCTATAATTGGTACCATTTAAAAAATTTCTAGAAATAAAATGATAGTTCCCTACAATTTTGAAAGACTAATCGGCGTTTAACTTCCATGTCATTGTATAGGAGTTAATTGATGATTAACTTTAATTTAACATGGTATAAAGAAGACTTTTTACGGTCTTAAGAATCAACTAAATCTAATTTGCATTAAATTACCACGAAAACATGCGGTACTTAATCGGATTGGCGCATTTAAATTTCCCTTGGCTGAAAATTCTCCTAATGGGTATTCTAGCTTTTAAAGTTTGCTTGTGATTTGATGAAGTTGGTTTAATGCATCGAAATATTAAAAAATGCTCACAAATTTTTTTTTATTTAATTATAATTATTAATTCTTAAAATATTTAATTAATACTATAAAACACTTCCATACTTAAAATTTTCTTATAATTTATATACTTATGTATTTTATTTTCCTACTGCTTTCAAAGTTTTTTATATACGGGATAAATAAGGCTGAACAAATCGAAATAGAAAGAATTATTATTTTCGAAAGTAATATTTCTTGTATCACATGACATAAAGAGTTCATACTATAATTTATTGCTACAATAAAAGTGTTTAGCAATTCTTTAACGCTCTTTTATTCCCTAAAAAAGTAAGGAAGAAATAGTACGGGACAATAACCTTCTATTTTCCCCGAAAAGTTACGAAACATAGATTACTCTTACCGTATCTTTACAGATATATTATTCATTGATAAAATGTTTATTGTTGCTTGTTAACACATTTATTAAAAGACAATAGAGAAGACAATAACCTACAATTTTCTCCAAAAAGCTACTAGAAGCTAAATTACTGTTACGTATATAGTATGCATTGATAAAATAATTATTGTTATTTGTTAACAAATTTACTAAAAGATAACAGAGGAGACAAAAATCTCACGTATCCCTTCTAAAACTTACTAAAACATAAAATACTGTTACGGCATTTTTATTCATTGCATTTTTATGCATTAGTGAAATGTTTATTGTTTTTTTATTATCACATTAAATAAAAGACAACAGAGGTAACAATAACCTCATATTTTCCCCAAAAAGTTGCTAAAATATAAATTACATAAATTACTGTTACGGTATCTTTACAGATATATCATACATTGGTAAAAAGTTTATTGTTATTTGTAAACACATTTACAAAAATGTTTCTTGCTTTCGTTACTATAAGTGTATCTACTTAAGTGTCTCTATGGTAATATTTTGAATCCTATAAGAGATGTCCTTTCATCCTGGAAAGGGAATTCAAACTGTGAAGTGAGAATGAAAAGAATCAATCTGATATTTAGGAAATTGTGAAACTAAATACTCGTGTTTTTATTTTGCGGATTGAATCTCGCTGTTAGCAAGAATATTTGTTACAGTTTAGCTTTGGATTTAAGCATCAAGTCTCATTATACTTAGCTATCATATTGAAACACAAAGAAGAATTGAAGAGTTTTGCATCAAACTACATCTGACTGTCTCCGACAAGAGGCTATTGCAGTTGTTAGGGTCTAATACACTACATACTATATGACACTATATACTACATACTGCTAGACTGGCTAGGTGTATAAATTTGATTTTTCCACTTTCACTCTTTTACCCTGTGTGAGGATTCTACTATTTTGAAGGATGACCACATTCTGTATTACGTTCTTCATGAAGTCGGAACGTTTTAAGAAAAGAGAGGACGAATAAGGAAGTGACAGTTTTTTTATTTCTTATCTATATTTCCCTTTTCTCTTTTTTTGCAGTTAATTTTCCATTTGTATATTATATGCTGCTGTGAGATAGTTTATTCTCTGAGGTTGGAAATAAAAAAGTGTACGAGGGTCAACCTGAAATTTTTGAGATATTACTAGGTTTTTGAAGTTAGATTTACAAAATTTTAGGTGTGTTGAAAGTAGTCTCTTCCAGAATCAATGCACTTTTGTAGACGAATTTTCTACAGATTAAATGCCTCAAGTCATTCATTTCTTGGGAATACATGAAAAATGCATTTAGAGCCACATCAATCTCTTCATCTGAATGAAAGCGATGTCCACGTAATTTATTTTTTAGATTAAAGAATAACCAAAAGTCATACATATCTAGATCAGGTGATGTTCTATCACTTTAATTTCTTTTTGTTTAAGAAATTCAACTCTTAATCCGGCTGTATGTGAAGATGCATTGTCATGGTGAAGCATTAGTCCCCTAGCATTCACTTCTTGTAGAATTTATGGAAGACATTTAGTGGTATACCAGTTTGCTGTTACTGTCTTTTGTCCTTTCAACTTGATGACTCTGACCAATCCCGTATTTCTAAAGAAAACGGCATATATCACTTTTTTTAGTGCGCGTGGTCTTTTCATCATTGTTGGCTTGGGATCATCTTCAAAGACCCATGCTTTGCTTTCTTGGCGTGTTGGAACGTCAAAAAACGGTATGTACGTTTCATCACCCGTTACAATTTTAAAAATGATGCTGTGGCCACCATCATTTAGCAATTTAAGAGTTTCTTTACTGATTCTGACACGCTTCCCTCTTTGGTCTTCCTTTAGATTATGAAGAACCGAAAGACAAACTACTTTTTTCATATGCAATTCTTCATTAATAATTTTGTGTATGACTCCGGATCCAATGTTAAGTTCCTTCTGTATAATTTGATAGATACAGCGATTATCATCCATTAACATGCTTCATATGGCAGACACATTATCCGATATTACTGCCGACGGTGGTCTTTCTATGAATTCTTCATCCTGAAGAAAATTGCGACCTCTGCTAAATTTTTTAAACCATCTGAATATAGTAGCACGAGCTGGAATTTCATCATCAAATGCCAATTGCAACCGTTGAAAACAGTCTTCTTGATTTAATCCTGCTTTAAAATAGTAGAAAATCATAACGCGAAATGTTTCTCGCGTCAACTCCATTTTCTCTTCTGTTTAAAATGCATTCTATGCTAAACAAGTTGAAGTAAGTCAGTAAAACATTGTCTGATGTGTTAAAATACTTTGTTCTTTAAAATTAAACCGTTATTTTTATTTTGTAAATTCTAGTCTGCGCTTATCTCAAAAATTCGAGAGTAACCCTCGTATTTGTTTCTATCGTTCTTCTCAATTTGTTATCAGGCTGAAAAACAATCCTATAATTAATCAGATATCTAAGGTCTGACTAAAAGATGTAATACGAATGATATTATTTATACTATAAGGAATGCCTGTAAAGTAACAGTGGAAAACTCATATAATTATTTTCACCTATAAGTTTAGCAAGAAGAAATAAAATTATCTCTAAGAACCTTTTCTAGCCAACTTGTGTCACAATTCTGTAGAGGATTTTAATAGAGAAATAAAAGCTATGCTTTCGAATACTTTTATAGCAAGGTTCAAAATGGATCTTATATAACCTCTATAAATTAAAAGCAGATTCTTTCATTCGTACATTAGTATAACCTTTTTAAATAAGAGGGGAACTCTTTGCGAATTTCTTAGTTAATCCCACCCATTGTTGCTAAGGTGTAATTTTAATGGCATTCCACAGAGATTTCTTTAAAAGGTTCTAAATTTGCCAAGTTTTATTACATTAGGGATAATAATAACAGAATGGATATACAAAAGCATCTCAGGCACAGACATACCATATTGAAACACAGTGTTATAATTATTTACCCTCATAAAGTCTGAGTGAAATATGTAAAAGGATTGATAGTTACGTTATATGGAATGTCTGGTAAATTGGATAACAGTAAAAACTGGCAAATACATAAATACATTGAGGCATATATTTTATAACATAGAAGACGGGAAATTAAAAAACCCTGTTCAAACAAACTGTGGCGACTCTAAAGTTGGACGATTTTAAAAGAGAAATAAAAGTTTTTATTTCGAGTACTTTTATTGCTAGGTTTCAAATGGATCTTTTATCTTCTCAGTAAATTAGGTAGAAAGCAGATTCGATTACGCGCGTTAACGCAAAGCTATTAAAAAAAGATTGAAACTCTTTTCGAAATTTCTTTGTTCGCAAAATTAATTGTCATTTCATCTTTATTTCACAGAGCTCTCCCTTAAAATGATCGAAACTTACCAAATTTTTTTAGGTTAGAAATAAAACGAATAGACAGATCGAAGTATGCAAAGAAATGATATGCAATGTTGAGAAACAATTTATAACTATTTAGACTGTAGGCTGTGATATATCAAAAGACTGATAATTATGCTATAAGAAATGTATGATAAGCAAATGTAAAAAAATGACAAACATGCATTCACATATATGTTTTAATACATAGAATACATAAAATTATCCTTAAGAACTCTGTTGTAACAAACTTGTATGACAATTGCGAAATTGAAAGATTTTAATAGAGAAATAAATGACATGATAGCCATTGCTTTTATAGATAGGTTCAAAATGGATCATTTGTTCCCGCTATAAAATAAAAAAAATATTATTTTAGACGTGTGTTTATGTAATCATATTAAAGAAGATTCAAATTCTTAGATGATTTCCTTAGTTTATCTCATCCATTGTTGCAACGACGTTGTTTTATATTCTTGTTTCTCAGAGCAAGCAATTTATTTTATGATCCAAAATTTACGAAGTTTTACATTAGGAAAAGTAATAACAATACATATGTATAATTGTATTTAAACCCAAATCTAACTAACTTAATTATAATTGTTTTCTAAATTTTTTTTGGCGATTCTATGGCTAAAATTATAACCTTTCGTGATATACCTTTATTCTTCTTTTAGTTTTTATGCAATCTTTGTTGATTTCGCATATACCAACATTAATTCCTGCTTGGCTTAATTATTCTTATATTACATAACTTAGTCTCGATCCCTGCATCTGCCATGTGACTAATTCTTAAAATTCTCATTGGCCAACTCACTAGCACCCCAGACGATTTGTCTCAAATCTATATTTAAATTTTGAAATTTTCTATCTAAGCCATGGCTGTATCTTATCATACCATTTTTCCTATGTGATGGGCCTAAAATACCCATCATATATACATATATATGTATATATGTATGTATATATGTATGTATATATGTATATATAATACGTATACATATATGCATATATATATATATGTATATATATATGTATACATATATGCATATATATATATATATATATATATATATATATATATATATATATATATATATATATATATATATATATATATATATATATATATCGGTATATATATGTATAAATGTATATATACCGGGTGGCCATAATGCCACCCGGTATATAAATATATATATAAATTAAACTGTATAACTTAAACATATAACTTAAACTGTATAACTTATATTATAACTTAAAATATATAAACTAAAATATAAATTAAACTGACCGGATCACATTGTCTATGTGCACGAAGTTGTAAAAGTGTTTGTCTGTTGTATGGATTTCATGTTTCTTACCAGAAATAAACTGTGTTGTGATTTTGAATGAATCTTGCCCATATTACATACACACACACACACACACACATATATATGCGCATACATATACATATATACATGTAATATTAAAATCCCTTATTTATATATTTTAATATTAATTTAATAACTTTTGTTCATAAAATAAGTTCGGGGTATGCGCGGTAATTCTGATTTTTCCCTCCAGACACGCTATAGACTTTATTCAGCCTCTGTCTGTACTACTTTAGCCAATAGTTAGCACTTTCTCTTTAAACATGGGTATTTTTTATCACTTGATCCATCGTGCTTAGGGATTATTCATAATCTTTTTACTTGAGGAATCACGACTTGAAAAGCGTATGTGCGGGATCACATGGTCTATGTGCACGAAGTTGTAAAAGTGTTTGCCTGTTGTATGGATTTCATGCTTCTTACCTGAAATAAACTGTGTTGTGATTTTGAATGAGTGTCGCTCATATTACATACACACACACTTATACATATATCTATATATATATATATATATATATATATATATATATATATATTTATATATATATATATTTATATATATATTATATATATTATATATATATATATATATATATATATATATATATATATATATATATTAATATATTAGGGTGATTATACAAGAGTGAAAACTGGTGTAAATACATTGATGTTTGTGCTTTCCTGCATACAAAACATAAAATTATTCTCAAGAGCCCTGCCCTAACAAACTTATGTAAAATTCTGAAATAGGAAGATTTTAATAGAGGAATAAAAATTTTGCCATCCAGTACACGTACAGCTTGGAGCAAAATGCATCTTTTATTCACTCTATAAATTAAAAGCAGATTCTTTCGTACGTGTGTTAGCGCAACCTTATTAAAGAAGATTGAAACTCTTTTCTGAATTTCTTAGTTCATCGCATCCATTGTCATTACGATGTCTTTTTATTCTTATTCCGCAGAGCTCTCCCTTAAAAGGTCCTAAATTTACCAAGTTTTATTATGTTAGAAAGAGTAATAAAATAAATATCCTTGCAATAGTTATTTTTACGACCAACCCTAGCGAGGGCGAAGAGTCTGTAAACAGCTCGATTCCGAAATAAGTGGGTAATTAAAGAACTCTAGATCTAAAGCAATAGTTTTAATGCAATTGGAATTTTAAAAGAAACGTAAAAAGTTATTTTCTTCAGATATTTTATTGGGATCCCAAATAAGAATATAAAGAAAGAGTTGTAGGGAATTTGCTACTCTTTAAACAGCAAATAATTTGATAATTTTTTCTTGAAATAGGTAAAACTTATTTGATTATTTTGTTGAAATATAAACAATGAAGTGAAAATATACTTATTTTGGATTACCACATACTTTTATTTAATTTGCACTTTATGTTTTTTTTAGGTCTAAACTTTGCAATCAAGTTTACACTAACTTCCCCATCTTCGTCTGAGATAAAATTTTGCATATTAATGCATCTTTGTTGACAACTCAACAATAAATCATAAAATTACAGCATTTTAAATAAATTAATTCGTTTTCATAAACATGTATTTGCCAACTGTTGTTATCCCCTTTTTCTTTTGTCTTCTTTTGTATATCTCTTTTGTTAGCTCGGTGTTAAAAAGAAAGTCTTCTTGTTGGAAATATAAGAAAAGAAGCGAAATTATACTTGATTCGGATTATTACATACTTTGAATTAATTGTTTAATTAAACTGAATATCTGTCTAGGTCTAAACTTTGTAATCAAGTTAACACTAACTTTCCCATCTCCATCTGAGATAAAATTTTGCATATGAATGCATCTTTGTTGATAATTCATCAATAAATCATAAAATTACAGCATTTTAAATAAATTATTTTGTTTTCATAAATATTTATTTGGTCACTGTTGTTATCCTGATTCTTTATCTTACTACATGTTTGTTGGTGGTTCTTCAGAAAAAATTAAAACTATTTTGCTGAAAATACAAAAAAAGAAGCGAAATTATACTTATTTTGGATTATTGCATACTTTCATTTAATCCTTTATTAAAACTTAATGTCTGTATAGGTCTAAAAATTGCAATTAAGTTTAAACTAACTTCCCCATCTCTATGGGAAATAAAATTTTGCATATTAAGACATTTTCGTGGACAATTCAACAATAAATCATAAAATTACAGAATTTTATATAAAATAATTCGTATTAATAGGCATAGATTTGATAGCTGTTGTTATCCTTTCTTTATATTAATAATTTTTTATGCCCAGGTGGAAGAAAGAAAGCTGGAAATATAAAAAGGAAGCGAAATTATACTTATTTTGGATTATTACATACTTTTATTTAATTCTTTATTTAAACTTAATGTCTGTCTTGGTCTAAACATAACATTCAAGTTTGCACTAACTTCCCCATCTCCATATGAAACAAAATTTTGTATATTAATGCATTTTCGTTGATAATTCATCAATAAATCATAAAATTACATCATTTGTTTTTGCGATTTGAGAGTCTTTTTGCAAGAAATAAGAAAAAAAGAAGCTAAATTATTCTTATTTTAGATTATTACATACTTTCATTTAATTCTTTATTTAAACTTAATGTCTGTCTAGGTCTAAAAATTGCAATCAACTTTAAACACACTTCCCTTTCTCTATCTGAGATAGGCCTCTGCATATTAATGGATCTTCGTTGACAATTCATCAATAAATCATAAAACTACAGCATTTTAAATAAATTAATTTGTTTTTAAAAACATGGACTTGCTAACTGCTGTTATCCTCTTTCTTTCCTTTACTACATGCTTGTTAGTGGCTCAGTGGAAAAAATAAAGCCTTTTTGCTTGAAATATAAAAAAAGAATCGAAATTCTTCTTATTTTGCATTATTTCGAATAAAGCGACACAAGTAATACTGTTAAATACATGAAAAATAAAATACTTTTTTCTGAAATAATATAAATAAAACATACGGTTGCAGTTAAACTTGAGTAAATGAAAAGAATTAATCATGCGGCAAATATTTAATGATTTTTTTTTCTCTTACCCCAAAAAGACTGAATTTTCAAATGGTTTAGTCTTCCGATTGGATTTCGAAGGTTGTAGGTCGAAAGAAATAGTTTTAATGTAATTATAAGAAATTATAAGAAACGAAATTATAACGATATTATAAGAAACGAAAAATATAAAAATATTATTTGCATCATTTATGTTATTTGGATCTTAAAGAGAGCATAAAAAGAGTTTCAAGTAGTCAGACTATTCTTTAAATGCTTAAAGAAATAAAATGTTTTTTTCTTGATATGTTTGAAATAAATTTGATTCTTCTCTTCAAATATAAACACGGAAGTTAAATTAATCTGAGATTATTTTGAAGAAATACAAACAATGCTTTAAATGCACAAATGATATTTTTTTAGAAAATTATTTTGGTACAGTAACGCTTGGGTAAGGGAAGAGAGTTAATCATTTAGGAAAATATTTATTGATCCATTCAAAAATAATACTGGATTTGAAAGTCCATGTTTCGAATCGGTTTTAATGGTTTAAAGCAGTAATATTAGTATAATTTAAAAGAAGCAAATTTATTCTTTTATTTATATATTTCATCGGGATTTTAAAGAAAAAATATTTAGAGTTTCAGGAAGTTATGCTGCTCTTTAAACAAAACAGAAATATGATATTGTTTTGTTGACATAATCTAAATAGTTTTATGTTTTTCTCTTGAAGCATAAACAAGGAAGAAAATTTTAATTTTGTATTATTTTAATACAAGCAACGCAAGTGATGCTGTTAAATATACGGATAATAAAATGATTGTTTTTAAATTAACATAAATAATTTGTGAAGTCACAGTCATACTTGAAGAATTGCAAAGAAAGCAAATTAATCATTCAGGAAAGCATTTCGTGAATATTTTTCGCAAATTAGAATTTTCGAAGAATTTTCTGTTAAGTATTGCATTCAAAATTTTCAATAGTGTTATATTAATGTTGAGAAAACGAATTCCATAAAAGAAGAAAGCTGAGTTTTTAATAAATTAAATTTTAATTTAAGGAAATTAAATTTTAGTTTATTAAAAATTTATTAAAAGTTTATTAAAATTGAATCTAAATATATTCTTTTTTTCCTCTTGAAGCATAAACAAGGAAGCACATTTTTATTTTCTATTAATTTAAAACAAACAACGCAAGTGATGCTGTTAAATATACGAATGATAAAATGATTTTTTTTCTAAAATAACATAAACAATTTGTGAAGTTACAGTCATAGTTGAGTAAATGAAGAAAATTAATCATTCGGGCAAGCATTTAGTAAATCTTTTTTGCAAAATAAAATGTTCAAAGAATTTTCTGACAATCATTGCATTAAAAGTTTTTAATAGTATTAGATTAATGTTGAAAAAAGAATTTCATAAAAGAAGAAAAAGCTGAGTTTTTTTGATCAATTAAAATTTAATTTAACCCCTTCGCGACCAACGTCTCATATACGCGACGCAGCAATTTCACTCTTATCAGTCCAGCGTCGTCTCCACGCGATGATCTACGGTTGATAATGAGAGACCACAGTCGCGTATGCGTCAGAGAGGATCTGAACGTTTTATTTTAATTTTTAAATGCTAGATTTAATTACTAGATGGCGTAAACGGCAACGGTTTACACAACGGTCTACCCGTAGAGCATCTACGTGCTGGTCCTCAAGGGGTTATTAAGGAATGAGTGTTTTGTCCTACTGTATAATTAACGACTTGAGTGTGACGCCTGAACCCAGTTCGGGCAACACGAATTTTGGAATTTTGGTATGCCCGACCTGATTTCTGTCAAGAGCAAAATCGGTATTTCAATTCCATGAAGTCTGAACTCAGTTCTTTCAATGCATAGTAAGTAATTTACCATTTTCCCAATAAATGTCAATACTTTCCAGAGAAAATTTCAGTAGTTTCGCTTCATTTGTCTGATACTGTAAAGTATTTGTGAAATTCAATTGAATCTAAGGGACGTGGAAATCATGACAATTGATATACATAATAATATTGTTACATTAGTTTACTACATTTATCTTGAAAATTAAGTCTTTAAATTTATTTTGCTATAATTTGAGCAAAAATTACTGTATTCCATTAATATTTCCACACATCCACTATATAATAATATCCTAAGTTGTCTGTCTTCCAGGTCCAAACGCTTCATAAAGCGGTTGGACCTGGAATGGATACAGTTATCCATATTGGATTCTCGATGGGTTAAGGTTATCAAAATTCAAAGTGAGTTCGAAATCTACCCCTTCACCTTTTCTTGATCCTTTAATGCCATCATTTTGAGCCCTATTTTCATCGGTTAAGAGCCGGTGATTGAATTTATCACATAATACATAGGTAAAAATAATTTTTTTTCTAGCATTATGATGTTATTCCTATAATCATCTCATTCAATCATTTCCTATTTTAAATTGTTTAAATATCGTCTGCATTATTTCCATATGTTTATCACTGAACTTACATATTAGCTAAATAATTTTTTTTTAATATTTGGAGTAAATAATAGATTAGGTACATATGGGATAATTTGATAATTTTAATTTTAATCTTCGATTATTTTTTGTTGCCATGAAAATTTGATCATCAGTATTAACAAAAAAATCTTTTAATAAAAGTCTAGGAGTCTATTTTACAGACTAATAAATATCTAGCGTTAAGTTATATATCTTTGAAAATTAAGAAGTTTGTTCGTTTGTATGTTTGTTTCTTATACATAACCATACGGTTTGACTAAATGAATTCAACATGATTCTATACTGTATCCACAGTATCGGGAGACTTTAGAGGAGTACGAAGATAAACTAATTATTGAGCGTGTACCAGATCATTCTCAGCCAAAAAACAAACCATTTTTTTATCTGCCTCATAGAGTACTTTACATTTCCGGAAAATTATAAATTTTACTAATCCCGTCCTGTGACGGGCTATATGCTAGTGTGATAATATTAAATATAGTAGTTATTTTGTTTAAAATTTTGTATTTTTTTAAAAAAAATCTATTTCTAACATTTTGATGAAAATAACGAAACAAATTAAAGATAGATTTTTTTTCCATTTTTGGCACGTTTATCTCAAATATATTTCACAGTCAAGTCGTTAAGATTAATTTAATTGATGATTTCACCTTTTTGGTGAAATCAATTAATTGTAATTCTTCCCCCTTCCCCCCAAAAAACAAACTATCCAAAGTATTTTTGGTACTTGTTACAAGTAAGAAGCAATGTTTATTACAAATACGTATTGTATATAAGAATAATAAAACTCAATAGAATAAAATTAAACTTGACAATAGCTCGTAACTCGAAAAATTCGTAAGTCGAGTTTACTTTTATATATATTTCATATATTTTTAATTATCAGTTTTGCAATTTTAACTTTCATATTTTATGAAATGAATTACTTAACTATAATTAACTTAATTTCTTTCTCTATTGTTTTAAGAGATCTAGAGTTAATTGGATTCCATCCAATGAATTCAGAAGCATATCTTTTATTCAGTGGTTAATTGATATTATTGTTCCTCTGTAATCACCTGTAAGATTAGAATTTTTAAAATACTTCACTTCCTGCTTAAGATGTAATAAATTCAAAGCACATCGCAAATTAGCTTTCCTTAGTTTTTCTAGTAGTTTATCTTCCACAAAGACCAGTTAAAATAACGTGCATTTTATCATGAGAGTCTTAATAAAATCTGATCGTGATTCATTTAGATGTGTATTATACTGGTGTTGCAATTATTTATTTTACAAAGAAAGTATCCGGCAGTGTTTTTAAAGAGTGTAATTATAATGCCTTTGCTTTAACACTTATTATCTGTTTTAAACACTGTATTCTTTTTTAACAAGGTATAAATGATGTTAACCATTTATAAAAGCACGTGCTTATCTTTTTTTGTACATTTAACAAATAGGCTTTAAAAAGAAAAGTTTTTTTTCGTTAGATCTGTTTTCTACTTTTTCGTAACAAATGGTGTATGTGCATATTTTAGAAGAGAAAAATATGCTCTACACAGGAAGCTTGCATATTTTTTTTTCATTATTATGAGTTTATCTTCATTTTTTATTATTCCAAAAACAATTTTTCCACTATGGCTTTTGTATTTCAAAATAACTACCATAACTATGTAATCTGATTTTAGAAGTTGTGTAGAAAGGACTGTAACTAATTTTTGTATTCATTTTTGTGAAAAAGAAATCTATTGAAACATTTTCACAAAAATGATCATTTATAATATTTTGAATGGGCCACCGTTTGGCCCCCTTTAGGCTAGAATACAAATAATAAATTGTATTTCTTTTACCTCATTTCGCTGAACGTGATCTCAATGCAGTAGTTAGTTAACGGTCCAGGTAAAAGAGCATTTCTGAACATAGATATTTAAGATCAATGCTAATGAAATTGGAAACCCACATTAAAAAAAATTATCAAAATACTTCACTAGCTTTAACCATCTTATTAATTTTTTTTTATTTCGAATAGGCTTTATGTTTTTTAAATTGTTAATAAATAACTTTTTATTACATTTGATGACAATTTAATTAATTTTTACTTTGTGATGCCTAATAGATAAATAGCCATATTAAGTAGATATAGATAAAACTACGAGCCACTGATTGGCCAGTGGTGTTATCTATTTTTGTGCTAGAATACAAATACTTTAATTGCATTTCTTTCATGTATTTAGCTGAACTTGGTCTCAATGCAGAAGCTAGTTGAATGTCTAAGATAAGAATCATCAATGAACATGGAGATAACGAATGATGATAATGATGTTGGACTCCCTCACATTAATAAATTGTTAAAATCCCTTACATTTAACCAACTCATTAACTTTTTTATTGCATATTGATTTTTATGGTTTTTAAAAATATTTAATAAATATTTTTTACTAAATTCAATAGCCATTTTAAGTATTTTTTCTCTGTAATTCTTAATAGGTAGAGATATTAAATAGATATGGATAATATGCAATAATATTTCAATATTTGGTATAATTAACTATTAAGGAAGAGGACATGGCGTTCAAATATTTTTCCTTGTAAGGGCAATGACTGTCTAGACAAGGTTAAAAAAACCATTATAAAATTTTTAGCCATCAAACAATTGCACCATCTGTTGTGGATATATTAAGGAAAATCTTCGGACCAAAATTAGAAAACAATGTGTGGATCAAAAGAGCAAACAAAAAAAATCGATAGCCTAATAGAAAATAAAGACATAGTCGGATACACAAAGGCATAAAGAATCCGAAGTCTTGGACACGTCCAAAGAAGAAATGAGATGAATATAATTAAAGAAACAGTAAAAGGTGAATTTTTAACAACAAATGCAAAGGACGACCAAGAGAGACATGGATTGAAGAAGTTGAAAAAGACACTAAAGAATTGAGAATACGGAACTGGAAATGTTTGGCTTTAGAGCGAAGGCGGTGAGCGGCTGTTGTAGCTGAGGCATAAGCTTGTAAATGGTTGTAAAGCCAGACCAGAAGAATTGAATCGCCTGTTGTGGTAATAATTTTATTAACTATAAGAAAATGAGTAATAAAATACTCTCTTTGATTCATATTCTTTATTCTATTTCACAATGCAATGTGGCTTGTAAAAAGCTGTAATACCAGATAAGAAGAAGAATTGAATCGCATGCTGTGGTAATAATTTTATCAATTATAAGATAATGAAGATACTGAATATTAAAACATACTCTTTGAATCATATTCTTAATTCTATTTCAAACTGCAATGAGCCTTGTAAAAGGCTGTAATGCCAAATAAGAAGAAGTATTGAATCGTCTGTTGTGGTAATAATTTTATTAATTATAAGTAAATGAAGATACTGAATATTAAAACACTCTCTTTGATTCATATTCTTAGTTCTATTCCCCGATGCAATGCGCCTTGTAAAAGGCAGTAATGCCAAATAAGAAGTATTGAATTGTCTGTTGTGGTAATAATTTTATTGATTATAAGAAAATAAATATTATAATACTCTCTTTGACTCATATTCTTAGTTCTATTTCCCGATGCAATGCACCTTGTAAAAGGCTGCAATGCCAAATAAGAAGTATTGAATCTCCTGTTGTGGTAATAATTTTATTAATTATAAGAAAATGAAGATACTGAATATTAAAACACTCTCTTTGATTCATATTCTTAATTCTATTTCACGATGGAATGCGGCTTGTAAAAGGCTGTAATGCCAGATAAGAAGAAGTATTGAATCGTCTGTTGTGGTAGTAATTTTATTAATTACACTCTCGTTGATTTACATTCTTAGTTCTATTTCCCGATGCAATGCACCTTGTAAAAGGTTGTAATGACAGATAAGAATGATTGTCTTGCCTGTTGTGGCAATAATTTTATTAATTATAAGAAAATGAATATTAAAACACACTCTTTCATTCATATTCTTAGTTCTATTTCCCGATGCAAAGTGGCTTCTAAAAGGCTGTAATGCCAGATAAGATGAAGTATTGAATCGTCTGTTGTGGTAATAATTTTATTAATTATAAGGTAATGAAGATACTGAATATTAAAATAATCTCTTTGATTCATATTCTTAGTGCTATTTCCCGATGCAATGTGGCTTGTAAAAGGCTGTAATGCCAGATTAGAATAGGTATTGAATCGCCTGTTGTGGTAATAATTTTAGTTATAAGAAATTGAATATTAAAATACTCTCTTTGATTCATATTCTTAGTTCTATTTCCCGATGCAATGCGCCTTATAAAAGGCTGTAATGCCTAATAAGAATAAGTATTGAATCAC
>CM063511.1:82822614-82830114 GCA_032207245.1 Pardosa pseudoannulata
GCCCTTTCCGAAGAAAAGTATTTTTATTTAATTGTTAAAAAATGCAAAAAATAATACGTTATCCTTTAAACGAAAACTAACGCATTTACGCTAACAGCGAATCAAAACTCTCATGGCTTCGGTGAATATGGCTCTCTGAAATAAACCCTATCTTTAAAACGATTCTGTTTTTTAAAACTCGAAAAACCACAAGCCGCTTTCGTATTCCATTCAACTTTTATTCATAGAACAACACATACTGAAAATCTCGTTCCAAATAGTTACATAAATATTACAGTTAATATAAACAGCTACAGTTACAATGAACATGACATCCTCCCATATTAAGTTGTTGGAGAACAACTTGACTTACAAAAACACATTTGAAATTTCCCTGTAAACTAAACCCAGTGTACATTTTTAAAATGAAAGCAAGAGTTCTAAATCATAAAATAAGAGGAATATTTACAAATCCAGTTTTATGGGTCGTTTCACAGTCCTCCCACTTTTTGTTTTTAAAGTGACAGGCGCAGCGTCATTTGCAGATAATTCACTGGAAAACTCGTTGTTAGCATTTCCCTGCAGTAGTTCTTTTTGACAATTCTTGAACCAGGATGAGGATACTTCAAGAGAGAAAATCCTCTGCACTGGTCGTAAAAGCTCTCCTTTAGAAGTACGCAAGCGAACTAGTCTGATAACACTATCTTTTCCAGGTAACACTTCTATAACGATACCTAAAAACCAGTCAGTACATTTTGTGTTATCACTCCCGATGAACACAACTTCTCCAAGTTAAATTTCTCGTCCCTGTTTCTAATGTTCGCTTCTTTGAATCAAAAGTCCTAAATATTCGGATCTAAATCTCTTCCATGCAATAAAAAGCATGGTATTTTTATATTTTTATTTGTAAAATAAATGACATAATCAATGAAAAAATAAAAGAAACCTTAACGTCTACATTTGACAAACAAAAAGGAAAAATATATACCTCACAAAAGTAAGTACAACTGTTAATAAATCCAAAATCGCATGGCATGTATTAAAAGAAAATCGAACCCCCGAAAGAACTGTTGAAATACCTTTAAATGTCTATGTAAAAGCCGAGAACAAAATTGTAAAATTCGATTTGAAGTCAACCAAAGAAAAAACATGATGTTCACCGTGTCCATTAAAGGTGACTGGGTCACGCAAAATATGTTCGTGGTCACAATATCCTCCAAGTTCTCAATCAGTACCTCTGGGGGTGGCAGGCCAAGCCTATGGGTTTTCGTCTTGGTTCCTGCTTCAAGATTACGAGGACCTACTTGAGCTTAAGTCATGCCTTCACCCATGAGGTGCTTGTCATAAAAAAAGTTCCCCCCTGCTTTAATAAGAGTAGCTCCTGCTCAATCGTGCTTGATTAGACCAAGTGGCATGCAACAATAACTAATAGAGAAGAATTGTTTAAAGCTTAATTTTTTGCCAAGAATTTGAAAATAAAAGTAAAGAACTTGGAATATTTTGATGAGATAAGATAATAAACATCAAAATAGAGAAAAGTTATATTTAAAATTTAAAGCTATAAAATCATCAGATTTTGTAATAACAAAATAACCCATAGAAAAAATTTGACTGCTTTATGACGAGTTATTTTTTAACAAGTAGGAATAGCTCGACAGTTTGAGGATAAAAGTAAACTTTGTATTTTTGCTGAAATGTCCCATTTTAAATGTCTTTAAAGGTAAATATTGTGTGATTTTCTCCAAATGAAGTGTAAAACCGAAATTCTGTTAATGTGATTCCAGAAGTTCTAGCCATCGTTTCCTTTAGACAAATTTGCAAGCGTTATGATGCGATGTACGTGTAGTGAAGATTCAAATGAGGAAACGGACACGTGTTAAGAGGAGCTAATTTCCTAAATAGTGGCGAATTCTGCTATTGAAAATAATCAGACCCAGTACCTTTGATTAAATTAAAGGCCATGTAATGATAGCTAATGTAGAATTCTAAAGGGCTAGCATTCCATTTGTTGGATACGCGTTAGGTAATAGGTTATTTCTAAGCTAGAGATTTAAAGAATTTATTGCTTGAAATTTAAGTAAATCTTATGGGAATTGAACGAAATAAATTAGTGCTTATTTAGAGTTTGACTAACGGCAAGGTATATACCAAATTAGCTGAATAACATTATTTTCGTCTACAGGAAGTTATGAAGTTATGTCTCTGTTAATTTATTGTTGAAAAATACTTTTGAACTACTGTTAATACTACTTAATTACGTATGCACACAGTCACGAATATATATATATGTCACGTTTGAAAACATAAAATTAATAATTTAGGGGTTTGAGAGCAGTAAATGCAAAGTACTCTTTTAATGCAGGCGGTTGAATCTTTAATAACTCATATTAAAAGCACTTATATAACGCGTATATATTAGATATATGTATATATATATTATTTGTATAGAATGTATAGCTACGCAGCCGTTATGTTTAATGTTGACTGTTGAACTGTGCAATATACTTGAATAGACATTTTCAAGACATCGGTAGACCTATGACTTTTCATATTCCTGACACACACACATATATATGTATATATCTATGTATATATATATATATATATATATATATATATATATATGTATATACCGATGTATATATATGTATATATCTACATATCTATGTATATCTATATATCTCTCTCTATATATGTATATATATTCTATATGTATATACATATATATACATATATATATATACATACATAAATATGCATATATTAATATATGTACACACAAGCACACACACACACAGACACGCACACATACATACAGAACCCTTAATCATCATTTAGTTTTTTGATTGAGATGGATGTGGTCTTAATCGATATATCAATAAGCTTTTAATTTAATATAAAAGTGTTTAGTAAATGAAAATTTCGTTAATAATAATTAATTTAAAGATTATATACTATATAAAACAATTCCTAAAAAACCGTGACATTTTTTCTAGTATGCAATCCTTTTAGAATGTTCAATTCATACTATTGCTCTGAAAATATATCTGACAATCTAGCTTTTAATATGATTGATTTTAAGTCTCTAAGAAAATAAATCTATTTTTTATAGATTTAATTCAAAGAGAAATAGAATATCTTTCTCTTTTAAGCCACTGGAGTTTTTAAAATCAATTATGTTTTCAATTAATTCCTAGACTGTCGAAATACTATGATTGAAACTAAAATCGTAGAAGCTAAGTGACAAATCCCTGTGGAAATTCGTAATTATTTTCCTGTATTACACTTTATTAAACTAGAGATTAATGCCTTAATACAAATAAAATCCTAAAGACTGATTTATAGATTTTGTTAGTGATACGAAATCGGTAATACGTTACACATTAAAATGATAAAGAATACTGTTTTAATGCAATTGAAAGCATAATTAATTTAACAGCAATAAATCAGCAAACAAAATATTTTCCCATTACTATTAGTTATATTTATTTATTAATCTGTTTCATTAGTACAATTAACTGCTCATACCTCACTGTCATTCGGATGTAACTGATTTGTACAGATTAGTTAATCAATGAATAAATATGCCAAGCTTGATGGTAATTAAGATTAATGGTTTAATACAAATTGCTACTTGCCTAAATTGAAAATGATAGCTCTAATCCTTCATTAGTTTATTGAGTTTAAATTTTTATCTGCGTAAAAATATTCCAAACATTCGAAAATACAATAGCTCTGAAAAATTAACTAATCTTTTGCTTAAATTTTTCTCACAAAAATAATTTGATAAATATTTTTGAGACTTTTATCTGATTAACTGTGACTTAAGTGGCTACTTAACTATTCATTTCAGATAAAAAGAAGCTTGCTTTTTGTTCATTATGCATATCGTATTTGTAACAAGAGAATAGCTAATACAATTAAATGAAGAATAGTGAAAGGTATTTTAGTATTTATTAAAAACCGCAATTTTACGCTTAGCTTAAAAAATAGATTGAAATGAAAGCTTGTAAGCATGTCAAGTCAAAAAGGTTTTCGACGTTAAAGATGTTCAGAGCATAAAGAAGTTTTAGCCTTTTAATTAACTATTCTGTTTTCTAAATAAGAATTCAGTTGCTGAATGTTATAAAATGTTGATGTTGGAATACTAAAAAATTATTAACTATTCAGGAAGTTAAGTTTATTTAAATGTCAAAGCATCTATTGACATGAGTTTTACATAAAATAGCCCTGGAAATGTTAAATGGAATAGAATAGAATATTCATAGGTTAAGGTATGCAAAAGGATAATTTCCATTCATGAATATACTTAAAATTAGAATATTTGACGGATATTTTAACTATAAATTAGTTTACTCTGTTTGGTGTATCTTATTGAATTTAATATTTTAATAATTTATATTTTCTGACCTTGTTAATCATCATACAATAGCATAACGGATGGAAAGCAATATTTTGCTGGGGTTGGCAAAATCTCTATCGTTGAATGCATTTTAAGGAGATTTGTATTAAAATATATGATAAGAGCACAAAGAAGTGTTAGCCTTTAATTAACTATTCAGTTTTCTAAATAAGAATTCAGTTGTTGAATGATATAAAATGTTGGTGCTAGAATACTACGAAATTATAAACTATTTAGGAAGTTTATTTAAATGGCAAAGCTTCTATTGACATCAGTTTTATATAAAAATAGCAAAAGTATAATTTACATTCAGGAATATGCGTAAAATAAGAATATTTTCCGGATATTTTCACTATAACCTAATTTACTTTGTTAGGTGTATCATTTTGTATTTTATATTTTAGGATATTATATTTTCTTACCTTGTTAATTATCATCCAGTAACATAACGAACAGAAAGCGACATTTTGTTAGGGTTGAGAAAATTTCTATTGTTGAATGCATATTAAGGAGATTTGTATTAAAATATACGATCAGAGCACAAAGAAGTTTTAGCCTTTTAATTAACTATTCAGTTTTTAAAATAAGAATTCAGTTGCTGATTGTTATAAAATATTGATGCTATATTACTAAGAGATTATTAACTATTTAGGAAGTTTAATTAAATGTCAAAGAATCTATTGACATGAGTTTTACATAAAATAGCCCTGGAAATGTTAAACGGAATAGAAAAGAATATTCATAGGTTAAGATAAACCAAAGGATAATTTCCATTCAGGAATATGCGTAAAATTAGAATATTTGCCTGATATTTTAACTATAAACTAATGTACTTTATTAGATGTATCATATTGTATTTTATCTTTTAGGAATTTATATTTTGTTAATCATCCTCCAGAAGCATAACGGATGGAAAGCGATATTTTGGTAGGGTTGGCAAAATCTCTATTGTTGAATGCATATTAAGGAGATCTGTATTATTATATTAATTGTACATTTGTGCATTATTATTTTTTTGTATAATTGTGTATTATTATATTTTATTAAATATTTTAAGACATTATATTTTTTTTATCTTGTTAATCATCATCCAATAGCATAACGGACTGAAAGCGATATTTTGCTAGCGTTTGCAAAATCTCTATCGTTGAATGCATATTAAGGATATTTGTATTATATTAATTGTATATTTGTGTATTATTATATTTTGTATAATTGTGTAATATTATATTTTATTAAATATTTTAAGACAGTATATTTTCTTACCTTGTTAATCATCATCCAAGTAGCATAAGGGACGGAAAGCGATATTTTGCTAGGGTTGGTAAAATCTCTATCGTTGAATGCATATTAAGGAGATTTGTATTATTATATTTGTTGTATATTTGTGTATTATTATATTTTGTATAATTGTATATTATTATATTAATTTGTATTATTGTATTAATATATTAAAATAAATTTTGATTCGAAAGTTGATGCTAAAATTGTTCTCCCTTCAGTGTAAAAAATGTTTATATTGATCCAATCCGTAGTTTTTAAATAACATTTACTATCATTTTCGATTAAAAGTGTTTCTAAAGTAATAATAATGTTTGTAGGTAATAATTTGTTAATATTATATTCAAAATATGTATTCCCAGTTAAAGTTCATTTTGTAGTTTCAAAATTTAAATTTTAAAAATAATCATTGCAGTTTGAAATTTTCCTTCCTCTAGAAATTTTTTATCTCTGTAATAATATATTTTGAAGGGTTATGAGGCACATAAGCTCTTTCTGTGGATGAGAAAAACCTACACTATGATTATATCATTATTTAGGTATCAAAATACTACAAAATTTTTTTTTTCAAAAATCAGTCTAAACGTTTAATTATCCATATAAATAAGTTATGATGTAATTAAGATTTTCTCACTATTATTTGAAAAAATAATCATTGCAGTCTGAAATTTTCCTTCCTCTAAAATTTTTTTTATCTCTGTAATAATATATTTTGAAGGGATGGGAGGATAATTTGGCTCATTCTACAGATGAGAGAAACCTACTCTCTGCTTCTGTCAGTATTTAGGTATCAAAATACCACAAAATATTTTTCTTTTAAAAATCAGTCCAAATATTTAACTATCCATATATATAAAGCTATGATGTAATTAAGTTTTTCTCATTATTATTTGAAAAAATATTCATTGCAGTTTGAAATTTTCCTTACTCTAGAAAATTTTTATCTCTGTAATAATATATTTTGAAGGGGTGGGAGGGAAATTTGGCTAATTCTACGGATGAGAGACACCTACGAGATACCCCTATCATTATGTTGGTATCAAAATACCACAAAATATTTTACTTTTAAAAATCAGTAAAAATATTTAACTATCCATATATATAAAGGTATGATGTAATTCAGTTTTTCTCATTATTATTTGAAAAAATAATCATTGCAGTTTGAAATTTTCGTTCCTGTAGAAATTTTTTATCTCTGTAATAATATAATTTGAAGGGGTGGGAGGCAAATTTGGCTTATTCTACAGATGAGAGAAACTTACGCTCTGACCCTGTCATTATTTAGGTATCAAAATACCACAAAATATTTTTCTTTTAAAATCAGTTCAAATATTTAACTGTCCATTTAAATGAAATTATGATGTAATTGAGTTTTTCTCATTATTATTTGAAAAAATAATCATTGCAGTTTGAAATTTTCCTTACTCTAGAAAATTTTTATCTCTGTAATAATATATTTTGAAGGGGTGGGAAGAACATTTGGCTCATTCTACGGATGAGAGAAACCTAGGCTATGACCTTGTCATTACTTAGGTATCAAAAAACCACAAAATATTTTTTAAAAATCAGTTCAAAAATCTAACTATCCATATAAATAAAGCTATGATGTAAGTAAGTTATTCTCATTATTATTTGAAAACATTATCATTGCAGTTTGAAATTTTTCTTACTCTAGAATTTTTTTATCTCTGTAATAATATATTTTGAAGGTTGGGAAGCATATTTGGCTTATTCTACAGATGAGAGAAACTTACGCTCTGACCCTGTCATTATTTAGGTATCAAAATACCACAAAATATTTTTCTTTTAAAATCAGTCCAAATATTTATCTGTCCATT
>CM063511.1:82837614-82847614 GCA_032207245.1 Pardosa pseudoannulata
GTAGCTTTGGTGTATTTTTTGGTGTATTTTGTGTATAGATTCCAGCCGTCAGGAAAAAATAGTTTTTTACTAAGAAGGCCTATTCTAAATATTTAAAGCTTTTTTAACGTTCAAACAGATAACTTTAAAATGAAGGCTATTACTTTCCTCAAACATTTGAAAAGAGAAAAGTAAATTTGTATTCCTCGATAGACACCCAAATTTTATAATGGGCTATTTTTAATCTTTTTATGTGTTCTTATATGTTTTAGAAAGACATTTCATAAACAATAATTTTACAACTAATTATTATTTTTTTGAGTTTTCCAGTATTTTTAATCTAAAACGTGGAAAGCCTTTTCAATGCAAAAGGACAAGAACATTTATCTTTAAGGGCTTTTTGCTGAGATGTTCAAATTTATTCACTTTATATTCTTTGTGTTTAAAAATGTTCTTCTCATAAAAAAATAGAATTTTGGATTTTTCATTTACTTTATATGAAAAAACGGTTAGGCTATATTTGAGGATGACCATTGATGCTCGCCAAGTTGTGATCACGGTTAATTGCCAAGTTGTCCAACTTGGCAATGATGTTTTATTTATGACAACGTCTAGAGTTTTTTTTTTTTGGAAACCCAATCGTGATTCTGGTTCGTTTTAATTTTAGCTTTATTTTTGAATGTTCAATGGTATAAACAATTTCAGAGGTCAGTTAGTTCTAAGTTGGATATCGTCTGGTAGAGTTAATTTTGGATGGCGTCAAACAAAAATCGTCAATTTCGCCAAGGGGGCACCATAAAATATATTTTTACCGACAAAACAACACATGTTTCTTGGTATAATCAGTTTCATTATGACATTCGTATCAGAAACAAAAAAAATTAATTCTCTTTTAAGGATAAACACGTTATAATTATACGGTTGTTAAATAAGATTTACTTTAACACAGTGTTATATTTTAGAGTTAATAGTTTTTAGAGTTAATTTTGCAATAACTATAAGGAAATACATGTATTTAACCGGCGATCACCTGTAAACAATTGTGGTGTAAGAAGAGCGGATAGATATTTTACCAATAATGTTGTTAATTTAATCAAATTTACTGACTTTTTTAGTTATCTTGTTTATATGCTTGTACAGAGATAATGCCGTATCATTTATGGTTGGCAAATTTAGATTTCATTTAAAAGAAACTGCCAATGAGTCTTCTAATACGCCAGTATGATAAAATGACTACTAAAGACTTTTACTTCACATTTTTAATATATTGTATTACCACTGATTAATTAATTTCCCTATAAGCTGCTTAAACATTTTCCTAGATATGTATTTTCATTTATCCAGCTTTTAAAACATCGATAAATTTCAGGCTTTAGTTGAACAACATAAACAGCTAAAATCCGTTAGCGAGTCTGTCAATTGCAGGCACACTTTATGAATCAACGTTATCCGTATAAAGAACGGCTGTCAAATGAGACCCCATCGAACCTAAGCACAAAAGAGATATTTTGATAAGTAAATGTGTAGCTTTCAAGAACGCGGTATCCATAACAATTCTTACGGAACTAAGTCAAAACAATATACATTAACTCTTTTAAAAACCATTCAGGCGTATGAATTGGTTTTCTATTGATAATAAGTGGAACAATACGGCTGCCATAAACGCAGGTGTATGTGGTGGTTCTGAAAATGCACATGACAGTGTCAGACTGTTTCGATATAATGGGCGGAAATGGCAATTGTGCTTAGGCCAATTGTAGGAAGGTTAATCTGTTAAGAACAAATAATGGCAAGCTTTTATCCTCAAACTCTGAATGAAGTCATCAAAACCGATTGTGTCTCAGCTATAGTCTCGGGTACATTATACATAAATATTGCAATACGAAATTAAAAATAAACATTTTGTGCAATTCACAAACGAATTATTCCTATACATTTGGTAACTATAATAATTATTTTCATCTTTATTAGTATATGAATATGCATATACACTCTACATAAATATTGCAATACGAAATTAAAAATAAACATTTTGTGCAATTCACAAACGAATTATTCCTATATATTTGGTAACTGCAATATTTATTTTCATTATTATTAGTATATGAACATGCATATACATTCTACATAATATTGCAATACAAATTAAAAATAAACATTTTGTGCAATTCAGAAACGAATAATTCCTATACATTTGGTAACTCTAATAATTATTTTCATAATTATTAGTATATGAATATGCATATACATTCTACATACATATTGCAATACGAAATTAAAAATAAACATTTTGTGCAATTCACAAACGAATTATTCCTACACATTTGGTAACTATAATAATTATTTTCATTATTATTAGTATATGAATATGCATATACATTCTACATAAATATTGCAATACGGAATATAAAATAAATATTTTGTGCAATTCACAAACGAATTATTCCTATACATTTGGTAACTATAATAATTATTTTCATTATTATTAGTATATGAATATGCATATACATTCTACATAAATATTGCAATACGAAATTAAAAATAAATATTTTGTGTAATTCACAAACGAATTATTCCTATACATTTGGTAACTGTATTTTCATTTTATTTGTTTATGAATATGAATATGCATTCCACATAAATATTGCAATATGAAATTAGAAATAAGCATTTTGTGGAATTCACAAACGAATTATTACTATACATTTGGTAAATATAATAATTATTTTCATTATTATTTGTATATGAATATGCATATGCATTCTACATAAACATTGCAATACGAAATTAGAAATAAGCATTTCGTGCAATTCACAAACGAATTATTCCTATACATTTGGTAACTATAATAATTATTGTGATTATTACTAGTCCATGAATATGTTTGAATAAATAATTTTATATTTCATATTTAAGCACATAATTTCACTTTTGCTTTATACAAAACATAAAATTGCATTTTGTATAAAGCTTTCAAATGTAGAAAAAACATTAAAACTTATAATAAAATTCTATTACACTTATTGTGTTCATTAAAACTTTAATTAATACAGATAAACTTTTATAACTTATTATAACAACAGTATTTTTTTACAGTAAATTGTAAATAGCATGCAGTTTTTGAAAAGAAATATTTCCTCTTCATCAAAACCTACTAATTTAATATGAAGACTGGGTTTAATGTGTTTGTTCTAAATTACATAGGGCTATTGTAAAAGACTAAAGTCTAAAGAGTAGAATAAGAACAGTAAAGTAACAGTAAAAGACTAAAGTCCGAAGTCACAGACGATAAAATATTTTATATTCTTGAATACTGGTATCTGTGTTACAGGAATACCTTAAATATACTTATATAGGTGTGAATTAACAAAATAATAGTGATCTAGTATTCCTAGAATATTTTTATATGTCTAGAAATATTTTTAAAGCTTCAATTATTAGTAATAAATAATTTGGATATCTAGATAGAATTTATTCTGCATGTTACCAGTATGTACATAATGTTGTAAACTTCAGCTATTAATGATGAATAATCTGTTTTCCAGAAGTTGTAGATCGAAGTAACAGGCAGGAACGAGAAATCAGGACTTTTTTAAATATAGTTAACTTTTTTTTATATTGCTGCATAAAGAAGTATAGCCAACGAGCTCAGTGGCCGAATGGTCAAAGCGCTTGATAGAGACCCGAAGATTGTGGGTTCGATGCTTGCTATGGCGGTTTATCCAAAGTACGGATTTTTAATTTAAAAATGTTATTTATTGTTTCCTTATGTTCTTGAACATTCTAGATCTTTCTTTAATATGTAAATTAGTTATTTCTCGAATATGCTGTTCGGGTATAAAAGCTGAGACCCACTAGCTGTAGGCAATTTCTCGATCTTGTAAAGTTGCGAGTTGCTACTTAGCTTCAATAAATTCGTCTGTTGAGTTAAACGGTGTGCTCATTCGAATCTTTGTGATAATATAGTTAATTATTTTTTATATAGTTAACAGAATAATTTCAAATAAAGATTTGAATTCAAAAACAGAGTGGAAAATAGTGTAGTAAATCTTCAGAAAAAGAATTCATGGTTTTCATTGTAAAACTATTTTCTTGAAGGTTTATAAACCCAGAATGTCTGACTCGTTGAAGATAAATGTCTTTTAAAGCTGACATTAATAGATTTTCTTCAAATATGGAACGTTTTCCAGATTTTTTCAGCTTTTAGAATAATAACATTGTGTTCCATAAATTAATGAAATCAATATCTTGCGGTATATAACGAATATTTTGATTCCAGTAAAAATTTTTTTTTTGTCGGAAAATTTTTCTCGCTTTTACTTTAATAGCTTTTTTATGATGTAATATTTCAAACTAAAACGAGGCTAACCTTTTATATTGATTTTCTTCAGAAAATAAATATTTCAATCATAGCAAAACCTGAAAAGTCAAATGTTATTTTTATAAGTCGATATGTAATGTTTAAGTTTACTCGAATACACAGCTTGTGAGTGTGAAGTTTTATGAATTGTTGGATGATTGTTTTATGATTGTTTTATGCATAAAATATGATTGTTTTATGAATTAAGGAACAGCATTCATTAATAATTAAACAACATTAAATAAATTATATTTTATGTTGTATTTAATATCGATTATTACCCTGCTTAATTTTTTTTCTGGGTTCCAATTTCAATGTGATAAGGTATAACGCAGTTGTAAATATTATCTTATAAAATAAGCATTGGTTAAACTTATTCCTTTGAGAAGTCGAAACAATGCATTTTATAAGATCATAAAAATTACACGGTTCTTGTTTATCGTTTCTAGAATAAATATTAATACACATAAGGAAAAAATTATTTATTCATTTGTTTATATAAATGTCACGCATTCTGAACCTAAAGCATTAGTCGACTTTTTGCTTCCCAATATTCAGACACAGCCCAATTAAAAACCGTTTAGAACAATGCATATTCCAATTTGATTATTGTTTATGAATTGTCCGGAAATGCAAAGTAATTCAAACTCGCTTTGAATATAAATACAGTAAAAATGTTTGCCTTTTAATGTATAATTTAATTTTAAAAAAATCTGGTAGAAAATGGCGGTGATCGTAGAGATTTGAATATTGTTCAAAGAGAATTAGTTGACTTTTCATTAATTAAAGCTTTATCATACGTCAACGTATAACTGATGAAAATACATCAGATTCAAATTATAATTCTTTATAAACTGATTAAAGGCCATATCACAACATGAACCAAAACAAATTGTTTGAAATTTCACTGTATCACACAAGAAACAGTGAATTCGTCAACGAGAAAAATAATAGTCAGTTGAACCTTTTGTTTTTTTAATGTGTACAGGTTGATATGTCATAAGGTGTTTACAGTGCTCCTAGATTATTTTTATATGTTTAGAAATATTTTATTAAATGCAAGACTTTGGAAACTTGCAGTTTAATAATCTGAACCTTATTTAAGACTTGAATAAATATCAGTGTACTCTAAACCATGTAATAGAATTTCCTCCAAAGGAATATTTTGGCTAGACAAAAACACGACGTCACTGAACATAAAAACTTTATATTGGTCAACACTGGTATCTGTCGAAGCAGAAATACCTTAAATATACCTATATCTGTGAGAATTATCAAATAATAATGATCTAGCGTTCCTAGATTATATGTCTAAAAATATTTTATTAAATACAAGACTAAGAAAACTTTCTCTTCAATAATCTGAGCATCATTTAGGATCGGAATAAATAGCAGTGTACTCTAAACCATGTAATAGAATTTCCTCAAAAGGAATATTTTGGTTAGCAAAAATCCGACGTCACAGACTATAAAAAATTTATATTGTGCAACACTGGTATCTGTCTGAGCAGTAATACCTTAAATATACGTATATCTGTGTGAATTATCAAAATAATAGTGATATAGTGCTATTAGATTATTTTTATATGTCTAGAAATATTTTATTAAATACAAGACTTAGGAAACTCGACGCGATTCAATAATCTGAGCTTTATTTAGGATAGGAATAAATAGCAGTATACTCTACACCATGTAATATAATTTTCTCAAAAGGAATATTTTGGCTAGACAAAAGTCCGACGTCATAGAACATAAAAACTTTATATTGGTCAACATTGGTATCTGTCTAAGCAGAAACAACCTAAATATGCGTATATCTGTGTGTGAATTATCAAAATAATAGTGATTTAGTGCTCCTAGATTATTTGTATATGTTTAGAAATATTTTATTAAATACAAGACTCAGGAAACATGCAGTTTGATAATCTGAGCATGATTTAGGACCGGAATAAATACCATGTAATAGAATTTCCTCACGAGGAATATTTTGGCTAGACAAAAACACGACGTCACTGATTATAAAAACTTTATATTGGTCAACACTGGTATCTGTCTAAGAAAAAATACCTTAAATATACGTATATCTGTGTGAATTATCAAAATAATAGTGATCTAGTGCTCCTAGATTATTTTTTAAGTCTAGAAATATTTTATTAAATGCAAGACTTAGGAAACGTGAGGTTCAATAATCTGAGCATGATTTAGGATCAGAATAAATACCATGTAATAGAATTTCCTTAAAAAGGAATATTTTGGCTAGACAAAAGTCCGACGTCACAGACCATAAAAACTTTATATTGTTCAACACTGGTATCTGTCTAAGCAGAAATACCTTAAATATACGTATATCTGTGGGAATTATCAAAATAATAGTGATCTAGTGCTCCTAGATTATTTTTATATGTCTAGAAATATTTTATTAAATACAAGACTTAGGAAACTTGCGGTTCAATAATCTGAGCATGATTTAGGATCGGAATAAATACCATGTAATAGAATTTCCCTAAAAGGAATATTTTGGCTAGACAAAAATCCAACGTAACCGACCATAAAAAATTTATATTGGTCAACACTGGTATCTGTCTAAGCAGAAATACCTTAAATATGCGTATATCTGTGTGTGAATTATCAAAATAATAGTGATCTAGTACTCCTAGATTATTTTTATATGTCTAGAAATATTTTATTAAATACAAGACTTAGGAAATATTGCAAATCAATAATCTAAGCATGATTTAGGATAGGAATAAATATCAGTGTACTCTAAACCATGTAATAGAATTTCCTCCAAAGGAATATTTTGGCTAGACAAAATTCAGACGTCACAGAACATAAACGTTTTTATAATGTTCAATACTGGTATCTGTCTAGGCAAAAACACCTTAAATATACGTATATCTGTGTGAATTATCAAAATAATAGTGATCTAGAGCTCCTAAATTACTTTTATATGTCTAGAAATATTTTGCGGTTCATTAATCTGAGCATCATTTAGGGTCGGAATAAATAGCATTGTACTCTACACCCTGAAATAGAATTTTCTCAAAAGGAATATTTTGGTTGGACAAAAATTTGGCCATAAAAAAATTACATTGTTCAACACTAGTATCTATCTAAGCAGAAATACCTTAAATATACTTATATCTGCGTAAATTATCAAAATAATAGTGATCTAAAGTATGTAAAGCTTAATATTCCTTTATGTGGATGCAATGTTTGACGAATATAAATGACTCAAGTTGCATGTTTATTTTGAAATAACTTAGGTATCGTAACATTTTGGCATTTATTAGTTTATTTTGGAACAATGCATTTCCAGATAAAAATATCAAGTATATTTTTAGAGTCATTATTACCACTCTGAAACAGATCTTCTACATTATTAAAGGATTACTCGGGAAACAACACTACTGACCCTTAATTTTCAGCTTAGATTCGTACCTCCCATTACGCGAATCAAAGGTTAGCGTGAGTTTCTCACGCATCACGTAAGAGAAAGGAACAATGGAATATTTAAAATCCGGCCGGTAGCTCCTGATGGAGTAATTTACTAAAAGATGGCTGCGGTAGTTCGAGTATTGTCCACCCTCTTGCAGTAGGAAGAAGTTTTGTCAACAATGGAGTAATTCAGATTCCAATCCGGAAGTATTAAAGCTAAGTGAAATCACGGAAAACTTTATTTCTGAGAGGGCTTTGAAAGAAGTAGAAGCGACGTAACAAAGTATAGAAGTATTTTCGAAAAATTAAATTAAATTTTGCAGTAAAATTGTCATTTATTACCACTACTATTTATTATCACTGAATCTATCTATTTATTAAAAAAGTAATTGATTTCTAAAAATCGCGTAAATTATACAGTAGGATTTAACAGGATTTAACAGGATTGAATGGTATGAAAATGTGGTGATACGGCCATGCAAACTGGAAAATATCTAGAATGGCACAGTTTAGAGGCGACATTTTTGCTTGAATATGTAAAATATTTTTCTGTTAAGAAAAATTTTGTATATAATATTTTACAAAATATAATTCTTTATGGCTTGGAAGCTTTAACCCTTTAAAGGTCACGATTAAAAATTCTTTCAGATTTAATAGAATTAGGTTATAAACATTGTCTGTGAAATTTATAAATAGGAACCATATGAAAACAAATTTTACATTCCGTTGGGAAGTTGGATTTTTTTTTTTTTTTTTTTTTTTTTTTTTTTTTTTTAGGGGGGAGGGGGATAATTGTGAAACCCATCTCTTTTACAGCATGAAAATTACAGTTTTTAAAATTAATTATATTGGAAGAACAATGTATAATTATCACAAAAATGATGTAACAAATAGATAACTACACAGTTTTTCATTGTTCTTTTGGGTAGGTGTTTTTATTTAAAGTCATAAGGAGAAAAATCAAATTCGAGATATTTCATGTAAAAACTAATTAAACTAATGTATTTCAAAGGGAAAAATGAATTATGTAAAATTCTATTATCTATTACTACATCAAAGAGTCAATAACACAGAAAAACAACAACTTCTGGATGTTTTTAAAAAGAATAAAAGTCATATCAATAGGTGGTTTCGCTGTGAAACCACTGCCCGTTAAAGGGTTAAAGGTAAATATTTACATTATTTTTATTATATTTAAATGAAATGTCAGCAGTGAAAGTAATATTTTCTCATGGAATATAGGGGAGGTATTACTTTTTTGTTAGAGGCTTAAAAACTGCTAGGATAATTTAAATCATTAAACAATCGATTATTATAATGGTCTCTAAAAATCACAGTGAACCTGTCAATTTAAGGCCAATTCTCATTTTTTATACATTAGATGTATTCTGTTATAGAGCAAATCATCAACGTTAAATTAATTTTGAAAAAAATATTAGTGAATTATAAAAACTTCAACACATATGTGTAACGTCTTATGGGAGGAATTATTAAAAAAATCTAATATTCTGCCCTAATACACAAAATATATACTACATGAAAAGTTAATGAGCATATGTCAGTAATGGGTCCCCTAGTTTACGATCTCATCCTTGTCTGAAATAGTAACTTTTAAATAAATGTACTAGTATCAGGTCAGTAGTACTATAAGAGGTGTATGGGGAAAATCCATCCCCTTTCCTTAGAAGGCTCTATATGTATTAATAACCCTAGGGCTTAGACTGGGGCTTAAAAAATAGTTCACCACCATCCTTGCATATTTTGGCTGTAATAAAATTTTACCCGATATATAAAAGATTTATTGTACCGTAATAGAATGCAGAATTATTAAGGTGAATAAGTCTGCCAAAGAAGTCCACTGTAGGATAAAACGGGAGTTATCATAATACCTCCCGCAAACCATTGCTTGGTCAAATAAATAAATATTTTTTAAAGAAAATTTGTATAGTTGTATTAAAACTTTAAAATTTAAAATCGTAAAAAATATATATATTTTGTGTGCTCCGGCCTTACATACTCGAATTCATGTTTTAACACTGGAATACTATCACTACATCTTAAACATATGTCCTCCATTCTTTTATTTACTTATCTCTTTTTCTGGTCAGAGTTTTCCCAATATACATTATGATATATACATACGAGAAGGTAAACTTTTGTACCAGAGAATATCATAAAATACAAAGTCAACGTAAGTATGACACAAATAGAGGACAAATGTGT
>CM063511.1:82852614-82857614 GCA_032207245.1 Pardosa pseudoannulata
CAGATAAAAAAACTAAAAAAAAAATATTAAAAAAAATTATTTTTATACTTCATATTCCCCACACAAGCTCTATTACGTAAACAATGCAAGTTATATGTTATAAAACATAAATATTTTAACTAATATTTATTTTATAAGATAAAAGTTAAATAACTAAGATAAATATCATAGAAATATGAAGGCTTAAATGCTTCTTGATTGTTTTAAATAATCATGAAATATAAAAACTTTATAAAATAACACTGAAAGTTATTCTTAGTAATTAAACTGAATCCTACGGAAAGAATAATTTTCCTTATAAAAACGGAATACAAAATCGCTTTCACTCTATAATTTTCTACACTTTGTATTGAGTTTTCAGCTATATATTATTCAGTTGAAAATTGACTGTCGCCATAACAATAGAAAATATATACTTCTACATTTTGTATTCTCATTTAATATTTCTATATTTAATGAGACTCTAGAACATAATATATTCTAAAACTTTACCTGAGTTCGTTAAGATTTGACATGAATCTACATCCAAATTTGACAGTTCTCATTTGCGAAATATCGCAAGATGACATTTGTATGGAGTGGGAGAAGCAATTGGTTTTCCAAAGAAGTTCACTAACATATCGTCTCATATGCCAGAAGAATTTATTTGTCAAAACTTTATTAAGTATCATTTCATATTTATAATTAATCACAGTTGTCCGATTTTTTTAACTTTGTAATACAACAGATATTATTTAAAACTATGTTAAATTTGAATCTGTATTATTCTGTATACGTATATATTTAGATATATATCTATATTATCTGCACTACTAAATAATTATATTCATAATAATTAAATAATAATTAAATAATAATTATATTCATAAACATTCAGTGTTGAATGGAGAAAAAATGCAGTATTATGATTTGAAAACAAATATGAGGAATTAAATAAAAATTAATATATATGATGAAATAAACCAATTTTATCAATGCATGTAAATTATTTTGTAAAATCCAGGTATTTACCTAGCTATCTATTTATCTATCTTTTTTTCTCTATATATATAGATGTGCGTGTAATTATGTACTTAAATATATAAACGTAAAAGCTTTTAACGGCACTATTTTATGTCAAAGAATTTTAGGATTTGAAAAAAAAAAAATCTTTCACAAAAGCTGTTTCACAAAAGAGAAAAAGTTGGCTTTTTCACTTCCTATGGTGAAAATCAAATTGACCTTAATTTTACACACACATGCCTACACTTATACACAAACACACAGACAAAGACACACACACACACACACACACACACATATATATATATATATATATATATATATATATATATATATATACATATAACAAATAATAACAAGTTAACATCACAAAAAGTATTTTAAGGAATTCGAAAAATATCAAAATTACATACGGTGCGATAAACTTCAGAAACAAGTTTTGGTGTTCATATCAATTTTTTACCTACAAAAGAAGAAAATAATAATAGTTAATATAAAATAATTTTTCATAAAAATATTTAGATGAAATATAATATGAAATTATGTTAGAAACTGTACAATGATAATAATAATAATATACAATAATATGCACTTTTTTTAACACGTTTTGGGCACTTGCATCTATAGCCGTCAAAGAGAAGTTCCTTTCGTGGCATGACAGCAATAGCTGTCCAAGTCGAAACGGTCATTTTTAGACACTACGGCTATAGCGGCACAACTGTACATTTACTGTCGTACAAGTAGAAGCCTAGTGTCATCTTTTAGAAAACAATTTTTTAATCTAAATTTCATTTTCCACCTGTTACACGACTTGCTTCAGTATGCCCGTGGTTGTGAAGGGAGTAGTGAGATCGTGTTTTCTCTTGAATTTATTTTTGTTTGATTATAAACTAACATTTTGTGTAAAATTCCTAAAAATACTTTGTTGTACACAAAAAATTACTTATTTGAGTCATTAAACATGTCATTTACGTTTTTAAATTTTTACTGTTATAGCCGCTATTGTGCCATTACTTAGTGTCTAGAGTCCGCTGGCGCCATGAAGTTTATAGCCGCAACCAATTAAAGGTGCTGAATTAATCAAAATTAAGTTTATTTAAACAGAAATAGTAAAACTATACTTCTAATATTCTAAAAATTACAAAGTTATATAGTGTTAATTTTCGAACTTCACTTGTTACTACTGTCCATCAATGTGCTAATATATTGCATACAAGTAATATAAATGAAGTGTAATTTTCTTTTACTTTGTGTGTAAAGAAGTTTACTAATTGTTTTTAGTATTAAAGTATTATTTAGTATTTAAGTATTATAAAGTATTATTTAATATTAAAGTTTATTTAGTATTTAGTTTGTTTTAGTTAATGTATTAAATTGGTGTTTTAAATAGTGAATTTATTCATAATCACACATTATTCCGAATTTCTACCCCAGTTTCTGGCATCCATCGTTATTCCGTATTTATCGTTTTTCATTTCCATCCCACTAATAAACGATGTATAAAGCGTCTACAGCATTACTTTTGAACACCCAACCCCATCCTCTCATAGTCACGAAAACGTAACCATTGCTGTCATGTATTTAAATTCATGCAGTCATTTCAGCCCAAAGGTGAGTACTTCCGGATTAGATATTTTTAACACGCCTTGATTACAAGTCACGAAGTGGTCTGCTCTCCTGTATGGCAGGGGTGTAATTAAATTACCGTGAAGGGTAAAAAAGCGCTAAACACTGTTAAGTTCGGCTAAATTAGATTTCGTGTCCCTCATGAAACCGTGCTCGACCGAATTGTTCTTACTGCAGCAATAAAGCCTTATTAAAGTGTCATTTTTGTTGACAAAAATTTACTTAGACGTGAAAATGACATTATTTTTTGTAAATATAATTCTACTGCAGTTTTTGAAACAAAAGTTTTGCAGTAGGAAGGGTCTTATTCGTGTTTGAAGTATAAATTAAAATAGATGGATAAATGCATAAATATATTTTGGAGCAGCACCATAGACGAGCAATACCAATCTAATTTAAATTTTATGGAACTGATTATTACTTGTTTATAAAACTCTATTATCTCATTAGAACAGTTCTAATGCATGGTTCGGAAACTGGACCTATAGCTAAGAATTGAGGAACAGCAAACTTGCAGTTTTTTAAAGCAAGTTCCTAAGAAGCATGCATGGCGGTGTGAAAGAAAATGACATTTAGTAACGAAGTATGAAATCGGAAATTTTTGGAACGTTTACAGAGTCCGATATAATAAAAATATTAAAATTAAAGGTACGAACTGAGCTGTTTATGTCATAAGAAGGACGAGGAAAGTCCAACATTGATAGTTTTAATGAAAGATGATAGTTTTAATGAATAAGGTTTTTATGTCTCGTTAGAGAGAATGATCTAAACTTTATTGGGATGATAAATATATGTATCTCATATATCTACCTATTTCTATAGATACATACATTATATATATATATACACACATGCATATATATGTATATAATATATATGTATATATACATATATATATATATATATATATATATATATATATATATATATATATATATATATATATATATATATATATATATATATATATATATATATATATATATATATATATATATATATATATATATATATATATATGTAATCCAGGAATTATAAAACTGCTGGATACATTTGAAATCATAGACCTATTATTTTTATTTCCCCGGACAAGGCGAAGCCTAATCAGCTAGCAGTAATAACGATGCAGTAGGCCCACATTGACGAGAACGGTACAAGTCTAATTAAAACTTTATTTTAGAGCTGCTAAAAAAGAACATTTTTATTAGTCATCCACAGACAAGAAAAAGACACAAAAATCAGTTTTCTCGAACACAGCTACCAAGAGGGAAGACAGAAAGAACTTTCCAAAGGGACAAGACACTTAGTCAGTGAATCAAACTGTTAAGATTAGGATAAAAGCCGAACAATTTGCTGGCGACAGCTAGAAATGTGTGGCATAAAATTTACATCTATAGGACAGAAATCTTTGGAAAATGTATCGAAAGAATTTTAAGTCAAGGGCACTCCTTTGATTAAGACATTTAGAGGCTGGGAAAAAGATTTTAAGGAATCAGAATGGGATAGAGGAGGTTTTTAAGGAAATATTAAAATGAAACAGTTTTGATATATTACATATATATAAAACTAAAATACGTGAAATGTATCCTGAAGGGAAAAGCAGTCTTAATAATCTGACATAATTTTTCAGTACTATAAATATTACTAATTCTTTAAAGAAAAATTTAGTGACATTTTTCATCTCAATATAGTCTTATGTCTCAGTTTTTCCTCTCAGTAATATATATATCAACAGAATACTGTTTAGACTTCGAGAAAGACTACAATTCTTTAACTTAAATGTAAGAGAATCAAAGAAATTACTAGTTAAGATTTTTTTGGTAACAGCGGATTGGTAACTTAAGCTTTCCACAAAATAAAGTTACTTTTAATCCCATTACTGCATTATTTTAGACAATTATCTTGCTAGCTTTTAGCGATGGGTTTTAGAAATCTAATTATCTGATATTTTTCCGTTATAGTTTTTCTATAAGTTCAACAGAAGGTTTTCACCCACTGTGTTATAGAAGTTACTAAGCAATCAGCTGATGCAGTTGATTTTCTAAAAAGTAAAGTATGCCTGCATTAAGATAATGCATAATTTGATCTTAAATATAACTATCTTCTTATAGTAGATTTATTTTTCTTTTGTCCATTTTTAAGCATGTATTGTGTAATCTAATTGCCTATCATTAACAACTCATTATAAAACCATTAAAAGGATTATTCAATTTTTGAAATACCGTATTTATATATAATATTACAATAATATTACAGAATTACCAAATTTGGAATTATATATATAATATTTTACATGTAAAATATACAACAAATATTACAATACATGTTTAAAAATTTATAAACTACTTCTAATGTTTGATGAGTATGCATTT
>CM063511.1:82862614-82870114 GCA_032207245.1 Pardosa pseudoannulata
GATATTTTAATACAATTTAAGTTCTAAATACATGTTAAAATATTTTTTCCAATTATGTTGATACATAATTGGATTAAAATTGAATTACATAATTGGATTCAAACTTATATTTTCTAATTATTCATGCAAAATACAACCTAATAAAATAATATCTATGGTTCTACATTTTTCTTCGTGCTACTTTTATAATTAATTAAACATAATAATTATCACTGGTATTTAATAGATAATTGATGAATTAACTGTAAAAAAATCTAATTCTAAATGACAGATGAACTAATATTTTAGTTTAATATAAGTTTACCATTTTTTAATTGTTTAAGATAATGTATGATGATATTTTGATACAATTTAATTTAAGTTCTAAATAACGTTAAAATATTTTTTCCGATTATGTATTAAAAATTATATTTACTAATTATACATGTAAAATACAACCTAATAAAATAATCTCTATGGTTCTACCTTTTTCTTCGTACTACTTTTATAATTAATTAAATATAATAATTATCACTGATATTGAATAGATAATGGATGAATTAACTTTAAAAAATCTAATTCAAAATGACAGATGGCCTAATAATTTGGTTTCATATATGTTTCTCATTTTTTAATGGTTTAAGATAATGTATGATGATATTTTAATACAATTTAAGTTCTAAATACATGTTAAAATATTTTTTCCAATTATGTTGATACATAATTGGATTAAAATTGAATTACATAATTGGATTCAAACTTATATTTTCTAATTATTCATGCAAAATACAACCTAATAAAATAATATCTATGGTTCTACATTTTTCTTCGTGCTACTTTTATAATTAATTAAACATAATAATTATCACTGGTATTTAATAGATAATTGATGAATTAACTATAAGAAATTTAATTCAAAAGGACAGATGGCATAATATTTTAGCTTCATATATGTTTATCATTTTTTTAATGGTTTAGGATAATGTATGATGATATTTTAATACAATTTAATTAAAGTTCTAAATAACGTTAAAATATTTTTTCGGATTATGTATTAAAAATTATATATACTAATTATGCATGAATAATTAATTATAGTTATACAACCTAATAAAATAATCTCTATGGTTCTACCTTTTTCTCCATGCTACTTTTATAATTAAGTAAACATAATAATTATCACTGATATTTAATAGATAATTGATGAATTAACTATACAAAATCTAATTCAAAATGACAGATTTACTAATATTTTAGTTTCATATATGTTTTATATATTTTTTAATAATTTAAGTTAATGTATGATGATATTTTAATACAATTTAAATTCTAAATACATGTTAAAATATTTTTTCCGATTATGTATTAAAATTATATTTACCCATTATACATGTAAAATACAACCTAATAAAGTAATGTTTATGGTTCTACCTTTTTCTTCGTGCTTCTTTTACAATTAATTTAACATAATAATTATCACTTATATTTAATAGATAATTGATGAATTAACTATAAAATATCTAATTCAAAATGACAGATGGACTAATATTTTAGTTTCATTCATGTTTATATTTTTTAATTGTTTAGGATAATGTATGATGATATTTTAATACAATTTAATACAATTTAAATTCTAAATAACGTTAAAATATTTTTCAGATTATGTATTAAAAATTATATTTACCAATTATACACGTAAAATACAACCTAATAAAATAATCTCTATGGTTCTACCTTTTTCTTTGTGCTACTTTTACAATTAATTAAACATTATAATTATCACTAAATACATTAAGTTGCTATTTACCTTTCATATGTTTGTTAAAGCAATTAGGTATATATGCAATACATTTAATGAATTTTCTTTTTACTATCGTTATCAAATAATGCTTTCCTGGGAGATAATTTTCTACGGAACAAAGATAAATTAATGAAGGCAGATGGGGTAAATGTTATGAGATAATGAAACTACTCTTTATAAATTTTTCATGCTTCGTATACTATTAATGTTATCTAGTTAGGAAAATTCATTTTTCATGATGCCAAATTCTGAATTTAGATTAAAAGGAAGCCCATGTAATTGTTAGAATTTTTTGTAAATGTTGTTAAACATTAATAGCTGGCTACGAAAGAAAGCATATGTTTATTTTTTTAAGTTTTATATCATTAAGCTTCTTATCATAATTATATTTAACCGCTTCCAGACTTCTTTTCATATACTGGTTAAAAACTGTTTAAAAATAATTAACTTTTTGTAATATGCATAAAATCTCCAGTTTTTATAACCATTAAATAGTAATGATAATTTAAGAATCTACAAATATTTTTAATAATTACTTTTCCAAATTATTTCGGATTTCATTTTACAGGATTATTAAGGGCTTGATTTTTTATAGACGCTGTAAAAATCTTTAATAAGTTTAAGCTTTATTTAAATTTAGAGCTGAAGATGTAAAATGTCACGTGGAATTATACTTTATCATTTAATAACATTTGCTTGGTAACTCTAGATTACTTAAGCAGGCGGCTCATATGGAATTGCAAATGGTTTTAGTCGGTCCATTAATTTAATCTTAGTGAGACGGAAAAGTCATAACCCCGGGTCAAAAGCTGTAGAATGTGCAAAATTTGAAGTTTTCTCTAGTTATCTAGAAATTAAATTTGTTTCTAATGAGCATGGGGCTCAGATCATGAACGTTAATGAGATATATTTTCATAATCATACTTAGATTCTTTGGATTGTAATTTTTTTTATTTTTTATGCTGAAAAATATTTAAAATCCTTATAAGAATACCTTAATATAACCTAAAGAACTGTACGTTATACTAATACAAAATTGTGGGTTAAAAAAGATTAAATATGTAATTTGTAATCAATGACAATGTGAAATATGTAACTCCGCTTTATTAAAGCAATTAACTATATATTGTGAATTTCTGATTGACTATAATACAGACTAAATATGTATACACAATGACTTTATAATCTTTTTAACTCTTTTTCTAGGTAAGGAATTATTTTCTGATGTCAATTTTTGAGTGATTTAAAAAGATTGAATATCATTTTATAAGCAATGATCATATAAATTATATCGATCATATTAGGCGTACACATTTTTACTGTGAAATTTTGATTGAATAAAATAGTCTTAACATGAATTTATATTCAATAATTACTTAGGCTATATCACTCACGTTCTAATTACGCATTATTTTTTTTACCCTGCACTGTGATTGAGTTTAAAAATACACTAAAAATACTTTTATATTCCAAAGACTATATAAATTATATGTGTACGCACTTGTTTTACAGTGAACTTTTGACTGAATAAAATTAGAATAGAACTGTCTTTGTATTCCATGACTAAACTATATAAGTATCTTTCTATGAGCGTATATTTTAATGAGAGCTTTTGATTGAGTAAGAATAGACTAAAAATTTTTTTATATTCAATGACTATCTAAATTGCCTCATTCTTATTTTTTTCATGTTTTTACTATGAGCTTTTGACTGAATAAGGATATGCTAAATGCCATTATTTTTAATGACTATATAAATGCATCACTCACGTTCTGTGTAGTCACGTTTTGTGCACATTTTATTTTGATTTTTTTAAAAATGAAAATAGACTAAAAATACTTTTATATTCAATGCGTTTATAAAATATATCTATTTCATTTTGAGTACTAATTCTTTTTTGCTATAAACTTTTGAATAAGCAAAAAGAGACTGAAATGTCTTTATATTAAATAACTATATTTCTGAAGGCTATATTTGACTGACTAAGGCTATAGTTGGCTGACTATATTTTTGATGACTATATACTTTATGTTTAGGTTTTTTACTTTGAACGTTTGAATAAACTAAAAATACTGTTATATTTAATAACTACATAAACTATATTGCTCTTACTTCAAGTATACTTTTTCTTTTTACTTTGAACTTTTGATTGATTAAAAATACTTTTTTTTACTCTGAACTTTTGATTGAATACAGTGAGAATAGAATGGTATTTGTATTCCATCACTAAACTATATAAGTATCTTTCTATGTGCATATATTTTAATGAGAGCTTTCGATTGAGTAAGAATAGACTAAAAATTTTTTTATATTCAATGACTATCTAAATTGCCTCATTCTTATTTTTTTCATGTTTTTTACTGTGAGCTTTTGACTGAATAAAGATAGGGTAAAAGCCATTATTTTTAATGACTATATAAATGCATCACTCACGTTCTGTGTACATTTTATTTTGATTTTTTAAAAATAAAAATAGACTAAAATACTTTTATATTCAATGCGTTTATAAAATATATCTATTTCAATTTGTGTACTAATTCTTTTTTGCTATAAACTTTTGAATAAGCAAAAAGAGACTGAAATGTCTTTATATTCAATGACTATATATCTCAAGAAGGCTATATTTGGCTGACTATAGTTTCAATGACTATATACTCTGTGCGTAATATTGTTACTTTGAACGTTTAAATAAATAAAAATATACTAAAAATACTGTCATATTTAATAACTACATAAACTATATTGCTCTTACTCCACGTATACTTTTTCTTTTTACTTTGAACTTTTGATTGACTAAAAATACTTTTTTTACTCAGAACTTTTGATTGAGTAAAAATAGACTCAAAATTCCCTTATATTCAATGATTCGTGCAAATGCCGTGATCGCTATCGATTTTCCTGACTCAACCGTTTTTTCCGAAACTAAATGGCGAAGAAAGTTAATAGCTCCCACGGGAAAATATCCAGACTGCCAGGATATTTAAGGGAATGTCTTTTTCAAGCTTAGTATGGCTTCTTAAACTTTTAATAAGCTTTCTTAAGAATGTGATTATGATAAACAGAAAATCTTCCTCATCAAGGCGTTGAGACAATAAACTGAACTAGGTAAAATTAAAAATCTTATGATAGAATTGCGTTTAGATTGAAATGAAACATGACAAAATATTAAAAAAGCTTAAGTACTTCTAGTGTAAAGAATTGTTATTTGAGAAAGAGTAAATTAAAAAAGGTTGAATCAACAGACCTGTGTGTTAATTAATATTTCGGAATTTGTATTGATATGAGTATTTATTTCTTAACTCTACGCTATACTGTTTGCATAAACATAATCTGAAGCAGGTAAAATTGAAGATCTTTTAGTGGAATCTCTTTTAGAAGGAAATGAAACACAGCAGAAATATTTTAAATGTTTAAGTACTTTTAAGTACTCTTATAGAATGAATTATAATTTGAGAAAGAGTAAATTAAAAAAAAGCCTGGATCAGTAAAGACTATACGTGTTAATTAAAATTTTTAATTGTATAGTATTGATATGACTTATTTATACTTAACTTAACTATACACTGCAGAGTGATGCATATTTAAATCAATTAAAGTTTTACCCTTTACTAAAGCCTACATAAAGATTCTTTGTATTTATTACTCTTGGTTTTATCCATTTCAATCTGATTTAATTTCCTAGATAGGTATAACTGATTATTAAATCTTTGAGAACAAACTTTTTTTAAGTTTTTTAAGTACCCATTTGCTGTTGTTGTTGTTGACTTATGGCACTTGCTCAAACCAAACACCATTGATTCTTACGCTACTCGTATTAAGGGAAAGTGGTGCACCTTTTCTTTTAAAAAGCACCTAAATGTGAAAGTGCCACTACTTGCTCAAGTGGATCCTCGTAATTTTGAAGCAGGGACCAAGCACAAGACCCATAGGTTTTGGCCTGCCACTCCCAGAGGTATTGATTGGAAGATATTACTTGGAGGATATTATGACCACTAACATATACGTGCCCCACTCACCTTTAACGAACACGCCGGACCTTAGGCCGGTTAGTATATATATATATATATATATATATATATATATATATACGCACATATGTATATATATCTATATATATATATATATATACGCACATATGTATATATATCTATATATACATATAAACACATTTATATATATATATATATATATATATATATACATATATACATAAGCACATATGTATATATATACCTATATATATACATATACACACATTTATCTATATATATATTATATATATATATATATATATATATATATATATATATACATATATATATATATACATATATATACATATATATATATATATATATATACATATACATATATATATATATATACATACATACACACACACACACACACACATATATATATATATATATATATATATATATATATATATATATATATATATATATATATATATATATATATATATATATATATATATATATATATATATGCATGTGTGTATGTTATATCAAGGGCAATTATAGTTGATATTAAATTCATATAATCAAGCATATGTTTTAATTACAAATACTAAAAACATAAAAAAAATTTTTAATAATAATTTTTAAACATAATCTAGGCCCCAATATGTGCGCGTAAAAAGTTGTAAAAGGAGAAATCATGCAGTGCTGGAATAGTAAATTTTTTATTTAACACTAAAAGGGGATTTTACATTTCAGTTAGAGACTCTCTTAGAGATTTATCATTGTCGTTTCTTCAGACTGAAAATGGATCTTAAAGCTAAGCTAGATCTGAATGAATGTTAACGTGAAACAAGCGTATTTCAATCAATTCCTCAATAAACCAGATTGATAACTTAATAAAAATAAATTGTTATATTGAATACAAACATCCTTACCTAAATTAATAATCAACCAAGACGATTTATACATAAACTAGACTACCCGACAGACGTTGACCTGTTTTAACGGTGCAAATCTAAAAAATGTAAAATGTTTTTAAGTAAACTATAAATTGGCCAGTTTGGGTGGAAAAGTAAGGAAAAAATTATTTTAAAAATACTTGGTGTCCCCAAGCGTACAGTCATTGCAAACATAATTAGATTAAATTAAAATTCCCCCATCGCCTCTAAGGGGATTCGGTATTTGGTCTTCTCGTACCGAAGCCCGTTGCGCTGACTACGGCACTACAGATATGTTGGCAGTGAAGGGTTTCAAGTGGCATTATAATAATCTTAATAAGCACGTAATTCTGGATTTTTGATAGGAAAAACATTTTCTATCGGATCAAATTGTGAATCTAAACCATTCTCAAATCAACTTAACCCCTTCCGGTAAAATGACGAGTCTAGCTCGTCATTGGTTTTTCATTCCATACCGCACAATGACGAGCTACACTCGTCATGCGACTAAAGTTACTGATAAATATGATAATTAATTTAGTTTAAAATTTCTTAGCAACACTTTTGTTACTTGTGGAAATCCCAGGTCACTATTACATATTGTTTACTTAGAATTTCTTGGTACAAGTCATTGCCAAATTAATGAGTCAGAATAAAAGAAAACCTACTAAGAAATGCCGTGTGTGTTACAAGAATCAAATTAAAAGTGAGACTACTTGGCGGTGTAAACAATTAAGAATTCCTTTGCACTTTGTTTTGAAAAGTACCACTAGCTTGAAGACTATTATCTTAATTTTAC
>CM063511.1:82875114-82902614 GCA_032207245.1 Pardosa pseudoannulata
TTATTTTTCTAGTGATATTACATAATTCAATAAGATGGAAACATTGAGTTTTCAGAGAAATTTTCCCACTTGAGAGATTAATGTTCTCTTACTATTGGATAAAGCACACTTTCTATTACTTTAGATTAAAATAAATCTTCATCTATCTACCGTATAGTCATATAATATTTTATCCCATTCTTGTAGTTTTTGTTATTATTCATATTCTTCTAGGGTTAATATGGCCTACAGAAATATTTGCAGTAAATTGAAACAGTTTAAGATATATAAGTAAATTAAAAAATCATTCTAAAATATCTTAATTGACTCCTGAAAATGAGCCATGTTTGAAACACAGGAATATATGCAAAATATTACTAAGAATTTCATCATTAAAAGAGAAACTACTTTTGAAATAGAAACTTACTCATTAATAAACTATTTCTGATGTTAACATGAGCAACAGTTTATGTGCCTTCGGTTGTTTGTTTTCATGAAAACTTTCCTTTCCCCAACTCTTGTTGCCAAAAACATGCATTAGTAAGAGAAACTGCGAACTTTTGGGCCCGGAGGTATAAAGTTTCTTCCTCTTCTTCATATTTTTACCACGTTTACACGCACTCTACATCACGATGGAGCCTGTTCTCTTCAACACGCAGTAATTGAGTAATGAAAGGCTGAAAGCAAAACGTAGTCTTGTTTAAAGTTAGGTGCCTTTCTGTAAAAGATTGGGAAAGGGGTTCTGAAAATCGAAGAACACTGTCATTTTATATTTTTCAGGAACGATGGATTTACAGATTTGAAGAAAAATTCTAAAAACATTAGATATTAATCCGAGAAAATGTCCCCTCTAGAACTATTTGAGCAAGAACACTTTTAAATGCAATTTATATAGAACTTGATAATTCATATGATCGCTTACGATTTTGACATTGTTTACAAATCAGACAACTTTGACAATCTGAGAAAATCTAATCTTTAGAATTATTTGATAAAAATATGTTTAACTGCAATCCATATAGAACTTGATAATCATCGCTTACGATTTGGACATTATTTACAAATCAGACAACTTTGACAATCTGAGAAAATCTAATCTTTAGAATTATTTGATCAAAATATGTTTTAACTACAATCCATATAGAACTTGATAATTAATATGATCGCTTACTGTTTTGGAATTATTTAAAAATCAGATAACTTTGACAATCTGAGAAAATCTAATCTCTAGAATTATTTAATCAAAATATGTTTAAATGTAATACATATAAAACTTGATAATTCATATCATCGCTTACGATTTTGACATTGTTTACAAATCAGACAACTTTGACAATCTGAGAAAATCTAATCTCTAGAATTATTTGATCAAAATATGTTTTAAATACAATCCATATAGAAATGGATATTTCATATCCCTTACGGTTGTGATATTATTTACAAATCAGACAACTTTGACAATCTGAGAAAATCTAATCTCTAGAATTATTTGATCAAAATATGTTTTAAATAGAATCCATATAGAACTTGATAATTCTTATGATCGCTTACGATTTTGACATTATTTACAAATTAGACAACTTTGACAATCTAAGATAACGTAATCTTTAAAATTATTGATCAAAATAAAATTTAAATGCAATTCATATAGAACTTGATAATTCATATGATCGCTTACGATTTTGACATTATGTACTAATCAGACAGCTTTGACAATCTGAGAAACTCTAATCTCTAGAAATATTGGATCAAAATATGTTTTAAATATGAAATAATGACATCAAACGATCGGAAAGGGGGGGAAGGTGTGGATTTCGAACATTTTTGAACTTGCTTTGAATTTTTCTAACCCTAACTCATCAATAATCCAATATGAATGCCTCTATCCATTCCAGGTCCAATCATTTCATAAATTAAAAGACAGACGGACTTAGGCTGTTATTATATAGGGGATTATGCTTACTTTTAGTCTCTTTTCATTTCTTACTTATATATAACCGCATTTAAATTCAGGGAAATTTGCAAGATCTTTTAAAGTTAATTTTGTCATACTTTCGTAAATGTAGTTTACAGTTAACATAATACATCATAAACGAAAATTTATTAAACTAGAGCATAACAGAAGTTATGAAAAATGATCAAATAAAAGAAATGCGTAAATAAAGATTCTCATTTTAGCAAACCCCAGAACCATCGTGGATTAAAGAGCTTCATTCTATACTTTATCCCAAGTAGAAAATAAACTGACGATTCTCCAGGAAGGAGAATTTCAAACTAGCGACAAAATTTTCATTTCCGTCTTGCTCGGGAGAGAATCTAACATATTTAAATAGCTTGCTTACTTGATGAAACATTTTTCATTTTATATCATGCTGCTAGGAAGTGCGAATTAAGAATGTTATCACTTAGATATTTTAATATGTTTTATCTCATTCGGCATCAAATATTTTAATTTATTTCACTTTTGACAGTATTGTAATCACAACATTAACAGTCTATTTAGGCTTAAAAGTATGTAGTGCGAAATTATAATCTACTTGATGAGCTATTCGTGACAAGTTGACTTCTGCTTCATTATTTCCTTCGTTGTTAAACTATTTTTAATGACAGAGTAAATGTAGCGCTGTTTATGGTGAACTAAATTATATCCCAATAAAATCTTTAAACGGATGTTGCTATTATAATCTTAATTGATCTTTTAGACGTGGAAGTTTAAGGGGCACCCTTAACAGACATCTAAGAATGTGCATTGTTATTGGTTTGATATGTCTCACAAAATATAGACGTATTCAGCTGCGGTATGTGTCAGCTAGAAATGAAAACATGTTAATTTAATAGTTCCTATATATATTTTAAAAAATTATTGGGTAAAACAAATAGCCTATTTTTCAGTATTTGTCGACATATATTATTTTTCTTTACCAAGAAATGATTAAGTTAAAATTAAAAATTAAAGATTTTAAATGTGTTTAGATATCACTTTTACAAATTATTTTGGATTTCATTTTACAGGATTATTAAGGGCTTGATTTTTTATAGACTTTGTAAAAAATCTTTAATATATATTTTAAGTTTTATTTAAATTTAGAGCTGAAGATGTAAAATGTCACGTGGGACCATACTTTATCATTTAATAACATTTGCTTGGTAACTTTAGATTACTTAAGCATGCGGCTCATATGGAATTACAAATGGTTATAGTCGGTCCATTAATTTAATCTTAGTGAGACGGAAAAGTCATAACCCCGGGTTAAAAGCTGTAGAATGGGCAAAATTTGAAGTTTTCTCTAGTTATCTAGAAATTAAATTTGTTTCTAATGAGCATGGGGCTCAGATTATAAACGTTAATGAGATATATTTTCATAATCATACTTCGATTCTTTGGATTAAATTTTTTTATTTTTTATGCTTAAAAATATTCAAAATTCTTATAAGAACATCTAAAAGAGAAACCTAAAAAACTGTACGTTGTACTATTACAAAAGTAAGGATTAAAAAAGACTAAATTTGTAATTTGTAATCAATGATAATGTAAAATATGTAACTCCGCTTTATTAAAGCAATTAACTATATAGTAAATTACTGACCGAGTATAAAACAGACTGAATATGTTTTTACAATGGCTTTAACTCTCTTTCTAGGTAAGCTATTATTTTCTGCTGTCAATTTTTGAATACCATTTTATAAACAATGATTATATAAATTATATCGATTGTATTAAACATACACATTTTTACTGTGAAATTTTGATTGAATACAGTAGGCTTGTCATGTATTTATATTCAATAATTACTTAAACTATATCACTCTACGTTTATATTAAGCATTATTTTTTTTTACTATGAATTGAGTTCAAGTACATTAAAAATGCTTTTTATTCCCAAAACTATATAAACTATATTGCTTTCGTTCTGTGTAAGCAGTTGTTTTACAGTGAACTTTTCACTGAATAAAATTAGAATAGAATTGCCTTTCTATACCATGACTACACTGCATAACTCTCTATGGGTGTATTTTTATGAGAGCTTTTGATTGAGTAAGAATGCTGCTAGGAAGTGTGAATTAAGAATGTTATCACCGAGATATTTTAATATGTTTTATCTCATTCGGCATCAAATATTTTAATTTATTTCACTTTTGACAGCACTGTAATCATCATATTAACATTCAATTTAGGCTTATAAGTATGTAGTGTGAAATTATAATCTTCTTGATGAGCCATTCGTGACAAGTTGACTTCTACTTCATTATTTCCTTCGTTGTTAAACTATTTTTAATGAGAGTAAATATAGCACTGTTTATGGTGAACTAAATTATATCTCAATAAAATCTTTAAACGGATGTTGCTATTATAATCTTAATTGATCTTTTAGACATGGAAGTTTAAGGGGTTGCCCTTAACAGACATCGAAGTATGTGCATTGTTATTGGTTTAATATGACTCACAAAATATAAACCTATTCAGTTGCGGTAAGTGTCAGTTAGAAATGAAAACATATTGATTTAATAGTTCTTATATATATTTTAAAAAATTATTCGGTAAAACAAATAGCCTATTTTTAAATATTTATGGACATATATTGTTTTCTTTACTACGGCATGCTTGAGTTAAAATTAAAATTAAAGATTTTAAATGTGTTTACACACTAAGGAAATTAATGAACATACACTCAAGGGCCAAAACATTATGGCCACTCCTACATTTTTCAATGAACTCGCCTGGATAACGTGGAAGGCAAGTGATCAGGTGGAAGTGGTATTTAACTGCTGCTGAAGAGTCTGAAGAATCATTCTTTCACTTACTACTATGTGTGATAGAAATGGCTGCGTATCTACGCGATTTTGATAAAGGGCAGTTTGTAATGGCTCGAAGGCTCGGAACAAGTATTTCTGAAACTGCAAGACTCGTGGGTTGTTCGCGATCTACAGTTGTTAGTACTTATGCAAAGTGGATGAATGACGGTGAAACCAGCAGTAGACGACACGGTGTTGGACGTCCACAAGCTATCAAAGAAAAAGGTCGTCGGAGACTGTCTCGAATGGTGAAGCAAAACCGGAGCCAGACAGTGGCTTAGCTGACAATCCAATACAAATGTAGTAGAGCAGATCATGAATGCTACAGGATATCTGAGCATCATTGCGGACCAGTTGCACCCTTATATGGCCTCTGTTTTTCTAGCTGGAAATGGAATGTTTCAACAGGACAATGCCCCGTGTTACAAGGCTAAATTTGTGTTGGAGTGTTCCAGGAACATGATACCCTGGCCGCCTACCTTCTCGGATTTCAATCCGATAGAACACATTTGGGATGTCATGGGACGGCAGCTGAGAGTTCAAAGACTACCAATTCGCAATATCTCGGATTTGCGTACCCATTGCTTAAACATCTCGTAGAATTTGTCTCTGGCCATCTACCAAGGACTCGTGGCCTTCATGCCAAGGCGGATTGAAGCTGTGTTGCCCGCCAAAGGTGGACCAACTCGTTATTGAGAGGTGATCATAATGTTTTGGTTCTTGAGTGTTTATCATATTCTGAAAAGAAGGACTTAAAATTTTTTGAAATGTATTGTATTCTAATAAGCTGATACATTTTACTTTATAACTCATAAAATTTTATTAATTTTTTTTAACAATGTTCTTAACTGTACAAAAACACTTTAATATCTGTTTTTCTGAAAATGAAAATAGTGAAATGTTCATAATTAGGGAAATAACTTTAAAAGCAAGAAAAATTAAACCTCGAATAAACTTAGATCAAATCATACCATATAAATAAGAAAAAACTAATGTGGAGGGTTTCTTAATGAGCTACAGAAAAAAATCCACTGGTAGAACTCATGGGTACAAATAGCCTTAGTCTTATTTGAGACACAGGCAGAACTTAAAGATAAATTTACTTTAAACTCACGAAATGGAATGAAAATGTTGCAATCATTGACAGAAATTATGAAAGAAGAGTTAATGCGATCACATACAGAGTTTAAGCTGGTTATTTTCTAATTTTGTAATTAATGCCAATGCTTTTCTTGTATTATATCATTCAGGAAGAAGTTTGTAAGGCTTCAAAACATTTATTTTCTCCGCTTTTCTTGTTATATAAGTGTATATTATACATTCGTCTTTCGGTTTTATTTGACACATAAAAAGAAAAAACATATGGTATTAAAGTGAATTATATTATTTTTTAAGCTATGAAAACAAACAATTCTGTTGTTAATGTTCTATGTTATGCTATCCACTGGCAGAACTCATGGGTACAAATAGCCTTAGTCTCATTTGAGACACAGGCAGAACTTAAAGATAAATTTACTTTGAACTCTCTAAATGGAATGAAAGTGTTGTTGCACTCATTGACAGAAATTATAAAAGATGAGTAAATGCGATCCCATACAGAGTTTACGCTGGTGATTTTATGATTTTGTAATTCCTCGCAATAAGTTCCTTGTATTATTTTCTTCAGGAAGAAGTTTGTAAGTCTTCAAAACATTTGTGTTCTCTGCTTTTCTTGTTTTATATGTGTATATTACACATTTGTCTTTTGCTTTTATTTGACAAATAAAAAGAAAAAATATGGTACTAAAGTGAATTACATTATCTTTTAAAATGTGAAAAACACCCATCTTGGTGTTAACATTCTACGTTATGTACAAATTTTGCAAGATTAATTTTGTAAATACTCTACAAAAGTATGAAGAACTCTGATGAGAAACAATTTTTTAAATGGTTATCTGGAATTCATCTAAAAATAATAGTTAAAAAATAAAGAAAACTGGGAAAAATCCAAAACTTAAATTTAAAATTCACAAAATTCTTTTAAAAATGCGAGATATAAAAGATAATAGATTTTTACAATACAACACTTCATTTTTCATGGAGTATTCTTAATAACAACTATAATGTTTTTCAATGAAACTTTAAAGAGATATTCTCTAAATGAGGTTAAATACACACATTAGTGCTTTTTAATTTTGTAATTAATGCCAACAATTTTCTTGTGTTTTCCCACAGAATCTTCTTAGTTTTCCTTGGTATAATTGTGTATATTCAACATTAGTCCTTTGTTTTTATTTGCCATATAAGTGTGAAAGCATTAAAGCAATAAATTACATTACATGAATTTATCTTTTATTCTACCAATATAAACACTTTTGATATCTACATTCTATACTTCTGTCCGAATTTTGCATACATCCATTGAAAAAAGACATTTTATAAATATTATACCAAAACTTCCTTGACAAAAATCAATGTTTCAAATGTTTAACGGAATCTTATAGCTTAAATCGTTCATAAAGAAATAAAGTGATACAAGAGAAACCCGAAACTACAAATTACTTATGAAAACCTGTCTTAAACTTACAAAACATTTTTTAAAATGCGTAATATGAGGTATTATATTTCCCAAATCCACCTTATCATATTTCATAGCGTTTTCCTTATAATAACTATAATTTTTTTCAGTGAAACTTTAAAGAGAGATTCTGTAAATTAGATTACATAAACAGGAGACATTAGTGCTTTTTAATTTTGTAATTAGTGCAATAATTTGCTTGTTATAATCTTTCTATTTTCTGTGCATTCCTTGGTATAATTGTATATATTCAACATTAGTCCTTTGTTTTTATTTGTCATATAAGAGTGAATTTAAAAAAATACATTACATGAAACTATCTTTTCTTCTACCATTACAAAGACTTCTGATATCTACATTCTATACTTCTGCCAGTATTTTGCATACATCCTTTGCAAAAAGACATTTTATAAATATCATACCAAAACTTCTTTGACAAAAATCAATGTTTCAAATGTTTAACGGAATCTTATATCTTAAATCGTTGATAAAGATATAAAATGATACAAGAGAAACCCGAAACTACAAATTACTTACGAAAACCTGTCTTGAACTTACAAAACATTTTTTAAAATGCGTAATGTGAGGTATTAGATTTCTCAAATCCACCTCATCATATTTCATAGCGTTTTCTTAATAATAACTATAATTTTTTTCAGTGAAACTTTGAAGAGAGTTTCTCCGATAATAGTTTTACGATGTGGTATTGACATGTATAATATTTCCACACAGAGCTATCATTTATCTTCCGCGTTTTTCCTGTAGATTACCTGAACTAAGTTTAAACAGACTAATGTTTCTATTTTATATGACTAAAAATTCGTTTTATGGATAACTGTTTTTATGAAGAAGACAGCTTTGGATTACTTTAAAAGAAGTTTATAAAGAAATTTTTTTAAGAAATTGTGAAGATTTATATGAATAAGGAATAATTTGTAGAATTTTAAGGTTTGGTTTGTTTGGAGCGCTGAGGTCTACTATTTTGCAACACGATGGATATTGAGAATGGAATCTACTGCTTAAAGTCGATTCCGAATGGCTACGAACATCTATGCTCCAGTGGGATTCAAACCCAAGAACTCCGGTACCGAAAATCAGCACCCTACCCAAACGGTTATTTTCGACGTAGAATCTTAAAGATTTCTAGGTCTTATTTGGAGGGGGGAGGTAGAATAAAAAATTCTAAAATTGGTGATTCCTGCCACAGGGCTTGTATTAAAAGATATATAAAAAAGAATAATTTTTTGAAAATAATTCTGATAAACAAAAACTTTTGAAAAACATCTATCTATTCTTCTAACATTATGGGTGATTATTGCTAAAAGCTAAAAAAGTAACTTGTATATTCATGGGAAGTATCTGCTAATTTCCTTTAGATCACTTTTGAGGGTACAGCATCACCAAACTATGGCCGATCGGCTAGGGTGCTGCCCTTCGGTACCAGAGTGGGTTCGAATACCACAGTGGTATGGATGTTCGTAGCCGTTCGAAATAGGCTTTAAGCTGTAGGTCCCGGTCTCATTAGCCCTCGTCTTGCAAAAAGTAGACCGTAGCGCTCCAAAGCAAATAAAACTAAGGGTACAGCAGATTTTCAAATTTATATTTTAAAAAGAATTCTGCATGAATATTTAGCATATCTTAGTAAGATATGTAAATGTGGTGCAAATTTCCACTGAAAAATATTAATTGTTTTTTAAACTATTTATTGTTAATTACTTCAAAAGTAGCTATGTAGAAACTGCTTCATCTTTTTGCTCAAAATAGGGTCATTTTTATTTATAGGTAACCTATAAATTTTCTCTTTTTGTTTGGTGTAGTGCACTACGGTTTCCTGTTTTGCTACGGGAGGGTTAATGAGACTGATACCTACTGTTTAAAGAAAATTTCGAACATTTACGAAAACTCTTACTACCAGCAGGATTCAAAACCACAGACACTTGTACCAATAAGATCATTCCACTATAGTTCGATAAATCACCGAATTTTATCTAATTTTGTATCGTAAAATTTTGAGGAAAAATGTAAACAAAAACAATACTAAAAGTCAAATTATCCGTTATCTTCTCGTTGAATTGTCTATATTAGTTCTTACATATAGATTACACAAATTTTATATTTACAAACATATTAACTTAAACAAAATTTTATTTTATATTCTACACAACAAATGTTCAATAAATTTCATAGAAAATTTCATAAAGAATTAATAAAAATTTCTCTGGGGTGTATTATGCATGAATTAAATAAATAACAAATTTGTTTCTAACAGTAATAATTGCATGGGATTTTGTGAGAATACTTAAAATCAATGCAGAATGCAGGCTATAATAAATTTATATTTGTATAACATCCTTAGTCTTTAGTTATTATTCATATTCTTCTAGTTATATTACATAATTCATATTCTTCTAGTTATATTACATAAAATTTTAAGAGGGAAACATTGAGTTTCCAGCGGAATTTTTTACACTTCACAGAATAATGTTCTCTTACGATTGGATAAAACTCACTTTCTACCACTTTAGATTAAAATAAATCTTCAACTATCTACCGTATAGTCATATAATATTTTATCACAGTCTTGTAGTCTTTAGTTATTATTCATATTCTTCTAGTTATATTACATAATTCAATAAGAGGGAAACATTGAGTTTTCAGCGAAATTTTTCCCACTTAACAGAATAATGTTCTCTTACGATGAGATAAAACTCACTTTCTACCACTTAAGATTAAAATAAATCTTCAATTATGTACCGTATAATTATATACTATTTAAACACCAATAAGACCGTAAAATTTTGTTTAGAAAGTTAAATTAAATGAACCAGAAGCAATTATTTAAAGTTGTATACTTGCATAGTTTTCACTTGAAAAACTATTTCTACACACTTTAGGATTAAAAAAAAATAAAGAAGAATAAATTTTATCACTTTTGTATAAGTATTATTCTATTCTATTTTCTAGTTATATAAAACTAAAACGAGTTTGATGAAGAATAATGATACTGTAAAATCACTTTCTAAAGATTACAATACTTTCAATTATATAAATGAATTAATATACAATGTAAGACACCATAAGCATTTTGTGATGTTTTAAAGATATTATTTAAAGTATATGATAGTTTTCACTATTCAGCAAAACAGAAGAAAAATGCGTTGCACTTTTCGTATGTTTCCTCAGCTTTCGTTGGTGTATTACTTTTAAAAGAACAAGTGAAAAAGTAATCATAAAGAACCCGGCAGAGAAAAAGTTTAACAAACATGCAATTACCATATCCGTGAGTTTTGATTGGCAAAGATTACGTAGTTTATGAATGCTGTGCAGATCGAGTTCCTATCTCTGGGTATTAAAAGAACAAGTGGTATATCAGAGATGTTCTTCTATCCGTGAGTTTTGATTAAGATTACGAGAACTGTCAGATCGAGTTCTCATAATTATTACACAAGCATTTTTTTGCAAATCAGCATTCGATAATGTTTCTTTTTAGCTGTAAAGTATGTCAAATGAGCCGTCATAAAACCAGCTATATTTTTTATTTAAGTGGGTTGTTATTAAGTAGTGTATTTGACATGTATTTCAGCATTTTTACACAATAGATTTTGATGAAGGTGACAATTATTTATCAATGAACAATAATATAAGTGGGTTAGTTTTTGTGTTAAAATAGATTTCTCTGAAGCTTATCTATCAAAAGAATTATACACATGTCAGGCTAAAAATGAGGGTTAATAATTAAGCGAGTTATAATTAAACACAGTTAGAAGTTATTAACGATAACGTAATGGGAGAAAGACCCACATCTAAGTGGAACTATACAGAGTAAAAAAGCTGACGCTGAAGTAGACATAGGAATTTGATTAAGTAGCAACGCTAAAAGAGATAGTTCTGAGAGAGAACTGGGACTGATAACATCATCCACGCTTATCGCGGCAAATTATGAGAACAAAGGATATCTAAATGACATAGCCATGGACAGAAGGATTACAATAAAGAAGTTTTAATATATGAAATCAAATGTGTCTTCCATGCCTTAACCACTCTACCGTGTCATATTCATATATATATATATATATATATATATATATATATATATATATATATATATATATATATATTACATATGGTTAAAATATAAAAGTATATTTGAACATAAACCGTCCGTAAAAGCATATATATTTTATATGACATCCAACGATAAACAGGTAATATATATATGTAAACATAGGGAAATTTAACTGCTGATCACATAAAATTATTAAGCCCATATTATTTCTGCTCGGGATTACTATCGTAATCAATAACCCTAATTAATAAGCATAAAAAAGCAGCAAGTTCATAAAAAAGCAGCAACGGCGTAGAACTTTATTTTATTTAAGACTAGATAATAGACACATTTCTCTGATGATATCAGAATACTGAATAATACATGAAAACACTTGCATTTAAAGAGTTGGCCCCACAGTGAGAGACCCAGAGAATATTCCCAGAATAGAGCAGCTTATTCAGAGAAATTTATTAGTCAGAAAGGAACTTAGATGAGTGGTAAAGCAACCATTCAAGTGGGAGGGCTTTGAAATGTGAGAAGGGGAGAGAAAATTTGAATTTATTTCAGAGTTAGCTTTGGCAGACTGTTAAAAGCATCTTAAGTTACTGTACACTTCTTTTAACAAGATATTAGACAGCTAGGAAAGTGGGTTTGAAAGAATAAGAGTGAGAAAATAGAGATATTTTAAGTATAATAATTTTGATATGTTACACACACATACGCAAACACACAATCACACACATATATATACACATACATATCTATATATATACATAATACATACATACATATATATATGTATATATATACATACATACATACATATATATACATATATATATATATATATACATATATATATACATATATATATGTATATATATACATATATATATACATATATATACATATATATATATATATATATATATATATATATATATATATATATATATATATATATATATATATATATATATATATATATATATATATATATATATATATATATATATATATATATATATATATATATATATATATATATATATATATATATATATATATATATATATATATATATATATATATACATATATATATATATATATATAATATATATATATATATATATATATATATATATATATATATATATATATATATATATATATATATATAGATATATATATACATATATATATATATATATATATATATATATATATATATATATATATATATATATATATATATATATATATATATATATATATATATATATATATATATATATATATATATATATATATATATATATGTATGTATATATATATAAAGAGAGAGAGAGAAGGACGGTTCTGGAATATTAGCCATCTGCGTGCAAGCTAGTATTTGGCTGCACGCTACAGTAAGACTATACACTAAGTTCATAACTTAGCCTAATTCATAGAAGCTAAATGTACTGTAATGGTTTTATAATTGCTCCACATTTTTAATTAGAGTTCAAAAAAAGCAAATATATACATATAGTTATATACATATATAAAATCATATATTTAAATTTATTAAAATAGATATCCATTAAAAAAGCAAAACAAAATGCAATCACAAGCAGCCTTTTCTTTGCTTTCTTTATCTGTCAATTCATCAATACTGTCTATTATTCTAAATTTTAAAATAACTTCGTTTAAACTTTTTAGAATGTTATAAAAAAAAGAAAGATAGTACAATTTGGTATTAAAAGTATACATTATGGCTTACAATTATTTTCATTACATACCTCTAGAAGTAGAGCATGAACCATCACTTGTTATATACTGTAATAATTTTGTCATTGTGTCGAATATATAATAAAGTATTACTTGATTTTAATTCTCGGCTCACTTTTAGTCCCTTTATGAAATGCGTAGTATTACTTTTCAGCAGATAAGCTACCAGTTTGTTACAAGGATACCAGTACATTTTGAAATCAAGATTAAAATGTTGGGGTTGAGATTAAAAGTCATCAAGAAGATCCGTAACATCACGCAGGTTTCATTGGACACATCCAAAATGCCATCTGAACATCGACCGGATGCTCAATGAACCCTGTGTGCTGTTAGGGGAAGCATGGACACTTGTCGTGAGATCAGTGACTTTGAAAGGGAAGTTATGGTAGGTAGGATGCTACATTACTGAGAAGCATTGCAATGTAGTAACCCAAAGCAAATACGGATTATGTTATCATCAACCTTATCGAAGGGGTTAGAAACCTACGGCTCTCTACCTCCGTGCGAATATATTAACATATTGAATTTTGACTATCTTCTTAAAAAGAAACGTAGCCTATTATAAGACGGAATCAGTAAATATTTCAATTTTCCAGAATTGTAAAGTACCCTATGAAGCAGGTAAAACAATGGTTTGTTTTTTGGCAGAGAATTATCTGGTACAAGCTCAATAATTTGTTATTTTCATACTCTTCTAAAGTCTCCCGACACTGTGAATGCAGTTTAGAATCCCGTTGAATTCATTTAGAAAGATAATTCAAAGTTTTCTAAGCTAGATTAGAATTATCGTTAAGTTCTTCCGAAATTTTTTTTACCACAGTTATTAATGGATGTAAAGAAATGAAGCTACCATTTCCACTACAGCCTTGAGATAGATAGAATTTGTTGTTAATACCGCTGATAAAATTTTCACTGCAACAAAAAATAATCGATGATTAATATTAAAATTATCACATATGTACCTGATCTATTATTTAAGCCCAATATAAAAGAAAAGTATTTATGAAATATCTAAGTTCAGTCATAAAACTTATGAAAATAATGCAGACGATATTTAAATAATTTAAAATAAGAAATGATTAAATGAGATGGTTAAAGGAATGGCGTCATAATGTTAGAAACAAATGTCATTTTTACCTATCTGTTATGTGATAAATTGATAAATTTAATCGCCTGCTCTTCTCTGGGGAAAATAGGGCTTGAAATAATGACATAAAAAGTGCTCGAAAAGAGGAGAGGGTTGGATTTCGAACGTTTTAAAGACGATAATATTTTTCGTTTTGATATTAAGCATATTGATACCAATTTATTTTAGAATCGGATGAACCATGCACATGCAATTGTAAAAATTCAATCCAGTTTCAGTAAAAAACGTTTCAGTAAAAATACACTTGGACCTGATGTCTGGTGGACAGCCATGAAAAAGGTTAAAGGCATTAACATAAAATTTGCGGATTTTACATTACATCTAAAGAACTGTTGTGCCAGCTCTTCATCTATAGAAAGATCATTTTCAAAGTATGGAGTAATCCAAATAAGTTACGAAATCGTTTAAATTTAGAGAAAACTACAAAACTTGTTACTTGTAACCGTTTTTTGAATTCAACATAAATTACATATAAAACAGCTTGTATAAAAAAATAAGTAAAACATTTTTTTTGTATATAGATGTTATGTTCTATTTGTTTTTTGCTGGTGTTATTTATGACATTTTTAACAAATGTAACTTGCCTTTATCATATGCTAGTGAATTATGTTCGATTAATATTAAATATATTGAAAAGTGAATTTCAGTGTTCAAAACTGGTCAAAATGGGTATTGACCAGTTTTAAACCTGGTTTAAAGCCCCATGATTAAAACCTATACAACCCTGGATAAAAGATCAATGATTTTCATTAAATTTTACGAATGTTACATATGTATTTTTACAACATTCTGTCTCCCTCTGGCACACGATAAAACTAATATTAATGAAAAAATGCCTTTTCGGTTGTAATTGCAGTTTTCCTTCCAGTGAATAAAGAGCTGGTTTAAAGCCCCATGATTAAAACCTATACAACCCTGGATAAAAGATCAATGATTTTCATTAAATTTTACGAATGTTACATATGTATTTTTACAACATTCTGTCTCCCTCTGGCACACGATAAAACTAATATTAATGAAAAAATGCCTTTTCGGTTGTAATTGCAGTTTTCCTTCCAGTGAATAAAGAGCTGGTTTAAAGCCCCATGATTAAAACCTATACAACCCTGGATAAAAGATCAATGATTTTCATTAAATTTTACGAATGTTACATATGTATTTTTACAACATTCTGTCTCCCTCTGGCACACGATAAAACTAATATTAATGAAAAAATGCCTTTTCGGTTGTAATTGCAGTTTTCCTTCCAGTGAATAAAGAGCTGGTTTAAAGCCCCATGATTAAAACCTATACAACCCTGGATAAAAGATCAATGATTTTCATTAAATTTTACGAATGTTACATATGTATTTTTACAACATTCTGTCTCCCTCTGGCACACGATAAAACTAATATTAATGAAAAAAATGCCTTTTCGGTTGTAATTGCAGTTTTCCTTTCCAGTGAATAAAGAGCTGGTTTAAAGCCCCATGATTAAAACCTATACAACCCTGGATAAAAGATCAATGATTTTCATTAAATTTTACGAATGTTACATATGTATTTTTACAACATTCTGTCTCCCTCTGGCACACGATAAAACTAATATTAATGAAAAAATGCCTTTTCGGTTGTAATTGAAGTTTTCCTTTCAGTGAATAAAGAGCTGTGCATGTCTTTTTTACCAAGCTGCATCTCAAATCCAATGCTTAAAATCAATAGACCTTTCCTTTATCTCCCGGGATTAAGTAGCACCAAATAGGGCTGTATGAATTGAAGACGCGGTAAATCCCAATTTACTCCAAGGTCGCTGACTTTGATTGCCCAATAAGAAAGAAAAAAAAAAGGTTCACGCGCTATTTTTATAAACGGGCACAACAATGAGAAAAGAAAGGAAAATGCGAAATTTATTTCAGCTTCCCCCTTTGCCAAACGCATTCTAATTCTTGGTGTATCCTGAAAAGGATGAATTTTTACGATGCAGTGAATATTTTTTAAAATGAAAAAAAGCGTTTATTGCTGAACTTAAAAGCGCCTTATCTATTTAGCCCTTACATGAATAGAAACTGGGGAAAAAAAGAATATCCAATTAATTCTTGTTCTTTCATGAATTATTTTCAAATGTATTTCATACATCTTTAACTGATACTGAAAATGACTAAAATTATTCCTATTTCTGAATAAAGAAGCGAATAGTTTTCCGCTTATGAATGTAAAAATGGCTTTGTAAATGATTAAAATGAATGAAAATAGAATTAAAATCTATACAGTCTCGAAACATAATGAATAAGAACAACATTCTAAGTGACAGTACATCCTGAAAAAGATGAGGGTTTATATATATATATATATATATATATATATATATATATATATATATATATATATATATATATATATATATATATGTGTGTGTGTGTGTGTGTGTGTGTGTATTATACATGTCAGGTTTGAAAACGTGAAATGAATAAATTAGGGGCTTAAAAGTAAAAAATGCAGAGCACTCTTTTTAATGCAGGTGCATGAATCTTTAATAATATTTAATAAATGAGAGAGAGAGAGTCCTTGAGACAGGGTTGCTGCATGAAACCTGGCAGAGTAGAGCTACTTTGTTAGCTTATGCCCGTCAACTGACCGACACACCATGTTTTATTAAGATGTGAATAAGTCATATTTTAAGAAGAATTTTTCTATAACTTTTTATACCTCAGTCATAGGCCTGACATATATATATATATATATACAATATATATATATATATATATATATATATATATATATATATATATATATATATATATATATATATATATATATACATATACATATATATATATATATATATATATATATTAATATGAATGGAAATTGTGGTGGAAATTTGAATTTTTAATTAGCTTTTGTTCCTTTAAGAATTTCTTTTTCATAAATATTTCATCTATTTTTACAGATTATATGTATAACTAAAACTTGTCCTTATTTTCTATGAATAAATTAGTAAAATGATTTGATTTTAACTTATTGGTACGAAACTAGCTGTGTCAATAATTAAATATTAAAACGGGATTTATCCATATAAAAATAAGGTTTTCATATTCTACGGGTACCCTATAAAATAAAATAGGGTTTCATAGGTAAATCACATTCTAATGTATAATATATTACGATATGGAATATTTTAAAATTAAAAACACCCTTTCTGCAGATCTTAGAATTATGTTATCTATTTAGAAATCATATGATTAGAAAATGCATAAAATCAAGATCATTTACGATTAAAGTGCGCTTTCAAGAAATGATTTTGCATATTTTTATTTGCGGCATTGATGTAGAAATATCTATTTCTGATATAAGACTAATTATTTTGATTGTAGCGAGCTCTGCTTTGGAAGCAGAAGGATATTCCTGTATGTACTTTCTACGATGTTTTGTCCATTAGGTGGATCCATAAGCTCTAAGCTATCACTCACCACTGACAACAAAGAATCTTCACCATCAAATAAATCTTTATTAAATGGCCAGAGGTTTCCTTTACGGCAAAATCTTTGGAGTGACAGGACATTAATTCCGTTCTTATTAGCCAGCGTTCGAAATTAACAGACTGTCATTGCCTTTTTTATCCTCCAGAAATATTCCCTGTTTATTTATAAGTTTAACAATATATTTTTTTACTTTAGCAAATCACTTTCAAAAATAAAAATTCTTTAAAATTATAATTTACACTTGAATGATACAATGTAGAAACTATTCCAACTGAACTTCAGCCGAAGTGTAACATCCTACCCCTTATGCTACCATTTTATGCATTGATATATGTAGGTAGTGCAGCCCAGTGACGCTGGGGTACCGCTCAGTTCCTAGGTTCGATACCCGGGCTGGACAAGGTTGACTCAGCCTTTCATCTTTTAGTGGGTAGACAAACTGAGGATGAAGCATGCTTGGGAACTAAATACTAGCGGTTCCGCGTCAGGTTGATCATCTAACCGGAACATATGTTTCCTTGGTCTCGAAAACATAGATTAACATCGTATACCCTGGACTCACAGGTGCTGTTGAGCCGAGGAGTTTAGTTTAATTTATATATGGGTAGTATCCTACAGTTGTACAGAACTTTCAAGTATTTAATCACTAGTCTGAATCTCCAGGCTATCTCGTGGTACACCAGGTTATAAATATTCTCAAAGGTTTCGTAACAATTAAAAGAAAATCTTAGAAGAAGAGTTATAAAAATATAACATTGCGTAAACACGAGCTATCTGCTTGCCCATGACTGTAAACTTTCCAGTAAATGATGGGGAAATCGTATTATACAGAGCCGCTCAGTTGGTAAAGGCAACGATCTCATAATTGAGAGGTTGTAGGTTCGGAACCCGAGCCGGCCTAAGATTCGCTCTGTTCGTTAAAGGTGACTGGGGCACGTAAAATATGTTCATGGTCACAATGTCCTCGAAGTTCTCAATCATTACCTCTAGGAGTGGCAGGCGAAGTCTATGTATCTTCTGCTTGGTCCCTACTTCAAAATTACGAAGACCCACTTGAGCATAAGTCGTATTTTCACCATTGTGGTGCTCGTTATGAACAAAAGGCGCACTCCTTTGCCTTAAAACGAGTAGCCTCTGGATTAATCGTACTTTGTGTCACCAAGTGGCATATGTCAACAACAATCTACTGAAATGCTAGTTCGTTTCTTCTACTGGTTAAATTTTAATTCAGTTTTAACTACTCACTGAAAGTGGCAACTAGCTCCGGTCACTTTTATATCCGGAAAACATTGAACTTTTAGGACTCAAAGTGCTTTTTAAAATGCAAAACACTTTTATTGTTGAACTGAAAAGTGTCTTATTTATTTCACACTCAAATAAGTTAAGTTTACAAAAAAAAAAAAAATCCATCTAGTTCTTATTATTCTAAAGACAATTTCCATATAAATACCATTCATTTTACCGATTCTGAAAATATCTAATATTATTCTTATTTATAAATGTGATATTGTGAATAATTAAAAATTAAAATGGAATTAAACTACATCCGATCACAAAAATAAAGCCTTCAAACCACATATCAATTCATGGTGCATCCTGAAAGGTTGGACAACGATGCGGTGATAACAAATATTTTAAAATGTAGAAAAAGCTCTTTGCAGACTTAAAAAAGCCTTATCTATTTTGCATTTACATGAATAGATATTTTAAACACGGAAAAAGAAAAAAAGAACTGGATTTCCAATTACTTCCTCTTTTTTCAATAGTTCTTCACACATATTTCATACCTTATACTGATTCAGAAAATATCTAAAATTATTCCTATATCTGAATTTTCTATTTCTGAATAAAATCTTGATTACTTTTCAATTATGAATGCAAAACCAATTTAGTCCATGAAAAGAGGTTAGAATTGAATGAAAATATAACCGGTATTAAAACGTAAAATCTATGTTTTAAAATAGAGTACTTAAGGCATTTAACACAGATAAAACATTTGGTCATTAATTACTTTGGTTTAATTTTGCTAAATGTGTTATAAACATAAGTTTAATGAGTAATTCAATTTTTACTGCATAGATAAGAATAATTTATTTCACTAATGTTTTCATTTAAATATGATTAAAATGAAAAATAATACAACTTTGATAATTCGAAAGAAATACTGAAGTTTACATTTACGGTATGATGATTAATAATATACTTATTGGAGCAGTGGAAGAAAACTCTGCTCGTTTCAAATATACATAGGCTGTATTTATAATTAAATTTTATGAACAATCATTCAGTTGTACAAATATAAGCAAATTTAAGCTTTAAAATGCAATAATTTAGTCATATTTATTATAGAGGAAAGTACTTAGTAATAAATTGTTTTCATTTCAATTTGCTGGATACTTTATAAGTTTTATGGATAATTCAATTTTTATTAAATTCCGAAGTAATTATTTGATTGTTTATTCTTTTATATGTTATTATAAAACAATTATTATTAAGCCAAAAATTATATATGAATTCAGTAGTATTTAATATAGGGGAAATATTTGGCTATCAATTTTTATGGATGATTTAATTTTTACTACATTTATTTTTATAATAAAATAAAAACTATTTTATGCCAATAAAACCCTCGAGATATTAAAAGTTTGATGTGTTATGATGTTTTTAAGTACGAACTTTTTTTTTGAAAAAATTAATTTTGGAAGCAAACATATACTTAGTTTCTAATTAGACTTTTTTTATAAATTTCTACATTTAATAGAATAAATTTAAATAAAAAGTGAAGCAAATAAAGACACATTTATATTTTGCTTTTATCATAGCATATGACACATTTATTAAGGTTTTTCGTTCTAAGTGGGAAGAAATGGATCTTAAGTGATTGGAGACAATTTAGTCACCTGGAAGTGACAACTTTTTACACTTGGGCGTTATACATTTAACTCTTATTTATTCGCTTTCTTTTTCGAAGTTATTTTCTAAACTTACTGTAGTACTTCTGTACAACATTTATCAGATATTGAGAACACATAAAACATTAAATTATTTAATTTTTCATTTTCTCCCAGTGAGGGTTTTTTCTCCAATGCAACTGGCTACATCGAGAGATATCTTTATGCGAAACAACGATTTTACACTTGCGTTATAGAGTTCACTCTTATTTATTTTATTTTTTTCCGAAGTTATTTTCTAAACTAACTATAGCACTTCTATACTACATTTATCAGATATTGAGAGCAAATAAACCATTAAATTATTTAATTTTCCATTTTCTGCGGGCGAGGTTTTTCTTCAATGCAACTGTCTATTTAGAGTTTTTATCTTTATGCCAAACAAGGCTTTGAAGCCTTTACACATTTATCACCCCTTGGAGAGCACGTGTAGCTTAAGGGAAATAACATTTACCCCAATAGATCACAGAAGACATCCCTAAGCTTAGCCTGACACCTCCAGAGATATCATTAGAACTTGGAGGACATTGCACCAAGAACCTATTTTAAGTGCCGAAGCCGCTATTAATGAACACAACGGAATTTTAAACAATCGGCCATCATTCAGGAATGACTCATGATTATTTTCTTATCAATTTTGTCTTTTTTGTCTTACTGTAGCGAATTGTATTTTCTGGAGCTAGAAATTCAATTGAAGACGAAATAACGCAACAAAAGACCGAGTAAATCGACAATTATAACTTGTGGAATAGCAACGCAAACAACACGCATATAATAGCACACATACACATAATCATGCGTATTTGGTAGATTTGTGGTGGTTAGGGGGTATCCATCGCAAATCTACTAAATACGTATTTTTACGCGACCCGCGCTCTAGTGACAGTCTGCAAAAAACGTAAAAATACGTTGGCCGCACTCGAACTGTTAATAGTATAAAGAGCTAGCATAATGTTACCTTCTTCCTGGAATTTGTTTTAATTTAAACAATCGGACATCATTCAAGAATTGCTCAGGATTATTTTCTTATCATTTTTTACTTCTTTGTTTTACTGTTTCGAATTAAATATCTCAAAGCCTAACCCTTAAGGAAGGCTGTTTACCCCCAAGGTTAAAAAAATATCACCAGCGTAGACTCTGGCACCTTAAGGCAGCTATAGATAGATAGTAAGATAACCATCTTTTCAAAAGATATAAAAAAAATGTGATTTAATTTTTTCACATAGTCATAGATCAGTTTGTCATCAAATTCTGTAAAAGAAGATCTCTCTAAACAAAGTTTGGGAGAAAAAATATCAAAATTTTAGTTAAAATGTCATTTTAATAAAATAAGGTTTTTTTTAAAAATTCCATTTCATTAAAAAAATATAATTTCAGCGGACAAAAAAAGTTTTGAAAGTGGTATGATGTCTACAGTGAAATTAGCTATGCAGAAAAATTCCGAACTCACTACAAAAGTAAAAATTTTTTTCTTTCGGAATCAGTATATATCTTTAAAAAATACTTGTATTTAAAAATAAACATAAGAAAAAGTAATTTTAACAGTATCCTCGTATGAAAGTGAACACCTTTAATTTATTTTTACTTGTATTAAAGAAACGACTTATAAAAAATACATTTTAATATTTTTCGAACTTTTTTTTATCTCAAGACACTAAAGTAAGCATTTAAAAAAATTCAGTTGGGTAAGTAAAAAAATAATTCTGAACTTTCATATATAAACTTCAGAAGAAAATGAAACAGGGGGGATCATAAAGTAACTAAACATTTTGTGTCCATACAAAAATTTAATACTCCTTCTCTTGTTTATGTAAACAGGCGTTTTTTAAATCCCTTTTCTAATATTAAAATAATTAATTCTTCAATATGTAAGATATTTCTTTAAAGTTTCATTTTCTCTTTTTTTAGCATAAAAATACGTTACTTCATAAAAAGATATTTAGTATATGTGATCTTTTTTTGCTTATAATAGACTTCTAATCGCCTTAAATTATTGAATTTCTTTCCTTAATAGAATTATTTTGAATAATTAAATATTAATTAACTAAGAACTGAGATAAAAGCAGCAATGAATAATTACAAAATTTTAACTTAAATCAACTTTATACCACTATTAAAAACACATGAAAGAAAGTTTTTGAAGTTGTTTATCAACAGTAAACCTTTTATGGTTTTAAAATGAAACTTTAGCGAAGATGTAATATAATGCATATATTTTTCACTTTTGGAATTTTTGGAAGATATATATTGTGTATATATATATTCAGAAATATATATGTATATATATATATATATATATATACATATATATATATATATATATATATATATATATATATATATACACACACACACACACACACACATATATATATATATATATATATATATATATATATATATATATATATATATATATATATATATATATATATATATACATATATATATGTATATATATTCATACATATATGTATATATACATATATATATATACATATATATATGCACACACACACAAACCACAAACACACATATAAACGTGTATTATGATATATATATATATATATATCAATATATATATATATATATATATATGTATATATATATATATATATATATATATATATATATATATATATATATATATATATATATATATATATATATGTATATGTATATATATCATATATACATATATATATACAAATACAGACATCCACACATGTATAACCTATATGTAAGGCTAAATTCAAATGATAAAGCTGAATTTATATTTAATGTATTTTTATATATAGTCTTAATCTCAAATATCTGTACATAGTAGAGAAATAAATACTGTTATGGGGAAGGTAATATACAACGTATATACAAATACAGACATCCACACATGTATACCTATATGTAAGGCTAAATTCAAATGATAAAGCTGAATTTATATTTAATGTATTTTGATATTAGTCTTAATCTCAATTATCTGTACAAGTAGAGAAATAAAACTGTTACGGGAAGGTAATTTAAACCAAGATCTAAGGTTTAAAGCTAATAGCATTCATACTAGCAGCAGCATCTAATCTTAACCATATCTTTTCCTAATACCACCAAAAGAGCAGCTATAATTATACTTTTCTGTATAACTTATATAAATTTATATAACTTATATAAATTAGGTTTCCCTAATCAACTTCATTAAAAATCGTATTTTAATATAGCATTGCTAGGGAAAAAATCCTTTCCAAGGATTAAAAAGTAACTTTTTAAGGATAGAAATAAATAGAAAGAACAAGATTTCCTGCCTTAAAAATATACCTTTAATGTTTACGCTCCGATTTCTTAAACTTTTCCAACACTGCTTCCCAAATATATTTTCTGACAGATATAAATTCCCTTCCTCAGCTCTGGTATGAATTAAGAAAAAAAAACTGCACTGTAATGAATTGGTATAGTTCACGTCATGATTCCTGGAGCACCGTTTTCTGCAGTTTATGAGCATCGTTCATAAATCATGAAAAAAAAGTCCGATGCTGCTTGAGTAAAGAGAAATAAACTGAGATGACTACTCGAAATATATTAGTGTATTTATCAGACGGTCCCGAGCTTTTGGCGATATGGAGGGAGAAGGTTCCAGATCAATACGCGGATGCCTTACAGTATAACCAAAGGCATGGCATTTTCGATATATATTACTGCGGGGATCATAATGGATTTTCGAGCATTAGTTTAGCGTTAGGAGAAGAAAGTAGGGCTAAATCGACTGAGCATGAAGGCAGAAAAGGAAGCAAACGAGGATGTAGAACTTTAATGCACACTGTTGACTTTTTTTTGCATTTATGAGAAAACATTCTATTAATTTTGGGAATAATCGATAATGTTATTCATGTAAGTGCTCAAAAACCAATATGGGGTATCAGAAAGAAGGATGTATAGGTTCGGAAGGGAAAAATAAGGAACATAATATACAGCTGTTAATGTGGTTAGCAGAGAATGAAGAACATTCACCTTGAAAAATGAATATATTCAACAGATGGAGCACTTCAGTAAAATAGAAATAGTTATTAAAATATTATTTTAAATTATTTGCTATATATATGTCATGGCAAAAAATTAACCATTCTTACATTCTAATTTTATTTTTTTTCCACGATTTCACTTTACCTTTGCGATGTAGTACTTTGCCTCATTTTTTCTACGTAAACGTAAATTATTAGAAGTTTTACATTAATATTAATAATTTGGTGTTAACCATCTCAAAATGGTATAACATATTTTCACTCTAGCTACAGATCTTACATTTTGTCAATCCTTGGATATAAAGGATTAATTACTTTACGAATTCTCACCGACACCGACCCTCTCTCTTTATTACTCTTCGTATATATATATATATATATATAATATATATATATATATATATATATATATATATATATATATATATATATATATTATATATATATATATATGTATATATATATATATATGTATATATATATATATATATATATAATATATATATATATATATATATATATATATATATATATATATATATATATATGACATAAAAATTTTCATTTTAGCTACAGACTATATGTTTTGTCAAGACTTGGATTTAATGGATTAATTATTCAGGTGTCTTATCCCTTCTCTTGATCCCCACACTCTCTCTCTCTTATATATATATATATATATATATATATATATATATATATATATATATATATATATATATATATATATATATATATATATATATATATATATATATATATATGTGTGTGTGTGTGTGTGTGTGTGTGTGTGTAATGAGAGAGATACATATAAAAAGAAATTATAGAATGATGTAAAAAAATTCACAATATTAAAAAAAATCCAAATATATAGGTCTACAAACTATATATTTTGTCAGTACTTGGATTTAGTGTATTAATTATTCATGCATTGTCTTCCTGTACTCCACCTCTCTCTTTGTATATATATATATATATATATATATATATATATATATAATATATATATATATATATATATATATATATATATATATATATATATACATACCTAGAGAAACAGAAATTTTCACTCTACCTACAGACTATATGTTTTGTGAATACTTGGATATGGAGAATTCATTATAGCAAAGCCATTGTAAATAAAGTACAAAATTTTTTTGTACTTTATATACAGTTGATTTACTGCTATAATTTATTGCTATATTTTGTTACAAAATTTATACTTTTTATTATATAGTTATTTTATAAATTTGCTTATCAATTAAGAATAATACTAGAAAAATATATTTAATCAAAAATATACGATAATACATACTAACAAAATATGCTATATACACTATATAATATTATAACCAATTCGTATTATATCGTATATGATATATTTCAGTATACAATTTTATATCGTATATATAGCTTGTAACATAATATCGTATATAATATAGGATTATTATTTAGTAACGAGTTAAAGAGGATATATTTATACATTTACATTGCTTGTGTTAGAAATAATAATATAAACTTAAGCTTTTCTTAATGAAATACAAATCAAAACTAATACTGATCACAATATTAAGTAACTATGTTTTAAATCATAAATTATAATTTATGCAATAAACATAATAAGAAATCAATACAGAGAAAGAAAAAGTTATTATTTTATTCAATATATGTCCTTCTCTTTGTTTTAAGATTGAACTGTATTCCAAAAAAATAATTTCTAGTTGAAAATAAATTTTAATATAGTCTGAAAAATATGTCAAAAAAGTAAAAGTCTTTCAAGAAATTCCTTTGCATTTACTTACTTTACTTTGTTATTTTGTCATTTTTTTCCTTTTACATTGCATAGAAACTATGAAATTCAATTCTGAAACATGTTTATCAATCCATATGCAAGTATTTACAATGCTTTAGTTTTTTCAATCATTACTACTCAATAAAATTTTGTCATTATTTCAGTCAAAAGTATTTTTTTTCCAAATCACTTTATGTGTTTTAAACTTTAAGCATAGCCACCCTTCTCTAAAATTTAATTATATTCTGTTAGAATAGATTTTGATGAGCAAATATGAATATATTAAAAGCTGTCAAAGAAAATTATAAAGAATACGAAGCTCAGAAAATTCCTTTCCATAAATAACTTGTCACATCTTTTTTTCTAGATAGAAACACACCATTGTAATTTAAATCTTTTTTAAACTATAGCTAATTATCATTTTAAATATTTTCTTTAAATCAAATCATTATTTCTTCCACAAAATGAAATATTTCTTCTGTTTCGAATATTAATCAATCAAGTAAACAAAAGAATATAAAAATATCCATACCTTGAAGAAATGTGAGTATTTAACATTATATTAACAATCTCAATATTATATTAGATCAAGACGATATTAAATATTGAAGATGCAAGCTCAATTATTATAAAACGTATAATTAATCTTTGCTTAGCCAATTTAAAAAAAATTCAGTTTTACCCCTTTTGTATTTTATAATAATTTTAAATTTCTTATTGATAAATTAAAATTTTATTTAGCAGAAGTTTCTGTAGATATGTTATTCTAAATTGTTTTAAAATAGGTTTAGTTTAGTTCAGAGGGCTAACGTCTACTTTTTGTAACACGAGGGCTAATGAGAGCGGTACCTACTGCTTAAAGCCGATTTCGAACTGCTACGAACATCTATGCCATAAAGGAATTCGAACTCCTGCCGAAGATCAGCCCCTAACTCTTCGACTATTGTTCTGCGTTTTGCAATAAATTATTTTGACTCTGACTTTTA
>CM063511.1:82907614-82915114 GCA_032207245.1 Pardosa pseudoannulata
TAATAAAAAATTATTATAATTATTATAATATTTAAGTAATGGTTAAATTTTAACAATCCTTAGTTGACAACGCTTTAAAATAAATTCTCTCCGATTACGATTTATAATATGTCTCATTAAAAATCACATGTGTACAATTCATGCCGTAAATTAAAAAAATTAATTATAATATTTAAAAAATAGTTAAATTTCAACTATCCTTCGTTGACAACGCTTTAAAATAATTTATTTCTCTCGGATTACGATTCATATTATATGTTATATAGCATTAAAATCTCATGTGCATACTTGATGCCGTAAAATTGAAAAATATAATAATAATATTTAAATAATTTTCTCTTGAAAATCAACTAATGAATTGGTATAAGTAATAATAAAAAATATGTTATATAAGCATTTTATGAAGATTAGAAATAATAAATTATCTTCAGAAATATATTAACTCAAATTAATTTTTTAAGATCTACAATAATGCTTTACGTATCAGATATTAATTTATTAAGGTATGAAATTTTCATGTTACAAACAGAAAAAATATGGCTGAATTTCCAAAATCCCTTCTTTACTATGATTCAGAATAATTTATTTCTCCTGGTATACGTTTATTAACATATGTTACACCTCATTAATAATTTCACGTGCTTTCTGAAAGCCGTAAATTAAAAAAAAACGCTTTTCATAAAAATTTCATTGCTAAATTAACTGTTGAATAGATACAGGCAATATTGAAAAGATGTTTTAAAAAGATAGCGAAGCATTTTATGAAGTGTTCCAAAAATAGCTATCTTGAGAAATATATTGATTCAAATGAAATTTTAAAATAAATACAACATTGAATCTTTATGACAATAGATTTTAATTTCTCATATTTGTATTAACGTGTTACGTTATAAGAAAAAAAGCAGTTATGGATAAAATTATAAAAACCTTATTAAACACTTGTTAGAAATAAGTTCTGGATTGATCACAAGCATATTTAATTTATTATTAACAATTCTATAGGAAATCATAAGGATGTAAATTTAAAATGGTTGTTAAAATATTTTTTTTTGTTTTATAAAATTATTTTTAGGTATAGAAAAATTCAAAACAATTTTCTAGAACTAAGTGTTTAAAGAAGATTTGCAAATATAATTATCTTTAGAAATACATTAATTAAATATTTTAAAGGACCTACTATAATCCATATCATAAATTATACTGAAGACTTTAATTTATATATAAATGAATATTTTATGTTAAAAGAAATAAAAAGAAATTATGGTTAAATTGGCAAAAATTCTACTTGAAATTCTAATTTCAATGCTTATTAAAATAACTTTTTGGGATTACTCTTAAATATCGAGTGTAATATCCTATTAATAATTCCATATACACTCTTGAGACGAAAAAAAAATTATGATAGAATTTTCTTTGTGAGATTAATTGATGAATACGTACAGGCAATATTGAAAAAGATGATTTAAAAAGATAGTTAAGCATTTTATAAATGTCCCAATAACATCTATCTTCAGAATTCAAATGAAATTTTAAAATATGTACAATAATAATTCCTTATAATATTAGATTTTAATTTATTAATGTATGAGAGTTTTACTTTATAAGAAAAGATAATTATGGTTAAAACTACAAAAATTTTATTTGACAACTCTTTTAATTAACTTTTGGGGGATTATTCACAAGCATTATATGTTAATAATTACTAGCCACAAATATAATTGTCTTCAGAAATCTATTAATTAAGGATTTACTACAATCCCATTTATAATTTATACTACAGATTTTAAATTAATGAATATTTAGTAGTAAAAGAAATAAAAGCCAATTATGCTTAAATTTACAAAAATTCTATTTGACAATTCCTTAAAATAACTTCTTCGGGTTACTCTTAAGTATTTAGTGTAATATCCTATTAATACTTTCCTATTTATTCTTGAGACTGTAGATTGGAAAAGCACTTATAAAAGAATTTTCTTTGTCAGATTAACTGATAAATAGGTACAAGCTATATTGAAAAAGATGATTTGAAAAAGGTAATTAAGCATTTTATAAAGAGTCCCAAAAATATCTGTCTTCAGAAATATATTAATTCAAATGAAATTTTAAAATATATACAATAATCATTCCGTATAATATTAGATTTTAATTTATTAATGTATGAGAGTTTTACTTCGTAAGAAAAAGATAATTATGGTTAAAACTACAAAAATTTTATTTGACAACTCCTTAAATTAACTTTTGGGGGATTATTCACAAGCATTATATGTTAATGATTACACTATAACTGTCTTCAGAAATCTATTAATTAAGAATTTACTACAATCCCTTTTATAATTTATATTACATACTTTAAATTAATGAATATTTAGTGTTAAAAGAAAAAAAGCCAATTATGCTTAAATTTACAAAAATTCTATTTGACAACTACTTAAAATAACTTCTTCGTATTACTCTTAAGTATCGCAAGTAATATCCTATTAATACTTTCATGTGCACTCTTGAGACTGTAGATTGGAAAAGCACTTGTAAAGGAATTTTCTTTGTCAAATTAACTGATGAATAGAAACAGGCAATATTTAAAAAGATGCTTTAAAAAGATAGCTAAGCATTTTATGAAGAGATCCGAAAATAGTTATCTTCAGAAATATATTAATTCAAATGAAATTTTAAAGTACATACAATAATCATTCCTTATAATATTATATTTTAATTTATTAATGTATGAGTGTTTTACTTTATAAGAAAAAGACAATTATGGTTAAAACTACAAAAAAATTTATTTGACAACTCTTTAAATTAACTTTTGGAGGATTATTCACAAGCATTATATGTCTTCAGAAATCTATTAATAATGTATTTACTGCAATCCCTGTTATAAGTTATACTACAGACTTTAAATAATTGAATATTTAGTGTTAAAAGAAATAAAATCTAATTATGTTTCAATTTCAAAAATTCTATTTGACAACTCCTTAAAATAACTTCTTCGGGTTACTTTTAAGTATCGCAAGTAATATTCTATTAATAATTCCATGTGCACTATTAAGACCGTAGATTTGAAAAGCCCTTATAAAAATTTTTTCTTTGTCAGATTAACTTATAATAGGTACAAGCAATATTGAAAAAGTTGATTTAAAAAAGATAGTTAAGTGTTTTATAAAGAGTCCCAAAAATATCTATCTTTAGAAATATATTAATTCCTATGAAATTTTAAATTGTGTACAATAATCTTTCCTTATAATATTAGATTTTAATTTATTAATGTGTGAGAGTTTTACTTTACAAGAAAAAGACAATTATGGTTAAAACTACAAAAATTTTATTCGACAACTCTTTAAATTAACTTTTGGGGAATTATTCACAAGCATTATATGTTAATGATTACAATATAACTGTCTTCAGAAATCTATTAATTAAGAATTTACTACAATCCCTTTTATAATTTATATTACATACTTTAAATTAATGAATATTTAGTGTTAAAAGAAATAAAAGCCAATTATATTTAAATTTACAAAATATTATATTTGACAACTCCTTAAAATAACTTCTTCGAGTTAATCCTAAGTATAGCAAGTAATATCCTATTAATAATTCCATGTGCACTGATGAGACCGTAGATTTGAAAAGGACTTATAAAAAATTTTTTTTTGTCAGATTAGCTGATAAATAGGTACAAGCAATATTGAAAAAAAAAGATTTAAAAAAGATAGTTAAGTATTTTATAAAGAGTCCCAAAAATATCTATCTTTAGAAATATATTAATTGAAATGAAATTTTAAAATATGTACAATAATCATTCCTTATAATATTAGATTTTAATTTATTAATGTGTGAGAATTTTACTTTATAAAAAAAAAGACAATTATGGTTAAAAGCTACAAAAATTTACTTGACAACTCTTTAAATTAACTTTTGGAGGATTATTCACAAGCATTAAATGGTAATGATGACGAACTTCAAAAATAACTGTCTTCAGAAATGTATTAATTAATGTATTAATGATAGTTTTACTTTATAAGAAGAAGAGAATTATGGTTAAAATTACAAAAATTTTATTTGACAATTTTTTAAATTAACTTTTGGGAGATTATTCATAAGCCTTATATGTTAATGATGACTAGCCACAAATATAACTGTCTTCAGAAATCTATTAATTAAGAATTTACTACAATCCCTTTTATAATTTATATTACATACTTTAAATTAATGAATATTTAGTGTTAAAAGTAAAAAAGCCAATTATGCTTAAATTTACAAAAAATCTATTTGACAACTACTTAAAATAACTTCTTCGGGTTACTGTTAAGTATCGCAACTAATATCCTATTAATACTTTCATGTGCACTCTTGAGACTGTCGATTGGAAAAGCACTTATAAAGGAATTTTCTTTGTCAAATTAACTGATGAATAGGAACAGGCAATATTTAAAAAGATGTTTTAAAAAGATAGCTAAGCATTTTATGAAGAGATCCGAAAATAGTTATCTTCAGAAATATATGGATTGAAATGAAAATTTTAAAATCATTCAATAATCCATATAATATCAGATTTTAGTGCCTAAACTTTTTACTTGATGAAAAAATTTTGTAATTCTTATTTTAGAAATTTTAAATTTAAATTTTAATTAAGTAAAATTCTTATTTTAAAAATTTTAATTAAGTAAAATTCTTATTTTAAAAATTTTAATTATGTAAAATTCTTATTTTAGAAATTTTCAGAGTAACTTCTTTGGGATTGCTATAAGTAATGTATATTATTTCCCATTAACGATTCCTTGGCACTTCTATGACGCTCTAAAGATAAACAGCGTTGAGAAAAAGTATTTTATTTGCCAAATCAAGTAATGTTTTTTAAGTATATGCATATTTACAAAGGTGTATGTAAGAAATAGTTGAGTGTCTTGAAAACAATTATCTTTAGAATTACACTAATTTAAACGACGGTCAAAATATTCTTTATGTCTTTATATTTGAAGCGATGTATAAAAATATATTCTTCTAATTTTAACTCAAATTATTAAATTTGATTTATTTGTATACATTAAATTTTTTTACAAGAATTAAAGTTTAATTAGAAGTTTTTGCTTTACGCATTCAAATGTATAATCTTAGCTTTGAAATTAATATTTAACTTTAATCTTCCAAACGCAAGAAGAATAAAAAATCGATTACTACAAACATAGTTTTTTAATAGGAAATAATTTAATTTGAAGTATTTAATTTGAGTTATTTAGTTTGAAGTACTTGTACACAATGGAGATTTTTGGAATAGAAAGTTTATTTATAAGTTTATTTAGAACTTTTTGCATTTAAATGTTTAATCATAACTGTGAAAATAATATTTAACTTTATTCTTTCAAACTTGTGGAAAATAAAACACCGATTACCTTAAACGTAATATTTTAATATGAACAACTTGTATATGATGAGGAATATTTCTTTAATTAAAGACTATTTATAAAAGTTTTTCTTTTCGCATTTAAATGTACAATTATATCTTTGTAACAAATATTTACCTTTAATCTTCAAAACTTAAAAATAAAACATCGAATACCTTAAAGGCAATATTTAAATGGGAAAGAATCTTTCCAAGTAGTATATATTTTCAAAATGAATATAGTATACACACAAGATATGTTTGTATGTGTGTGTGTCTGAGCAGGCATGTGTGAATGTGTTTGTAGTTATGATATAAGATGTCTTTTCATCAACAATTGATCTTTGCAAATGTTTTTCTCTCTTAAATAGATTTGTCATAAAACATTAATACTAACTAAAAACTATTTGATTTGATTCTCTTGTATACAATGCAAATATTTTTCAAAAATTAAAGTTTTTGCTTTTCGCGTTTATATATTTAATTATAACTTTGAAACTAATATTTAACTTTAATCTTTCAAACTTAAGAAAAATTAAACACCGATTACCTTAAATGTAATTTTTTAATATGAAATCAATTAATTTCAACTACTTAATATAAGTTATGATGTGTATACAATGAAGATTATTTTAAAATTAAAGATAATTTAGAAGTTTTTCTTTTTGCATTTAAGTGTATAATCAAAGCTTTGAAACAAATATTTACCATTAATCTTCCAAACTTAAAAATAAAACATCGACTACCTTAAAGGTAATATTTAAATAGGAAATAAGCTTTCCAAGTACTATACATTTTCAAAATGAATATACACGCAAGATATGCATGTGTGTGTGTGAGCAGGCGTGTGTAAATGTGTTTGTAGCTCCGAAATAAGATGTCTTTTCATCAACAATTAATCTTTGCAATGTGCAAAAAAGTGTTTTTCTCTCTTAAATAGATTTGTCATAAAAACATTAATACTAACTAAGAACTATTTAATTTGATTAACTTGTATGCAATGCAAATTCTTTTCAAGAATTAAAGTTTATTTAGAAGTTTTTGCTTTTCGCTTTTATATATTTAATCATAACTTTGAAACTAATATTAAACTTTATTCTTTCAAACTTAAGAAAAAATAAAATACCGATTACCTTAAACGTAATTTTTTAATATGAAATAAATTAACTTAAGTTACTTAATATTAGTTATTTAATTTGAACTACTTGTATAAGACAATTGTCCTACTTGGAGATTTTTCTTTAATTAAAGTTAATTTAGTAGTTTTTCTTTTTGCATTTAAGTGTATAGTCACAGCTTTGAAACTGATATTTACCTTTAATCTTTCACATTTAAGAAAAATAAAACATCAAACATTTTAAAGGTAATTTTTTAAATAGGAAATAAGCTTTCCAAGTGGTATGCGTTTTCAAAATGAATATAGTATGCACACAAAATGTGTATGTGTGTGAGCAGGCATGTGTAAACGTGTTTGTAGTTAAGAAATAAGATGTAGTCTTTTCATCAACAACTGATCTCCGCAATGTTTCACAAATGTTTTTCGCTCTTAAATAGATGTGTCATAATACCACCAAACAATGGATCGCGTTTTTTCATTAATAGTTTCGATTTCATTCTCTTCCTATGCTCTTTTGTTGAAATAATCCTCGGCGATTTCAGCTGCCAAGTATTTGCATATGATTTCTAAAGATCTTTTATTCTTCGGGATGAATGTCATATATTCCGGGATTTCTTGCTAATGTTCATTTACTACGTATTCTTTTATTTTCTTTCTAGTTTCGTTTTTATTGGACTTGCAGATATTTCGCTTTTCAAATGCAAATATTTCATCCCTCCAGAGAAATTTGTTTTATTGCAAAGGCTTTTTTAACAAAAGAAAATTTTCTGATACTTCACGATAGGAAGGCATTTTTAATCAGCTGAATATCTTTCATTATAAATGTAAGTGTTTTGTCATTGCATTGTTTTGTATTGGAATTCTATTTGATTTTGTTTATCGATATCGATGTTGAGATTAATATATACTATAAATAAAGCTGGACATAATAGTGAAAAAAATATAGACATTATTATAAATTACCAATAAAAACTAGTTTCGGACCAAAATTTATTTCTTAAAT
>CM063511.1:82925114-82932614 GCA_032207245.1 Pardosa pseudoannulata
GAACAGAATATATATTCTTAATGCTCCGTCATCTATATGATAAAGACAGTTATTATTTTAACCATTATGATCAATGCATGCTTTACATTACGCAACATTACCTTAACACTAAACATACCAACACTTAATACATACCTATTTCTATTATACCCGGTCAAATGACCGGACTTTATTTTTTCTGATTATAAATGTATATAAAAATGGAAGGAAATACATAAATAAACTTTATTATAACTAAACAAAATTGTATATTGCTAATTTTTATGCATTGCAAACACAAAGAATAAGAATTTTTAATTCATTTCCCATCGCATATTTTACATACACCTTATGGGTCATTTGACCCGTTATATGGTATGTTTTGTGTTAACGACTACTAACATTTAAGATTGTAACACAATACAATAGATAAGTATAATATTAGTAATATTTCCTAGGTGTGAGATGTTAAGAATTAATGGAATGTATAATTAAATATATAAACTAAAATAAAAACTTTGTGATTGAGAAATGACCAAAGGAAAGGGATTTATTAACAGTTTATTGAAGATTAGGATTTGACATTACAAAGCAAATATATTACTAACTATAGAGAATTATCACTAAACATACCAACACTTAATACATACCTATTTCTTCCATAGCCGGTCAAATGACCGGACTTTATTTTTTCTGATCATAAATGTATGAAATATGAAAATTGGAAGGAAATAGACAAATAAACTTTATTATAATTAAACAAAATTGTATATTGTCAATTTCTATGTATTGCAAATACAAAGAATAAGAATTTTTAATTCATTTCCCATCGCATTTTTTACATAAACCTTATGGGTCACTTGACCCGTTATATGGTATGCTTAGTGTTAAGATCTAAAAAGTTTTTTTAATGTAAAATTTGAAGAATGATTGAAATGATATTCCAACACAGTTATCATATTTAAAATTATACGTTTCTCTGACGAACGGTCATGTGTAAGATGTTAGATAACAATTAATATTCTCAAAGCATAACCGCAGGAAACAAACCAGATATTTGTCCAAGGAAGTAAGTGTCACAGAATGTTTTGACCGAATTCTTGTGGCCGGGTTTCGAAATCTTTCATTACGAACAAGTTCTTGCATTTCCTACATTGCTACCAATTCGTGTCCTTTATGCGTTTCAACATTCTAACGCTAATCTATTTTTAATATAGTTATTCCAAAGAGCGTGATTCACGGTTTTTAATTTACATTAAAAATCGATGAAATCGAATTAAATTAAAAGTGATTTTACATTAGAATATATTGAATTTGTTAACGATATAAAAAAGTTTCATTCCTTCTTAAATAAAACGTCATTTGTAGAAGCAACAAAAGATTAATTGATAAATTTACAGAAATTTAAGAAGTTTCATACCATAAATTTTTGAGAAATGCCTTCACCAATAAATTTTACAAATTTTTACAAGTATCCATTTCTTCATAATTTTTTGAACATGGTTATTTTTATTAAAGAAAATCCTGCAACTTAATGTTTTTATAAAATAAAAAAACCCAGCTGATTCAAAGAAATGCATGATAAAATGTTTTTAAAGATTAAATTTTTAAATTAAATTAAAACTAAATTTTTAATTCTTGTCCGCATCCATTACTGCCGAACAATTACATATATTTTTTCATAAAATCTTCAGAACAGCTAAAATCATAATTTTATTTTGAAATATGTTGAATTAGGAAATGATATTTCTGTTAAAGAAAATCTTGTAACTTAAAGTTTTTATAAAGTAAAACAAACCAGCTGATTAAAAAAAATTCACAATAAAAAGTTTTTAAATATTAAATTTTTAAATTAAATTAAAATTAAATTTTAAAATTAAATTAATATTAAATTTTTAAAATAAACTAAAATTAAATTTTTAAATTAAATTAAAATTAAATTAATATAAAATCATGATTTCAAATATTGCTGAGTTTTTATAAAAAGATATACAAAAATTCAACAGTAATAGCCGCTTTAATTCTTGCAAGCGCCCATTACTGTTGAATTTTTGTATATCTTATTATAAAAACTCAGCAATATTTAAAATCATGATTTTATATTGAAATCAGTTGAATTAGCAAATGATACAAGTAAAAGTACATTCATTCATAAATATAACCTCATTCAAAGCGGCAATCAAGGAGTAATTGCTAATTTATCAGAAATTGGAGAGGTTTCATACAATAAATTTCATTAACATATTTATATTTAATAATTTACGAAAAATCTTTGCAGCAAGTCAGTTTAAAATTTTTTAAAGAAGACCTGAAGGTAGTTAAAATTTTATATAAGTAAAAAAAGTTTTTTTTTTTTTACACTAAAATTACTGTATCAATTTTCATAAAAAATACTAGGTAAAGCACAAGGCTCGAGCCATTAAAATCACGCAAACGTCATTTTAGAGCGGAAATCTCTCATCACGTATGAAAAAAGTCACCATTAAAGCTAAAGATCACGGTCTGTCAGCCACCTGAATCCCGTATTTCATACTCTTTGTATACCCTGATGGTGAATGGATACTGCTGACCGAAAGAAAACGTTACACTTATCTCACAAAACCCCCGCTTTTTTCTACTTATCAGCGACATTTCTGAGTATCATAGACGAGAGAAAGCACGTTCATTCCGCAGCTTTTGTTCTCGGTCACGCCTGCGAGAGGCAAAGGTTTCTTGAATGCGAATTATAGGTACGTCGGTCTTTCAGGAGGGAAATTGCTCGGAATGTAAATGAAACCCCTTTCGTTTGCAAAACAACACACGCTTGTGCGGCTTCTTTTTTTGAAGTAATGCAAAATGTTGCTATGGCACAGATGTTCCAGTACAGAAGAAAATAATAGCGGAATAAGCACAAAATTCAGCGATTTTACACGGAAGGAATTTTGAAACTTTCATGAATATACACGTATGGATTTTCATGTTCTTTATGTAATATAATCTAAAATATCTCACTGTGTGTTCAAAGGCAATAAAGGGAAAAATGTTTTAGAAAAGAGTAAAAATAAAAATTTATATATATATATATATATATATATATATGTATATATATGTATATATATATATATATATATATGTATATATAATATATATATATATTTATATATATATATATATATATATATATATATATATATATATATATATATATATATATTATATATATATATATATATATATATATATATATATATATATATATATATATATATACAAATATATATGTATATATATATATATATTTATATATATATATATATATATATATATATATATATATATATATATATATATATATATATTGTATATATATATATATATATATATATGTATATATATATATATTATATATATATATATATATATTATATATATATATATATATATATATATATATATATATATATATACATATATATATACATATATATATATATATATATATATATATATATATACATATATATATATATATATATATATATATATATATATATATATATATATATATATATATATATATATATATATATATATATATATATATATATATATATATATATATATATATATATATATATATATATATTCATTCCATTCCTCCGATGTATTTAATATAATGTGAAGAGTGCAATTAAACACCATGTCTCAGCTTTATTCTTTTGAAATTCTTTCAAAATTTCATTGTAGAAATTTCATACTCACGTTTATATGGCGAAACATGTATAGCACTAAAATTCTGAGAGTGAAATATTAGATCTTAGAAAATGGGTTAGAAAAAGATTTCTGGAACTCCAGTTTTGGGACACTGAGAATGGAAGAATATTACACCCTTTTAAATAACCTCATATAGCACAATGGATTCCAGTTTTTATATATTACTGCTCTCAAATCAAATGCAGGTGATGTAGTAATAAGTATGCTATAGTTTGGCTATTCGTTTAATGTATGTGACATGATTAATTCATTTAATGACTCTTTTCGAGTGTCTGATATTTAAAGTTCATTGAAATAAATGTTAAATTCCTTTTCAAGGACAAATATGTAGGTTTTCAATTTTTCTAATGCAAAATGTGTTAAACGATTCTATGAAATAACTAAACACCATGTGTTTTGTTAAATTTTGAGATAATCTCGTATTCATTAAAGAGAACGTTTTCATTTTATACAAATAGAATAAAAACTTCGGAAGAATCAATACCAGACAATTCATTAGTTTTACCACCTGCCTATTCAGACAGATGGCCGTTATCGAACGAATGACCGTTGGAAAACTAGAATATAGGCGGTGATAGGTGATGTGAAACAAATATTAACAACATCCTTTCAGAAATGAATTCTAGGATTTAAATAAATAAATAAAAATATACTATAAGTGAACCTAAATCTAAATTTTTGTTTATATTTTGGAGATCTAAATATGATGATATTATTTGCGAGAATGACGCCACATTTTGTAGGAAGATTAAACAAGACGGGGGATGAAGAATTCCGCAAAAAAAACAAATTAGTTCCAAAAGTCACCGCTAGGGTAATATTTGCCGCTGTGTTATAGAAAATATAGTGTTAACAAATGCAAATTAATACGGAATTAAATTACCTTTTATTATGCACATTTTCTGATTTAGTTCAAATGCAATATGGCAACACTTTTAAAAAAGCGTAAAATCTACATAAACACCGATAAAGTCTCGTGATCTGCAATATCAAGTACGCTGAGCAGAAGAAGTTCTTTATTCAAATTTCACGTTACATCCATTAGCACAATTAAGAATTTAATTTCCGTATTGATTTGCATTTGTTAACACTTTATTTTCTATTACACAGCGCCAAATATTCCCCTAACGGTGACTTTTCGAACTAATTTGTTTTTTCGCGGAATCCTTCGTTCCCCGTCTTGTTTAATCTTTTTACAAAATGTCGTGTTTTTCTCGCAAATAGATCGCGCTACAGAATACTGTGAGCACTGTCAGTTTAATTATGGCCACCCGGTATATATAAAGTTTTCAAACAATATCACAGACAGTTTTGAAAAATAGTATTTTTATTGAAATATTAGGAAACTCCAATGTAGTTTGCCACACTTTAATTTACCATGTATCAAACAGAACTAATTTCTAAGCTTTTAAATATTTGTATTTATGTCCAACGAAAATGAATTTACACTGTTACATAAATTTAGAAGTGTATCAAACAGTTATAATCTAATAGCTTTAAGTATTGTATCAGCGTTAGATTGAGAAATTTGACAGTATTATATAAATTTAAAAATTTTCAGACAGATCTAATTTGACAGCTTTAAAAATATGAAGGAGTCTGATTTAGACCCATAAGAGCCTAATTTAGGCTGAAAAGGTCAGAGCCATTAGTATTAAAATTAGAGGCAAAGTATTTTTTAATTACTAAAATGAAATTTGAAGACGTGCCTTACATATTTAATCTAGCAATTTAAAAAAAAATGAAGTTATATTCAGGACTTGATATAGGTCACAAGGACCGGGCTTTGGACACCATAATTTTGAAAATCTCAAACAGAGGCTAAAACATTTCATAAAAATTAAACAAGTAAGCATAAATTTCAATTTTTATTTAGTTTTAATTGGAATTTATGTGAAAATTTTGCTTTTAAAAATGACAAAAAATAACAAAAGAACAATGCAATTCATTTCAAATTGCGAGGTCTTATTCCAAAAGATACATTTTACTTTCTCACTCGGCTATAGGGAGGTATAATAAGAATTTTCTTAAAAAATTCTTTAGAGTGGAAATCGAATCAAAGACCGTAGCTCTGTGAGTGACATTCATGTAAATAAAGGATTGTTATGGAGCCCAGGTGGAAATTCATGTTGCTACGTGGACACGACATTATTTAAGTTTGGCTCTGGATATGTTAGATTAAATAAAGATGGCTTTGTACTGTCACATGTATTTCTTAGCATTATATTGCTATAAACTCTAACTACACAGAGAAAATGATTGTCCAGATGAAATAAATGATAGTCAGATGAAATAAATTGGGAAAAATATAAATTGAATTTAAAAGCATAATAACGAATAATTATAGTAACAATATTTAATTTTGTGCATAATTAGAAAAATTATTTTAATTCTTTTAGAAAAGTAATTGCATTTCCTGAATGATATAAGAGTAATATAACAAATTTAAATCTGAAAAATATAAAATATTAAATCCTAAAACATAGTTGAATATAGATTAATTATTAATAAACAAATTTACAAAAATAATAATATATACATACCCGGAGATAAAAATCTGATTGATATAAGTAAAACTATCGTTTCATTTCACAATATTCAATACTGCACTCATCAAAAATTCTATGTGAAAACCGATTTACTTCTATTAACAATTAACAAATACATTCTTAGACTTTTTATATTATTCCTGCTCTTCTCTTTGAAACACGTTATACAGCTATGTTAGTTAAATAATAAAGTGACTTCGCACGACAACTTGTATAAACAATCAGATAAACAGGACACTTATTGTCTTTAAAATCATCCCGTTATGAAAGTGATCCAGCAAGCAAAAGGTCATGCATATCCCATCCACTCACAACACTTACCTGTAATGACCCTAAAACAACATCCATTGATCTCAGTATGCGGAAAATACAACTCTATGACCTGCTTGGAAAATGACTCACCACGTGATATTTCCATTCATACTTTGACACCAGACCTCTAAGCACTTAGTGACCTCCCTTGCACAAGATGGACGCTCGCTTTTAGCTTGGTGAAAACACAAAAAGGTTTGTAGTGACGGTGCGAGAAGCAGATCTTGAGTAAGACTGATGGTGGAATGTGCGATAAAGATCGGGTGATAAGAAAAAGAGATGTTGGGAGTGAATATTTTATGAATAGAAAGTGATCGATGGAGAAGAGATTCATTTTATTCAACGTAATACAAATACTTGGGCATTAATAAAATATTTTGTATACATTATCATATATATATACATATCTATATCTATCTATTTATAGATAGATAGATATGCATACATGTATATATGTATATATATATATATATATATATATATATATATATATATATATATATATATGTATATATATATATATACATATATATATATATATATATATATATATGTATATATATATCCATATATCTATCTATATCTATCTATCTATCTATATATATATACATATATATACGTATACATATATATATGTATATATATATCCATATATATATCTATCTATCTATCTATCTATCTATCTATCTATCTATCTATATATCTATCTATATATATATATATATATATACGTACTTTATAAACAAATTTATAGTTACACACATACAAATAAGTTTGTGTGTTTGTATGACTATAAATAATGTGTTTTTGATACTTTATGGATAGTGCATTGATAAGTAAGGCTTGTTCATTAACACGCACATGCTCATAAATAGATCTACTTACTTCATCTACATCACATTCTCTC
>CM063511.1:82937614-83000114 GCA_032207245.1 Pardosa pseudoannulata
CACAGTTATAACTTTTTTTAAAATATATTTATTTGTGTCTATCATTATGACACATTTTTTAACCATCTCTTTTTTTCTTTTTTATTCATTTCTTTATTTTAAATTTTGTTTTAAATTAGCGTGCAGTATTTTCATACGTTTTATTATGAACTTTATTATTAAGCAAATAATTTTATTTTATTATTGTATTAATTAATTATGATTAAGTATTTAAGTGTTAATTTTCAATTTAATATTCTCGATTATTTTTTTTTTGATATGAAAATTTTATCAATCCATATTAACTAACAAATTCTTTTTCAAAATAGTCTAAATGAGATATTTTTACGTTAAATAACTTTCTAGATTTTTATATTTGAAAATTGAGATTTGTTTTGTTTGTGCTGGTTTTTTTATTGAATATGGCCACCAATGGTTTGACTTAAATGAATTCATGGATTCTATAAACTGCATTTTCACAATGTAGGGAAACTTTTTATATTTGAAGATATAAACACATATTGGCGTGTACTTAATATCTCAGCCCAAAGAAATAAACTATAATATATTTATTACCTGCTTCATAAGGTACTTTACAATGCTAGAAAATTAAAAATTTTACTGATCCCGTTATATGAGGGGCTATATGCTAGTTTATAATATTGACCTTTAAAGGGTTAAAGATATAAAACATTTACTAAACAATCAATTTCCATATTTAATAACATCATGTATACTACATACTAGCATATATCCCGTCGTATGACGGGATCAGTAAAATTTTTTAATTTCCAGAATTGTAAAGTATGATTGGTATAAAAAAATCGTTTCTGTTTTATGAGTATTATTTTTAAAATGTCAATATAATTTTATGTTATTCTTACGATCGCATATGTTTGTCGCCAACTTCTAATTATTTATGTATATACATATGTACAATAAATAAATAAATTTATATATATATTATGTGATATATATGTATATATATATATTATGAAATCATATATATAATTTATATAAATTATATATAATATATAGTAACAAACTTCTTAATTTTCAAAGATATATTAACTTAAACGATAGATATTTATTAGTCCGGGAAATAGACTCCTAGACTTTTATGAAAATAATTTGTTATTAATACTGGTTATAAAATTTTCATTGCTATTAAAAAATAATTGATAATTAAATTTAAAATTATCACATATGAACCTAACCTATTTTTTTAAGCCAAATGTAAAATAAAATTATTTACGTTATATCTAAGTTCAGTGATAAAACGTATGAAAATAAAACAGACGATATTTAAATAATTTAAAACTAATTATAAACTTTTACGGGGTGAAGGAAAGAAGTGTAAGCTATATTGCTTGAAAAAATAAAGCTATTTTTACCTATTTATAATGTGAGATATTGATAAATTAATCGCCTGCTCTTGACCCGGAAGAATATGGTTCGAAATAAGGGCCTTAAACGATCGAAAAGGGGAGAAGGGGTGGATTTAGAACATTTTCGAACTCGTTTTTATATTTCTATCCCTAACGCATCAAGAATCCAATATGGATGCCTCTATCTATTCTAGGTCCAACCGCTTCATAAATTCGAGGAGGGACGGACAGATAACTTAAGCTATTATTAAGTAAGGGATATATATACATGTAAATAAATAAATAAATAAATTATATATATATAATATATATATATATATATATATATATATATATGTATATATGTGTATATATGTATATATGTATATATGTATATATATATATATATATATATATATATAAAAATATATACATACATACAATATATATTATATATATTATATATATATATATATATATATATATTTCTATATATACATACATTATAATTGATATATATATATATTATTATATATATAAGGTATATACATATATATATATATATATATAATTTATGTATATATATATATATATGTTATATTAGGCATATTATAAGGGATATACATATATATATATATATATATATATATATATATAGTATATATATATATATATATAATATATATATATATATATATATATATATTATATATATATTATATATACTATTTTATAATTTGATAATATAATTATGTATACAGTTTAAAATACTAAATTATAATGTTATATTAAATTTAAAATTAAAAAATTTAAAATTTATAAAATTAATTTATATGTAAAATGTTCAGCCGGAAAATCGGTTAGGCTATTATTATGTAATGGATATATACATATGTAAATAAATAAATATATATATATATATGTATATATATATATATATATATATATATATATATATATATATATATATATATATATATATATATATATATATATATATACATATTTATATTTATAATATTTATATATACAGTTTAAAATACTAAATTATAATGCTATATTAAATTTAAAATTAAAAAATTTAAAATTTATAAAATTAATTTATATGTAAAATGTTCAGCCGGAAAATTGGTTCGGTTAATCGAAACATTGATAATCAAGGATCCATTACATAAACAAGTCATTAAATATAATCTAACAATTATACTATTATATTTAACAATCTGAATAATATATTAATTCATTCTATAGGTATCATAAATATTTACACGCAGAAAAATGTAGGTTCACCTATCGAGTAGATTTTTACATTATGAATAGTGACGTAACATTATTTTGATTTCATTTATATTTTTTGTTCTATATTTATTAGAGTAATCAATTAAAAAAAAACTTCATAATTTTGTACATGTCTTTATTATATCGCAAATTTTTATACATTTTTATTTTTATTGAGTATTTAGAAATTTATGGTAGGTCGAAAGCGTCATACTCGCAACATGCACCGATTTGCTTTAAAAAGTATGAGAAACTTTAATTGAAGCATAATCATGAAAATTCAATAAACTATTCAATGTTGTCAATATAATTAAAAATATTTCCCTTTGATTAAATATGAAATATTAAAAGTTGCTCATTTTCTATCCGTTCAAACATAATAAACGGAGAAACCTTAGCAACACTATGAGTATTGATTGTTTCTAACACCTGTTTAAAGCAACTTTTAGAATTTTGCCCTAACTGAATTTAATTAAAGAGCGAATGGTTTTTCGCTTGAAGTAAGGATTTTAACGGTCTTTTATCCGGAAAACCCTTAAGCCAAAATGTCATATTAAAAAGATCAAACGTTAATGACTTTAGATAATAAAGTTTAAATTCTGTCTGGGGATAGGTTTGCTATATTTTCTCAATTTTGAAGGGTAATGATATAAAATTGGATTAATATAATCTTTCTCTTAAATTTTGCCCAGTAATAAAATAATATGAGACGCGTAAATGATGTTTATATTAAAATGCATCTTTTCTTTTGTATTACTTTTTTTCAAAGACCATGAGAAATTTTAGTCTTATTACTTGCGAAGGAATTTGAAATTAAATAGAATTCGGTAGTAAATTTTGGGAGAATTCGTGCCATGTTTAAAATATGAAATTCAAAGAATTTTATGAAAAATTTCAAGAATTTATATGAAGTTTAAAATCTGCATTCAAACTAATGAAATGTCATTTTAAATTTAAAGTATAAATAAAAGAAAAATATTGAGATGGGAATTAATTATAGTCGAATATTGGTTTGATGTCAGATAAAAATATATATTACTTTGTTCTAATTTGAAACAAGGACATCATACGTGAGAAAAATGCATAAATCTCTTTGAAGAACATTCATAGGAGATTTAAAATTAGCCTTAGTAAATTTGAGCAGTGACATATGAAACATAAACTTATTATATTATAAAAATTAACGAGAAGCAGAATTTCCCTCCCATACAAATAACATTTACAGTTTAAAAATAACTGTACTTAGAGTTGTTATAATACCACAGAAAAATTCGATAATTTTTTCTAATGTAACAGAAAAAGAACATGTATAAACAAAATACATTAATCATCTTGAAATGCATAATGTTAAAGTTTCTTTAAATTTGTTATTTAAGGGTACATTAGGGTTAATATTAGAGACCAGTTATCATGAGTGCCGTAGAAGTATCTAAAGGGAGAATGAAGATAGGTGGGATCGATAAGTGAATAATGGTGCCAAATATAAGGAATACATTTTTTACCCCCTTCTCATAATGAGTGAAAAATGGTGCCAGATAGAAGAAATAAATTTCTTACCCCCTTATGATAATGAGTGAAAAATGGAGCCAAATAAAAGAAATAAACTTCTTACTCCCTTCTGATAATGAGTAAAATTAGGGAGATGCTTTGCGACCAAATCGGAATTCTACCTCTGATACTCTGATGAATCTGAATTTCGAAAGAATACCATGTCCCATTCTACTATAGCTATATAACCATAGACTCGACCTGGTGTTGTTTAATGACCAAATACCAACGTATTTTAAATAATGAATGATAAATTATCAGTTTGATTTAATTTACTGCTGTGGATTGTGTGATTGCCAGGTACTTTTTGTGAAAAAGAACGGGGAAAGTAGGCCAAGGATTCTGAATTTGGGTGTGGGAAAGGCATAAAATATGGTGGTACATAAATTTAATATGTCCAAAATTACCTGAAAGGAGATGGAAAAATATGAAGAAATACTTCTCTGTCTAATCTTATGAAGACGATAAAATTAGTAGCTATGTTCTAAGGTCAGATAAAGATTTATACAATAAACTTATTTTGTCTAGGACAAGCGTAGTTCCAGCGGATCGGTTAGCGATGATTGCCAAAGTAAAAGGACCTGTTCATTTTGCTGAATAGGAGTTAGATGTATGAGAATTTAGTTCCTTCTCAAGTCGTCCAATAAACGAAAAATTTATGACATTCTTCTGGATTCCCCCTTGCAAATAAGGATCGTGTCTTATTTCCATAGCAATATACAAAAAGAGGTGTGTTGGTGGTTGTTATTGACAGACTAGTACATTTAGTCATGGTACTAAACTGAAGTTGTATCCTTCCTTAACCATATAATAAACTTTAACCGATGTTGCTGTCAGCAAGTTGGATAATCAGGGATAGCAATTTTTGTAACTGAATAAATTTAACAAAAGCCTAAATATACAGAGTGTTAGCTCTATATTTTAGAGGAATTGGAGTATATAAAAATATTTACAAAACATGAGTAGCACTTACTACTGGATATCACATGGGTTGCATTTTCAGTTTACACACATTTGATAGATACTACAGAATACTTCAGCTTTGCATATTATTTCAGTCCGAAAGATATTTCAGTAATTCAATAGAAAATATTACCTGTAAAGAGAAAAACTGAATTATTATAAAAATTATAATTTTATTAAATAAATATGTACATATAACTTGCTCAGAAATAACATCTTAATTTTTTATAACCAGTCTTTGTTTGTAAAGCATATGTAAATAGCAGTATGTTATTTGATTACGCTTTTTCCCTGTATGTTCATTTTTCTTCTTCATTAGCAGTATTTTCCAGCTAATATTACCGATGAAAAATTTATTAAAAGCAAATTTTTTGAAATAATATTGGAAGTGCTGAGTTTAGAGTTGGTTTCATTTTTGAATAATTCAAAAATGAAAAGCTCTTTTGAATCTTCTATAAGGTAGTATATAGTTTAAATTATATGATTTATCGAAAATGTTGCGTAGATTATCAAGATAATATACTTTTTTTTTTCATTTTCAAGATTTTGGTAAGTTCAGAAAGGATGGAAAAACACACATTTAAAAAAATTTAAACATTACAAATTAAAGAATTTCGCTTCTTTTCCTTAATCTACATCGTATAAATAATTGCAAAAGAATATCTTGTTAAATTTCTTTTTCTTGAGTTATAAACAAAAAAATTACATTTGAAAATCGAGAAAGAAGTTATTTTGTTGAGTTATTCTGTATCTGTAAATATTTATCTGTAGATATAAGGAATAGGTGGCTGATAGACTTACTGGCTTAACGGAGCCAAATCTATTATTTTCCAAATGCTCTTTTTACGCTTCATTTTATTCTGAAAAATATTTACCTGTATATATAAGGAATAATTCATTGATTGACTAACTGGCTTATCCACAACAAATACTAAAACTAAGAGCTTGAAAATCGAGAAAGAAGTTATTTGGCTGAGATATTGTACTGACAAATATTTAGCTGTCTATATAAGGAATAGCTGGTTGATTGACTGACTGGCTTATCAACGGAACCAAATCTACTAAAACTATTATTTTGAGAATAAAAAGTAATTTCTTCCCTAAATTCTTTCTCCTATGTAATGAATAACTACAGGTTTTTGGAAAGTCAATCCTTGAAAATGTGAAATGATAGATAAAAATTTAAAGAAGAACATATTATTTAGATTTTATTTTGTCTATAATAAAAAACAATAAGAACGGAAGACAATATTTTTACTTAATAACTACAGAATCATCGCCTAGGACCAAGGGTACCCAGCATGTTTTACATATAACATACATATACACAATAATTCTATGTTAAGATCCACAATCTATACCAGCACAAATAATGCATGAAACGCTTGTAACATACAATTTTCATTATAAATATTTATTACAACAGGAAATTATACATTATGATGCAAATTCCCTCTTTAAACTTTTATCAAATACGCTTAAAATCATTTCTCTGTTTTCGCGTTTTCGAGGTATTTATCCTCCCGTCTCTCGTTGAATATTTAAGACGATTCAGTATTTCAATATTGGGTCGTGACTCCATAAGCCGAGAAACACTAACTGGAGGATGTTGAAATATTTATGCAATTTCAATATTATTCATTAAAGTGTTTTGGTGTAGAAGTCGCTGTTCAGTGTTTACCAAGAATTAAGTGCATGTAAGAATAATTAAGTAGAGCTAGAGTCATGTAATATTAATTTGATGATTCAATACACGGTTCCTTTCGTTGGTATTATTATTATTTTATCTTAACATTGCAGAAACGCTCTTGAAAAGACTTTGAGAGAACCTAAGGTGATCAAATTTATGTCTGTAAATCTAGCTCAAGGCATTTAAACATCCTTATATATCTTAAATATACCAGTCTAGTACATAAACCGAAAACTCAAATTTAATTAGGTGTGTATATGAACTAATCATACTTTAATAGATACAGGATCTCGAATTTTGAAATTATTTTAGAAAATGTTTAATTAACCTGGTTGTTAGTAATAACTAGTTAAAATGTGCTTAGGTGAAAATTACTGAAAATTAATTCTTCCTTTTGATTTTCATAAGAAATAAAAATAACACCGAATGTACTGAGTTCATTTACAGGTAATATCTACTGCATCTACAAATTGCTACATAACAGGTCATAAAAGGATCGTTTTGCAAAAGAATTATCAAAATGTAATAATTGAATTACATTTTCTGTTTTTAAATCAATAATTATAAGGATAAAAGCGAAAAATGTTAAATGTTTCAGATATATATTTTTAATATAATAGTGTACTTGTTTAACATAAGCAAAATTAAGTAGAAAATATTACTGTTTCTTATAAATATCAGTAGGTAAATTTTTATATGTATATATATTTTATGTAAATATAAATGTATATATATACATACATACATATATATATATATATATATATATATATATATATATATATATATATATATATATATATTTTTATAGGAATATATATATATATATTTAATATACATAATAGACAGTTGGTAAATGTGCAATATGATCATATATATGTAAAGACTATAAGTTTATACATATATATATTATATTAATATATATATTGTATGTATTTATAATATTTCTATCTGTATATAAGTACATTTATAAATATGTATATTTGCATATGTTTACATTATTATATGTAAAGTCGTTATAAGTTTATACATATATACATTTATTACTATATATAATATATATATATATATATTTATGTAATGGATATATATTGTATGTTAAATTTTTACATATATTAAAATATTTATTATACTACATATAATATCATACTTATACTGTATTTACTATATGTATATAATATTATATTATATATATGTATGTATATAATACATATTATGTATATGTATGTGTATAATACATATTTCTTATGTATATTATGCATGTACATAATACACATTTATGTATATGAATGCAATATAATACATATTTACACTCACAACACATATATTTAAATATAAACTATATATTTATATATATATATATATATCTATATTTATTATATATATATAATATATATATATATATATATTATATATATATAATATATATATATATATATAATATATATATATATATATATAATATATATATATATATATAAATATATATACGTGTCGCAATTTTTTTTAAAAAAGATTATCATGCCATATGTGTATATAATACATATTTACATATATAAATATTATAAATACAAATATATATATATATATACATATACTTATGTATATGTAATGTATGGTGTATAATATATATTTATATAAGTACATACTATAACATATATACATTTAATATATATATGCATATATATATCTCGGCAATTTCGCGATTTAAAAAATAATCATGCTTGTTTTTTAAGATTTTCTAATATCCCAAGGATTGAATACTTTTTGTATAATTTTTCGATAAAAACTACTTAAAAATGCTGAGGCGTACATGTTATTCGAAAAAGCAATTTACCCCAGGTAACATAAAATCTATAAAAAATATTCCACGGATGTCATCTACATTTATAGCTCGTCCGATATTGCCATTATGCAAATCATAATAAGTAAAGAAAACTATTCAAGAGCATTTTCATAAAGTGAAAGGAAGTCTCCTTCCTATGTAAAGGTAATATAAATTTATTGCTACTTAATGTGGTCATTCAGGAGACTTACTTTTCATACGCTGGCATATTTTTTATGTGTTAATAATTTATGATACATAATATACGGCATATAGATCGTGTTTAGTTCAAATATAGGGTTAAAGCTTTTAAATTAAAGATGTGAGTATTATTTTAGTTTGATACAATTAGATAATGTGGGAATATTCTTTTCTATAATTTCTAGAATACTTCTTTACGAATTAACGGAAAATTACAAATAAATCTTAAATTCACACCTTTTAAATTATTTAATAATTTTTATAATTAATGAAAAACAATTGAATGATAATTCGAACAAATCGAAACAAAACAAATAGAAATATAAATGTATACAAATGGGCAAAAGCACATTTGTATACATTTACATTTCAAAACTACCATAATATACTTATAATTTATGAAGTTTTGTAGAAGTAACAGTTCATTTAGAAGTATTTGCTGTTCTTGCATATACTAATAATAGTGTGTATAAAAAGTTTGGTAAATACGTGTGTAATTTATAATTTATTAAAATATTTCGTATGAACAGAGAAATATGTAATACTTAATATAATTTTGAGCTCTACTAGTAGAAGAAATGTCGATTTGAATGTACACCCAACTGATGTCAAGAATGATATTCCACAGATAGCAAATTTACTTTGCAGCAAACTTGCAACAGTCTTGCTTTGCAAATCTGCGAACTTGCAGCAAGAAAGTAGCATGAGAAGTCTGCAGCAAGTCTAAGAATATTCGCTTGCTTCAAGGTTGTCATGACAAGGTTGCCACAGTTTTGCAGCAAAATATCGTTTCAAAGGATTGGACACTTTATGTTTCGTTTAACTTGCAGGAGTTTTGCAAGTTTACCGAGACAATTTTATAATGACAAGATATTATCCAAAAAAAAAATCAAACTTTTTGTAAATATGCATGCTACCTGAGTCGGTATAGGAGATATAGTGAACAATCGTTTATAGAAAACTCGTTTGCTGTTGCTCAACTGAACTCTTATTTAAGTAATGTAAGTAGAATGCTGTAAATAAACTCTTGGTAAAATGGAAGTTTTTTTTATAGTAACTTATGATTTTCCTTCCCCGGATATTTGTTTCCAGTCCAAGGCAGTTTTATACGAACATAACTATAAACTTAAATAAGATTAAGAGAACATTTAGAAGGAAAATTATAAGATTTCTTAAGATTTTCATTATTCTTCCGAAATTCTATAATTAGTTTTGAACTCATCTGAGTCCGAAGATGCTATTTTTTGAATTACTTATGTATGTTTGTGTGTGTCTTGCCAATTTTTTCTAATTATATTTATACTTATTGCTTACATAATCAATAATGTTTTATCATAAGCCTAAAAAGAATTATCCTAACTTTTTCTAACTATATTTCTGCTGATATCTTTCGTAGACAAAATAAAGTTTTATCCTGAGGCCTAAAAGGAATATTTTGAATAAACCTATACACACACACACACATACATATATATATATATGTATATATATGTATGTATGTATATATATATATGTATATATATGTATGTATGTATATATATATATATGTATATATATATATATATATATATATATATATATCAAAATTATTTAACTTTAATATTTCTTCAAAAAACTCCTCTCTTCCATTTTAATTCATCTAAATATCTTTACCAGTCTCAACATGGTGTGTTCAAAGGAGTATTTTCCACTTAACATTCCTTTCTGTCATAAAACTGTAAACTTTCTGTCTATACAGCAGTTTATTAAAACATGTTTTCGCGTTTTGCTATTGCAGTAATTCGCTTATTAAGCTGTTTTTGTTGTGGAAAATTCTTGTTGTCAGCGCTCTTGGGTGTACTTGTGTGAAAGCAGAGTGAACTCTGTGGCTTTTGATTATATATATTGTAGAAGAACAGATGTGCCGTGTTGCTCTGAAATAAAGTTTTAAATTAGACTTCTGAGTTCTCTTGAATATGAGACCCGACTGCATCTTTGTACTTTAAATGCTAGCTGTTGAGCTTTCTCCTTTGTCAAGGAGTTTTATAAAAAACGGATTACATATATATATATATATATATATATATATATATATATATATATATATATATATATATATATATATGTATATATTTATATATAATTAATAAAATATATTTATATATTATATAAAAATATATATAAAATTATAAAAATATATATATATATATTTTATAAATTATATAAATATAAAAAATATTTTAAAATATTAAATATTTAAAAAATATAAATACTTTCAAGCATTTAGAAAGACTAATTTTAATAATTGCAAAATTATTATGTAAGTAAAACTGTGAAAAAACTATAATATATGCTATTAATTTATTATTCATATTCCTCAAGCATATATTAAATTTCAAGCAAAAAAGGAAGTAATCTTGAATTTCCACTGATCGATTAATAAAACCCTAAAACTTGAGTCCAACACGTCAGTTGCTAAAAAATGCAACCCAGTGATAGAACTGCAAAAATGTAAGAAGATCGTAGTGGAATTTCATCTACTTTTCCTTCACTGACAAAACTCGTGGGTTTTTTGTTTCATTATCTAAAATCTTACTGAAGAAACATTACTGCTGCGGAGTTCGACGTACTGTGATGTAGCAAATTGTCGACCCCCATTTCTAGATGATTGCAAAATCATGCTCGCGGTAAGGAACTAAAGCAGGGTGACCTATCTCGCATTATATTGCCCCGAAATTGGAAATTGTATTCTCACGGTCGAAGCAGGGAGATCTTTATCGAAAGGGAAGAAACGTGAACAAAAACTAAGCAATCTTGGGGAATTTAATACGTATATGCACATGTGCATCGTTTGAAGGCATTTTTCACTAAAATTAAATTAGAGAGACACGCGTAAGTTAAGGCACATAGTTTAGGGATTTCTGAAAATTACTGCAGTTTTTTCTGTTTTAAGACATAGATCGTAAATCAATGCAATGTAACTCAACTGGGTAAATGAGAACATTCTTGATATTTTAATTCATATCTAACAATATGATAATTGCTTCAAAAGGTGAAAAATATACTAAGATATATTAAACACTAACAATTTTTGAACCAATATTTCTATCTGGAAAATTTAGAGGAGAATGAAAGAAGAATATTGCTGAATAAATATTTAAATGAAGGTTATATTTATTTAAGAATTTAAACCAGATTTTAGAATATAATGCAGCAAAAATAAAAACATTTTCTGATGTTAAAAATAGCATTTTTATAAAAACCCATAAAAGACCACTTTATATTACACACATTTTTTAAGCCTCAGGAATATAAACGAGAGAAATAAACCCATATTTGGCAATGTACACACACACATATTTATAATGTAAATTTAAATAGTATATATATTATATTATATAATATATATATATATAAACATATATATATATTATATATTTATATATATATAATTTATATATAGATATATATATATATAATATATATATAAATACTAGATATATATATATATATTATTATATATATATATATCACTATATAAATATATTTATATATATATATTATATATATATTTATATATATATTTATAATTATATATTATATTTACATTTATTATATATGTTTTATTATATGGTATATATATATATATAGTTATATATAATGCTTATATATATAATGTAGACTTATGTTTATATATATATATTTATATATATATAGTATATTATATTATTTATGCAGATGATTTTTTTGTATTTATGTTTTAGATATTAGATATACTTATTATATTTTCTATTTTGTCATTTTATGTTACGCCTGTCAACAACTAAAGCTACAACTGGTGCCATTATTTAATACTGGTTTTTTTTTTTTTTTAAGGATAAGTTTTCTTAATATTATAGTATAATATCTATAAAATATTAAAGAAATATTTCTATTACCTTGCTTCATTTAGAAGGATGATATTTTAATTAGTAAAAGTATTAAACTTTATTTTCCTGACCAAAAACTCACTAAATTTTAAAATCTAAAAAACTGCGATAATTTTTTAAATTTTTAATGTGACACGAAGTTAGGGGGTCCTATGTTAAATTATTTCTATACCTACGAAATAAAATGTGTGATAATCTCGCGGAAATTCACTCACGCAAAAAGTTAATTAGGACTTATTAAAAAGAAATTTTAGATATTTTACATAATGTTGTGAAGAAGTATAAAATTTTACGCATGTAGCTTTCACCATTTCTAAGTAGAGAAACATTCTTCTTCATTTAGATGGGCTAAAATATTAATATTAGTCAACTATTTCAATATATATATATATATAATAATATATTATATATATAATATATGATATATATATATATAATACTATATATATATTGATATACTTATTATCATATATATATAAATATATATACAGTATAAATTATACTTTCTATCATGACAGTGATGTGCAGAATAATTCAGACATAATTTAATTTAGTAATCTTGTTAAATGTATTAACTGAAGGTATTGTAATGATTAAGTTTACATTATAAATAAATTACCCCTAAATAAGAAAAAAGTAACATTCGAACGTAATTATTTTTTATTGGCTTTATGAAACATCGTGTACGTATTATTTATTGGCTATATATATCCCATAAAACAATATTAGTCTAGTCATATAAAGTAAAATTACATTTATAAAAATTATACTTTACAATGTGATTACGAAGTCAACGGACCTCTTATTCACTTGATAGTCATATAATGATTTTATCCCGTGTTGGTAAAATATACGAACACATTTTCGGATGTAAAAACAATGGGTGTTGCTAGGATACGTGACTCAGCTGAAAAGGAATACATCAAGAAAATGTATTCAACCAGAGATCAGGATATCATTCTTTTTCACGTGCACTGGAAAGCAAATATTTTGGAACTGAAAATATACGTATTTGCATTTACAGAACTGCATTTTATTAACCAAAGTAGTCATAGCATGTAGTCAGAAAATCTTGACATTTTCAATGGATTTTTACAGATATAAGTATAATAAATAGCATTTGACAGTGTAAAAGTGTGAAGCTGATAGTTCTTTATTCCTAAATGGATTGCCCTACAAAAGCATTATACACATTAGCAGAATTAATATTCAAACATATATTTGCTTCACTTAAATATTATCTTCGCTTCTAGATCCGTACTTCCAACTGTCGCTTTGCTTCACTTATTATAAAATTTGCTTTTACTGTTAACTGCTGTTATAGTTAATATAAGGCGATTTCACGCAGTAGGGCAAATTCTTCAATTATGACAATTCTGGCTTTAGTTTCAAACGGAAGGGCAGTTTATTGTTTGTCTATTGGCTGATGTAAATATGAAAATGATTGGGGAGGGCATTATAGTAGTTCGTGACGTTGCGACAAATTGACTTATACTGCTTAATAAATACAGGAACAGATGCGATATCTAAGCTGTACGGGCGTCATGTTTTTTTCTTGGCGATCTTGGCAAAAAACCTCATTTTTGAAAGTCGCCAAATAAAAATGGCGACAGAAAATGGTACTTTCTGAAAGATCTCCAAGAAAGAAACATGGACTGCACCACATGGCTTTTAAGAAATCAAATATATTACAAAATTCTTTTAATCAAAGTTTAAATTTTTGATGGTTGTTCATTCCCCCCTCAACCCTATATTGTTACAACAATAAATACATAAAACATATACATATTTTGATAAACATCAGAAAAAGAAACAAGGACATACAAGAAATTAAGGAAAAGAGGGGGACAGTATGCTCAACAGTAAGCAGCAAATATATACTTGTGGAAAGCAAAGACACCCTCCCCCGTCAAATTTGGCGACAAAAGCCGGAGCTTAAACATCTCATCTATACCTAAATATTTTGAGGTTGGCACAAGAACAGGGTACCCCTGCCAACTTGGCGATAACGCTCTAAGAATGGAAACATAATATTTTCTCCTTATTTTGCCGTGTCTACACAATCTGTTTCTATATTTTGATTTATATTATACTGGTATCCAACTCTCCTTGAGCAACCCTTTTCTTATATATTATATGCCTGTAGCGCTTAAAAAATTAGATATAGTGAAACATTAATAGTTAATTTATTTTACCATTTAATTTAGTAATCATCGCCGATAATATTGCCACATCTGTCAAGGGGTACCCTATTCTTAAGTATTACCAATATTTTGTTAAGAAACAGGAATCCTTAAATACATTAGTTTTTAACAATAGTGACTATTAACTATCTAAAAAAATTCAGTAAAACATTTGAATAAGAATAATAAGGCAGTCGATAAAAAACAAAAATATAAAATATTTTTTAAAATTTTAATTGTAAAGCTAACCAGTTATTAATCAGAATAAAACTTCCGTTTAAATTTAAGATGCGCGATATTGACATTTAGAAGAGATATTGCAAACGGTCAAAATATTTATCCAAATCTTTAGTTAAATATTTATCTAGACTGTTTGGATGCGATTAATTGCAACTAAAGTTTAGTCTAATATTTGCTACCCTATATAATGCATTAGAAAATAAATTGTACTTTAATATAAAACCAAAATAAATTTATATTGTTACTGAATGAGAAGTATTTTTATTTACAATATATTTAAACACTTTCAGTTTAAGGAGACAATATATTTTTAAATAAGCGAAATGTGAAGCAGATGATATAAATTTGATATTTAAAAATATCCGTTATGACATATAGATCAAGATATAAAAAAAATCACTAGTGTACCTAGATAAAACACTTATGTATATACTCTAAATTACTATATTTATTAAAAATATTCGAAACATTTATAAAAAAAAACAACTTAAAAAATCTAACATCCAAACTTTCAGTTCAGTTTTCAAATCATATGGATTGCATATGCGCATGTTATCTTAAGAATAAACATGATCAATATAATTTTAATTTTCAATTCAACATAATATTGTAATCAATTTCAATTTAAAGAGACACTATATTTTTTCCTTAAGCTAAATATGAAGCAGATGATATAAATTGGATATTTAAAAATATACATTATGTGATATAGATCATGATATAAAAACCTAAAATCATTAGCGTACCTAGAGAAAACACTTATGTGTATAATGTATATTACTATATTCATTAAAAATAGTCGATACATTTATAAAATAACAAACTTAAAAAATCAAACATCCAAACTTTCAGTTCAGTTTTCAAATCATATGGCTTGCATGTGCGCATGTTATCTTAAAAGCAAACATGATCAATATAATTTTAATTTTTAATTCAACATAATATTGTGATCAATTTCAATTTAAGGAGACGCAATATGTTTTCCTTAAGCTAAATATGAAACAGATGATATAAATTGGATATTTAAAAATATACATTATGAGATATAGATCATGATATAAAAAACTTAAAATCACTAGTGTAACTATATAAAACACTTATGTGTATAATCTAAATTACTATAATGATTTAAATATTCGATACACTTATAAAATAACAACTTAAAAAATCTAATATCCAAACTTTCAGTTAAGTTTTCCAATCATATGGCTTGCATGTGCGAATGTTAAGAACAAATCTGATCAATATAATTTTAATTTTCAATTCAACATAATATTGTAATTAATTTCAATTTAAGGAGACACTATATATTTTCCATAAGCTAAATACGAAGCAGATGATATAAATTGGATATTTAAAAATATACATTATGAGATAAAAAGCATAATATAAAAAACGTAAGATCACTAGTGTATCTAGATAAAACACGTATGTGTATAATCTACATTACTATATTCATTAAAATTATTCGATACATTTATAAAATAGCAACTTAAAAAATTCTAACATCCAAACTTTCAGTTAAGTTTTCCAATCATATGGCTTGCATGTGCGCATGTTAAGAACAAATCTGATCAATATAATTTTAATTTTCAATTCAACATAATATTGTAATTAATTTCAATTTAAGGAGACACTATATATTTTTCATAAGCTAAATACGAAGCAGATGATATAAATTGGATATTTAAAAATATACATTATGAAATAAAGAGCATAATGTAAAAAACCTTAGATCACTAGTGTATCTAGATAAAACACGTATGTGTATAATCTACATTATTATATTCATTAAAATTATTCGATACATTTATAAAATAGCAACTTAAATCTAACATCCAAACTTTCAGTTCAGTTTTCAAATCATATGGCTTGCATGTTATCTTAAGAACAAACATGATCAGTATAATTTTAATTTTCCATTCAACATATTTTTGCAATCAATGAGCAAAATTAGACTCTACAGTATTTCTCAATATATTAAATAGTAGTGGAATATTGATTATCTAAAATAAAATAAATTTTGTTTCTACAATTAAGGAAAAATCTTTTGTTGTATCATTTAACAATATGCAATAATTATACTTTATTTATTATTCTAATATTTCAAATTGTTCAAAATTTCAAACCTGTATTTTACAAACTTTTGTAGCAGATATGGGCAAGTTATAGAAATTGTGAATTGAAAAATTAAGTTAAAATATGTTCTTTTAAATATAAACATAAAATTTTAAAAAACAATCTTTTGTCCTGAAATATTTTTAAAAATAATATCAAACAGTATTTCTGATAATAAATGTAAAATATTTACTAAACATTGACAGAAGTTGTACAAGAATATTTTGAAATTCAACATTAACTTGACACCAAACACATTTAATTTAGAATTTAGACTAAAAAATTCAAAAATACAGGTATCACTTTAATTTAACTCGAGAAATAACAAATGAAAGTAGGAATTTAAATGGAAAACTAAAAAAAATCCTAATTTAAAATATAGAACTGTTATCACAATTTAATTTGTCACTCGGTAAATAATTATCATGTTCTAGATATTTTCTTAATATTTAGTTTAGAAAAATTCTCTTAGAACTATATGAAACTGTAAAAATCAATCAAATCTTAGACCATTTAAATGAGTGTTTCTTTGACAAAATTAAAAGATAACATTGATGGTGATTTTTCTATGTGTATTAAAATTAGACTGAGAAACTAATTAATACAATTGATGATTTCACTTGCAAAAAGTATTTTCTACAAAAACGTGTTTTTAGAAAGCGACAGTCGTAGCGAATATTGCATATTCCCAAACTCGGAACAGATTTAATCAGTTGCCATGACAACGACACGTTCATCGATTCTGCTTCAGTAGATCTTAGGAATATATATAGATGTACAAACACTTAAAGTGACTATTTTATTTCTTAGGGAAAAATAAATCATTGGATTAAAATTTTCAAATGGATCAGAAATTCCCATTTATTCTATTTTTAAAAAAAATATAACTAAGTAGTATTAATCTCTTCAAACAATAGGATTAAATAGAAACTATAAGTAGAAGATAATAAATAATTTTATAAAAAGTGTACAGATATTTAGCCATCAATAAATCAAATGTAATTTATTTTAGAAAATTATATTTTCTTATAAAATATAAAATATAAAAATTGTATTTGTAGGTGTATTTTTTTCATTATATAAATTCATCAGCATTCATCATAGACTAACAAAATTTTGTCTAGTTTTAGTCTTTGATATCGTCAAAAAAATTCTGTTGATCTTAAAATATACACAACTAAACACTGTCAAGTGATATTCTCTTCATTAGACATTAATCTATCGGTTGACAGTACTTATCAAAACAGTAATTTATAATGTGAAATATATAATTTGTTTATTAGAGAGAATACTGTGAAAATTTATATTCATGTATATTACTCACAATGTGCTTTTTAAGTTTGCTTGCAGTAGAATATAAAATGTGTAATAGAAGTGATTGTCACATGACATGAAGTTGGTGTAATCAATACTGTCACATAATAATGTATCGCCAACTTTACTGATAATATGTCGATAGCAAGATGTAGTTTTTGTCAAAGAAATAAATTTAATGCACAAAGGAGTAAAAAATAGAGAAAAAGTAAATAAAATCAAAAAATATAATAATCACACATTAATCTATCAGTCAACGATACATAGTAACACAGCAATTTATAATACGAAATAAATAACTTGATACTGTGCAAATTTATATTCATAGATATTAATCCCAATGTCATTTTTAGGTTTCTTTGCATTAGAAAATAAAATGTATAATAGAAGTGAGTGTCACATGACATAGAGTTGGTGTAAACAATACTGTCACATAACGATATATTGCCAACTTTAGTAGTAATATGTCGACAGCAAAACGTAGTTTCTGTGAAAGAAATAAATTTAATGCATAAAGGAGTAAAAAATAGAGGAAAAGTAAAAGAAATTAAAAGGAATAATAAACACACATCGATCAATTGGTCGACGATACATAGCAAAAGAGTAATTCATAATGCGAAATAAATAATTTGTTTAGTAGAGATGATACTGTGCAAATGTATATTCATATATGTTAATCACAATGTCATTTTTAGGTTTGTTTGCATTAGAATATAAAATGTGTAATAGAAGTGAGTGTCACATGACATGAAGTTGGTGTAAGCAATACCGTCATATAATGATGTATCGCCAACTTTAGTGATAATATGTCGATAGCAAGATGTAGTTTTTCTCAAAGAAATACATTTAATGCACAAAGGAGTAGAAAATAGAGGAAAACAAAAGGAAATTGAAAGGAATAATAAACACACATTAATCTATCGGTCAACGATACATAGTAACACAGCAATTCATAATACGAAATAAATAACTTGATACTGTGCAAATTTATATTCATATATATTAATCACAATATCATTTTAGGTTTACTTACATTAGGAAATAAAATGTGTACTAGAAGTGAGTGACACATGACATGGTGTTGGTGTAAACAATACTGTCAAATAACGAAATATCGCCAACTTTAGTGGTAATATATAGACTGCAAAATAGAGTTTCTGTATATGAAATAAATTTAACTCACAAAAGAGCAAAAAATAGAGGAAAAGTAAAAGAAATTAAAAGGAATAATAAACACACATCAATCAATCGGTCGACGATACATCGCAACAGAGTAATTCATAATGCGAAATAAATAATTTGTTTAGTAGAGATGATACTGTGCAAATTTATATTCATATACTAGCATATAGCCAGTCATATGACGTGATCAGTAAAATTTTTAATTTTCCGAAATTGTAAAGTACCTTATGAGGTAGGTAAAACAAATGGTTGAAAATTATCTTGCAACAAAAAATAATCGATGATTCAATTTAAAATTATCACATATGTACCTAGTCTATTATTTAAGCCAAATATAAAATAAACGTAATATCTAAGTTCGTAACATCTAATTTACGTAATATCTAAGTTCAATGATAAAAAGGTATGAAAATAAGGCATAATTTAAATAATTTAAGATAAGAAATTATTCAATGAGATGGTTAAAGAAATCATGTCATAATGCTAGAATAATGTTATTTTTACTTATTTATTATGGGATAAATTGATAAATTTAATTGCCTGCTCTTAACCGGGGAAAATAGGAATTGAAATAATGGCATTAAAAGATCGAAAAGAGGGGAAGTGGTGGATTTCGAACGTTTTAAAGAAGGCAGTATTTTTTCCTGTGATATGAAGCATATTTATACCAATTTATTTTAGAATCGTATCTATAGTTTAGGAGAAGATAAACATTACACTCTTTGAATTTTGCTAACTATGGATGCATCTATCCATTCCAGGTTTAACCGCTTCATAAAATCGAGGACAGGCTTACAGATAACTTAGGCTATTATTATATAGGGGATGTTAATTACAACGTCATTTTTAGGTTTGTTTGCATTAGAAAACAAAATGTGTAATAGAAGTGAGTGTCACATGACATGAAATTGGTGTAAACAATACTGTCAAATAACGATGTATCGCCAACTTTTGTGATAATATGTAGACTAATAATGTATGTAGTTTCTATGGATGCACAAAAAAGTAATAAATAGAGGAAAAGTAACGGAAATCAAAAGGAATTATAAAAACACATTAATATATAGGTCGACGATACGTCGCAGAACAGTAATTCATAATGCGAAATATGTAATTGTTTAGTAGAGAGGATGCTATGCAAATTTATATTCATATATATTAATCACAAAATATTTTTAGGTTTGCTTACATTAGGAAATAAAATGTGTAATAGAAGTCAGTGTCACATGACATGGAATTGGTGTAAACAATACTGTCAAATAACGATATATCGCCAACTTTGGTGGTAATATGTAGAGTGCAAAATGTAGATTCTGTATATGAAATAAATTTAATGCACAAAGGAGGAAAAAATACAGGAAAAGTAACGGAAATTAAAAGGGATAATAAACCTCACAATAATCTATCGGTCGACGATACATGGCAACACAGTAATTCATAATGCGAAATAAATAATTTGTTTACTAGAGAGGATACTGTGCAAATTTGTACTCATATGTATTAATCAGAATGACATTTTTAGGTTTGTTTGCATTTGGAAATAAAATGTGTAATAGAAGTAAGTGTCACACGACATGGAGTTGGTGTAAAGAATACTGTCAATAACAATATAGCGTCAACTTTAGTGATAATATGTAGTCTGCAAAATGTAGTTTCTATCGATGCATAAAAGAGTAAAATATAGAAGAAAAGTAAAGCAATTTAAAAGTAATAATAAACACACAACCTATCGGTCGACGATACATGGCAACACAGTAATTCATAATGCTAAATAAATAGTTTGTTTAGTAGAGAGGATGCTATGAAATTTATATTCACATATATTAATCACAATGTCATTTTTAGGTTTGTTTGTAATAGAAAATAAAATGTGTATTAGAAATAAATGCCACATGACATGGAGTTGGTGTAAACAATACTGTCAAATAACGATTTATAGTCAAGATTAGTGATAATATGTAATCTGCAAAATGTAGTTTCTATCGATGCACAAAGGAATAAAAATAGAAAAGTAAAGGAAATTAAAAGAAATAATAAACACATATCTATCGGTCGACAATATATGGCAACACAGTAATTTATAATGTAAAAAAAATAATTTGTTTAGTATAGAGGATATTGTGCATTACAAAATAAAATCTGTAAAAGAAGTGAGTGTCACATGACATGAAGTTGGTGTAGACAGTACTGTCAAATAACGATGTATCGTCAACTTTAGTGATAATATGTAGTCTGCAAAATGTAGTTTCTATCGCTTCACAAAGGAATAAAAAATAGAAACGTAGAGGAAATTAAAAGGAATAATAAACACATATCTATAGGTCGACGGTACATGGCGACACAGTAATTTATAATGTAAAATAAATAATTTGTTTAGTATAGAGGATACTGTGCATTACAAAATAAAATCTGTAAAAGAAGTGAGTGTCGCATAACATGTAAATAGTGTAAACAATAATGTCAAATAAAGATATATCGTCAACTTTAGTGATAATATTCAGACTTCAAAATACAGCTTCTGCCGATGAAATAAATTTAATTCAAAAAGGAGTAAAAAACAGAGGAAAAGTAAAGGAAATTAAGAGGAACTATAAACGAAAGAAATTTCTGTAAATGAGTAAAAAATATTTGTGAATGGATGTCTATTTCTCCTTTTAAAGCACGATCTTTTTTAAATAGCATAGTTCATAAACGCATGCAAGCCCTAGTCATTTATTCCGAATAGATATTGAAGAATATATTTAATCTTAATTGTTTTGGATTAGACAGAGTGAAATAAATAGGAAATTTCAACATATAAATATTTAAAAGGCAAGGCGTTTACATTCGGTAGCCCGTTAGAATAAACCACATCCTCTGTATTTCTCACTTCAGGTTTAAATAAAAGATTTAAGGTAAACAGGAAAACGAGGTCATTTTACCTCCTTTTCTTGATTTTGTAACTGAACTCAAAAGGAATCAAAAGGTACTTGATCTTTTAGAAATAATGTTTCATAACATTTGAATTTTATTAGAAACATTTTGAGTTTATTTATACACATATGTATGTAATACCAAGATATTAAAAGGAATAATTTTTAAATTCTAAATTACTTTTTTGATATTAATAGATACACATAGTTATTTTACACGTAAAGATAGAGCGAGATAAAATACGACCACTTTAGAAATAATGTTTCATAGCATTTGAATTTTATTAGAAACATTTTGAGTTTATTTATACACATATGTATGTAATAAAAAGATATTAAAACGAATAATTTTCAAATTCTAAATTACTTTTTTGATATTAATAGATACACATAGTTATTTTACACATAAAGATAGAGTGAGATAAAATACGACCACTTTAGAAATAATCATTCATAACATTTGAATTTTATTAGAAACATTTTGAGTTTATTTATACACATATGTATGTAATACCAAGATATTAAAACGAATAAATTTCAAATTCTAAATTACTTTTTTGATATTAATAGATGCACATAGTTATTTTACACATAGAGATAGAGCGAGATAAAATACGACCGCTTTAGAAATAATGTTTCATAACATTTGAATTTTATTAGAAACATTTTCAGTTTATTTATACACATATGTATGTAATACCAAGATATTAAAACGAATAATTTTCAAATTCTAAATTACTTTTTTTAATATTCATAGATGCACATAGTTATTTTACACATAAAGAGAGAGCGAGATAAAATACGACCACTTTTAATTAATCTATGGCTTGAGGTTTTACACCTGTACTGAAATTGGACTGAAATTGCTGAAACGACAATTCTACTATAAGCTTAACCACGGAGAAACATTTTTTAACCCGATTTGGCTTCCGACTTGAAATATGATACTATCGCTTTACGGCTTATTAAAAAATGTTGAGAAGCCATAGTTAAGAATGGGTTTTAGTGCTTCAAAATCATTATTTGAGAAAAATAAAGGATTTTGCCTTTGCTCCTGACTGTGTCTTCAATACTCGTTACCAATGGATTAATTTTGCGTTTTGTGTATACCTACACACATACACATGCACACCCATACACATATCGATATGTAATGAGTATTTAATACAATCCCAAAGGAAATAGTAATATCCATCCTCATGCAATGCAGTCTTCATCAAAAGTAGTCAAATGGACAAACACAAAGAAACAAAAGAAATTTTAGTATCAAAAGAAATAGAGTTAGTCCCCATTCTCTCACGCACTTGTGCTCAAAAAACACGTAAATTTCAATTTATAGTTGTATGGGTCAACAATCAGAATTCTTCATAGCCAGTCACGAGGTGACGCGTGTCAGGAGTTATATAAAACTTTTATGTAAGTTTGTGTTTTCGAGATCACTAAATTGAAAGAAAGAAAGAATATTAGCCAGAAAAAGATAACATCCTCCGAAAATTGTTTTAAGATACTGAAAATTACGTTGGTTAAGTGTTTAAGCTAGGAATACCATTATATATACCATTTATATATGTGTATATGTACATATACTTGCATATATATACATGTATATATATATATATATATATGTATATATATGTATATATATATATATATATATACAATAATATATTACAATATATATATATATATATATATATGTATAATAATACATATATAAATATATATATATATATATATATATATATATATATATATATACATATATATATACATACATATATACATATAATATATATATATATATATATATATATATATATATATAATATATATATATATATATATATATATATATATATATATATATATATATATATATATATATATATACATACATACATACATATGTATATATATATAATATTATATTGTATATATATATACATACAGACATAAATATATTTATATATATATAATATGTATATTTCTATATATATGAATGTACTAAGATATATATATATGTAAAATATATATAATATATATATATATACTATATATAGATATATATATATATATATATATATATATAATATATATATATATATATTATATAATACAATATATAAATATATATATATACAAATATATTATGGTACAATATATATATATATAAAACAAAAAAAAAAAAATATATATGTACAATATATATACACACACAATATTTCCTGAATAATGTTCTGAATACCAGTAAGGTAAAAAGTTGCTCTATTGAAGTAACATTCTTCATTAAAGATGTATGACGAGCGATTCAAATATATCACCAAATAAGTGAGTAGAAAAGTATTCCCTTAGGGCTTTCTTGGCACTTAGGGAATCGCCACACCCTTCTCGGCGATAAGTATACAGAAAAATAAGGGCGATGATTTTGGAGACGGTCGGAGCTGTGATGAACAAAGTTCCCGAAAGCATTGTCTGTAATTTGGCTGAAAATTTTCCCATTTTTCACAGTCCATCAGGGGAAGTTTGAAATAACATTAAGCCTTGCTGAACCCATTAACGCTCTGATAATGTGTACTGAATATTTTAAATCTAAGTTGTTTGGGGTGTCTTAAAAGTAAGCAAAATATATAAAATATGATATTAAAATTTTGAATAATATAGCATATCTTCATGTGTGATGAGCTGTAATTTTTAATATCATAAGATGACATTTATAATTACTATTTATTTGTGGAGATATTTAAACATAGTATAATAAAGGAGAATTTCATAAGGCATAGAGCTACAGCTTTTTTTATGGTTTCAATTTATGCTCCTGGTGCTAAAAGTAAAAGTATGTGAGAGACTCTTAAAATCCTATGGTTTGGACCCAAATGAATTAATTAAAAGTAACAGCATGTAAGAAATTAGTAAAATGTTAGAACATAATTTGAAGAATGTACAGATCTATGCATTTGTCAAATTATATATGTATGTATATGTATGTATATATGTATGTAAATATGTATGTACATATGTATATGTATAATTAAATAAATTTGTATATATATATTTATGTATATATATATATATTTATATATACTAGCTGATATATATATATATATATATATATAATATATAAATAAATATATAGTATGTGTGTGCCTGTACATAATACAGGGATATATATACATATAAAATATATAATACAATAAACAAATATATATATTTATCTGCCTATACATATATATGCATATATATGCATTATATATATATATATATATATATATATATATATATAGATAGATAAATATTACTGGATTTTATAAAACTAAAATGAGATAATTCTCCCAAGGAAACGTAAGAATACTATGAACAACTTTTTAACTGTTCGAAAAATGGACTTAAAGCTTTAACGTTATAAGTATTAATGGGTAATTTAAATATAAACATTAGTTTTAACTTAATAACTTAATATTATGGTAATATTAGATTTAAAATGTATTCTAATGGAACAATTCTCACAAATTTCCTTGAATTTTAAACACATTAAAAGGTGTCTAAAATAGTAGGAAGAAATAATTTCCTGAATTTTAAAATCGATGAATACCTCACAGAAAAGTAATATAATTGTCAAATGTTAAAAAACTTGAGCTCTATTGTGTATTGAGGTTATTGAAATGTTTTATATGTTATTAAAGCACTTTTTTGTTATTATTAAAGATGTGCAAAATAGGAAAAGTGCATTAAAATTACGGTATTTCATATGATAAAGTAATTATTTTGGTTATATATATTTATAATGAAAATATTTTGAGTTAGTTCTAATGGTAAATTTAGCAAAATAAAAGGCTCAGAATTTAGCACAGTTTAAATATAAATAGATTTGAATATAATAATCTTACTACACTGTGTTAATGAACTGTGAGATGAATGAATTATGAGAAAATGTATTTGTATATATTCTGACGTAAAGGGCATTATATCTGTATTTAAAATTATTAGACCTTTTCAATATTCATGTATAATATGTCCTCTTTTATGTAAAAACTCATTAGCTTCATTTTTTAAAATTGAGAAATTTAGCCAATTGGAAAATTCGCTATGAACCAAAATTGCTTCGAAGTAAAAATTCCATTTAGGCATTAAATTTCTAATTTCTAATATTTTAGGTATGGAAATGTTTAAGTTTATTCTTGTTATGTAATGTTTATGTTTACAAACATTTTTTTTCTTTTCCACTACTTCAGAGACGTTTATAAAGTTTATTACTAAAAACTGTTCTACTGAAAACAATCCTGTAAAAATATTAATTACGTTCTCCTGTGAAATTTATCATTACAGACCTTTAATTCCGATATACTGATAAGTTCTGCTTACTTTGGCAAGACTTATTTTATTCTAGCACTGAAGGAGTTTTTAATTATCGAGTAAGTAAAGAAAATACCCTATGTCCTCTTTAATTCCCAAGTTTAGGACGATACCTTTTTTCAAACATACACTAAAAGAAAAACTGCAAATATTTATATAGCCTCCACATTAAAACTTATCTTTTTCTATTTTTTACACCAAAGAGCATTCCTCATCTATTTTCTGGTATTTATCTTAAGTAAAATAGAACAGACGTAAGGACTTTACTCAAGCAGCATGAATAGTGGACTGGAACTTTTTTTTCTTTTCGAATACCAAAAACTTGGTCAAACAATCAAGCTTTTCGCCCCGGGAGTTGGAGCACACATAAATCTTACAAATGGAGTAGGTGGAGATATTCTCTGCTGGATTCTTAAGATTTTTTTCCGATTTCATGGTGATTAGGAAAGTAAAAAATAACCTCTTAGTGTTTTGTCTTGCTCTATTATAACGTTTCTTCCATGTAAGTTATAAATGGATAGTCCATTAAATTGCGGTAACAGACATATCTTCCCATCTTGTATCTTCTAAGCCATTAAAACACTTTTCCTATTATATTCTGAAACTTAAAAAGAGTTTTTTGCCTAAAGCTTCTACGTAAATTATATTCATTGGATTTTGTGCAGTTTTAATATTTCACGATTATTAAAATTTGTCCGAAAAATGACGATGAAGTGAGTAATTAACATGTAATTCAATGATTTCTAACCTAATACTGGTTTTTGGTTATGCCGTATAAATTGTTTAATTACAATACGGTAGCAGACATATCTTCCTATCTTGTATCTTCTAAGACATTAAAACACTTTTCTTATTATATTCTGAAACTTAAAAAGAGTTTTATGCCTAAAGCTTCTACGTAAATTGCATTAATTGGATTTTGTGTAGTTTGAATATCTCACGATTATCAAGATTTGTCCTAAGAATGACGATGAAGTGAGTAATTAATATGTAATTCAATGATTTCTAAGGTAATTATGGTCTTTGCTTATGCCGTATAAATTGATTAATTACAATATGGTAGCAGACATATCTTCCTATCTTGTATCTTCTAAGACATTAAAACACTTTTCTTATTATGCTCTGAAACTTTTTTTTGCCTAAAGCTTCTACGTAAATTGCATTCATTGGATTTTGTGCAGTTTGAATATTTCACGATTATTAAGATTTGTCCGAAGAATGACGATGAAGTGAGTAATTAACATGTAATTCAATAATTTCTAACGTGATTCTGGTCTTTGCTTATGCCGTATAAATTGATTAATTACAATACGGTAGCAGACATATCTTCTTATCTTGTATCTTCTAAGACATTAAAACACTTCTCTCACATTCTGAAACTTAAAAAGATTATTTGCCTAAAGCTTCTACGTAAATTATATTCATTGGATTCATTGAATATTTCACGATTATCAAGATTTGTTCGAAGAATGACGATGAAGTGAGTAATTAACATGTAAATCAATGATTTCTAACGTAATTCTGGTGTTTGCTTATGCCGTATAAATTGATTAATTACAATACGGTAGCAGAGATATCTTCCCATTTTGTATCTTCGAAGACATTAAAACACTTTTCTTATTATATTCTGAAACTTAAAAAGAGGTTTTTTCCTAAAGTTTCCACTTAAATTATATTCATTGGATTTTGTGCAGTTTGAATATTTCACGATTATTAAGATTTGTCCAAAGAATGACGATGAAGGGAGTAATTAACATGTAATTCAATGATTTCTAACGTAATTCTGGTCTTTGCTTATGGCGTATAAATTAATTAATTACAATAAGATCCTTAGTTTTAAGAGGGAGAAATATTTTTATACTCTTTTAACTCAATAAAACAATTCACGTTCGGCATTCTTTTTAATAAAAGAATCCTCGTTCAAAAGTCATGATAAATTTCTATTAAATTGGAATTTTTGACATTTTTCTTTGTTTTAAAGAATCGTTTTCAAACATTAAATTCTGATATATTTTTAAAATGTCAGATTAGAGAGAAATATTTGTTTTATAAAACTTACTCTTGTCATTATCTCAAAAGAGACCAATTAAATTATTTCGGAATTCTTTTCTTTAAAATGCAAACAAAATAGAATTTGTTTGATAGAAGTTTGATAGAACGATATTGAGATGTAGAACAAAGCATTTTTAACAACAAGTAATTTAAGATTAAATTTTAATGAAACACATGAAAAGCTAGAGTGAGAGTTATTTCAGGGATTATAAAGGGAAATTATATTGTTTGACATAATCGGGGTAGTATTAAAAAAAACAATTTGTTAGAGAAATTTGACAGGGAATTTGGTTATCAGTTATCAACTGTTTAACTATTTTTTACTAAATGAAAAAAAAATTACATAAAGTACTTCAAAAGGACAATTCAAGCAATTTATATTTATATTATTGGTAATTTCATACCTTTAATATGATTCCTGAATATTTTGTGGTGAATATATGGAGATATTTATTGCAGAGTCCTTTGTCGCTTATGTTAGTAAAGTTGTTTGTGAGGAGGTAAAATCTTTTCCAGAATGTAGTAATAAACGCAATATATAATTACGAAGGATGATCAGAAAGTAATATTACATCATATGATTTAAAATGTGTATATTTTATTTCATGTAACCAATTAAGCCAAGTGATAGTACATACATGATGTTATTGTTCAACATACTTGCCGCTTCGTGGGAAGGTAAAATTCCTGTCAATGACTGTTCAACTACGTTCACAAGAACTGTTTTTTCCTTTTTTTAAAGTAAAATGTCAGACATTTATGTCCTCCTACAAGTAGGAAAGTCGCTTGGAGCGAGGTCCGGGTATAGGAAGTTTGGTTAATGGTGTTTCAGCAAATCTGCTACAACGGCAGGGTGGTCTTCTTGGACATGCTTCGACAGGCTGCGTAGGCATTAAATATCTCTGTTAATTTTTGCTAGGTCACATGAATTTCATCAGCTATTACATACTACAGAAATCGAATAACAAAGCGAATTCCTTCATAAAATTAGTTTTACAAACGAGTTATTTTTTGTGTTTACAACTAATGATGTGGGAGGCAGGTGGCTTAAACTCTGCACAGTTACTGACCGTATGTATTAGAATCGCTGCACAGGACGAATTTTTCCATAAGAAAAGACTCTATGAATATCAGTCATGTGACCTTACTTTTCTTACTCCTAATATAAAGAAATATTACTTAAACATGTTTTTGCTGATACAAACAAGATGAATAATGAACAAACACTACGTGATTCATAAAACAGACTGAAAAAAAACCTAACTTGCCTTTTCAACTACCAAGTTTACTCGCATCGGTAATACAATTCGTTTGTTGCCACAAAACTGCTGCGTTTATACAATTTCTGCCTGCTTATACCTAGCAAATGGTGGTTTTGCATTTCTTTTTACATAATGCCTCTACAACTAGGAGTGTCTCCGGACACTACGGTGTGGCACGTTTAGACAATGACTTGCATTGTGTGATATATTGCACTGCTCTTACTCCTCGAGTGGCGGTTGTAGCACGAAGAAATTTTCTCTGTGATTGATATGTGTGTATGTGCGCTTTCCGGGAGCCCTTCAGAGACGTATACGGGGTAATTATACTTACAGTATAATTCCAATAAAAGTCTAATTAGCTTGATGGAAAATATCACAAGCTTTTTCTGGTCGTATAAAGCAGAGATTTCGCAATCGGTTTTTGTCTCGCAGATCACTTAAGGATTTTTTTCCGGTTTTTCACAAGAATTTTCTTTGGGGTCATTATAAAACTGGTCAAAACTCGAGTGTTCTTAATGATTGAATCGGAAAGTAAAAATTCATTCAAGCTGTTCCAAAAACTCAGAGAGAACAACAAAATGCATGGAAATGTAACATGTCAAATTTGGCGTTTACCTTACTGAATGTGATTTTTCCTGACTGTAAAAGCTGTCAGATTAGTTTATACACTGACTGAGTGGTTGTAATATGATGTCCTAATAATGAAATGTTTACCATAAAGCGAATAAATAATTACTTTAAAAGTTTAAGATCAATAACTAATAACTACTCAATTTATATGCCTATTGTATAAGTATATAAGGAAAATCTCTGTTAGGTGAATTATGACATTTACAATATCACCAAATATTATCACCGAATTTCTGATCAGGAAGCTTCCCTTCCAGCGCTTATTTGAGAAATCGTTCAAGACTTAAGATTGATCTTCGATTCAAGAGCTTTGTAATCATTGCACTCCAAGAAGACAATGAAGCTTAGTTGGCCGGATTGTTCGAAGAAACTAACTTATGTACTAAATCCATGCCAAGCACGTCACCATCATACAAAGAGGCATACAGCTCGCCTGCCGAATTTGCGGCGAACGTGCTTTAATCAGACTACTTGGAAGAACAGGAGGTTAAAAATTAAATTGCTTAAATGTGACAGACTCTTGTAGATCTTTATTTACATATCATGCACTTACTTTTTTCTGTTGTGCAAGGTCTCACAAGTGTTCATGCAACATTTGGAAATCTACAATATAAAGCAAAGGAAGAAATACGTTCATTGAATGTGTATTAAAAGGGCGTATAAATCTCCAATGATTCAATTTAGATATTAATAAAACAGAAAGACTTGTGAAAGAGAGCCTGGAAATGGCAATTTACTCTACATATTTAAATCACTTAGAACTATTGTGTAAATTTATAATTTATATGTTTAAATAAATTTATCAGTGCTATTATTTTGATTAATTATTAATTTATTCCAATGCGACAAGAACTTGCGTTGTAGCAGATGACTAATTTAATGTCACAATTTGTTGTATACACATCCTTATCTAAGATCTACGGGTTACTATGATTTGAGTTATACAGTAATATGCAAAATAGATTAGTCATTGCATATGTTGATCTTAGATGTCTGAAAATGATATATTAAGGCATAATAAATCTAGGAAATTTTCACAGAAGCTACTGTTTGCGCCATTTATACTTATCAAGATATTCATGGAAACCGTTTAATTATATTTAAGTGATGACATATATTTATCAGAACTCGTCTAATTTATTCAATTATGAAAATTTTAATATCACTTTTAAAGTTTTGCAGCACTTCTTTTTAATGCACTTTTGGATTGATAACACATTTACAGATAATATAAATCTTTGACATGTGTGCTCCTTAACATGTTTCAGATTGAATGCTCCTTACTATAGGATATACTAATATTCTAATGATTTTAAGTATGAATTTATATTAATTTCTCTTGATAACTGTATTCACTGCATAGTATATATATATATATATATATTCTAATATATAAATATATATATATATATAGTATATATATATAATATATATAATATATATATATATAATATATATATATATGTATATATATATATATATATTAATATACATAAATATATACTATTATATACAAAAATATACTAATGCAGTGAATACAGTTATCAAGAGAAATTAATATAAATTCATACTTAAAATCATTAGAATATTAGTATATCCTATAGTAAGAAGCATTCAATCTGAAACATGTTAAGGAGCACACATGTCAAAGATTTATATTATCTCTAAAAAGTGTTATCAATCCAAAAGTGCATTAAAAAGAAGTGCTGCAAAACTTTAAAAGTGATATTAAAATTTTCATAATTGAATAAAAGATAGATTTCGAAAAAGATAGCTTTAATTGACAAAAGATAGCATTCGAAATTAATACAGTTATAACAAAAATGAGATTTATATATAAATTTTAATCTGAAAATCTAAAGTTTGAAAGCTATAATGTCAAAATTAAAAAAAAATTATAATTTTTTTAGTTTTTATTATGCTATAAAGTGAAATATATAGTTCATGTTAATATGCAGATTCATAAAATAAAAAAGTATATTTAACTTGAATTTGAAATAAAAATTTATTTTATAATTTATATGCCTTAAAAATTATTTTTGGCAAAGTAAATTTCCTTTGCTTTTCGTTCAGTTTTGGATATCCTATGTTTTTTTAAAGATATTAATGACAAAGCTTAATATATTTAAATAAGAGTCTCATTAGAAAAGAAGTAAAAATTATTCTGAAAGGAGCAGATTTTTTAATTTTATGATAAATTAAGAAACACAATTTAAAAGAATACAGTAAAGCTCAAAAGATACAGTAAAATAAAAAAAGATATATACCAATTAAACTGGAAATCCTGTGCTTTTCTCAATATCACTGCTTTGAGATATTTTATAAAACTTTTTAATGAAAGAAATTAGGCATGAAAATTGTTTTATACAGCTTTCAAATGTCTTAAAAATTCATTAAGCAAAAGTTCATTTAATTTAACTTGGCAAAACACTTTCACTAAAAATACAATTTAAAAGTTAGACGACCATTATAACTCGAATTAGATTTTTAGCTTATTAGACACAAAAGAGCTTTAGTCAGCTATTTTTTTAATGATAAAAACAAAGGAAGTTAATTTAAGATTAATTAAAAAACAATTTTATTAAGTCAAATTAAATAGCTCTCAAAATCTCGTATTCATCAGAAGATATCGCTAAAAAATAGAATTAAGCTTAACATGCATTAAATGACAATATAAATGATAAAAATAACGAAAAAGTTTTAGAATCCGGTAATTGAAAAACTCTTGCAACGATCTGAAAAATACTTGAAAAACTCTTTCATTAAATTACAGTACCAGAAAAGTTTTTTAAAAGAGATGGTGAATAGATAAAAAGATAAAAAAAATGAATTCTTGAAGAGAAATTTCCCACAAATCGCATATACTGTAATTTTTTGAAGAAAGAAATAGGGTCAGCGGTTGCCATGGCAACCTCACATCTATCGATTTGGACCGAGCACCTGTTTGTGGCGATTTTAACGAATCAACAACTATTAGGAGGAAATATATTTCTAATGCTAAATGCTTTTGAGAAGTAACCAAAATGCTGTGTTGTACTGTGTATTAGATTTAAAGAGGGTTGCTAAACTGTAGACATCTAGATCACCGTAAACGTCAATAATATTTAACTTTTTTTCATTTTATTTATACATACAGCCTTATGTGTGAAAGAAACTGTGAAGAAACCACTCAACACAATTGTAATTTCTGTTGAATAAAAGAAATGATGTATTAACAACAATATGGAAAGTACCTACAGGCTGATTTACCACGATCAAGTGAGCATATCTCAGACAGCCCACACTTATAATCTCCCCATAAGAGAGTATAAGTGTCCAAAGTCAATGTAAGTTAGTAAAATTAAGCTACAGCTTGTTATTTGCTTGTTTGTAGTAGCATTTTGTAGTAGAATTTTAAAGATATTTCATTTACGGATTTATACCCTTGTATAGAAATTTTAATGTACTGTTTCATTTATTTGTATATAGTGCGGTCATATTAATATAATATATATATTCAGAACACGTAAAGGACTAGTACGTTTTCTGATATTTGATACTTGAGCGTGGGTCACATACTAGTACGGGTTAGTGTAACAACATCGTTTGTTTGTGTGTACAAAAATAACGGTATATACAGGAAAACGAAGTCGAATGTTCTTGTTTAGTACTTAAATTCTGTAAAGATTTAGACAAATAAAAACTAGTTTTTATATTAGTCGATGCGGAACCACAGAACGGGAAGGTTGATTAAAAAAATTAAAATTTAAAATTAACTTTTTATTTATACTGACGAAAATGATATTATAGATATGTATATTTATATATTATATATATTTTTGTAGTTATATATATATATATATTTGTTTATGTGTCTATTTATATATTTTATATATTTCAATATAAAATATGAAAAGTTGGTTAAAAAATTAAATAATTTTCGATTTATTGAGATTGAACTGAATAAAATTGAACTACAATTCCGCTGCAAAATGTACCCGCACACAATGTGTTAATAATGACAAAATTTTGAAATGATGAAAAATGTGCATCATTTTGAAAATTCTTCCAAAATACATATATATTTTTTAATAACTCATAGTTCCTCCAACTTTAATTTTTGAAATCTAAATAAATATAGTCCCAAAATAAATTCTCAGACTTTATCGTTTAAAACATTTAAAGTTGAAATTGAAAATCCGATTGTAAAGAAGATATATGCCATAAGGTCAGGTACGGGCTTTGAATTTTCTTCCCACATATTCATTGAATTTCTATTTAAGGAAAGAATCAAAAATCCAAATGCATACTCTGCAGAAATGAATAGTGTGGCTGAACTCTTAAATAGAATCATAGATGAAGATCTTAGAGAATTGCAGCAGAATTACCAAATGGCATATAAGTTGAACTAGCTAATAATTTTATATATCTGAAAAATCGTTTTTTTTGCATATTAGTTAAAAAGAAGTGCTCTAATCTAACATGTCTTTTGTTTAACCCTTAATTTGGCTAAGTCTGCTACAACTAACAATCAAGTAATTAAAATCTTTATAACAAATATATATTTTTATCGATAATATATAATATATTAAATATATTATATATTATTATTAATTATTATTACTATTATTTAAATTATTATTATTATTGGTATTATTATTTATTTAAATATATTTTGATAGATATTTGAAAAAACATCTTGTCAAATTATGGGTTAAGAGGAATTTTTTTGCGAGACATATGGAAATTACAAGCTGTTTGATCTGTTTTTTGTTATCCATATAGCAAGTGATACAGACGTTATTCTAACGCATTAACAAGGCGGCGAACCTGTTAACCATAGCTTGATCTATGTTCATGTTGAAAAACATCAAAGAAACAAGTTGAACGCTAAAGCAAAGGAAGTTGTTGTCATTGGGTATACTCAAAATATCAGGGATTATCGTAAATCGTTCTCTAAGGAATAAACGATAATAGAAACCAAACATGTGAAATTTAATGAACTTGTGAAAGCATTCATGGGGAAGAGTTTATTGCAGAACAGAGAGAATCTAGTACCAAAATCATTCCCAGATGACCAGAGTGAGACAGAAGTTATTGCAAGCGAAATTCCATTACCAACTGAAACGACTCACTGCAGAGATATACAGTGGAACACAAAAATAATGCAATGAGAATGTTGCTAAACAGCAGGAAAAGCATTGAAATCAAAAGAATATGAAATGCATATTGGAGATTTTTTTATTACTTTATATTTTAATATTAACTTTAAAAAGAAAAATGTTCATAGAAAAGAAAGTCATTACAGATGGTTAATATCTATTGAGCCAAAAATTGTTACCAAAGCAACCTTCGTTTTAGTTCATTATAAAAATAGTTCTGCTGGCTTTAGAATGAAATCTTTTAATGTTTTAACAATACTATTCCTTTATAATATTATCAAACTGAAGCTAAATATATTTTTACTCAGCAGCTATCTAAAAATCAAAAATCAAAATATTTATTAAATCAAGGATTTTAAAAATTTAAATATTTTTCATATTATATATTAAATTATACTACTGGTATTAATATAGGTAAGGTGTACAGAATAAAAAAATTAAATTTAATTTGTAATCAAAAATTTAGTTTCAAATTCATAAAATTAAAAATATATATACTCTTTGGGATAATATAAAATTATTTTCATTTAGTTTATTTTCTTTATGTTTCTTAAAACAGATTACTGAAAATAACTTAAGAAAGTAATTTATATTAAGAGATTCTTATCTTCGAAAGGGAAACATTTCTTTCTTCGAAAAGGAAACATTTTAATATAAAACAACTGCAGTATCTTACTTAATGAAGAATGGAAAAATAGCCGATATAATACAGATTTTATATTTCGACAAAAATAATCTCCAAAATAATAACCGATTATAGTTCCATATATATTGAGCTATTATTATTACCTAAAAAATAACTTATTTTTTTCCATTTATAATTCACTTAATATTAACAGATTTAAGATTTTATTTTTACAAAATTCTCCAAAATGGCTGACAAAACAAGTAGTCCATCTATTATTTAACAACATTTAAGAAAGAAACATACATATTGAGCTATTATTATTATTATTACCTAAAAATAACTTATTTTTTTCAATTTATATTTCATTTAATATTAACAGATTTAAGATTTTATCTTTACAAAATTCTCCAAAATGGCTGACAAAACAAGTAGTCCATCTATTATTTAACAACATTTAAGACAGAAACATACATATTGAGCTATTATTATTATTACCTAAAAAATAACTTATTTTTTCATTTATATTTCACTTAATATTAACAGATTTAAGATTTTATCTTTACAAAATTCTCCAAAATGGCTGACAAAACAAGTAGTCCATCTATTATTTAACAACATTTGAGACAGAAAAAATTAAGAATGTCCTTAACAACACTTTGCATATTTAAATTCCCTTGTTACTTTTTAAACAGAGTTTTTTTATTAAGAGTCTTAACGTAAAAATAAATGAATATAAATTTAACCAATCGAAAACCTAATGGGAGCCATTAAAACAAACACAGAGCTACGCTGAAGAATTCTCGTAAAATGAAAAATACCTAACAACAAAATTACCATTAAATTCTTCTAAGATTTTAGCTTATTACACAGAACTTAATGAACTATCATTAGATTTCTATTTAACTGCCGGTGTAACTAATAGGAAAAAACAAAATCAATAATGTCTGCAGGGTCTTTTTTTATTGATTTCCCTTTAGCTTCTAACCAAATGAGAGACGAATGATCTAAATTGCGATTTGATGGTGCTTAACACTTTGAATAATATTTTTGATTTTCCTTCCCATTTAGTTTCTTCAGTTATTCCCTTACTTAACTTTTTTTTATCGAAGGAAATAGAAATCTAGAGGTGAATAGATGTTAAGAAGTAATTATGACCTTGATGACAACTGCAATTAATAACTGATAGGAGAAAGAATACATTCTTAACTCTCTTATTGTGTAAACTGAAATGTATATGATTGTATTTCTTTGCTGTAAATGTATATAACTGATGTTTCTTTACTAAGATCTTATATATCTGCTTATATACGTAGATGTATATCTACTTATATACATAGATATATATCTACTGTACATCTACTTATATATTTACTTATGTTATATTCTCATTTCAGAATGTTAATTTTGGAAAGTATTATTTAAAAGCAATGTTTATAGTGTAAATAGCTGATAAAGTAAACGAATCATAATTGTGGATTAATTTGGTAAGTTACAGACTACTTTTTTTTTTGCTATATTGGAGATAAGATTCCCGGACCTACTGCTTGAAGACGATTTCGACCAGCTACGAACATTCATGCTTTCATTGATCTCTCGGGATTTGGTCTCAGGAACTCCGATACCAAAAAGCAGAGCCTTACCAGTTGGAAATGGTTTCCCAGAATCATAATGAACAATGAACAAAATGTAAATAGAAAAAAATATTAATCGAATATTAAAAACTCATTAACTTTCTCACATTAAATTACTGCAATTCTTAAGATAACTATTCCATTTATAAACTTTTTAGTATATTATATATCGGGTACAAAATCAGAACACAATTTAAAATTCAATTATTAGCTACCAGATAAAGGTAAAGATGTTGTAACAAATGAATAAAGTAATAAACGTAAAATCACAAAAGTAATAAACATGTTTGTAACAAATGAATAGAAATGAAGTCGGTACATTTGTGACGTAAGCCAAATATATCTTAACTAGTACGTTTTTTACTACTAAATGGCATTACGGGCTTCTTCCATCTGGTTGTGGACAGCACAGATAGATTGAAACAGTACCTGTATGATATTTTTTTCTAACTCACCTGGTGGTACAGACATTATCAACGGCCTTAACACGGCTGCTGCGAATCTGTTACTCATTTAGCACCTCCCGAGGAGCATATGTAGCTTAAGGTATGCTATGGACGTGAGTAACATTACCCCCGCTGGGTCTTCGTAATTTAAAAGCAGGGGCCAAGCAGAAGACCTCCAGGCTTGGCCTGTCACCCCCTGATGTATCATTTGAGAACTTGAAAAAATTTGTGACCACGAACTTATTTTAAGTGCCCCAGTCACCTTTAGTGAACACAACCGATCTTAGGCCGGCTTCAGCCCCAAAGCTGCAACTTTTCAGTTACGAGATCGCTGCCTTTGCCGACTGAGGTACTGCAGCTCTATGTATGATTTTACGGTGGTTGAAACTGTATGTCTAGAATATCCTTAGTGACGAAGACAACCTTAGTTAGACTGTGCGTCAAGAATACGAAAAGTGTCTGTGTGTTATTGTAATAAAAGACCATTAACTTGTTCTTCATAGTCAAAAATGATTTAAAAATTTTAAGTTACAAATATTTTAATTTCACATAATACAAGTGGACGATCCTTAGCAATATACGCCTGCCATACCAGAAGAAATGTTGCTGCTGGATGACTTAAAATTCACTTGTAAAGAACTGGTAAGCAATATTCAACTTGTAAACTTTCTGATAGTCAGATAAAGAATTAAACACACGCTTTCTATCACCGAAATCTAGAATTTTTTGCTTTCTTAAAAAACGCGATTTCATGTTTCTCCGATTTGTAAAAACCGCATATTTTATAAAATATTTATCAAAAAACCATGACTACTAAAAGTGATGTGTGTTATTGTAATAAAAGTCCATTAACTTGTTCTGCATAGTCAAAAACGATTTAAAAATTTTAAGTTGCAAATATTTTAGTTTCACATAATACAAGTGGACGATCATTAGTGATATCCATCAGCCATACTAGAAGAAATGTTGCTGCTGAATGACGGAAAGTCCACTTGTAAAGAACTAGTAAGCTGTTCAACTTGTAAACTTTCTGACAGTCAGATAAATAATTAAATACACGTTTTCGATCACAAAAATGACTAATCTATGATTTTTTTGCATTTTCAAAAAATCCGATTTCATGTTTATCCGATTGGTGAAAACCACATATTTTATAAAATTTTTATCAAAAAATCAAGAATACAAAAAGTGTCTGTGTGTTTTTGTAATAAAAGACCATCGACATGTTCTACATAGTCAAAAATGATTTAAAAATTTTAAGTTGCAAATATTTTAGTTTCACATAATTAATACAAGTCGACGATCTTCAGCCATATACATCTGAAGAAGCCATATACACCAGAAGAAATGTTTTTCTGCTGGATGACGGAAAGTCCACTTGTAATGAACTGCTAAGCAATGTTCAACTTGAGAACATTCTGACAGTCAGATAAAGAATTAAACACTGTATTTCTATCGCCAAAAGGAGTAATCTAGGATATTTTTATGTTCTCAAAAATACCCGATTCCATATTTATCCAATTGGTGAAAACAGCATATTTTATAAAATCTTTATTTGTTATCAAATTTTTTTATTTTAAACATATACCCGACTGTTGAAATAATTAGCAAATTATATAATACAAATATTCATGCTATTTTGAAAAATACAGTTGAAATATAGAATTTTTAAAGATGCAATTTTGAGGGAAATAAGCATGTTATAATAAAACCCGAACTAAATGTTTTTCTTATGAGGAAAATTTGGTAATAGTACTCCAAACAAGAAAACACCTGTTTGGGAAAGTCATACTCTTTAGTTAAGGATGTTAACTTGATTACCTGATACTCATATGAGGTTTCTGATTTAAATAATAATAATAAAATCGTTTAAAGTAAGTTTTTAACAAACTGTTATCTTTCATAACACTTTATAAATATCTCGTCTTCATATAAAGTTTCAAATTTAATTGATATCTCGACAACGGTTGGTAGTACAAGAATGAAAGGTTGATATCTTTAATCTGCGAAAGAAGTAAATTCAAAAATAAAACAATTTGTGTTTGAATTTTGTATTTTTATTAATATTATTATTTTGAAATATCATTTACATTATGATACAAAGTTGTTATGAGTATGAAATTTGTATTCTAAATTTTCTACTCGTTTAGTTTAGGTTTTTTTTTGCTTTGTTTAATTGGCAAACCACCAAATTTTTTAGGATTCTTATGATTGTACTATAATCACGACGGACAAACAATCTAGAGTACAGTTTTAAGTATAACAGTTCATAAAATAAAATCGTCTTTTTCATATTTTTTTACAATTTTTATATAACTTGAATTTAAGTTTATACGGTCACAACGAACAAATAATCTAAAGTACAGTTTCAAGTATAACAGTTCAGAAATAAAATCGTCTTTTTTATATTTTTATATAACTTTTATATAACTTGAATTTAAGTTTATATGATCACGAAGAACAAACAATCTAGAGTACAGTTTTAAGTATAACAGTTCATAAAATAAAATCGTCTTTTTCATATTTTTATATAATTTTTATATAACTTGAATTTAAGTTTATACGATCACGACGAACAAACACTCTAAAGTACAGTTTTAAGTATAACAGTTCATAAAATAAAATCGTCTTTTTATATAATTTTTATATAACTTGATTTTAAGTTTATATGATCACGACTGACAAACAATCTAGAGTACAGTTTTAAGTATAACAGTTAATAAATAAAATCGTCTTTTTTATATTTTTATATAACTTTTATATAACTTGAATTTAAGTTTATATGATCACGACTGACAAACAATCTAGAGTACAGTTTTTAGTATAACAGTTCATAAAATAAAATCGTCTTTTTTATATTTTTATATAACTTGAATTTAAATTTATATGATCACGACGGACAAACAATCTAGAGTACAGTTTTAAGTATAACAGTTCATAAAATAAAATCGTCTTTTTTATATTTTTATATAATTTTTATATAACTTGAATTTAAGTTTATATGATCACGACGGACAAACAATCTAGAGTACAGTTTTAAGTATAACAGTTCATAAAATAAAATCATCTTTTTATATTTTTATATAACTTGAATTTAAGTTTATATGATCACGACGGACAAACAATCTAGAGTACAGTTTTAAGTATAACAGTTCATAAAATAAAATTATCTTTTTTATATTTTTATATAATTTTTATATAAAAATGAGCGATAAGTATAACCTCATTATTTATCACAATGGAAAAATATTTATTCATTAGATATTCAGACAGAAATACTTTTGTACAAAAGTACATTTGTATAAAGCATTTTCTAATTTTTCATTTTTTTTTCTAAAAACTAAATTCCCCCGTTAAAAATAAAAAACTTTTAATAATAATATATTATTTATTATTTTTTTTTTGTTTCAAAAAGTTAAATCCAAGAGTTTTAAAATAAATTTTGTTGGAAAATTGCAGCAGATAAATGATGTACTTAACGTGCCAAATAAGGCTTTTTGAATAATCATCCAGTGTTTATAAAACAACAGTCATTAAAGTGTGATTTGATTTATTATACTCATTTGAAAATACTTTACTTTATGGTACTAACAACCTCTAGGCACTTTGAATTTAAATTTAAATTCAAACGATGATTTTTCATCTAAGCTTAACTTGTTTAAACATCTATTTTACAGTTAAATGGCAGCTTAAATGTACATTTACGGTAGTTTATAAGCTATTGATTTATCTCGCTATTATCACAGAATTGTCTTCAGCGGCAATATATCACGGCAAACGATGGGGCTATAAGCTCTTGAAAGCCATAATCACTGCTTTATGGGTCTATTACCAATCTATGGATCCAAACTGTGAAAATATGGAATAGATGACTAGAAATTTTATAGCAGTATGTATTTTTATCAAATAAGTGAGGTATCAGTCAAAATAGCATTAAATGATTTAAAATCGATGAAAATGTGATTAACATATTTTATAATTTATAGATAAATAATAAATATGCATATTTTTAATAGTAAAATTACTTATTCAATTGTAATTGAATTTTTAAAGACATCTTTATTACTAAACAAACAGCATTTTGGAGTTTAAAAGTGCTGTATGGATAAACAGAAATGCTTTTTTTACTGATGTGCTACTGAATTTTTACATCATCAGAACACTAGAAATTTTATAGAAATATGTATTTTTATCAAACAAGTGAGGTATTAGTCCAAATGGCATTAAATGATTTAAAATGTATGAAAACGTAACTAATATATTTTATAATTTATAGATAAAAATTAAATATGTATATTTTATAATAGTAAAATTAATTATTTAGTTGCAATTGAAATTTTTTAAAGTCTTTATAACTAATTTATAACTAAACAAACAGCATTTTGGAATTTAAAGTGCTGTTTGGGTAAACAGAAACACTGTTTTTACTAATTTGCTACTGAATTTTTCATATCATTAGAGAAATGAAAAAATTGCTGTATGATTAATAAAATGTTGTAACTATGTTAAAAATGACCAATATTTATACTTTTCTTATTTAACTCGTCCTGAGTATAAAAATCTTTCTACTCAGTTTCTACTCCGTTCTAGGATTCAAACTTGTTTCAAACTCAAGTTTCTTGACTACTTGGCTAGAAATCTCTTGAATTTTATGCTTAGTTACCTTAGGGACACACACTACAATTATTTCTCTTGTGGCTCTTTTGACAGATTTACGTCTTATTTGACTAAAAAGAAACATTCAATTGAAATCAAATCCACACACTCTCGTTTTAAACGCGAAAATGTTGACTATTTAACTGTTACTTACTAACAAAAAGGCTCATTCTTGGTTAGTTAGAAAATTTGCTTTTCTGAAGTTGGGGAATTAGATTTTGGATACTATTTAAAATTAAATTCAACCAGACTCAATTCACAAACTTTGATTTCGAACAGCCTAGCTTTGATATAATTTGCAATAGGTAATTCTGAATAGGAGTGCATTTATTGAAAGAGTTATTTACTTTGTTAATTTTAGATTAAGATTGCTTAAACTTTTCCATTTATTTAAGGCAATCTATTACCGACAACTCCTTAATTGCTTTTTCATATCTCCTAAGTTTTAGATACTAGATATTTACTGATTTGCTACTAAATTTTTTATTTTATTAGAAAAATGAAAAAATGTTGTAGATTTAATGAAAAGGGTTAACTATGTCAAAAATGACCAACATGTATATTTTTCCTTTTTATCTTCTTTAAGCAGTTCCAAGTAGAAAAATCTTTCTACTCAGTTTCTACTAAGTTGTAGGATTCAAACTTGTTTCAAACTTAGGTTTCTTGACTACGTGGCTAGAAATCTCTTGAAGAATTTTATGCTTAGATAGCTCAAGGACAGACACTACAATTATTTCTCTTGTGACTCTAAGGTAATGATATTGAAAGATTGCTGTTTAAGTCGAATTTAACTCAAAAGAAACATTCAACTGAAATCAAATCCACACACTCTGGTTTTAAACGCGAAATTGTTGACTATTTAACTGTTACTTACTATCAAAAAGGCTCATTCTTGGTTAGTTAGAAAGTTTGCTTTTCTGAAGTTGGGGAATTAGATTTTGGATACTATTTAAAATTAAATTCAACGAGACTCAACCAGACTCAAGTTTCTTGACTACGTGGCTAGAAATCTCTTGAAGAATTTTATGCTTAGATAGCTCAAGGACAGACACTACAATTATTTCTGTTGTGAATCCGAGGAAATAATATTGAAAGATTTCTGTTTAAAGTCGAATTTGACACAAAAGAAACATTCAATTGAAATCAAATCCACACACTCTCGTTTTAAACGCGAAAATGTTGACTATTTAACTGTTACTTACTAACAAAAAGGCTCATTCTTGGTTAGTTAGAAAATTTGCTTTTCTGAAGTTGGGGAATTAGATTTTGGATACTATTTAAAATTAAATTCAACCAGACTCAATTCACAAACTTTGATTTCGAACAGCCTAGCTTTGATATAATTTGCAATAGGTAATTCTGAATAGGAGTGCATTTATTGAAAGAGTTATTTACTTTGTTAATTTTAGATTACATTTCTTAAACCTTTTCATGTATTTAAGGCAATCTTGTTAATAGTTGATTGTTTTTTCATATCTCCCAAGTTTTAGATACTAGGTATTTACTAATTTGCTACTGAATTTTTCATATCATTAGAGAAATGAAAAAATTGCTGTATGATTAATAAAATGTTGTAACTATGTTAAAAATGACCAATATTTATACTTTTCCTTTTTATCTTATTTAAGCAGTTCCAAGTAGAAAAATCTTTCTACTCAGTTTCTACTAAGTTGTAGGATTCAAACTTGTTTCAAACTTAGGTTTCTTGACTACGTGGCTAGAAATCTCTTGAAGAATTTTATGCTTAGATAGCTCAAGGACAGACACTACAATTATTTCTCTTGTGACTCTAAGGTAATGATATTGAAAGATTGCTGTTTAAGTCGAATTTGACTCAAAAGAAACATTCAATTGAAATCAAATCCACACACTCTGGTTTTAAACGCGAAAATGTTGACTATTTAACTGTTACTTACTATCAAAAAGGCTCATTCTTGCTTAGTTAGAAAGTTTGCTTTTCTGAAGTTGGGGAATTAGATTTTGGATACTATTTAAAATTAAATTCAACCAGACTCAATTCATAAACTTTGATTTCGAACAGCCTAGCTTTGATATAATTTGCAATAGGTAATTCTGAAAAGGAGTGCATTTATTGAAAGAGTTATTTACTTTGTTAATTTTAGATTAAGATTGCTTAAACTCTTCCATTTATTTAAGGAAATTTTGTTATTCTTTAATTGCTTTTTCATATCTCCTAAGTTTTAGATACTAGATATTTACAATTTTAATACACTATAAATACAAACTTTCTAATTATTCTCTAATTTTCAGTTGTAAACCTGAAGAACTAGAACAGATCTTAGAGTAGCAATGAAGTAAGTAAAATTTTTCAGGTAACAATATGCTTTAAAAATTCCATATTTAGTTATAAAAACTAATTGGACTTTTTGCAGATTTCTTTTTCATTTATCTATGTAGTTACTTTAACCTACTCATAATTTCACTAAGTTATACAAAGGCAAAGTTTTACAAAAGTAATTTATTCTTATACACTGTAAAAATGACAATAGAGAGATGACTAAAATGCATTTATTAAAGTATGAAAAGATATAAATTCGAATGAAAATTCCATAAATACTCTCTTTTAGACTGTAACCCCTCAATAATTATCTACCCAAATTATACGGCTTTCCTAACAAGTTATAACACAAGCCATAATGGATGTTATGTAAAAGATATACACAAGTTATAAATATTGTGTCTATAATAGATGTGCGGTCGCTTAACAAAGATCACCTGAAACCTTCCAAATTTGTAATTTGTTCAAATTAAAGTAGAGTCAGATCGTATCATTAGTTCTAGTTTATTCAGATATATCATCTGTAAACGGAAAGACATATAATCGAACGAGTTCAAATGGTTGCGAAGTTAAAACCTACTCTAGATTGGGTATTACTGACAATATTTGATATCTGGGTTTGTGGATATAAATCAAAAAGACATGAGACGTTTCATTAATGCTTCCAACCATATAATTCGAAATGGGAGATATCATCACCCTACAATCGAGAATGTTGTAGGTCATAGTTTACTACCGAAGGCGTATTTCAAAACTTCTGGTTACCAGGTTTTCAGTTATATTTATCGTTTACCTGCCAATGTTCCAATAATCGAAGATGATATTTAAAATAAAAATTTGACATGTAAAAAAATCTTAACAATATCGCTTTTACATACAATTGAACATGGCATGATAAAGTATTTTTTACAATAAGTTTTATTTTGTTTAGATAATTATTTATTTTTTTACAATTTTTTAAATTTTACTATATTTTGTCAATTTTACTCTCCCTTACAATTAAATTTAGTTCCAGCAAAATTCCAGTTTAAATGGAAAAAATGCAATACTTTAAAATATATCATTAGACAACATATCAACAACAAAAGCAAAATTTTATTTTTAAATTTTAAAGGTAAAATTTACGTTTTTATGTCACTGTTTCATTATTGGAACATTGGCTTTTCAAGGGTTCACTTTTCCACTTTTCATTTATGTCAAAGCTACGTATGATATTGTAAAAATTATTTTCTTTTGCATTCAGATAAGAATAGCAACTTTTCTAAAGAGAATAAATAAATAAAGCTTCAAATGGAAGCTGCAATACTTAGAAAAGATTATAATATTGTACCTTAACATTGATGTTCACTTTAGTAAAGTCATAACAATAGAAATAAATTATTTTTGATAAGGTGGTTAAACATGTGTGTGTAGGGTTGGGGGGCTTTCACCTGTGCTTTTGGAGACAAGTGCAATTTCACATAAAAGGTGTCATGAAAGTGGATAATCCAACAAAAATGGAATCAACAGTACCAATATTGCATAAATTCCATAGTGTCATAATATTTATTAATTGTATATTATTTAAAGATAAATAAACAAGACAGTTAATATTAAGAAAATATTATAATTATTAGACTTTAAATTAATTATTTTCATTAACTTTTAAAAATATGGAAAAAACAATCCAATGTTCCAATAATGGAACATGGCTAAAAACACCCTATCTGTAGTGTCATAATATTTATTAATTGTATATTATTTAAAGATAAATAAACAAAACAGTTAATATTAAGAAAATGTTATAATTATTAGACTTTAAATTAATTATTTTCATGAGCTTTTAAAAATATGCAAAAAATAATCCAATGTTCCAATAATGGAACATGGCTAAAAACACCCTCAAAAATATTTTTCACCTAATTTTAAAATTTTTTGCATTTATATACTCTTAATTAATATATAACCAAATTTCAAGTCATTGGGACTATTCTTTTTTAATTTAGCGATTAAATGGTTAATATATCTGCTCTATTTGCAAAATTTCCTGAAAAACTTTAAAAACTCGTCATAAATTTAAACTAAATTTATATTTTAATAAATGAATCTTGAAATTAATTTAGTTTAAAATTTACAACATTTGATTTTCTCTTCGTATTAAGCATGAAAATGCGTTAATTCTGCATAAACAATGAGGACAAACTATATTCAGATTTATGTGTTAAAATTTTCCACAAGCCTTTAAATAACATATAATTGCAGCTCATACAAACATGCCATTTGTCCTTATGCTATTTCAGAGCTTAAACCTAACCTTCATTTTCTTCTTTTTTTACAAGATGCATTCTAAGAATGTTGCCTAACATTTCTTGTTTCTATGTATTGTCAGTGATAATTTGGTGTGAATATTTATGAAATTTTCTTATCCGACTATTTTATTTCTTTAGCTTAACATTACAAAGAAAACTTTCTTTCTTCATCCATCTATTTTTTTACTTATTTTGTTTTCCAAGCTACGGGTGTGTCGGATTATTCCATTTCTTTTTAATCTCTTTGCGCAATTTCCTCGGCGCACCTCTTTTGTTGTTGTAAGTCATTACAAAATGCTTATTCTCTTTTTATGTCTTACCCACGGTATCAGGTTGAAACTTGAGTTTATGTTTTGCATCATATTTTTTTTCTTTACAGAATACATGAAAATAGTAAATATAATAGGACTATGATGACAAATGCAAAGGTGAAGGAGTTTTTACCAGCGTTTATGTATGTTTGGAGCGAAATTAGATTATTGATAAGATTTAGTGGAGGGTATACACAAAAAAGTAGAATACTCATTGGTTTCATAGGTAAGGAGATTCACTACTCTTAAATAAGAAATCGAAAAACATTTTTTTACAAGTTTTGCCCTTTATATCTCCAAACGTATGGATTAAATGTACGCATTTTTTAAAAAATTAAATTTAAAAGAATCTCTCAGCTTCTGAAATACGTTACTCAATGCGCAATAATTTGCTAGAAATTAGTGAAAGAAAATGAGAATTAATTACCACTATTTAAAGCTAAAATTAAGAATGCTTGACTGTATGATTGTAGCTTTAATTTGTATTGTCAATGAAAAAATATAGGAAATATTAGGAAAAAATGTTCTTTTTATAGCTCTAAACCTAAGGATTTTGCACTAATTGTTTAATAAATTTCATATAATACTTACTTGTCCAGTGTTATTAGGTTGAACTACATTTATCATGCCTATGATATGGTACGTTATTAATCATATATCTTAAATTTTTTTATTTGACAGATTAAGGATTGACTAGTTAATAAATTAACTTCAAGGTAATATAAAAATGCTGACATCATCAGAAGTATATTTAAATATATATATATATATATATATATATATATATATTTATATATATATATGTATGTATTATATATATATATATATATATATATATATATATATATATATATATATATATATATATATTATATATATATATATATATATATATATATATATATATATATATATTTGTAATATATATATATATTATATATATATATATATATATATATTATATATATATATATTAATATATTATATATATATATATATATATATATATATTCATTTATCTGTCTATGGTTTCACATGTCATCACCTCAATAAAGAATAAATAAGTGAAATCATTACGAGAATTACTTCTTGACTGGTGGAATGGAAATTCACCAGTCATGAGAACATCTATCTTTCTACTGTTTTATATGTCATCACCTCAATAAAGAATGGTTAAGTGAAAACGTTACGAGAAACACTTCTTGACTGGTGGAATAGAAAATATCTATGAAAACATTTATCTGTCTATGGTTTCACATAGCATCAATTTAATAAGAATAAATAAGTGAAATCGTTAGAGAAATTTCTTGTCTGGTGGAATAGAAATATGTCTGAGAACATTTATCCGTCTGGTTTCACATGTCATCCCTCAATAAAGAATGGTTAAGTGAAATTGTTAAGAGAAATACTTCGAGGACTGGTGGAATGAAAATATGTGTATATGAGCATCTATCTGTCTATGATTTCATATCATCACCTCAATAATGAATAAATAAGTGAAATCATTATGAAAAATATTTCTTGACTGGTGGAATGGAAATCCGTCTATGAGAACATCTATCTCTCTACTGTTTTATATGTCATCATCTCAATAAAGAATGGTTAAATGAAATCATCAAGAGAAATTCTTCTTAACCGATAGAATGGAAATCTGTCTATGAGAACAATTGTCTATGGTTTTACATGTCATAATCTCAATAAATAATAAACAAGTGAAATTGTTACTAGAAACACTCGGCTGGTAAAATGGAACCCGTTTAGAAAAATATAACGAAATAAGCTGTAAGTTGCAAATTTAGTTTGAGTATTCAGTTTTATTTTCTCACAAGCCATATTCATTATAATTTTTAGAAACAATTGTTTTTAAATTTTAACTATGCAGTTAGGAATGGACGTTGCGACAACTTTTCTTAGATGGGGATGTTTCTTCTACTTCAACTTATATCTCCTTATGCACACAGAAACAATTACATACATAAGATACATATAAAAGCAATCCTTAAAGGGTTATAACCTACGCATTTCCTTTCGCTTCCCCACCAGTCCCAAAGAAGTGTTATAATATTCTATGGTTCATTGATTTTGAGTTATGATCGAAAGCATTTATATATATTATACTGGAGTGTTTCGATATATTGAATGCATATTAGAGTCATAAAGGGGGATATACACCCATGACATTTCTTTTAAACACACACTGTGGTAAAACAAATTAAATTTTAACTCACATCTCATTATTAATACAGCAAACGTTTCATATACACTATACATATACAGCAATCTTTACGGGGAGTAACAGCCACTGTTTTTAGGCATTATGTGCTTTGTTATAGAAAAAACAGCGCCATTGACCAAAAATATTTTGAGTTCATAGAAGTAGATAGTTAACAAATATCTAATCTAACTATTCCTTTGTTTCTTATTTATTCATTTTTGATATTTTCTGTGGTTTATTATACCATTAATAAATCAGAAAAAAATTCCCATTTTACTTCATAGGATTGTATTTAAACGTAGTTAAAATAAATTTACAAATTCATGTGTTTTACAGCAGGAATTCTTATAAGGAGAACTTGCACCAACACATAAACTGCTTATAATTCACAGAATTTGAATAAAAGAGGAGGTTTAGTAATGAAAAATGAACAGAAAGCCGGTAATATATTAAGAGTATTCTCTTCAGTACATAGATTTTTTTTAATATTAATAACATTATTTCTTCAACTCTTTCAGAGGACATCTATTTGTCTATGTTTTCACATGTTATCATTCAATAAAGAATGAATAAGTTGAATCATTACTAGAATTACTTCTTGACTAGTGGAATGGAAATCCACCAGTTATGAGAACATCTATCACTCTAGAGTTTTATATGTCATCCTCTCAATAAAGAATGGTTGAGTGAAATTGTTACGAGAAATACTTCTTGACTGGTGGAATAGAAAATATCTATGAAAACAGTTATCTGTCTATGGTTTCACATAGCATCACCTCAAGAACGAATGAATAAGTGAAATCTTATGAGAAATGCTTTTTGACGGATGGAATGAAAATCTGTCTATGAGAACATTTAACTGTCTATGGTTTCACATGTCATAATCTCAATATATAATAAACAAGTGAAGTCGTTACGGGAAATACTCGACTGGTAAAATAGAATGAGTTTAGAAAAATATAACGAAATAAGCTCTAAACTGCACATTTAGTTTGAGTGTTGACTTTTAATTTTTTCAAAAACCATATTCAATATAATGGTATAGAAACAATTGTTTTAAAATTTTAACTATGCAGTTGGTCAAGGACTTAGCGAAAACGTTTTTTTGAAGTAGATGTTTTGTCTACTTCAACATATATCTCATTATTCACACAGGAAAAATTACATATATACTATACATATAACGCAATCCTTAGAAGGTTACAACCTCCACATTCCCTATTGCTTCACCACCAGCTCTAAATAAAAGTTTCAATATTCTATGATAAATTGATTTTAAGTTAGGATCTAAAGCATTAATATATATATATATATTATTGGAGTGCTTCGTAATACACATACTGTTAAAACACACACTGAAATAAAGCAAATTAAATTTGAACTCATATCTCAAAATTAATACAGCAAACTTTTCATATATACTATACTATACAGCAGTCTTTAAGGGTAGTAACAGTCCACATTTACGCCTGTTGCTTCGCTACTGGTTTTAGGCATTATGTACTTTTTTATAGAATTGAGTTCATAGCAGTGGATAGTTAGCAAATACCTAATTTAAATATTACTTTGTTTTATTTATTCTTAATGTTTTCTGTGGTTTATTATACCGCTAATAAATTAGAAAAAAATTCACATTTACTTTTGTCATGTATTTAAACAAATTTACAAACTTATGTGCTTTAAAGCAGGAATTCTTATAAGGAGAACTTCCACCAACACATAAACTGCTTATAATTCACAGAATTTGAATAAAAGAGGAGATTTAGTAATGAAAAATGAACAGAAATCCGGTAATATATTAAGAGTATTCTCTTCAGTAAAAGTGGGGCATTAAGGAGAACGGCTTTAAAGTACAATCGTTTAAAGTAAAATAAAGACATGATATATTCATTCAAGAATGTTCAGAAGAACAGAAGTGAAAGGATGAATGGCTATGAATATGCAACAATAGATGTTTGCATGATTTGTAAAAGTTTATAACTTCAAAGCACTGCTATTTATCATAGCTTGCTTTTAAAACTGCAAATTGTGTGAAGAATGTTGTTACCTACATCTCACTAAACAATTCACTCTCTAAAGCGACTACTTAAGAATTCTTATATTTTAATACGATATATTTTGCACTATAACTATAACAGGGACTGAGATACCAAATATTTACTGGTATAAAGGGTATTAAATACGATCAGTGCAAAATCAGTCCGATTTCAATTATTTTTCAAACCTTAACCCTTTGAAGATCACGATTACAAATTCTTTGGTATTTAATGCAATTAGGTTATAAATTTTATCTATGAGCCTTATAGATTTGAAATATATGAAAAAAATATTTTTACATTCTTTGGGGGATGGGCGTGATTTAGAGGCTGACTTGACTGTGAAAAGCCACCCTTGTACAGCTAAAAAATATTTTTTTCTTAAAACCTTAATTAAATTAGAAGAACAATGAATAATTACCTTTAAGATAATGTAATTAACCCTTTAGCGGACAGTGGTTTCGCAGGAAAATCTCCTGTTAAACATTTTTTTCTCTATTTGTTTTTGAGAAATATGAATGGTTTTTTTCGGTTTTTTATGTTTTTGACATTTAAAAATTACAATAAATAATAGTACTACACTTAATTTATTTTTTTCTTTTGAAATATATGTATTTAAACTTGATGTACCTGGAAAGTTAGTAATTCGATTTTTTCACGTATGACCCCAAGCAAAAATATCTATTCAAACAACACTTATAAATTGTTAAGCTATTTATTTATTGCACTTTTTAAGAACACTTATTTATCGTTCTTTCAATATAATTAAAATTTTAAAAAGTATTATGTTCAAGCTGTACAAGAGGGTGGGTTTGTCAGTTAACCCCCCTCAATTCCTCCTACGGTATTCTCTAATGCAAACCTAAGGATTGTAAAGAAAAATTTTAATACATTTTGCATTTATAAGGTTCATAGGTAATATTTTAAAACTAATTTCATTAAAGTACAAAGAGTTTATATAGGTGATTTTTAAAGGGTTAATAAATAGCAAAACAATTTATAAGTAATGTGTTGAGTAAGTATTTTCATATGAGATCGTGAAGAAAATAGAACTCTTGATTCATCCATATAAAGCAAATTCAAAAAAGTATATTTGAAAGAGTAATAAATTAATTGTAGTGATACAATCTATTTATAGTTTAGAGTGACAAAAAAAAAAGAAAAAAAGTAATAAGTTTAAACAGGGAAAAAGTATTAACAGGTGGTTTCGCTGCAAAACCACTGTCCTTAAAAGGGTTAAAGTACAGAGTTTGCATGGAATATCCCACAATAATCCACTACGTCATCAGGACCTCTAATGGTCGTTGTGTATTTGGAAACAACATGAAACGGACATCTAATGAAAGCTGTGAGCCATTCTAGATTTCAAGATGAAACAGTTATAAACATACAGTTATAAAACAGTTTATAAACATGAGTTTTCGTTAATTTAGAAAAAGTATTACAGGACTGCACACACATTTATACATACACAATATATATATATATTATACACATATGTATACATATATGTGTATTCATTTATGAAGCATATATGTATATATATAATTAGTTATTTAATGATTTACTTTTAATCCTAAGCGTCATGTTCCTGATTTGCATTATACTCAAACACAGATGTCATTGACAAAGCGAGATTTATAAGTAAAGTAAGTTTTTAGGGATGTTACTAATCTATGTATAAAAGCTAAATTTAAAATCAGAAATAAAGGTTATTATAATGAAAGAATGGTTAATTTTTCATATCATGATTACATTAAATGATAACTTTTTCATACTTTCACCTGTGTACCATATAATCATATATAAAATTTGCAAACGTACATACAAACTGATAATGTATATCTATATCTATAACTATCTATCTATGTATATATATATTATCTATATCTAATCTATCTATCTATATATATAATATATATATGTGTGTGTGTGTGTGTGCGTGTCTGTGTGTATGTGTAGTATATATATGTATATGTATATATATATATATATATATATATTATATATATATAAATAATATATATATATATATATATATATATATATATATATATATATATATATATATATATATATATATATATATATAATATATATATATATATATATATATATATATATATATATATATAATATATATATATATATATATATATATATATATATATAGATATATATATATATATATATATATATATATATATATATATATATATACATCTCGTAATGTCAGTATTTTAATATTACAAGGAAGATAATTTATTAACGAAATCAAATGATCATTTGAAAAGATAGGATTGATGGAATGCCATGAATCAGACATGATATATGAAGTTCAACCTAATAAAACTGAAAGAGCTAAATTATTATATGAAACTGGTTTTAACAAATCAGTGCTAATTCTTTAAGTTTAGAGATATAAAAATAACATTTTTATATAATCTTTGCAATTAACAGGAAAAAAAAACTTCTGGATATTTTATGTTACATGGAAAAAGTTTTTAGCATACGATTTGAATCTGACAAATGAAAAAAATTGATTGTGATGAATGAGGATAAATATAAATAATCCTGACGAGCTAAATAATAATATTTCTATTGGTCGATCTATGCAAAAACTTTAGGATTAGATAATAAAATGGAGTAGAGTGGTGCATGGATGATAATTTATTAATAAGCCATTTAAATCAGTCAAAAAAAAGCTAAGAGAGATGATTAATGAAGTTACAGATAGGATGAATGGAGTTAAGCCTAACACAACCGGACGTGCTGATCGATTATATGGAACTTGTATTGACCAATCCGTACGAAAACTTTACGTTTAGATCTATAATAACAAGAGTTTTTATTTAATTTTTCCATGTCAATATTTTACGTTTAATAGAAAAATTTATTAAAAAAATAAATCTGTCCAATAAAAAAACTGAATGTGATGAATGAAGTTATATCTAATAAAACTGGATAAGTTAAATAATAATATAAAGTTTCCATTGGCCGATTTATGTAGAAACTTTATGATTAATGCTATAATAATGACATAGAATGGTACAGGAAAGATAAAATTTAAAAGGCCATTTAAATCTGTCAAACGGAAAATTTAACAGATATGATTAATGGCATATCTGTCATGAATGCAATTTAACCTAACAAAACCGGAAGTGCTAAAAGATTTTATGGAATTTTTATTGATAAATCAGTACAAAATCCATAGGATTTGAGCTATATAAAAGACAGTTTTCAATTAATCTTTGCTATTAACAGGAACAAAATTTCTGATAATGCCAATGCTTTGTGATAGACAGAAATACGTTAATTGACATTCATACAAATGTGTCAAATGAAAATTTTGAATAGTATGAATGAAGTTAAATCTAACAAATTTGAATGAGCTGAAGGAGAATGTGTATTGAAATACTTTAAAGGAAATCTTCATCTCGATAAACTAAATGTTGAAAAATATAAGCTGGGAAAATATTCATTAAAACCAAACGTGTACTTGTAAAATGAAACAAAATTAAACACAAAAACGGTGAAAGACACTTATTAAATGTAGGAATGATCCCTAATAATTACATATGTTGACATACATACATATTAATACATACACAAATGTATAATTACACACACATACATGGATGATTTTTTAAATACTAAACGATTGTAATAAAGTTATAAAATTTATATTTTTTATTTAGGGTGTAGTACTACCTTTTCATATACTTAAAAAATGTAATTATTGCTATTTGTGTAAGCAAATTTGCAGAACGAAAATATATAAAATACAACATAAAAAATCTTTTCAATTTTTAACTTAATATTTTAAATTTACAGTATTCTTAAATGCTTCAATTTTTTATTCTTAAATATTTAATGCAACTATATATTTTCAATATATAACATATTTTGAATATTTTCTATAAGTTTTTCTGTATGTTTCTAATTTACCTCTGAAATTTATTGATTCTTAATTTATTTGGAAAATAAGCATTATTTTTGATTTTGTAAAAAATTTAATGTTTAATAACTAGTGTGTGTATTGCACATTTTATTTATTGTTATATCTCTTCTTAATAAAAAGATTATTATTGTCGAATTTACAACTCTGAATCTAAGGAGGGATAATATGGTATTTTCCAAAAATTTCTGCTGAATAGCTAAAGAGTTTTTTTTTCACAACTTAAAGTTAGCTATGAGTTTTACAGAACAAGTACAAAATGTATAATTGTACGCACATAGATCAATGATTATTAAAATACTAAACAAGTGTAATAAAGTTATAAAATTTATATATTTTTTAGGGTGCATTACTACTCTTTTATATCCTTAAAAATATACTTATTGCTATTTGTGTAAGCAAATTTGCAGAACGAAAATATGGAAAATACAACATAAAAAATCTTTTCAATTTTTAACTTAATATTTTAAATTTACAGTATTCTTAAATGCTTCAATGTTTAATTCCTAAATATCTAATGCAACTATATATTTTCAAATATATAACACATTTTGAATATTTTCTATAAGTTTTTCTGTATGTTTCTAATTTACCTCTGAAGTTTATCAATTCTTAATTTATTTGGAAAATAAGCATTATTTTTGATTTTGTAAAAGAAAAAATGCTTAATAACTAGTGTGTGCATTGCGTATTTTATTTATTGTCTTATCTCTTCTTAATAAAAAGATTATTATTGTCGTAGTTTACAACTCCGAATCTGAGAAAAAAATATGAGATTTTCCAGAAATTTGTGCTGAATGGCTAAATAGTTTTTTTTTCACAACTTAAAGTTAGCTGAGAGTTTTACTGAACAAGTTGAATAAATGAATGAGAATACAATTAAAAAGTGTATAATTAGCAAAATACATTTTATAAATTACAATGAAAGAAGAAAAACAACCTTTCTTGCATTTCCGTAACATAAGTCTTTGAAAAATACTATTTAAATAATTTAGCAGGAAAGTAAAATATTTTATTCCGTTTTTGTTTTAATTGTTAGTTTCAGATTGTTTATGCACGTTTTTTAAGGAATGCCAGTAGAATAAATTATTTTAAGGAACAGAACGTAAGTGAATTTCATAATTGTAAAAATTATAAAAGACAAAACTTTTGTTGTTTAATTATTTTGCTAATTTATGAATTCATAGTTAACTTTATTTTATTATATTTTCATTTATTTTAATTTTTGGCAGTATCTAAAAGTTTAATTTTATCATACAATCCCCTATATAATAATAGAGTATGTTATCTGTACGTCTATCTTCGAATTTATGAAGCGGTTGAACCTGGAATAGACACAGGCATCCATATTGGATTCTTAACCCCTTAACGCATTTGCCCGTTTCTGACACGGGCAAAATTCATTATAAGCATGTAATCAAATCGTTTACTTTTTGTTTCTATAATAAACTTTTTTATAAATTTTACCCTCTTTTCCACTCTTTAGTCACCACCCAGAAATAAAATTGCAAAAAATTAACTTACACTATACTTATATATTCTTTTTCTGTCTTTATGCAAATAATTTTTTTTTGGTCAGATTTTCCTAAAAAAATTCGTGCTTTAAGGGGTTAATGAGTTAGGATCAGCAAAATTCAAAGCAAGTAAAGTTTATCTTCTCCTAATTTTCGTTTCAAAAATCGCTTGATTATTATGTTAGATATCAGCTTTTACTATTATTTCAAGCCCTATTTTCCCACGTTAAGAGCAAATGATTAAATTTATCAATTTATCACATAATAAATAGGTAAAAATAACATTTTTTCTAGCTTTATGACGTTAATTTTAACCCACTCATTTAATTATTTCTGATTTTAAATTATTTAAATATCGTCTGTATTATTTTCATACGTTTTATCACTGAACTTATATATTACGTCAATAATTTTCTTTTATATTTGGCTTAAATAATAAATTAGGTACATATGTGATAATTTTAAATTTAATCATCGATTATTTTTTGTTGCAATGAAAATTTTATCACCGGTATTAACAACAAATTCTATCTACCTCCAGGGTGTAGTGGAAATGATAGTTTCATTGCTTTACTTCCATTAATTACTGTGGCAAAAATATTGGCAAAACTTAACAATAATTTCTGATGTAGCTAAGAAAACTTTTATTATCTTTCTAAATGAATTCAACGGGATTCTGAACTGCATTCACAGTATCGGGAGACTTTAGAGGAGTAGGAAGATAAACAAATTATTGAGCGTGTACCAGATAATTCTCAGCCAAAAAACAAACCATTTTTTTACATGCCTCATAGGCTACTGATTCCGTCGTATGATGGGCTATATGCTAGTTATTAATAACAATGTTAATATGTCACTATTATGTTTGTAGTTACAAAACTTATCATACTTTAGATATCAGTGTCTAACAGTGTAGGTAAAGCTTACAAAACGACCGGCTTCTAACTGTCATGCCAATCACTGTCCAAATGGTTAGGGTGCTGACCTTCGGTACCGGAGCTCGTGTGTTCGAATCCCACTGTCGCATGGATATTCGTAGCTGTTCGGAATCGGCTTTAAGCAGTAGGTTCTGGCCTCATTAGCCCTCGTGTTGCAAAAAGTAGACCGTAGCACTCCAAACCAGACCAATTCTAACTGTCACTCCTTATATTGAACACAATTTTTTAAACAAAAGAAAAAAATTCGTATATGTTTTACATTTTGAGCAGTACTATTGAAACAAAGTTTTTGTAACTAATTACTCTTTGCATCATTTAATTTTTTCGCAGTATTTTGGGTTTGAAATTTGGACAGCCTTTCAGATGTAAACAAGACAAGCAAGCATATCTAGTATTCGTTTTTGACTCATTCCAGTCATCTTCATTAATTTTTCAGGTTAAATTAATAATTTCCTTTTTTTCCAAAATATTTAAACAGCACGATTTTCCATCACTTTTTATAATAAAGAAAATATTTTTTAAAAATCTTAGATCATAAACTGTCATGTTCTCGAAACGAAAAGAATATTTTCATCTTCCACAAATTTTTATTAAATGTAAAATAAAATTAAAAAAAGATTGATTGCAGTGAAGTTAATCTTGTTAATGTACTTAAGTATGTCCTATAAATCCATGATTCATATTTTTGTATAATCAATTTTATTTTTAAATTTGCCAGACAATAAATTTTTTTTGTGTGAGACTAATCGATGTTTAACTAATATATTATTTTATAATCTAGCAAATCAATTATTAACTTTCAGATATTATAAAAGAAATTTTCATCCTTTGTTAACAGCCAGCTAAAAATAAATCGGTATTTATTACCATAAAAATATTTGGTGCTTAATCGCTGATTAAGTGAAATCAACTATTGTTAGAGGTTTGGTTTGGTTTGGAGTGCTACGGTCTACTTTATACTAGGGCTAATGAGACCAGGACCTACAGCTTAAAGCCGATTCCGAACTGCTATGAACATCCATGCCACTGTGGGATTCGCACCCACGAACTCTAGTACCAAAGGCCAGCACCCTAACCAATCGGCCATCGTTCGGCCCTATGGTTAAAGGAGAAAGATATTTTGTTTGTTGTTGTTTAAAAATAAATGTTACTGCTGTTTTGAGTTATCTTCTCAACACTAATTCAGATTATGGCTCAGTCTTACTATAGCCGATTAAAGCTAAACAGTGATTATTTACTAGATAAGTATATGGCACCTAGTCTCTGATTAAATCTAATTGCCTTTGGTGAGACCAGGGCTGCTTCCATATTACAGTCGACCTATGTCACTAGTGACTTTCCCGTGATAGTGACGTCAGAAATTGCCAGAGATGGGAATTTGGTACCATAAATTTCTTTCTCTGACATCATTATGGCCCTTACTCTGGACGTTTCGAGTCGTTTCGAACATTCGTTGTGACATCACTTTGACACCAGCTTGCAAAAAGTATGCGAGCAAACGATCAAGCTGTCGCCAAAGTGACATAACAACGAACATGCGACTCAACTCGCAAAGTCCAGAGTAGGACCCTACGACGCAGAAGTCACTAGTGACATATGTCGACCGTAATATGGTAGCACCCAAGGCTAAGGGACGATCTCACTAAAGTCGTTTAATAACTAACCTCGATTAACCTATGTCGCCAACTCATGGTGAGATTCAATTCTCCGTTAAACAGATTAATAGCTGTTAGCCGTTAAACGACTTTAGTGAGATCGGCTCATAATAGGGCCATACCCCTTGGCAAATTTAAATTCCATCTGACATACATTTATGGCAACTGATTTTCCAAATTTTATAATTTTTACATATGGTCATGCATGTATATAAATACGTAAAATGAATTCAGCTTTTTATGACTAGTTAGTGTTTTCTAAGTTGAGAGATAGCAGCAATATATTAAATTTAAAGAAAACTTTTCTTAAAAATCTTTTAAATTACTATACATCTTCAATTCTTATGCATTGTTTCTGATAAACAATTGTCAGTAAATCAATATTTTATTCGGAAACTAGATCGAATGGAGGGCATAAAGAAAATCAATGTAATCCTTTTAGAAAAAGTACGAACTTCGCAGAGATAAGTATTTGACAGGTGGACGTGAAAAGAATTATTTTTCTTTTATCGGATAAAGGCAAATTTATAATCTTTTTAACAACGAATGCGAAAACTTGGGAGAAGAAATCTTGAAAATACTTCCGATTCGGCTGTAGGGGGAAGCTGGAAGGTTGTGCTGCATTCAATGTCCACGTCCAGTGTCCTTATTTGAGGGCAGTTAATAAAATTATGTGTAGAATTTCAAATTTTTCTTAAAATGATCTTTCTCTTTTAACAAAAGTAGAAAACTTATTATAAACAACATGAAAATTACTCTCATGATATGGTGGGTATAAATTACCTCTTCATTCGAGAGATTTTGTTTAGCAAATTTGAACAGTACATCAATTTATCGATTTATTACCAAATTCTGATTAAACCCCGTTTAACACCCAATATTGAAAAAGTCGAAATTTTCAAGGTCTAAACTGTTAGTCAAGTAGTTAAATAATAAGTGAAAACATAAAATTAATTTTATAATTAGTATAAATATTTCTTGCATTTATATATTAATAACCAAACCCAGGTTAAATGACTTCTAACCCCTAATATCTAAAAAAGGTCTCAATTTTTAACCAAGTTGTTAATCGATCATATAAATAACACACCAAATAACATTTTATAATTACAGCAAAGGAGAAAGTTTTAAATATTTCTATCTTTTAATTTTAATTACCAAAATCAGGTTAACACACCGGTTAACTTCCAATATTAACAAAAGTCGAAATTTTTAAGGTCTTAATTTCCAACCAAGCAATTAATCAATCATGTAAAGGAAAACATGAAATAATTTTTCCATAATTAGACCAAACTAGAAATTTTAAAATGTATCTAGCTTTTATCCATTGATTACCAACCCAAGTTTAACACACTGACTGACTCCTAATATTAAGAAAAGACGAAATTTTCAAGCTCTAAATTATTCAAAAATAAGTTAATTAGTTATATAAATGAAAACATTAAATACATTTTTATTACTTGAACAAATGAAGAAGTTAAAAAATTCTTACACTAAGGGCCGGTCTCATCAAAATCGTTTAATGACTAACAGCGATTAATCTATGTTTAAACGGAAAATTGTGTCCTACCATTGGTTTTGCGCCATGGGTTAATCGCGTTTATCCATTAAACGAATTTGGTGAGACCGGCCCTTACCTATTCATAAACAATCCCAGATTAAAACGTAATTCCTAGGCCCTTACTTTGGATGTTGAGGTTCATTGCGAAACTTCGTTGTGACTTCATTTTAACGTCAGCTTTCGGGCATTATGTAAGCAAAAGATGAAGATGTTGTTAAAAA
>CM063511.1:83010114-83020114 GCA_032207245.1 Pardosa pseudoannulata
GTTGTAGTACAATATAAAAATATATTTTTATTTAAAATTTTAAAAATCTACCGGAGTAATAGAGTTATTTAAATACAAAAATTAAAATTTAAACTGTTAAATATCACTAATTTTTGTTGATCAATTAGTTTTTCTTTTAATCATAATTATGAAATAAATGGAAAACTTAGGTTAAAGCAATTTACATGAACTATTCTTATAACATATAGAATTTGTTTCTACCGTTATTTTTTAAATCTGGAAGACAAATTGAAGCAAAGAAAATCTCGAACTGTAAAAAAAAACAAGGAATTATGTTGAATATTTAGCTACCTTTTGATTGTAAATATGTAATAATTAAAGTATAAGCAATTTCACATTAAGCTTATGATAAGTGAATTTGCCATATCATCGCTCATTCACTGAGTAGTTTAATAAGTGCAGAGTACAATCTATTCGACGGAAACTCCTTGGTTAGAGAATTAATGGTTGCAACTGAAATCTAATTTTAGAGATAATATGTTTTCTGTAGTTCAAAATGTCAAAAAGAAGTGTCAAGTGTTCTCAGTGGTCATGTATGTTAAAGCAGCGTGATCAAGTGCCATCGTTTAATGGAAGTAGAAACGAGTTGCCACTCAGTCTTGCACCATTTTAGATAGCTATGCAAAACTATTAAAGTTAATACTATTACAACAAGTACTTAATATATATCCGAATAAAGTATTTGTTAGTGTCCTTTGTACAAAACTAGCCACTCACGCCCATAGTTTGGTGTAGGTATACAGATCTAATGTTTCATTTTATATATAGCAGATATTTTTGTAAGATACTTTAATTTCAAATAAATTACGCCGTATAGGAGTGTACGTATATCTGAATATATTTAGCTATTTATTTCTTTACTCTGTTAACATTAATTAATTTGTTTTTGTATATTATAAACATATTTATTTTCTACGATTCTTTTCATCAAACCTAAAGAAAATAACAACACAATTCAGTATTTTGCCGCCACAAGAAGAGGTGAAATAGTTTATAGAATAAAGGAATTATCATATATAAACGTATACGTATTAATTCACGATTCCATTACTGGCGAGTATTGTCCAGATTTCATTTGTTACAGTGAAAAATTTTCAACCAAATTATTTCAGTTCAAGTTAACTTGTAATTTGGCCTTTAATCGGATGAAACTTTTGCTATCATACAATATATCCGAGTATTATTCAGCTGTAAAATGGATCAAAAACTAAATCTGATGCTCTTTCAACATATATGATAATGTGTAAAGAGTATCATTTGTTTTTTTCATAATGAAGCTGGCACTACAGGAACTATATGCCTTTATACCAATACAAAGCTGAAAATCTGCTACCCATTTAGCACCATCCAAGTAGCACGTGTAGCTTAAGGTATGCTATGAGCCCGAGTAATATTACCCCCGATGGGTCCTCGTAATTTAGAAGAAGGGACCAAGCAGAAGACACATACATGCTTCGTCTGAGACCCGTACAGGTATCGTTTGAGAACTTAGAGGACATAGTGACCATGAAAATAATTTACATGCCCCAGTCACCTTTAATAAACACGGTGAATCTTAGGCCAACTCGGGCTCCGAAACCGATCCGATATGTATATATATATATATATATATATATATATATATATATATATATATATATATATATATATATATATATGTATATATATATATATGTATATATATATATATATATATATATATATGTATATATATGTATATATATATATATATATATATATATATATATATATATATATATATATATATATATATATATATATATATATATATATATATATATAAATATATATATATATATATATATATATATATATATATATATATATATATATATATATATATATATATATATATATATATATATATATATATATATATATATATATATAATATATATATATATATATATATATATATATATATATATATATATAAATATATATATATATATATATATATGTATATATATATATATATATATATATATATATATATATGTATATATATATATATATATATATATATATATATATATATATATATATATATATATATATAATATATATATATATATATATATTTATATATAATATATATATATATATATATATATATATATATATATGTATATATATGTGTATTATATATATAATATATATATATATATACATATACATATATAAATAGTATTTATATATTTATATAATATATATATATATATATATAAAAATATATATAATATTATATATATATATATAAATAAATTATATATATATATATATTTTATTATATAATAATATAAATATATATATATATATATATATATATATTATATATATAAATATAAATATATATATATATATATAATATATAATATTATGTAATTTTTTTCATTTTGTACAAGAATTTCATTTCTAATAAAATGTATAAGACTGTTTTCTATTTAAGAAGGAAACGAAGCTTGTACAATTTTATAAATGAGGTATGTATAGTTTTATAGCATTTAATTTTCTTTTATGTAGAAAATTCTTTTTTATTGCATATTTTATTAATGAAAATTTGTATTATTAATGAAAATTTGCGTCCTTGTTTCTAAATTTTATATATTTTAACCGATATATTGATCAAAATAGAATTTTTTACTATTAAATAGATCATTTACATTTCTAAATTTGTGTTGTACTTTGTACTAGCAACTCTACAAAAAATTTATATGAATTATGTTATTAAAAACTTTGTATTTATACAAATGTTAAACGTAAAGTAATTTTTAATTTAGGAATAATAAATAAATCTTCGATTAAATTAAATTGAATAAAATGTTTATTTCTCTTGAATAGAAACTGAAAGATTTAATATATTTTAATTTTATGTACTTGTAGGAAATAGTTTTACTTGTACGACGATTTCATTCTTTAGAAACCGATTCACCGATTAAGAGAGAGAAAACGCAGAATTAAAAATGATGAGATAGAGAATTATACTTATTATCTAGATCCATTGCAATTTTTCTATGAATAATGCATTATTCTTTTATTTCGTGAATTGCACAGCACATTGCTTGATTTTGTTATGTTATTCAAATAACACACGACAATTCTCTACTTTAAATACATATGAAACGTGTACCGATACGGTAAGATAATCTCTTTTTATTTACACTGGATCTCTTTTGTTTTCGAAAATAAATACTTTTAGAGCCTCCTTTCATTTCGAGATTCAATTTAAATTCGGAAGGAAAAAATGTCACGAAAATTGAATTTATTGTTGAAGGAAAAATTACAGAATTGCATGTTCGATTCTGGAACATTTCTTTTAAAGATGTGTCAAGATTTTATTTTCTCCATGGCAAATTCTCTGAAAATTTTTGACATTTATTTTCTTATGAGATAATAATTTTTGAAATCTGGAGTAAATTCTTATATTTGTAGGGGAATAAACAGTATTTCTCTCCTAATTTAAAAAGGGAAACATATTTTTGAAAAGATTAAAATTTGTATTAGGTATAATGTCTAGAATACTATCTTTGCTCTGATGTAAAATTTACTAGTGAATCAGAATTTAAGGTCGTGTAGTATAGATTAAAAATAAAAATAAAAATTTCATTTTTCATTATAATCGGAAAATGAATAATACTTAATGTGACTGGTTATCTTTAAAATAAGAAAATAGTTTAAGTTTTGTATTATAAGTTTGATTTTTGTAGTGATATGTTTGTTATTTACAGTAAATCGCATGTAATCTCCTTAAAACTAATTATAAACTTTTACGAGGTGAAGGAAAAAAGAGTAAGCAATAATTTATTAAAGGAAAATTTATTGTTGCCTTTTCGAGAATCAATTTGAGTAAAACGCTTATTCAGATTTTATCTTTTCGGTAGTATACTCTTTGAACTTTTACATTTTACATTTTTGGAAAATGTTATACTTTTCAGGAAATTTTACAATTATGTTATACATTATATAATTATAAATAGATGTTTTATTCGCTATTCTAATAGTTACGGCTCAAGAAAGCTTCTTGAAAAAAATAAAAACAGCTCAGCAGTTTTTCTACTTTGAAATTCATTAAAAATTAGTACAAAACTTTACTCACAAATTCATTGTTGCTTTATTACCTTTTGACAGCAGGTTTAACAGAGCTCGCTGTTGAGATTCGCTCACTGGTTGATGCAAGTGACCATACCAAATACTCCCACTAAATCATGATTATTAATTAATTTGACTACATTTTTAACCAATGTTTACCTTTACATTATTTTTTAGGGTGAAAATAATCAAAAATCAGTGTAGAACTCCAATTTGTTGATTTAATTCTTTTGATAGCATCTTTAAAAGAGCTCGTGATTTAGTCTCTCAATGGTTAGAGATCATTTAGAATACTCGTAAATCTTGATTTTTAAGTTTTAACTTGATTTCACTGATAATTTTAGTTAGTCTTTACATTAAATATTTTTTAACATTTATCCATATTAATTGAAATAAATTATTACCCTTGAATGCTGTCATTAATTTTTTATTTTACCATTTTATACAATTGCAAAATTATTAGTGTTCTTTAACTATTATGCTTAAGCTTCTAAAAATTTACTTTTTGTTTTTATTTCTTATTTTCTCATTTTCGCAATGCACAAGTTGAAAAGTGTATTTTTAAATAATTGAGTCTCCAAATATTACTCAAAAATCGATTTATAGATGTAGTTTTTTCAATATAAAATAAATACATGTATTAATCGATTTTTTTATTGTAATCGAACGTCTTTAAGAGATTTGTCTAGTTATATAATATATAATGTGGTTAATCTTTGTCTTTTATTATTGTGTTGCTGTGCTTCTGTATATATGTAAGTATTTATTTGTGTCTTAATGTTGTTTTGTTATGGTTTTGTGTAGATATTGCTCTTTCATTTCTATGTTTTCGGTAACATTAGTCTTTTAAGACTGATTTAGGTTTTATGATGTTAGAGCTCTCCAAGAGTGTTGTTGTAGTATACACTTAAAACATGTTTAACTGAAGTGAGGGATCAAAACTTCCTTGGATATTAATAATACAATTTCAATCCATTTATAACTTATAGTATATCGTTCTTTAGCTAATATAGTAAACTGTGTTCTAATTTAATATATTTTTACATATATAATATCCTATGACTTGGTATAGCAGCATTGATTGCTGTATTATGGATGATTGAGATATTTCTATAAATAATTACTTATAAATAATTACTTATTTTTATATATATATATATATATATATATATATATATATATAACTATATATATATTATATATATATGTATATATATAGTATATATGTATATATGATATATATATATATATATATATATGTATATATATATATATGATATATATATATACTATATATATATATAGAATATATATATAGTATATATATATATATATATATTATATATGTAATATGTGTGGTGTGTAATATATCAAAATTATTTGCCTTTAATATTTTTTAAAAATCTCCTCTTTCCGATTCTAATACCTAAAATCTTTTTCCTAACCTCTAAATGTTTTAATCGAAGGAGTAACCTCAACTTAAAATTCTTTCGATACATTTTCCAAAGCTTTCTGTCCCATAGATGTAAATTTTCTGTTTATAGAACACATTTTCTAGTTGTAGCCGGCAAATTGCTTCCCATTTTCTTGATTTTAACACTTAAATTCGCTGAATAAGTTTCTTGTCCCTTGCGAAAACTCTTTCTGTCTTCGCTCTTGGGTGCATCTCTGTTCGAGCAGAGGGATTTTTGTGTTTTTCTCTTGTCTGTCGTTGAATCGTAAAGATGTCCGTTTTAGCAGCTCTAAAATAAAGTTTTAATTACACGTCTTTTTCAATGTACCGACTGCTTCGTTATTACTGTTAGCTGATAGGCTTCTCCTTGCCCAGTAGCCCGGGAAAGTAAAAAGAATAGGGGTCACATAATTATTGTGACGAGAGGAAATAACAGGTCACACACACACACACACAAATATATATATATATATATCTATTATATATATATGTATAATATATATGTTATATATATATATATATATATATATATATATATAATATATATATATATATATAGATATAGATATAGATATATATATAGATATATATATATGTATATATATATATATATATGTATGTATATATATGTATATATATACATATATATAAGAGTGTTTGATTGTTGAATTTTTTTAATCGCTAAAGTGTATTTTAAATTATAGTATAAATCTATATATACGTTTGTGCAAATATTAACCACTAGTGCTACGGAAAAGTTTAAAAGTTATTTGATTGTTGAATTAATTTTTTAAATTTTAATCACTATAGTGAATTTTAATAGAGTATTTTTGTCACTTTTACCAACTCAATTATACTAGAAATATACATTTATATGAATCTTTGCAGATATCAGCTACATTACAGAAAAATATAAAGTATGTTTGACTGTTGAAACAGTTTATTAAAATTTTAAGCGGTGTAGTATACTTTTAATTAGAGTAATTGCATCTCTAGTATCTTTGTAGTGATGCTAGAGTCAAAAATACTTAGTTACACTTTAATTTTTTTTTTGTTTTATGTCAAGAAAAATATACTGATTTTAAGACACGTGGCATATAATTATCCTAGACATCTAGTAATGAATGATTCACTATTATGTTCAGTTAATCTGTAATTTTGAAAATGTATAGAACTTAAAAATAAGTAATGTTTAGAATTGTTATGAAAAATACTGCTTATCATCTTTTGCACGTCTTGGAATAGAACACACTGCACACACTTAGTAATTGATTTCTCTCGTAGAATAATCAAGTACAATTCTTAAAATCTTTCTAGAGAATCTCCAACTCATTTCACGTAAAATTCAGAGGAAATATCTTTTTTTAATTTCATTTAAAAGTTATCTAAAAGCAAGCGTGCGAAATAACTCATGCACGTAAAATGAAATACGTTTAAGAGGGAAGTAATATTTGAAACATAGCTGAGTTCCATTAACAACTGTGTAAAGGGAATTTTATGTAAAGTAAAAGGATGCTTCAAAACGTTGATTCTACTTCATCTTGAATTATTTATGTTAGGCTTTCATTAAATTTCCGTTAAGCGGGATGAGTATATTTGCTTTTGTTTGGAAGGCTAAAAATTTTAAATTACTTTCTAAACCTCATCGCATATAAAAGTGAATTTATTTCTTATTTATACTATTTTGTAAAAAATACATTTTTCAAAATGTTTGCAATACATATTTCAAGTTTTAAATTAATTTTTAACAGAATTAAAGTATAATCATATTCAGAAATTTGATAAAAGAATAAATGTAAATGTATATGATAAATGACTCTTTTATTTAAAATTACTTAGATTGTTTGGAAAATAAAATATTTAAAACTTTGTATATTAAGGGAATGTTTTTTATATCTCCGGACATAAATCTCAGGTAAAAATTTCAAACATATGCTAGTAATTCAGAAATTTGATAAAAGAATAAATGTAACTTTATATGACAAATGATTCCTTTATTTAAAATTTCAAATTACTTAGATTATTTAGAAAATAAAATATTTAAAACTTTGTATATTAAGGGAATGCTTTTTATATCTCCGGACATAAATCTCAGGTAAAAATTTCAAACATATGCTAGTAATTCAGAAATTTGATAAAAGAATAAATGTAACTTTATATGACAAATGATTCCTTTATTTAAAATTTCAAATTACTTAGATTATTTAGAAAATAAAATATTTAAAACTTTGTATATTAAGGGAATGCTTTTTATATCTCAGGACATAAATCTCAGGTAAAAACCTCAAACATATGCTAGTAATTCACAAGTTTGATAAAAGAATAAATATAACTTTATATAAGTGATTCCTTTATTTAAAATTACAAATTACTTAGATTGTTTAGAAAATAAGATACTTAAAAGTTTGTATATAAAGAGAATGTTTTTAATATCTCCGGACATAAATCTCAGGTAAAAACTTCAAACATATGCTAGTAATTCAGAAATTTGATAAAAGAATAAATATAACTTTATATAAGTGATTCCTTTATTTAAAATTACAAATTACTTAGATTGTTTAGAAAATAAGATACTTAAAAGTTTGTATATAAAGAGAATGTTTTTAATATCTCCGGACATAAATCTCAGGTAAAAACTTCAAACATATGCTAGTAATTCAGAAATTTAATAAAAGAATAAATATGACTTTATATAAGTGATTCCTTTATTTAAAATTACAAATTACTTAGATTGTTTAGAAAATAAGATACTTAAAAGTTTGTATATAAAGAGAATGTTTTTAATATCTCCGGACATAAATCTCAGGTAAAAACTTCAAACATATGCTAGTAATTCAGAAATTTGATAAAAGAATAAATGTAACTTTATATGATAAATGATTACTTTATTTAAAATTACAAATTACTGAGATTGCTTAGAAAATAAAACATTTAATACTTTTATATTAAGGGATACTTTTTTATATCTCTGGACATAAATCTCAGGTAAAAACTTCAAACATATGCTAAGTATTAAATTTATAGTCTTATTAATAGACATCAAAGGAATACATTTTTGAAAACAATTATGACTTATATGTGAAAATGAATTGAAATATAAGAAAAGCAAAACGTGTGAAATTGAATTTCATTCTCAACTTGAAGGACTAAGTTCAGCATTTGCATTTAAACATGTTGAATGGTGTGAAACTTGAATCCAAATATGCATATAGAAATAAACAAGTTACAACTTCAAAGCAATTGTTTTGGAGGTGAAATCTTTAAAGGTAATCGTGATCTAAATTAGAATGAATAATTTTATGAAAAGGTTTGAGATGCCGATTAGCTTCTGTAGGCTTATTGGAACAAAATAATTAAATCTGATGATTGCTTTGAAATGAAAATATCATTTCAAGTCGAAATACAATAAATTGACTGGAATTATTTTAGGAAAAATGATAGAAATATATTTCTTGGTGTAATGTATAATCAAATATTAAGTATTATTGAGTACATTTTGTAATTATTTTAACAAACACATTACATTGTTTTAATTCATAATATTTATTATCTATACGAAATAATTCACTGGCGGAAAACATTTTATGAAAAATAATAGAAATGTATTTCTTAATGTAATCTATAATAAAATATTAAGTATTATGAAGTAATTATTCTTAATTATTTTAACAAACATATTACATTGTTTTAATTCACAATACGAAAAATATTTCAGTGTCGAAAAACAATAATAGAAAACAATAATTTCTATTATTCTTAGGAAAAATAATAGGTTGGTTGGGAGCACTACGGTCTACTTTTTTGCAACACGAGGGATAATGAGACCGGGACCTACTGCTTAAAGCCGATTCCGAACGGCTACGAACATCCATTCCAAAATAGGATTCGAACCCACGAACTCCGGTTCCGAAGGTCAGTACCCTAACCATTGGGCCATCGTTCGGCGGAAAAATAATAGAAATGTATTTCTTGGAAATCTATAGTAAAATATTAAGGTTTATCCAATAGATTATTGCAATTATTTTAACAAAACATCCCATTGTTTAATTCACAATACGAAAAATGATTCACTGGTGGAAAAAAATTTTAGAAAAAATAATAGGAATGTATTTCTTGGTACACTCTATAATATGCAATATCCAGTAGATTATAGTAATTATTTTAAAAACATATCACATTGTTTTTAATTCACAATATTTATTATCCACACGAATAATTCAATGGTGGAAAACAGTTTAGGAAAAACAATAAAAATCTCTTTCTTGAGGCAATTTGTAATTAAATATTAAACATTAGCCAGTAGATTATTGTACTTATTTTAAAAAAACGTATTACATATTTGTACTTCAAATATTTATTAAGCAGATGTATTCGATAGTCTTTCTGATATTTTTAAATTTATTAAAAATCATATAA